>CM039673.1:238963109-240163109 GCA_022496015.1 Hordeum marinum
AAGATCCCGAATAAGAAAACAGAAACCGAGGAAGAGGAAACCACAAGAGTGAAGACTAGTAGAGTCTCGTCTTTTGTCATTCTTTGCTCCTTTTTCACTCAATGATTCCTTCGAATTTGCCGACCAAAAATTCTATATGTCTATTCTATCTATGATATTTCTATATATATAGAATATGATATCTAATATGACATCCGATTTGTCAAAGGGATTGGATTGGTGACTTACCCATTCAGTGACTTTGGCACTGGACGTTCCAAAAACGGGTACTATCGGATCGGGTGAATTAGAGAATAGACAGAGTTCCGTTGGCATTTCAGCCTTTCTTCTCCTTTCAGGGCCTATCCGAAAGAGAATCCAGTACCTCTTGGTCCTGAATATAAGAATAGGACGAACGAACCGGCCTCCGCGGATATCTTTGCTTCGGAACAAAACCCTGCAATCAAATAGATTGTCCCAAGGGCGCCATATTCTAGGAGCCCAAGTTATGCTATTGAAAATTCGTTCCTCTAGCAGTTCCGGTTTGAGCATTCCGTTCCCTTTTTCAAACTCCACTTCTTTTCATATAGCAATCCCTGATCAAAGAGAGAACAATATCCATTTCAAAACATTTATAACAGATTCCTTAGTTCGGACCGACGAAGTAATGTCACTCGACTATTATCAACCTGACTACAATCTTTTTCTGTCGGTAAGGATTGCACCAGAGCACCTTCTACTTCTAATAGGCCATGAACTATAGATAGAGAAGAATCATTGTGAGCGAGTACATAAGAAGTGATCCACTTTTTTTCATCGGTTCCAGGGGAAGACCAAAGATCTTGCGCGGTAGGTCCGCCAGAAAAACTCAAAAGAGAAAGAAGTCTCGTTAATCTCTTCATGCTCGTTCCAAGTTCGAAGTACCTTTTGGCCAAAGAAAAACCCTCTTCCTGACACGATTGCCTCTTTATCTTTGTATAGATAGATTCTATGGGGTTATTACTTAGTATGTCTATTTTGTACAAGAGCCCCTCCTATCTGATAGAAAAGGGTCCCATGATCCTGAGCCGATCTTACCTTGGCTCGCAAACCCCAAGTTTGTCTATGAAGAGCTAATCTAATTGTATTTTTTTCTAGAATGGATTTCTTATGTGGAATACTAATGGATAGGGCCTCGTTGCTAAGTGCTACAAGATCTAGTGCACTGGAACTCATGGTTATGGACCCGAATCCTTTAGTATGGAACATTGTCTTTTCCAAGTAAAAACCCCTAGTATATGAAAGAATGAAAAGGTGCTTTCGTTCTTGTGGAATAAGAAGCCCTCGTACCTTAATGAAAGGAAAATCGTAATTTTTCGTTAGGTATTTCACCAAATAGGATCGTCCAGTTCCTATAGAACCTATCACTAAAATACCCGATAGGGCTAAGCGGAACGAAAAGGGTTTTCCATGAGATGGTAAATGAAAACGATTAGTCCCACACGAGGTTTGGGAATAAGTGATTGTCTGATAACGAGCAAGGAATATACGTCTTTCTGCTAAAGAGGATCTATTAAACTCATAATTCATTAGATCCTTGTTATCAATGCCAACTAGGTATCATAAGTAAATGGATCCCGGTTGTTCAATCCTTTGATAACCAAGATCATTCTTTGCTAAAGAGAAATGATCACTATGAGTCAGACTCAATAGAATTGGATCCATTCCAAATAGCGAGAATTCGGATTCTTGATCCCTCTCAATCTCTCTTTCAATTCGAGGATCCAGAGAGGTGTTTTCATAGTCATCTCCGAATATTTGCCATCTCGGAATATTTTCGATTCCATTTTTCTATGATATGTCTTTCTATATGAAAATTGGTTATTTACGATGTACGATGATCTCTGTTAAGCATCCATGGCTGAATGGTTAAAGCTCCCAACTCATAATTGGTAAATTTGCGGGTTCAATTCCTGCTGGATGCACACGAACGGGAACATTCCATAAGTCTATTGGAACTGGCTCTCTATCCATGGAATCTCATCCATCATCCATACATAACGAATTGGTATGGTATATTCATACCATAACATAAGAACAATAAGAACTCGAATTCTTATCGATACTGGAACTCAGAGCATAGGAGGGAAAGTCGATTTATGGATGGAATCAAATACGCAGTATTTACAGAAAAAGTTCTTCATTTATTAGGAAAAAATCAATATACTTTTAATGTCGAATCGGGATTCACTAAGACAGAAATAAAGCATTGGGTCGAACTCTTCTTTGGTGTTAAGGTGGTAGCTGTGAATAGCCATCGACTACCTGGAAAAGGTAGAAGAATAGGACCTATTCTGGGCCATACAATGCATTACAGACGTATGATCATTACCCTTCAACTGGGTTATTCTATTCCACTTCTAGATAGAGAAAAAAACTAAAGGAGAATACTTAATAATACGGTGAAACATTTATACAAAACACCTATCCCGAGCACACGCAAGGGAACCATAGACAGGCAAGTGAAATCCAATCCACGAAATAATTTGATCCATGGACGACACCGTTGTGGTAAAGGTCGTAATTCTAGAGGAATCATTACCTCAAGGCATAGAGGGGGAGGTCATAAGCGCCTATACCGTAAAATAGATTTTCGACGGAATCAAAAAGACATATCTGGTAGAATCGTAACCATAGAATACGACCCTAATCGAAATGCATACATTTGTCTCATACACTATGTGGATGGTGAGAAGAGATATATTTTACATCCTAGAGGGGCTATAATTGGAGATACTATTGTTTCTGGTACAAAAGTTCCTATATCAATGGGAAATGCCCTACCTTTGAGTGCGGTTTGAACTATTGATTTACGTAATTGGAAGTAACCAATTAGGTTTACGACGAAACCTAGAAATCGATCACTGATCCAATTTGACTACCTCTACGGGATAGACCTCAACAGAAAACTATTGAGTAACGGCAGCAAGTGATTGAGTTCAGTAGTTCCTCATAGAAAATTATTGACTCTAGAGATATGGTAATATGGAGAAGACAAAATTGTTTGAAGCACGCACAGAACCAGAAGCGCCCCTTGTTTCAAAGAGAGGAGGACGGGTTATTCACATTTAATTTGATGGTCAGAGGCAAATTGAAAGCTAAGCAGTGGTAATTAAGACCCCCGGGGGAAAATAGGGATGTCTCCTACGTTACCCAAAGTAGGATTCGAGTTGCTAGTGATCTCAACTAGTGATCTCATATATTTCGAAGTAGTGTTCTCATATTTCTGTGGGATTGCTAATTCTTTTGCTCAATCAAGTTGTCATATCAATTCTTTTCATCTGGTGTGCTTCTCTTCAAGATAATTCTATCATCCTCTTCAATAGTTGCAAGATCAATCCTCATGTTTCTTTCCGGAGTTCTTTTCATCCGTTCTAAGTTGTCTTTGTTTTTACCCACCCTCCCGCCCTTTTTCTTCAATGTTTAAAAATCTCATTCAAATGCCTTTCTTTTCGTGTGATGATTCCGCTATCTTTACTTTCGTTTTGTATCCAATGATATCTTGTGGTGATTCTCAAGAGTTTCAGTTTCTAGATCTATCCTCATATCCCTTGTTCTCATTTCCATTCTTCTCCGGTGTATTCAATTCAAGTTCTTGGTGTTCATCATATCATTTTCATTCTCTATTTGCTCTCCCATGTTGGAATTCTTTATCAAGCCTCTCTTGTTTATTCATATCTCTATTCTATCCGGAGTGCTGAAGATATCTCAGAAGACTATCATTTCCATTCATAATCCTTTCAAATTATTTCGAGGGCTCACCTCATCAAGTTCTATTTGTAGCGGTGCAATCTCTCTTTCTAAGCATTTTTTCAACGGTGGTTTCTTTTGAGTGGGCCCATAACCCACATGATTTTTCCCAGGATCTTACCTGGATCTTCTAATCTTTTCCGGAGATGTTCTCAAGTTCTCTTCAAAGATGACGCAAGAATGAATTTCATCAGTCATATTCCTTCTCCAAGATCGCTTCTAATTCATTTTCATCATTGGCTCAACCTTTATTTCTTTGTTATTTTAGAGTGTATTAGTAATTCATGGTGTTGCTTCTCGTCATCATTCTCAGCATTGAAGACCGAAGGAGATTTTTATCTTAAATCGTTGTTCGTTCTTTCAAAGATTCATGGTTTCAGATGGTTGCTATCATCTCAAATTATTTTGATAATGAGAAATTTCTCCCATATCTATCTGGTGCATTTCATAATTGTATTCATTTCTCGATCCTCCGAAGGCCATCGTTTCAAAAGATTTCTTCATTCTTGGCTTTCAGCTTTCGTTCTCAAATTCTTCTGAATTGTTGTCCCTTCGTTCGTATCTCAATTATTCTGGTGCCTTGTTCAATTTCTATTAGGCAATCTTGATCTCTTCATTCTCATGGATCCTCTTTAGTTTCTAATTCTTACCGGTGTTCTCGTGCAAGACTTCTTCAAGTTTGTGATCTCTCTCTCTCTCTCTCTCTTCAATTCCTTGCAACAAGAATAAGTGGTATGTGAAATCTGTTGCTTTTCATCAATTTAACTTGATGAAGGATATGCATAACATAATTCTTATTCTTATTGGTCAAGGTGATCTCAATCCTTCTTCCAGAGTTGTTCATGATATCAAATTATCGATTATAAGTTGTTCATCTTTTCTTTGCCAGAGTTCTAGTTTTCTCAAGTATCTCTTCGTGAAGCTTCTTCTAAATCATGGCAAGGATTCCATCTTATTCTTCCCAACCTTCATTCTTTGATCATCGTTTGTATCCGGAGTTCTTCAAGATGCTTCTTCATGGTGGGTTGTTAAGGATGTAATTCTTCTCAAAGTGTTCTTCAAGATTCTGTTGGAGGTGCTCAAGTGTTCTTTATCTTGGATCTGTAAGTTCAATTCCTTCTCCATTGTCTTTTGAGATGGTGTTATTAAATTCTTGAGTATGAGGAGTCTCGAAGGATAATTGTCAAGAATGAGATAAGTAAACCCATCATGTCTTCTTGGAGTTATCTTAGGTTGGATTTCACCTAAAGCATTTCCTAAGGTTTGTTGCTATCATGGTGTCATTAATGATCCAAGTTTTCTCCTCCTCTTCTTGGTGAAAGAAGTTTTCATCCCTTTTGCTCCCAAGCAATCCTAGTTTTGTCAGTGGCCAGTTGTCACCTCATAATTTTGAGATGTTTTCCATAAGTCCACAACAAGTTTGTTTCTTTTCGTTGTTGATTTTCAACAACTCTGTTCAATCTCTTCTTGTAAGATGCTTTTCAAGTCCAATGGTGGTAGAAGTTGTCATTTTCCTCTTAGTTCTCTTCTGTAGTGACCCGACCTGAAAGGTCGAATCTCTGGTGTTTCCATACCATCCCAAGATCATGCTGGTACACACACGGTACATCGATGTATATATCAAAGGGAAATCACACATCATTATATTAATCGAAATCTCATATCGAGTGCTTTATTACAATAATCATTACAATAAAGTGGCCGAAGGCCAACTCATGAGAATAACTAAGTCTTGCGGAAGCGTCGAAGGTAGATGAGTCCATCTGACTCCAAGGGCATCTCACCGAGCGTAGAACGTTTCCTCACTCCTGGTCGGAAAAATACTCTGTAACATGATACGTTGCGGCCGTGTAGGTCAGCATAGGGAATATGCCGGCAAAGTCACAAGAGAGGGGTGAAATGATAATCATCTAGTCTATATGCTTATATGGCAGGTGGGGTGGTAAGTTTTTGCGTAAAGCCAATTTTTCCTACATCAAGAGAGGGGTAAGCAAAAAAAATTATTACTAAGTTGGTTGATTAATGAGATGGTTCCGCCAACCAATTCTCATACCCAAATTATTAATACCCACATCATCATATTATTTGTGTTGAGAATTTCCGGAAGTTTCAGTTCCTTTGGCTCAAGTCGTCCATGACCGTGGACACGGCTAATCGATTAGGTTTGAGTACTCTGCAGAGTTTTGCACACGTTCCCCACAAGATTTGGTCGCCTCCGTTTGATTTCTCGCACTTCAGGGTGTTTGAGAAACGGATGACCAAAACATGGTCTTCCAAAGGGTTTCCCTACGACTCTGTCGGTGCCCATCCTTTCCTACCGTTCTTCTACATCTCGTAGCACCGCCTGTCCAAGGTCACCACGATATCCAACCAAGACAGAGCCCATAATGACTTGTGGCTGTGCAGGTAAGCATTGGGTCTTAAAGCATCCATCCATCTCTTTGTGCATGGGTGGATCTTTCCGCGTGAATACTGGCCATCTCCAGCAACACCTAGGCAAATCCACTGGTTTCTCCAGGGTGCCGTTCAACCATCATCCACCCAGAGGTAAGTTGAAAACTCGGAGTCTTGAAGTCTTGATCGTTATGTAGGTCTTGTAATTAATCTCACAACTCTCATGAATCACACAACCAACCCCGTCTACTAGTAGCATAGTCAAATGTAGAAACAATGTTTCCCGGGGCCAATGTGTCAAGGGTTGAGGTACCTACCAGATGATACTACATCAAGTAACCAAATTTCCAACTAACCTACTTTGCGTGCAATTGGGGTGATGGAAGAACTAATGCAATAAAAACATGGGTAAAGATGATCAAAGTGACTTGCCGGATTAATGATCTTCGTACGTGAGTGACTCTAGGTAACAAGCTTCACACTTCGGATAATCTAACGAAGCAAACAAGCACTCAATAAGCATACAACAAAAATATTGTAACTCACAACTATCAACCATGTACTAGTAAACAATCAAGACAAAACAATGCACAAAAAATCACAAGCAAGAAAACACACAAAGTTTTGTTTTCTAAAAGATGATTGATAAAACACTACTAACATAATGAAACCTATTTGTAATAACAGAACAATAGTTGACAGCAAGAAAACAATAAAATATTTTATTAATAACAGAATTGAATTCATTAAAGTTTGTTGGGAAAACTTTAGTAAAGTTTTTTTTTAAGTTTTGATAAACACTATGTGAACCAACTATAGTTTTACTAACAAAAGAGCAAAACAAACTTATTATTTATTAACAAAACATGTTCTTAACAGGAAAGAATTTACAAATAAACTTGTCTTAGAAAACAAAATTAAATTATAAAACTCTGTTAAAAGAAATCTATTACTAAACTAGTTGTTTTAATCAAATTAAACCTATTTGAAAAGAAGTTGTGATGCCTATATTAACTAAGAAAATAAACTAGACAAAATAATATTTTTATTAACAGTAAGTAAAACACCTAAATGTTCAAGCAACAGAACCTACTAAATCAAATTAAAACTAAATCTAATTGAAGCTAACTAAAACTAAGTAAATAAAACTATACTATAATACTAGGCAGATTCTGTTTATAGCTAAAACACTAATAAGAATCATCCTAAAAATCCTCAAACTAAACAATAAGATAGTCCTAACTAATACCAAGTAGTAGCAAAAATATTCATATCAAAATCTATTTTCAAACTCTAGTTATTCAGATTTGAATGTTTTGAGCAAATTTGATTAAATTCAAATTTTATGGTTCAAATTTGAAATTTAAAAGTACAGGGTGAAACTACATGAAAAATGTGAGCTATTGCAAAAAGAATCAACTCAAAACATTAAACAGATTAAAAGATATAGCTAAAACAAATTCAGAATAGTTTCTGTTAACTAAAACAAAACAGAAAAAAGGAAAAAATCTACCGGACGGCCAGGGGTGACATGGCAGATCCCTATTGGCTAGCTAGCGTGTGCGTGCGAGTGGTTCGAGCGGACGGCCGAGTCTAAGAGAAAAACGGTTTGGGGAATAAGTTATCTAATCAGGGCCGTTGGTAGATCCGAGGGGTGGGGATGGGTCCGATGACTTACCGGAGCGGGAGGAGGTCTCCGGCGAGTGGTGGCGACGGCCGGTGGTCGGAGGAGGTCGGGGAGGTGTCTCCGGTGGTCGAGGGAGGCAGCAGAGTGGTCCGGGCGGCGACACTTGACATCCGGCGTCGAACGGTGGCATCGGAGAGGCGAGGGGAGGTCGGAGTCGATGGCCACGAGCAATGGGGAGCTCCGGTGGTGGCAGGGGCTCCGGCGAGGGTTTGCGGCGGCGTTCTGGCGACGGGAGAGAGGGTCTCGGGGTGGAAATGGAGCGCGGGGAGGGGCGCTCTTATATAGGGTGCTCGGGTGGGTGCGGGGAGGAGAGAGGAGGGAGATCCGGGGAGGGATTCCAGGCGGTGGCGCGCGCGCGAGGAGAGGGATGACTGCGTGGGCATTATAGGCGGTCAGGGTGGGGCCCGGTGTCAGTGAGAGAGGGAGCGGTTTCTGCGCGTCGGTCGACCGGCTCGAAGTTAATTCGCGAATAAATGCCAGTGGGCCGGCCCGTTTAAATACAAAAACCGTTACTCTTTTTAATAGTCAGAGCAGTAAAACCTCTTTAAAAGCATTCAAAACATTTTTAAATATAGGAGTATTATATATCAAAATTAACAAAATAATAAATTCCATTTATTGAACATTTTTATTCTGTCATTTGAATACTCTGGAAAAATAATATTTTCAGAAATTGCCTAATTGTTTTTAAATCCTTTTTGGAAATATTTCCAAAATAACCCCTGGTTTTTATTGTTCAAATAAATCACCAAATAGTCCCTGGTGTGTAGTGTCATGTTCCTCCCCTCATATTTGAACATTTTACCAAGATTTTCAAATAGGTGAAAGCAACACATTGAAAGTAGAAAGGGGTTTCAGAAATTCAGAGAAGGCATTTCAACTAATACATACATGCAAGCAATGATGATGATAGATGCATAGCTATATTTCATAACATTCCAAAATGGAATTTTTGGGATGTTACATCTTCTCTTCAAAGATGTAGCTTCTATTCGTTTGTTCCGGAGGCATTGTGGTGTTGCTCTTTTCGACTCACATCTAGTTTGATTAAGTTCATGTTCTTCCCTTGCTTGTCCATTAACCAGAGTGCTGTGAAATCTTTTCATGATCCTTCCATCTTATGAGGTTTTGATTCTAATCCAACCGAAGTTTGGTGTCACTCTTTCAACTTATTTCCATCGTATCAATTTTTCCTCTCTATCCTACCGAAGTGCTGTCGAAATTCCTTTTGAATTCTTGCTTGTTTCTCATGTCATTATTCATCTCGTTGAAACCTTCCATGATCATTGGTTTCACTCGTTTGTCAAAGAAGCAACTAAGTTTTACCTGTTTCTTTCCTCTTGCTCTTTCTCTTCCCCTTCTCATTCTTAGATCTCGGGACGAGATCCTCGTGTAGTGGAGGAGAGTTGTAACAGCCCGGGACCGACGCTCCAGAAGATTCCCCTATTATTCCATTGTCGTCTTGTGTTTCGTTTGGTTGTTGCGTTCATCATTGCATCATTAGCATCATATGCATAGCATCTGCATTTTGTAAACATGAGTTTTCAAACTTGCATTCGTTCGTAGTCACCGGTTCTCTTCGTTCTTGCCGTTGCCCGTTTCGAGACCAACCACACACGCCCGCGCCCGCGACATCGTTTAAAAATGTTTTAAAAGGCACACTAAAATATTCCCGGATTGGGTCGAAACTTCACGTGCAGTCTTGTTAGAGTGTAGGTATGCCGCCTGCCAAATTTCGTCGCATTCCGAGTTCGTTTCATACCCATCGGTCAACCATAGCAGTGTGGTCATCGGGTTATTCGTCAGACGTTTTCGGTTTTGCAAACTCCGTTGCCAGGCCACATTTCTTTATCTCTTCCCCATAGCCCATCTACACAACCACTAGCCCACTTAGCCCCCCCTCCGTTCTTGGTCATCGGATCGTGATCGGACAGATGAGACTCAACCAACCCCTAGTGCCATCCCCTATATATAAACCATCTTGTGGAGAGAGCCTCTCACTCCACTAGAGTTTCCCTCCTTGCCAAATTGCAGCCACCCCCCAGGAAAACTCCACATGCTAGTCCAAACCCTTCATATCCCGAAATCCCACCTCCCCAGCCAAATCTGGCCCTCAGATCTAAAATTTGGGGCTCACATTCGCCCAAAAAACCCAACTACCGGACATGTCCGGCAGCCAACCCGGACAATGTCCGGCGACCATAGAGCAGCCCCGATCCCGCAGCCTCGTAGCCATCATGCGCCTCTAGCCATGCTGCCCGCGCCGATCATCGCCGGAGCCCTGGCGAGCCACCGCCGCCGGCGAACCCCCGAGGTCGGGCCTCGCCGCCCCTCTCCTCCTCCCTTCCCTCTTCTCTTTCCTTCCTCTCCCTCTCCCTAATCTCCCCGCTCTCTCTCGCGGGCGCGTCTGCAAGAAGCCGCCATGTTCGTCGCCGGCTCCCGCTCGTCCCCGCCGCCAGAGCTCCGCCGCGCCGCCCAGATCAGGCCGGGGATCGCCGGATCCGGTCGCCCCCGGCCCGATCCCGGCCGCCCCGTGCCTCCCTTCTCCGGCCATCGCAGTGCCACGCCCTGGTCGCCGTCGGCCTCGAAGCAGAGGTCGGGGGCGACTTCTCCCTCGCCTAGGCCGCCCACAAGCTGGACACCAAGGACATCGGGGAGCACATCTTCATGATTTACGAGAAAATTGAGCATCTTGAAGCCCAGATCTATGATCTGCAAAACCAAAACTATGAGGATGAATATAGATTTGAGAGAATGAGTTTTGCTCTAGATTTGAGGATTCTGGAGACTCGTTCATATTTTTATGATGGTGAGCCAATGCCTTGGAAGACGGAGGAAAAATTTCCGTCCTCATCAACAACTCCACCACCATCACCTCCGAAGAAGGACACCTGAGCACATGGGTATGGGCACTCCCCTTGGCTTGTGCCAAGCCTTGGGGAGGCGCCCCGATATCGTATCACATCACACCTTTTTTCCTTTTTATTTTTCCTATCTTTCCCAATTCGATCCTTTTTTATTTTGTTTTGATCTAGTAGAATAAATTTTTTAGTATGATCCACCTTTTAGTTTTTTGCTTTTTCTCCCCTTATGTAAGCAAGTCTGAGAGTTATATAATGAAAAGTAGTTTGATCAGAGGGCTTTGCTATATTACTATGCTCTTAAAAGTTATGAATAAAGAATAATAGAACAAAAGCAAAGAGAATACATAGTGATCTTATGGGGAGTGATGACTTCACATATACAAAGTATGGTGATTGAAATTTGTTGGGAGTTAACAAACATAGTAATTGGTCATTGGTGCAATTGAAAGGAATTGATAAAGAAAGAGAGATTCACATATAAATATATTATCTTGGACATCTTTTATGATTGTCACCACTCATTAAAATATTACATGCCAAGAAGCTGATGTTGGACAAGGAAGAGAACATAATAGGTTATGTTTGCTTGCCTTCGGATAGCAGTTATATGGTTTTAGATCCTCCAACATGTCGTGCTTGCGTCCACCTGATATTAGCCAAAACTTCCGCACCAAGTAGAGACACTACTTGTGCATCCAAACACCTCAACCCAGTTTTGCCATGAGTGTCCACCATACCTACCTATGGATTGAACAAGATCCTTCAAGTAAGTTGTTATCGGTGCAAATATGTGTGCTCTTTTATTGTAAGGGAAATAAGCATTGTACAAACTTGCGATAGTAAAGAAATAAAAGCGACATACTGCATAATAAAGGTTGCTATCACAAAGGGCAATACAACGCTGTGTTCCTCTGCACTAAGAGTTTATGCATCCAAAACAAAAAACGCATGACAAACTTTGCTTCCCTCTACGAAGGGCCTATCTGTTACTTTTACTTTTTAAGTACTTACCTTGATGCAAGAGTCATGGTGATCCTCACCACTTCCTATATTTTGCCTCTTTGTTGGCAAGCATTATGTGGTGGGGAATGATATAGACGCATGTATCCACTCGGATGTTGGTGATCATGAGTTATTATTGTTGACATCACCCTTGAGGTGAATAGTTGGGACACAAAACTATAAGCCCCTATCTTTCTCTGTGTTTGATTGAAGCTTTGATCTCGTGGGTACCGTGTGAGTGCTAGAAATTGTGAAAAACTAATAGATAATTGAGTATGTGGATTTGCTTTACAAGCTCTTATATTGACTCTTCCGATGTTATGATAAATTGTCAATTGCTTCAATGACTGAGACCATAGTTTGTTGGTTGTCAACATAATTCTTGTTTCATACTTTATCTTGCGAATGAATTGCTAGTCTAGTATAAATAATCTCACACAATGAGTATTGCTATTCTAAAGTTTATCATGATGCCCTCATGTCCGTATTTTATTTTATCGACACCTCTATCTCTAAACATGTGGACATATTCATCGATATCGGCTTTCGCTTGAGGGCAAGCGAGGTCTAAGCTTGGGGGAGTTGATACGTCCATTTTGCATCATGCTTCTATATTGATATTTATTGCATTATGGGTTGTTATTACACGTTATGGTACAATACTTATGCCTTTTCTCTCTTATTTTACAAGGTTTACATGAAGAGGGAGAATGCCGACAGTTGGAATTCTGGACTGGAAAAGGAGCAAATCTGAGATACCTATTCTGCGCTACTCCAAAAGTCCTGAAAATTTACGGAGAATATTTTTGGATTTAATAAAAAACACGGGCACGAGAATCAACCAGAGGGGGGGCACCTGCATGCCACAAGCCTGCTAGGCGCGGCCACCCCCTGATCGAGCCTAGCTGGTTTGTGGGGCCCCTATGGATCCTCCGACGCCCATCTTCTCCTATATGAAGCGTTTTGTCCTAGAAAAAAAAAGAGAGCTTTCGGGACGAAGTGCCGCCATCTTGAAGCGGAACTTGGGTAGAACCAATCTAGAGCTCCGGCAGGGTTGTTCTACCGGGGAAACTTCCCTCCTGCAGGGGGAAATCGAAGCCATCATCATCACCAACGATCCTCTCGTCGAGAGGGGGTCAATCTCCATCAACATCTTCACCAGCACCATCTCCTCTCCAAACCCTGATTCATGTCTTGTATTCGATCTTTGTCTCAACACTTCAGATTGGTACCTTGGGTTGCTAGTAATATTGATTACTCCTTGTAGTTGATGCTAGTTGGTTTACTTGGTGGAAGATCTATGTTCAGATCCTTTATGATAATTAATACTCCTTTGATCTTGAACATGAACATGTTTCGTGAGTAGTTACATTTGTTCCTGAGGACACGGGATAAGTCTTGTTATAAGTAATCATATGACTTTGGTATTCGTTCGATATTTTGATGAGATGTATGTTGTCTCTCCTCTAGTGGTGTTATGTGAACGTCGACTACATGACACTTCACCATTATTTGGGCCTAGGGGAAGGCATTGGGAAGTAATAAGTAGATGATGGGTTGCTAGAGTGATAGAATCTTAAACCCTAGTTTATGCGTTGCTTCGTAAGGGGCTGATTTGGATCCATATGTTTCATGCTATGATTAGGTTTACCTTAATTCTTCTTTTGTAGTTACGGATGCTTGTCATAGGGGTTAATCATAAGTGGGAGGTTTTCCAAATAAGGGCAGCACCCAAGCACCGGTCCGCCCACATATCAAATTATCAAAGTAACGAATGCGAATCAAATGAGCATGATGAAAACTAGCTTGACAGAAATTACCATGTGTCGTCGGGAGGGCTTTGCTTTATATAAGAGTTTGTCCAGGCCTATCCTTTGTAAAAAAAGGATTGGCTACCTTGATGCACCTTTGCTACACTTGTTACTTCTTACACGTTACGAATTACCTTATCCCAAAATTACCTGTTACCGATAATTTCAGTGCTGGCAGAGAATACCTTAGTGGAAACCGCTTGTCATTTCCTTCTGCTCCTTGTTGGGTTCGACACTCTTACTTATCGAAAGGACTATGATAGATCCCCTATACTTGTGGGTCACTAGCCACCATGCCACACGGAGGGTGGCGGTGACGAGTCCTGCTGCTCGTGAGCAGTTGGGTCAATGGCAGCGTTGGATCAGGTTGGGCATTCGGTTCCCCCGAACCGATTGGGTCGGTTCCTCGATCTATTAAAAATTTCGGTTTGGCCAAAACACAGACCGACCGGTCAGTAGAAAATTAGCTAACCGGTGGTTCTTTGCACCGAAATTTCGGTTCGGTCATCGGTTCTACCAAACAACACCGAGCTATATAGGAGTCTTAAATAACTGACATAAGCACATACAGAATCACTGAGAGAAGCAACAGGAACCTCTATGATACTACTTTATTCTGATGTACAGTGCTTGTAGCTCTGCGTGCTAGTACTAGCCTACTACTCCTATTGATTCTCCCGAGCAAAAGTTTTACTCTGTAAATTTAGCGGTGACAGCTCCTTTTGTACCCGAGAGTACTAGTAGCAATGATGGCTCATTGTGTAGGAGTACTATTTACTGCGTACTCAGGTTCACCTCTTCCCTATGCGGCTGTGGGACTCGTGCTCTTGAGCAGTGGAAACAACAGATGAGTACAGCAACAAGCGGTCGAATCTGTGTGTTTACTCATTTTTTGGTCCATTCGGGTAGCCAAGGGATAAACCTAAATACACCGGACTAATTTCGGTTTTTCTCAAATGCAAATCGGACTAACAACCGAAATTCTTGGTTTTCGTGGATTCGGCTTCGGTACCGGTTATTTTGGTTCGGGACATCGGTTTTCGGGTTATATGCCCAGCCTGAGCGTTGGCTGCAGCAGAGCCGGGGCAGCACAGGGTGCAGCGGCCCACTGGCGCCGTCTGGGTGACGCGAGCAGCCTAACGCTCGATGCACACTCGGTGGACATTGGCCATGGGAGCGATGAAGAATAGACGAAGTGTAACCGGAGGATTACAACACACCCCTACCTAGCGCGCCAAGTGTCGGAATCGGGGCTCCACGGTCTTAATGAGGTTTGAACTCTGGGGCGTGTGCGAAGATCCTACCAGCTCAAATCCTCAAGCCCGTCACCCTACGGCCAAGCCTCGTCGAGTGCGTGTGAATGGGGAAGAAGACGGACAGAGAGATTTACCCAGGTTCGGGCCACCTTGCGGTGTAAAACCCTACTCCTGCTTTTGGTGGATTGGCCTCATGAGGAGGTTGAGGATGAACTAGTATAGTGGTTGAGCGACCTCGCGAGGGCTCTTTGTGGGATGAACCGATCTCTCTGTATGGTGGAAGCTCGTCTCTATTTATAGTGGCCTTGGTCCTCTTCCCTCATCGCACAGGCAAGAAGGGATCCCACAATGGCCATATTTAAAAAGGGGGACATGAGGTACACCCTATCCTCACTAAAGGTGGTCTTTGCCTACAAAGCTTCCGGGTGTGACGCAGTAGTGGGCTCAGCGATGACATCCGTCCTGCTAAGCTCGTGGTCTCGGTCTTTGTTGCACTGGAAGGGAAACCTTTAGGGATTCCTTGGGAACCCGCGTTCGTCCTTGCCTTCTTAGCACAAAAGAGGAAATTGTCCTCCTCTATGCCCGCTGGCGCCTGCCTGGCTCCAGTCGTTATGGCCCACGTCATCCAGGCCTCACGAAGTTGGGTACCCGCATAGAAATCTCCGCTCCTCGGGAGGCAGCCCGGGAAGGACACTCCTCTGGAGGTCTCGGCGTCGTTCGCCTCGTGAGGCAGGGGCTCTCGCAAAGGCCTTGACTTGGGGGGCTTGCCGTTGGGTCGTACTGGCCGTCGAGGTGGGCACGCGTTGGCCCAAATGCAGGTAGGTCTGGGTAGGGTTGGCTTTGAGGCAAAGCCAAGGAAGGGAGACCGAAGCACCGCAGACCCAAATCGCCTGCGGGCTAGGCTCGACGCGTGGCACACGACAAGGTGCACGACGAGGTGAGAAGGTTTTCTATTGCCAAGAAACGGAAGGCCCCCTGGAGGGATCGGGCTCGCCGCCACCCAAGAGGTGCCGCGGCCGTCCCCGAAAGTACACTGCGACGCTGGCGGTGGTCCCCTTAGGGCGTGGGCGCACTCCCGCGCAGGCTGACGCTACCTCCGGCCGCTGTTTGAAGGCTCCCTCCCGTGTAGGCGGCCGTAGCAGCCATGGTAGCTATGCCCTAGGGGGAAGCTTGTGGCGACCGTCAGGCTGCCTCGCCCATGACTCCACTTGGCCGACGCGGCCTAGGTGTTCATGGTGTGGGCGGAGAGGCCGGCGATCACCTGGTTCCAGCTCCCACATTTCTTCGCGGAGGTGCTTCCAGCCGGAGGGCATGTCGGCCTATGGCTGCAAGCTGATGGTTGTTGCACCATGGCCTCGTGGGTGGAAGTCGAGGTCACCCCCGCGGGCTATGTGTTCCTAAATCGTTGGTGACAGATGTTCTCCCGCGCCCGCGGCCTGGAGGGGAAGTGTAGCCTCCACTTCAAGCACGACGGGGCGGCAACGCTCTTCGTCAAGATCTTCAGGGAAGACGGCGGGGCGCTTGGGGTGCTGCCTTGAGGGCGACGATGGCGACATCAACCGCGTTCTCGCCGAAGACGGCGATCGCGATGGCGGCGTCCTGGGTGGTGAACTTGCCCTTGGCAACGACCGCAACACCTCCATCTGTGGTGAAACCTCCTCCAGAGAAAGCTCGAGCGACGACGACTATGACGAGCCACCATGTCGCCGCGCCCGGACCAGGGAGGACAGCGTGACGCCGCGGCGCTGGGTCCCTGCCTAGGAGGACGTCGAGCCGCCATGCCGCCGTGCCCATGTCAAGGAGGAGGAGGACTCCGACTGAGCGTGAGCTCAGGCTGGGCGTTCGGTTTCCCCGAACCGATTGGGTCGGTTCCTCGGTCTATTAAAAAATTCGGTTTGGCCAAAACACATACCGATCGGTCAGTAGAAAATTAGCTAACCGATGGTTCTTTGCACCGAAATTTCGGTTTGGTCGTCGGTTCTACCGAACAACACCGAGCTATATAGGAGTCTTACATAACTGACATAAGCACATACAGAATCACTGAGAGAAGCAACAGGAACCTCTCTAATACTACTTTATTCTGATGTACAGTGCTTGTAGCTCTGCGTTCTAGTACTAGCCTACTACTCCTATTGATTCTCCCGAGCAAAAGTTCTACTCTGTAAATTTAGCGGTGACAGCTCCTTTAGTACCCGAGAGTACTAGTAGCAATGATGGCTCATTGTGTAGGAGTACTATTTACTGCATACTCACGTTCACCTCTTCCCTATGCGGCTGCGGGACTCGGGCTCTTGAGCAGTGGAAACAACAGATGAGTACAGCAACAAGCGGTCTAATCCGTGTGTTTACTCGGTTTTCGGTCCATCGGGTAGCCGAGGGATAAACCTGAATACACCGGACTAATTTCGGTTTTTCTCAACTGCAAACCGGACTAACAACCGAAATTCTCGGTTTCCGTGGATTCGGCTTCGGTACCGGTTATTTCGGTTCGGGACATCGGTTTTCGGGTTATATGCCCAGCCTGAGCATGAGCGACGCCGGAGCCAGGCCTCAGGAGTGACGGTCCTCGGGAGGCCGTCTTTTGCTTTTATTTCCTACATCAAGAATCATGGAAAGCCCCGTGGGTGCTTGTAATGAACTATGGCACTTCTGCCTGTATGTTAGCGTTTTTCCTTTCATACCATAGCATTTATATTGCTATTAATTGAAATGTGCCCACTCGTTGTGATTAGGATAACTTAGCTTGGCGTGGTTGCGGCGGGCTCCTACATCGTGAGGGCGCACTCCTCCGGAGCTTCTTTCCTTGGATGTCCTTCTTCTGGCAACCATTTTAGGTTGGATCCCCCGAGCGAGGGTCGATCGTCGCTGGTATGCCGGGTCGTGATGCCCGGCAAGGCCAGGAGATGGGTGCTATTTAGGCAATATTGCATGTTGGCTTGCTTCGAGAGCGTCGCGTGAGGGTTAGTACGCCAAAGTTTTGGCGAGGTGTGCACGCGGGCAGGCCCATGGCTGCTGTCACCCGGGCTCCCGAGGCCTGCACACCGTGTCTAGCCCCCGCTCGCGGGGCACACGAGAGAGAGAGAGCTGGCCGGTGCCAAACCCCTTAAAAAGAACTCAAACCGAGGAATGTTGCAAGGAGAAAATTTCCCACCCCTTTTCAAATAAGATGTGAAAACTTCAAACTTCATTCCAAAGAGTGGAAGTTTTGGTTTGAAAAGAGAGCAAACAACAGCCGTGTCCGGCACATAAGCTAGTCTTCCCCGAGCGTAGAGCATGGGGCCAACACTGGGCGTGGCCATAGTCGTTGAAAGACAGTGCCGTCCACCAGCGTGGACCATGGGGCTTCCACTTGGGCGTGGGTGGGAACCCCTCCGCGTCCTCGAGGGCTCCGGGCATGTACAACCCACTCATTATTACATGAGAGAGTCACAGGTAGAACTTGCAGAGATGCTGGATGTTCCAGGCATTCATGATGGGGACCCTCTCCCGAGTTTCCAGGCATATGGCACTAGGCCTAGAGACGCGGGCAACCCTGAATGGGCCCTCCCACATGGGCGAGAGCTTGTGAAAGCCCTCCCTAGAGAGGACCCACCTCAAGATGAGGTCTCCGACTTTGAGAGTCCTGGAGTGGACGCTACGTCAATGGTAGTGCCGCAGTGCCTGCGATACCTCGCTACACTGAGCAAGGCTTGGCGGTGGGCCTCCTCCCCGTGCACGAGATCTGTTTCCCGCGAGGCATCTTGACACTCCTCGCCAAGACTCGCGGGGACCGATGATTGACCTCGTGCGGGAGCACCGCTTCAGCCCTGTAGACGAGGAAGAATGGGGTCTCGCCGGTGGGCTTAGTCGCAGTGGTGCGGATGGACCACAACACGGTCTGAAGCTCACCGAACCAATGCCTTCCGCAGACCTCGAGCTTCTTCTTGAAGCTCCTCATCTTGAGGCCCCTCAAGACCTCTACATTAGCACGCTCGCCCTGGCTGTTGCTCCCTGGGTGTGCCCCCGAAGCATAACATATCTGCGTTCCAAGATTAGTGCAATATGTCTTAAAGAGGTTGCTTGTGAACTGTGAGCCATTGTCAGTAATGATAAGGTTGGGAACACCAAAACAGCTCACGAGGCCCCTGATGAACTTGACGACCAAGCCGGGGGGGATGGTGCTCATGGGCTTCACCTCCGCCCACTTGGTGAACTTGTCGATGAGGATGTAGAGGTAGCGGTAACCTCCTCCTGCCCGAGGGAAAGGACTGAGTATGTACAGCCCCCAGACCTTGAAAGGCCAGGATAGCAGGATGGTCTGGAGACCCTATGCGGGCTGATAAATTTTCTTGGCGTGGAATTGGCAGGCCTCACAGGATCGGACCTCCTTAGTGGCGTTGTTCAGCGTCATGGGACAGTAGAAGTCGCTGCGGAACGCCTTCCCCATGAGGGTGCGAGACGAGGAGTGGTGCCCGCAGTCGCCACCATGGATATCAGCCAGCAGCTCGTGCCCTGATACGTCTCCAATGTATCTACTTTTCCAAACTCTTTTGCCCTTCTTTTGGACTCTAATTTGCATGATTTGAATGGAACTAACCCGGACTGATGTTTTTTTCAGCAGAATTGCTGTGGTGTTATTTTTGTGCAGAAATAAAAGTTCTCGGATTGACCTAAAAATTTACGGAGAATATTTTTGTAATTAATAAAAAATATTCGCGAAAGAATCAACTGCAGGGGGCCCACCACCTGCCCACAAGCCTGGTGGGCGCGCCCCTGTGGCTTGTGGGCCCCCTGACGCTCCTCCGACCTCGTTTCCACTTCTATATATTCCTACTCAGGGAGAAAAAAATCAAGAAGAAGAGTTCATCGTGTTTTGCGATACGGGCCCCCCGCCACCTCCTGTTCTTCCTCGGGAGACCAGATCTGGAGTCCGTTTTGGGCTCTGGAGAGGGGAAATCGACGCCTTTGCCAGCACCAACCATCCTTCATCACCAATTCCATGATGCTCTCCATCGTTTGTGTGTAATCTCATCGTAGGCTTGCCGTATGGGGATGGGTTGGATGAGATTTATCATGTAATCGAGTTAGTTTTGTTAGGGTTTGATCCCTAGTATCCACTTGTTCTGAGATTGATGTTGCTATGACTTTGTTATGCTTAATGCTTGTCACTAGGGCCCGAGTGCCATGATTTCAGATCTGAACCTATTATGTTTTCATGAATATATATGTGTTCTTGATCCTATCTTGCAAGTTGTAGACACCCATTACAAGTTATGATCTGCATCCCCCAGGGTGACAATAACTGGGATTCTTTCCGGTGATTACCGTAGTTTGAGGAGTTCATGTATTCACTAAGTGCTAATGCTTTGGTCCAGTTCTCTATTAAAAAGATGCCTTAATATCCCTTAGTTTCCAATAGGACCCCGCTGCCACGAGAGGGTAGGACAAAAGATGTCATGCAAGTTCTTTTCCATAAGCACGTATGACTATATATGGAATACATGCCTACATTACATTGATGAATTGGAGCTAGTTCTGTGTCACCCTATGTTATAACTGTTGCATGGTGAATGCCATACGGCATAATTATCCATCACTGATCCATTGCCTACGAGATTTCCATATATTGATCTTTGCTAAGTTACTTTTCTGTTGCTATTGTTACAAACACTACAAAAACTGCTACTATCACTTTTGCTCCTGTTACCGTTACTTCCATACTACTTTGCTACTGAATACTTTGCTGCAGATATTAAGTCTTTCAGGTGTGGTTGAATTGACAACTCACCTGCTAATACTTGATAATATTCTTTGGCTCCCCTTGTGTCGAATCAATAAATCTGGGTTGAATACTCTACCCTCGAAAATTGTTGCGATCCCCTATACTTGTGGGTTATCAAGACCTTTTTCTAGTGTCGTTGCCAGGGAGCATAGCTCTATTCTCTGAGTGACTTGGGATATATATCTGTTGATCACTATGAGGAATCTTAAAGATCCAAAAACCAAGATCTACCCCTCAACTACGAGGATAGGTAAGGAACTGCCATCTATCTTTGGACTTGATTCACCTTCTTATATGAGTAAATTTGCAACACCACCACCTGCTAGTAATTCTGATATGTTGGAAGTAATTGATGATGCTACTTCTGCTATGCATGATGCTTATGATGATACTTTTCTTGATGATATTGTGCCACTTGGTGAATTTCTTGATGAACAAATTGCTAGAGCCAATGTTGAAACTAATAATTTTTCTGAATCTGATGAAATTATTGAAACTGAACACTATGATACACCTGCTAGACCTAGCTCTCCTAGATATGAATTGCCTAATATACCTGAGGGTTATGTTATGGAAGGAGAGGTAGCTAGGGACTTTCTTGCTTGTAAGGATAGAGATGATCTTAAGAAAATGCTTTGCAAGTGGAAGGAAAAATCTTTGAATGCTAGAATGCAATATGATCCTAAGTTTGCTACTTCACATATCTTTGTTACTAATAAGGATTATGAATTCTCTGTGGATCCTACATTAATTACCTTGGTTGAATCTGATCCTTTCCATGGTTATGAATGTGAAACTGTTGTGGCATATCTTACCAAATTGAATGATATAGCCACCCTATTTACTCATGAGGATCTTTTTTGCTATTACTATATTTTTAAGTTGTTTCCTTTCTCATTAAAGGGTGATGCTAAGATATGGTTTAATTCTCTTGCTCCTGGTTGTGTGCATAGTCCCCAGGACATGATTTATTACTTCTCTGGAAAAAAATCCTGCCCATAAGAAACAAGCTGCCTTGCAGGAAATATTTAACTTTGTGCAAATTGAAGAAGAGAGTCTCCCACAAGCTTGGGGGAGGCTTCTCCAATTACTTAATGCTTTGCCTGATCATCCTCTCAAGAAAAATGAAATACTTGATATATTTTATAATGGACTAACCGATGCTTCTAGGGACCACCTATATAGTTGTGCTGGTTGTGTTTTTAGGGAACAAACTATTGAACAAGCTGAATTACTATTGAATAATATATTGAGCAATGATAATGATTGGACTATTCCTGAGCCACCTTCAAAGCCAACTCCGAAGAAAAGATGTATTCTATTCCTCAGTCCTGAAGATATGCAAGAGGCAAAGAAATCTATGAAAGTAAAGGGTATTAAAGCTGAAGATGTTAAGAATCTACCACCTATTGAAGAAATACATGGTCTTGATAACCCGACACAGGTAGTAGAGGTAAATTCTTTCCGTAGATTTGATGAAAGAGATATTCCTTATAATAAGCCTGCTAGCCAATTCTTCGATGAATTTGATAATTTTATTGCGAAGCAAGAAAATTTCAATGCTTATGTTAGTAGACAATTGAAACATAATGCTTATATGCTTGATCGCTTGGGTGATTAATTGAGTAGAACTGTCAATGATCTTAAGCTTATTAGTAAACATGCTTCCATGGTAACCACTCAAGTAGAACAAGTACTTAAGGCTCAAAATGATTTGCTTAATGAGATGATAGTAAAGACAATGATCATTCTGTTAAAGTTGTGACTAGAGGAGGTAGCATGACTCAGGAACCTTTGTATCCTGAGGGCCATCCTAAGAGAATTGAGCAAGATTCTCAGAGAGTTAATGCTGATGCACCTATTCGTTCCAATAAGAGTAGGAAAAAGAATGATGATAGTACTTTGCATGCTGCTAGTGAACCTGCTATAGATACATCTGAGAATCCAAATGATATTTCTATTTCTGATGCTGAGACACAATCTGGTGATGAACATGAGCCTAGTGATAACATTAATAAATATGTTCATGTTCATGCTCAACCTAGTAATGCTAATGATGTGGAGATTGAACCTGCTAATGGTCTTGATAACCCACAACCTAAGAATAAAAGATACGATAAAAGAGACTTCATTGCTAGGAAACATGGTAGAGAAAGAGAACCATGGGTTCAGAAACCCATGCCCTTTCCTCCTAAACCATCCAAGAAAAAGGATGATAAGGATTTTGAGCGCTTTGCTGAAAGAGACCTGTCTTTTTACGTATGAGCTTGACTAATATTTTGAAAATGTCTCCTTATGCTAAGTATATGAAATATATTGTGACAAATAAAAGAAAGATACAGGAAGCTGAGATTTCCACCATGCTTGCTAATTATACTTTTAAAGGAGGAATACCTATGAAACTAGGAGATCCCGGAGTACCTACTATACCATACTCCATTAAAGGAAATTATGTTAAAACTGCTTTATGTGATCCCTGAGCTAGTGTTAGTGTTATGCCTTTCTCTTTATACCGTACACTTCATTTGAATAAGTTGACACCTACTAAAATCTCTTTGCAAATGGCTGATAAATCAATTGCTCTGCCTATCTGTATTTGTGAGGATGTACCCGTCATAGTTGCAAATGCTACTATCTTGACGGACTTTGTTATTCTTGATATTCCCGAGGACGATAGTATGTCGATCATCCTTGGTAGACCCTTTTTGAATACTGCAGGGGCTGTTATTGATTGCAACAAGGGCAATGTCACTTTTCATATTAATGGTAATGAGCATACGATACAATTTCCAAAGAAACAACCTCAAGTTCATAGTATCAACTCTATTGAAAAAATTCCAACGTTATTATTGGAGACTTTGAGTTCCCTCTTCCTAGTGTCAAGAAGAAATATGATATACTTATTGTTGGGGAATGCATATCCCCATTGAGGTAACTTAGTGTTATTCAAAAATTCTTCGGTTTCATGTTATTCGAAAGAAGTTTGTTAGTAAGAATTGATCAACCTTATTGATGGATTCCTTTTGATGAGCATGAGATGGATGAATTTAGAAAGCACAACTTCCTGTACCTAAATATTACTTTCTGTTACCTAGATGAAATTAAGTAAAAAAAGCTATTATCTTCCTGTTTTGTGAGTTTCCCGTGCAATAACAAAAAGTGACCTGAAAATAAAAGTTCTTCAAATGTCCTAAAAATGGAATACGATTTTTTCTAGAATACTTAAGAATTTTTGGCACTAAGTATGCATCAGGGCCCCACACCAGTGGGCCACAAGCCTGCAGGGCGCGCCCACCCCCCTGGGCGCGCCCTGGTGGCTTGTGGGTCCCAAGTGGCCCTCCTTCACTTATTCCAGCACCCATTCACTTCATCTTCCTCCAGAAAAATCCCACCATTGCTCAAACCCGTGTTCTAGCTCATCTTGCTGCCATTTTCGATCTCCTTGCTCAAAGCTCCATTTGCGAAACTATTTTAGGGGATTACTCATTGGTATGTGACTCCTCCAATGGTCCAATTAGTTTTTGTTCTAATGCCTTTTATATTGCAAATTTTTGCTGTTGTGGTGACTTTGTTTTTGAGCTTGCATGTCAAATTTGTATGGTCCCAAGTAGTTTTGATGCATGATATAGAATCTAGGCACTTGAGGGAGAAGTTTCTATGAGTTTTGTTGAGTTTCGTTCACCTTTATTGTAAGTCACTAAAATTTCAGATTTTTTCATAAATGTTGAGAAGATTATTAAGTGGTTCTTCATGCCGGGGTTCTAAGGAAGATGAAAATGAAATGAAGGAGAAACCCAGATATAATCTTCTTTGCGTTGCAGAAGTTCGACCATGTGAATGGACGTGTGACACATTCTTGAGGGCGGATGAAATTTATGAATATTTCTATTATTTAGCCGAGAATGCAGGCATCATTGACTTCCTCAACGATAAGTGTGACCAGTACCTCTTGCTCACGGATACCTTTGTGCAAAATTTTCACTTTCATCCTAGGGAAGACCCTCCTACAGTAGAATTTCACTTATATGATGTGCCTAAGAAAATGAACCTTTATGATTTTTTCAAAGTTTGCAAGATACCTTATGAGGGCAGCATCAAGTAACCACGTCCTCAAGACATGGAAGATTTTATTGCCGCAGTCACTGTAGGGGAAGAGAGAGGCCTGTCAAAGGCAAGAGCGACTAGTTTACATTTTCCCGTGTTATGCTATTATTCATTATTTGCGGGAAGATGTTTAGTTGGTCGCTGGGAGAGTGGAAGCCTTAGTGCCCCTGACCTTGCTATTTTGCACCATGCTCTATTTGCTGATAGAACCTTTAGTCTGGGCTCTATGGTGGCCCAACGCTTGAACACCAACCGTTTGAAGGGGCCCATATTCGGAGACATCTATGCATCTCGTTTAGCTAAAAATTTTGAGATACCCATTAGGCTTCACGAGAAAGATGAGAAGCTGCTACCTATGGAGTTTTTAGATTATGACCGTATGGTAGCCCATGATGTTATTAAGAAGAATGATGATAGGAGGCTACTTTACAACTTTGTATTTATTCAGGGTACTTGTGAGATTATTACTCTACCTGCTTCTTCTCGGTTCGATATTAATTCAGGCAGGTATACTGTTATGCCCGATGACATCTACCGATATTGGGGTTTGTCACAACCCCCAGCACCTGAGTCGGCACCGCCCCTTGATCCATATCAGGTCCCGGTTTTTCAGTGGGAGCCACAGGAGGTCGCTAATCAGTGGAACCCTCAGTGTCCTCCGAAGTATCCCGGAGAAGGTTATTTCCAGCCATGGCCCTAGACCAACTTAGGCCAAAAGCCTAAGCTTGGGGGAGTATGTATTTCTCACCGACATTACATTCATGTTCATACACTCATTTCAGTTGTCGGTGTTCATACTTTTTCATTGTACTATCCATGGTAGTTTATTTCTTCTTTATGCTTTCTTCTTGTGTGTTTGATTAATCTTCAAGAAAATCCAAAAAACAAAGAATTTAGTTCTAGCTTTACCTTCTAGTTTGTTTTAGTTGTAGCATTAAAAGAAAACCCAAAAAGATTTCTCGTTCTTCTTTTGATTGTTGGGAGCTTTCCCGTGTAAATAATTTTCCTTTCTTTTCTTTGGGTCATAAGGAGAAGACCACGAGGACATGTTGAGTAGCTCTCATATGCATTCTTGTTTATCTTATATATAGCCCATATTTCTTTGCCTTCCCTTTTGAATTATTGTTTGCAGATTCCAGCTTAGTCCAATGCATGTGCACTCTTATTATTATTCACATAATTCGGTCGTGCAAGTGAAAGGCAATAGTGATGATATATGATGAACTGACTGAGATGGAGAAAAGCTGGTATGAATTCAACCTATCTTGCTTTTGTAAATATGATTAGATCATCATTCTGAATTCAGTACATTATGGGTTGAACATGTTTGCAATAACAATTAGAGATTGTAGTTACTCATGCCATGCTTAATTAGCTAAGAGTGGATAATGGTTCGTCTTGAGTGCCAACATGCGCATTAAAATGGTTGTGATGTAGTATGATAGAATGGTATCCTCCTCTGGATGATTCAAGTGGCTTGACTTGGCACATGTTCACGCATGTAGTTGAAACAAATCAACATAGCCTCCACAATATTTATGTTCATAGTGAATTATATCCTACTCATGCTTGCATTCAATGTTGGTTAATCTCAAAGCATGTTGATGACTGTGTCGCTCTCTAGTTGGTCACTCCCCAGTCTTTTGCTAGCCTTCACTTGTACTAAGCGAGAATACTGCTTGTGCATACAATCTCTCAAGCCCAAAGTTGTTTCATATCAGTCCACCATATCTACCTATATGAGGTATTTACCTGCCGTTCCAAGTAAATTTGCATGTGCCAAACTGTAAACCTTCAAATAAACATTTTGTTTTGTATGCCCAAATCGCTCATGTGGCAATTGGGGGTTGTGAGTATCTTCCATGCTAGGTGGGTTATTCTCACGATATGTGTTGATTCACTATCATTCACGAGAAAGTGGTTGGTAATCGGGATGCCGAGTTCCATGCTCGAAATAAAAAGAAAAATATAATTAAACAAAACTCCCCCAGGACTGTGTTTGTATGGACGGTACCCATGGATTTGGCCTGCCGTGGAGTGTGATTGATTTGGTGGAGGGGGAGTATAAAAAATTTACTATTCTGTTTGGGAACCGCCTATAATGTATCTAGCATGGAAGATATCAAGACCTCTTGGTCGTTATGTGAGCAATGAAAGCATACCACTCAAAAATCATTACTTATCTCTATTTTAAAAACTCGAGCTCTAGCACCTCTGCAAATCAATGCTTCCCTTTGCTAAGGGCCTTTCCATTTAGTTTATTGTTGAGTCATCTTCTAATAAAAGGCACCAGTTAGAGAGCACCACTGTCATTTGTATGCTTGCTGTTAATTGGTATTGAATATGAGCATGACTGGATCTCTCTAACCGTGAATTACAATGTTTAGTCAGTCCTTGTTCTCCAGAGGTGCTCTGCATTTATGTTTTGCGGTCTCAGAAAGGGCTAACGAGAAACCATTATGTCATACTGTATCATGATTGTTTTGATTAAATTGTTGTCATCTGAGACTTATTATTATTGCTTGCTAGTTGATTATGCCATTGATATGGATAAATGTGAGACCTAAATGTTATGGTGAATGTGGCTAGTCTATAATCCTTGCTGAAAATTTGAATATAAATTAGACATATTTACAACGGCAAGATCAAACAGAGTTTGTAAAAGTTTTTCTTTATCACTTTCAGTTTATCAACTAAATTGCTTGAGGACAAGCAAAGGTTTAAGCTTGGGAGAGTTGATACGTTTCCAGCGTATCTACTTTTCCAAACTCTTTTTACCTTCTTTTGGACTCTAATTTGCATGATTTGAATGGAACTAACCCGGACTGACGTTGTTTTCAGCAGAATTGCCTTCGTGTTATTTTTGTGCAGAAATAAAAGTTCTCGGATTAACCTGAAAATTTACGGAGAATATTTTTGGAATTAGGTGATCTCCTTACCCTTACAAACTTCTTGGTTCACTACACAACATGAAGTAGGAGGCTCCCAAGCGACACCTAACCAATCTAGGAGGCACCACCCTCCAAAATGTAATAGGCTCGGTAATGATGATGAACTCCTTGCTCTTGTGCTTCAAGATGATAGACTCCTCAGCACCCAATCACTCTCTCACAGATTTCGCATGGTGGAAGATATGGGGTTGGTGGAAAGCTACTTGGGGAGGCTAGAAATCAAGATCCATATGATTGGAGTGAAAGATCTTGATCTCAACACAAGGGTAGGTGGTTCTCTCTCAAAAAATCTGATAGGATAGGTATGGAATAGTTTTGAGTGCTTCTCTCTCGAGTAGGTGGTGTTGAAGGGGTATATATAGGCATCCCCAAAAATTCAACCGTTACACACAAAATGACCAACTCGATGACACCGATGTGTTAATCTCGGTGGTACCGAAGTGACCAAAAGGTGGCAACTTTTGAATCTTGGTGAGACCGATATAGGAAAGTCGGTTGCACTGATAAGGTGACCAACGGTTAGATTTCCAATCTCGGTGACATCGATCCAACATTCTCGGTGGGACCGAAAATGTGAATTTGTGTAACAGAAAGTTGGCAACCTAAACTCGGTGGCACCGGTATGGAATCGGTTGCACCGAAGTGGCTAGGGTTTGGCTTGAGTCTGTCTAGGTTCTGGAATCGGTGGCACCGGTATGGGAAAGTTGGTTGCACCGATTTTGAGTGTTAGGTATAGAACAAACTTTGGTGGGAGAGTTTGTGGATGTTTGTGGCGTCTATCACTTGTGCACGTTTGAGCATATTGTTCACCAACAAAACCTTACCCCCTTTTAGTAGTATTGGCTTTCCTATGGACTGAAATGATTTCTCACAAATATAAAATGTAGAGTCCTCTTGCTTGAAGCTTGGCCAACCTATTTCCTTGCATCTTGGGGTATGTCCACAATCTCCTTTTGCCAATCCTATCATTGAACATTTCCTGAAATATACTTGGTGGAAACATTAGTTCAATGACTTATATGTTGTTATTAATTACCAAAACCACCAAGGGAGCAAATATGCTTTCAATCTCCTCCTTTTGGTAATTGATGACAACATATAGATCAAAGCTTCGACATATGATAAAATCAATGAATATAATCGTCACTTTGAGAGGTATGTGATAAGCAAGAGCTCCCCCTAAATTTGTGCATTATTTTGAATTTGTGTTTGAATGCAAATGCACAATCGATTAGGTATGTGGGGAACTTCTTCCATGTCACATACAATTTGGTGGTCTGCAAGAATAATTAGAATGAATAACAACGCACAACACAATCAAGCAAAGGTGAATGATCATCTCATAAGCACTAAGATGGTAGGAAATAGTTGCATCACACATAACAACGTATGATCACACATAAACACAAAAGTATCTCACATCAAACCAAAAGAACCAAATGTTTTGAAAATCAACAAACACCAAAACGCTCTCTTGCTCGAGGCCTAAAGATCTATATACACTTCTCCCCCTTTGGCAACAAGTTACCAAAAAGTTCAAAGGCATACATCTAAAAGTTCTTGGGTTGATCTCCTCCGGTTGTTGATGAAGGAGTCGAGAGAACAGCGTCGGCGAAGATCTCAGCAGATGTCGTGGATGGAGTTGGAGTGACAGCTGGAGGAACTGGAATAGGACAGCAGCAGGAGTGATGAAGAGGGCCTCAAGTCTAAAGCTGGCACAATGGCTGATCTGGCCTGGGTAGGAAACTGTGTGCCTATCCTGAGAGGTGATTCATCCTCCTCCTCCTCCTCCTCATCATCATCATCTGAAGTAGTGTGAGGAAGTGGCACTGAGTCAACTTCCTTCTAGAGATCTGTGACTGTCTTAGTCAGCTGTCCACCTTATCATTCAGGGTCTTGATCCTAGTTTCAAAGATCCTGACAAGAATGTTCTGGTTGTCCAGAATCCCCTTAATGTCCTTTTACATGCCCTGAACTGATGATATCAACAAATCCATTTGCTCATTCCTGGATCTAGGGACTTACGCACTAGTGGCTTTAACTGCCTCTGCTTCTGCCTGAGCTACAACTGAAGTGGGATGATCAGCATCCATCACCACAACATTGTCCTCGAGATCTGGCTGTAGGGGTAAATGTGGATGATCTAGAGCAAAAATGTGCTTCTCCAACTTGGAATTGATAAGCATCTGGATGTAGGGTGCATAACAGCAAGAGCACTTCTGGTCAGCAGCAACCCTCTTGATTGTCTCAACAATCAAATCCCAGACTCTGATCCTGGTGTGTTTGGCAAGGTGGATCAACATATTGATGGAGTGGCCTCGGATCATCTTGTCATCTCCTGACTTGGGCATCAAACTATGCCTCAGAATGGTGTTCATTGTGCAGAGGCCAGCTTGAAGAAAGTAGATTGATCCTAGCTTGTGAGACTTCACATTGGCAGCAGGGATCTCCTTGTACATATTTGTCATAGCATTGTGGCTCGCCTTGGATTCTGAGTATACATCCAAGTCACCATCCTGTACCTCAGGAACTCCTAAGATAGCATCCCATTCTTCAACAGTTGATTCATACCTTGCACCTTCAGTCATCCATACAATTCTACCATCTCCATAGAAATGCGCAGTGGAGTAGAATTGCATGATCATCTCATCGTTGCAAGCAGTGAATTCTCTGCCAACAAACTCATCCAAACCTATGCAATGGAAATTGTCTTGGACACGTGGAAATAGTCCTCATTCTCCTTGATGAATTTCCAATCAACATATCGCATATCACTCACAGCTGGACTCTTGTCAAAAAGCACAGTCTCATAGAAATCCTATTGCTCCTTGGTATAAAATCTGTAGTGCACAGCTGTTTTCTTCCTCTGGGCATAAGGATCCATAGCTCTCCATAGCTCTCCATAGCTCTCCATGCTCTCAATCCTGAATCCTTCCTCTTCTTCATATCCTCAGCTAGTGGATAGCTGGCATTGTGTACTCGAAGATGTGGTCCGAGCTTCATCAAAGTTGTCAAGTCATCATCCTCTTCAGCTCTGGAAGCAGTCCCTTTGTTCTTCTCAGAAGCTGGAATCTGCCTAGATGTCCTTTTAGGCTTGTCAGCAGCGGATGTGCTAGTCTTTGGCATAGCATCAGCCATAAGCTTCTTTTGCTTTTTCTTGGGAGGGGCCTTCTCAACATGCTCTTCCTCCTCTTCAGCATCAGCATCAGCAGCTTCTTCAGGATCCTCATACATGGAGGTTTTTCTGCCAATAACATGAATAACCCTCTTTCTTGCTTTCTTCTCTTCTGCCTTCTTGGGCATAGCTTTCTTGGGGACCTCAACTGAAATAGTTTCTCTGGCAGTCTCATGAGCCTTGAAGGTTGAAGTAGGTGCATAGATCTTGCTGACAACCCTCCTGGAAGAAGTGGCTTCAGTAGCAGACTTCTTAGCAGCTTTCTCTTGCTTCTTAGCAAGAATCTCCTCAGGGATAAAGTCTGAATCCTCTTCATATGAATTCAGCTTCTTTCTGGTCCTTGTAGCAGCTTTGGGCAACCCATGGGAGCTAGGGGTTCCTGGATCTGAAAATGAACTGGGCTCTCGGCTTGTGCCTGAACTCATGTCTGCACCCTATGAATGGAATATAGATGAGCCGAAGTAGATGCGTCATCACAAAAATTTCAGCTAGTTTTTGAAATTTTGAACAAAAGATTTTCAAACTTTTGCATTCTGTCAGAAACAAATCGGTAAGGCCGAAGCAAACTTTTCGGTGACACCGAGACTGACTGTCCCTTTTAACAGAAACTTGGCACCCTTTTTGGTGAGACTGAAAAGGAGTGCTCGGTTTCACCAGACAGTTCTCAGCAACACAGAAAAGAAAATCGGTGGTGCCGATTTTCTTGATTCGGTTCTACCGAGTTGCGTCGGGCGGAAGGCAAACCCTAGAAAATGAATGGTTCGCTAGCCTATGGGGATTCTTGATGGATAGGAATACGTGCAATGAGTGTCTTATAGAGAAAATCAAGTCCAATGCGCAAGAATCATAAGGAGAGCGCAAGGGAGATCGAATCCGTACCCTAACTTGGTGCGGATCTGCTACGGCGGCGACGATGGAGCAGATTTCGTCGACGGCGGCGATTCACAGGAAGACAAGGGCGATGACCAGGGGTCTTGAGGCGGCAGCTTAGGGTTCTGAGGCGCGACATTTGAAGATAGAATTTCAAAGCGTTGGGGTCCACAACATATATACCCTCCACTATCGGTGATACTGATTTTATGTTTTTGGTGTCACCGAGTTCCATAGCTGTCAGCTGACAGGGAAACTTGGTGTAACCGAGAATATGAAATCGGTAGTATCGAGATTGAAAACCAGATCAACCCTAGGCATTCGGTGAGACCGAGATTGTGGGGTTGGTTCCACCGAGATGCACTTGGGAGGTTTTAATGGTCAGTCCTTGTCGATACGGAACTCCAAGTGCTCCACACACAGAGGGATCGAAAAGTACTTGTTCAAATTTTGTGATGCAACATGAATGGAATATGAGGTGAGAAATCATAGATAGCTAAAGAGTGCTCCTAGGCATTCTTGTCCATCCAATTGGCAAAAGAGAAAATCAATAACCAAATAGCAACAATTGGATGTCCTCGAATGAGAAAATAAATGCATACCAACATGCTCACACAATAAGATGTCAAAAGAAATCATGACAAACATGCACAAACACACTAGCATCGAACAAGCACTTGGGCGATCATGAAGTCATCTATATATGAGTATTTGACTTAGGAGTCAAGTAAGAGTACTTGATCATAGGTCATACTCATCGTTTGAGCACAAGTAGGGTTACCACTTTTACATAAAGTATTTAATGTTGTCACATACTAAGAGATGCTTTGACTCAAGTTTTAGAGTAAAGCCCCCCCTTAATGTGGCATCCCCCCATAAGAGGGATAAACTAACCTTGGGTTTTGTCGATGAAGACTTCATGTTGGTGAGGTATTTGTGGATGCTCAATGTTGATGAAGATCACCAAGAGTTGGGAGCATCCATGTTGTTTCCTTACTCCTCTCACCTACATGGGTTAGTCCCAATACACAAGAGACAAATACAAGGATATCTATGGACATGGAGTGGAAAGCATATGTTATGATGCCCATTGATTAGTTGATTACCTTGTCCCTTGCTTACCTTTGAGTTGTGTTTTCGTAGTTTCATTTCCTTACTGTTAAAGGGGGCCAGGGTAATACTAAGGAAAATTTCCAACTGATGCTCAACTCCAAAATCCTCAACCTATACAATCCTTTGAGTGAAGCCTTTGGAAATCTCTTACGGTTCAGACAAGTTCTTCAGTGACAGAGACAAAGTTCTTCTGGTCTCTGAGGAAACTAACCTGACCGAGGAGTTAGGATTTTGCCAGTGCGAATTGCCTACAAGTGAGGAACATGATAAGCCTGAGGACTTTCATAGTTCCGACCGTTGCTGTGCTTAGAGCCAGCTGTCCCCAATCATAACATCCACATAGCGGTCATATCATTGGGGGCATTTATGTCTTATCATGTCAGGTTGCACCCTCGCTATAAATAGCCACCCCCCACAACCACTAGTTGGTTGGATGCTCCGAGAGAGAACTGATACTTGTCATTTGAGAGCAACCCATCCTCTGTGGACTTTGAGAGAAAATCATCAATGAGGAAAAACCCACAACCAAACCACCAAACCCAAAGTGATTGAGCATCACTGAAGAAAAATTCCTGTGTGGAACCGACGCTTGTTACCTTTGAGGATTGTGCATCCTCCAGACGGTTAGGCGTCATGGTCTAGTGCTCCTGCAGTCAATTGGGGATCACGAAGTGAACTTGCTCTAGAGCATCCACCAGTAAATTGTGGATCGCCGGGTGACCAGTTTGTGAGGGTTTTGGAAGTCTACCCTAAAGACTTACCACGAGTGTTGGGCGAGGACTGTGTGACCTTAGCTCAAGAAGAATACGGTAAGGACTGTGTGTCCTGGGACTATGTGTCCTCTAGTTTGAATACCAGGCCGCTCCAAACCAGGCGTACGACTGTCACAGCAGTTGGAACTGGGTCATCAAAGCATTATTTTCATCGAGTCATTTGGTTCTATTTCCTCAACCTCTCTATTCCTCATATATCTGTTAATGAAATTGATTGTTACTGGTTGAAGAATTTGACTGAAGACTTCCACAAATTCCTCACCTCAAATTCTTCAAGTTACCTTGTTCATCACTACTTATCCTGTATCACGCTACTTACTATTTGTGCATGTTTCATTTCATCATGAAGACTATGCTGTTACTATGTTCCTCATGCACTTGAGTACTTATTCCGCTGCTAGTTATTCATCACATTTCAAATTCCTCAAAGTTGAAATTCCTCAAGTGATGAATTTGTAAAAATTGCCTATTCACCCCCCTCTAGTCGGTATAACGCACTTTCAATTGGTATCAGAGCAGGTACTCCCTCGCTCTATGTGATTTTGGTTTAACCACCTGGAGTTCTAGTTATGTCAACTGCAGGTATGATCAAGGTTTCCGCGGGGTGTCCTACCTTCGATGGGACGGATTACCCCTACTGGAAGAACAAGACGCGTATGCACCTTCAAGCTATTGACAACGATCTCTGGTACGTTGTGGAAAATGGTGTGCTCTCTGTCACTCCCACTATTACTACTGCTGATGTGAAGAGATTCAAGCAACTCGATTCTCAAGCGAAGAATATCATCTGTGGCCATCTGAGCAAAGGTCAGTATGGCAGAGTTAGTGCTTTGGAGACTGCTAAGCTTATCTGGGATAGGCTGTCCAAAGTCAACGAAGGTGTATCCACTCAACGTGACTCTCGTGTTGATGTTCTTCGCAATCTCTTCAACCACTTCAAGAGACTTGATAATGAAAATGTTCAGCAAACTTTTGATCATCTCACTGATATCTCCAATGAGCTTCAAGCACTGGGTGCCACCGATATCACTGACCATGAAGTGGTGAAGAAACTGCTAAGATCTCTTAACTCCTCATTCGATACTCTAGCGTTGATGATTCAAGAACGTGGAGACTACAAGTCACTTGATCCTGATGATATTCTTGAGAGACTCAATACTCATGAATTCCAACAAGCTGAGAAGAGAGACCTCTACAGGCCAAGCTATGGAAGATCTCGTGCTCTGAAGGCGAAAGCAATTTCCTCATCCGAAGAAGAAGATTCTGATAGCAGCCTTGGTGATCCTGAAGAACTAAGTCAGGAACTAGCAATGCTCGTGAGGAAATTCCATAAGTTCTCAAGGAGAGGTGGATTTGGAAATTCATCAAAAAGTGGCTTGAGGAAATCAGATTCCTCAGAAGACTACAAGAAAATAACCTGTCATCATTGCAAGAAGCCCGGTCACTTTATCTCTGACTGTCCTCTCTGGGAAAAGATTCAAAGAAGAAGAAGAAATACAAGGAGGATAGTTCTGATGACTCAAGAAAAAGAAGAAATCTTCAAAGTCCTCATCTTCAAAGTCCTCAAATCACAAGAAGAATGGTTCCAGAAAGGCTCGAGCATTCATCGGCAAGGAAATGGATTCTAAGGAAGAATCTGAAGAATATGAAGAAGAGGAAGAATCTGAGGAGGAATCAGAATCTGGTGTCGCTAGCCTTGCTCTCGCTACTGCTTTCATCAGCAAGTCCATCTTCAACGATGAAGAATATGACTACTCCAACGACTCTGACATTAGCAATGATGATTATGCTCCCACCTATTGCTTCATGGCAAAAGGCTCAAAGGTACACAAACATCTTTCCTCATCTGAATCAAGTGAAGGTGAATCTGATGAATATGTGAAACCTAGCTATGCTAAACTTGTTAAAATTGCCACTAAGAAACAAAGTGCACTTGAAAAGCTTCAGAAAATGCTAGACAAAAGCGATGATCTATTGAACTGTGAAGTGGATCGGACTCAAACTCTGTCTGACGATCTCAAAAGTCTTCAGACAAAGTATGATAACCTTCAGAGTCATCATAACGACCTCTTAGTCGATCATGAGAAGCTTTCTTATGAATTTCTTCAAAGAAAGCAAGATCTTGAGAAACTGAGGGTGTCACATGAGGATCTCCAAAGGGAAAACGATTCCTTACTCGCTCAACAGATCAGTACCGCTCAGGAAGAATTCGTTCCACCTTGTTCGAAATGCATCGAACGTGAAACTACTAATTCTTCACCTGAATGTTCAAATGCTTCTATTGCTGCAAATTCTTCAACTATTCCAGTTGTTTCAAATTCCTCGTCTAAGGATACCACAAGTATCACTGATGACAATGCAGGGTTGGAATTTAATGTGACAGGCATGTACAAAAGTCTCAAAGGGCATCAAACCCTTTGCGATATCCTCAAAAATCAGATTCTGAACAGGAACCCTAGGAAAGAGGGTATTGCCTTTGTGAGGAAACTCAACGCTGATGGATCCTACTGGACACCTGAGCAGTACCCCAAAACCTCATGGGTTGCTGCGAAAGGACCTCCTGTAGATCCATCCACTTTATCTGGCTTTACTTGTGAAACTTCATATTTGTCCGATGAGTCACTTGACTCCAACTACAAATTCTTCAAAAATCAGAAAGGTGAAGTATTTGCTAGATTTTTTGGAACTAACAGCATGAACGGTTCTCCTATGAAGAAAATCTAGGTTCCCAAGAGCTACCTACAAAATCTTCAAGTGAATGTCCTCACGACATCACTCATGAAGAATAGGAACCCCAGATCAAATTCCTCATATGAACCAAAGTCCTCACTTGGACCAAAGTCCTCAAATGGTCAAAAATATCATTCTCGCGCTAATGCTTCTGTTTTGCAGGAAAAATCTAAGAGTTATGAATATGTGCATTATTCTTCAAACCATTATGTTCATAAGTCCTCGAAGAATTTCTCTGCTTATTCATTTGAGTACTCTAATCCTTGCCTTGTGAAACGAAGCGCACTTGCTTCAATGCCTCCTTTCTCACATGGTGCTCGCAAAATGATGAACTCTTTGCCACCCCTCCAGATGTGGGTGGTGAAGAAATTGAACTAATTTCTTATGCAGGGTCAGGTCTCCAGATGAAACTGAACATCTGATGAACTTGCTGGAGACCTGAGGAAATGCTTGAAAGGACGCAAGCTAACCATGATGAAATGAGTTCCTCATTTCTCATGTCCTCACACTACTTGCTTACTATCTTGTGTGATGAAATCCTATCTGATGAAATTGATGTCATATTCTTCACTCTGAAGCATATGAGTTCGTAAGTTGTACTAATTCGTCTACAGGATGATACTCCAAAAGCTACTGAGTGGGTCCTCGATAGTGGATGCACAAACCACATGACTGGTGACAAGAATCTACTGATGAATTTTCCACTCACTCCATCTCCTCTGAAGCATATCACCTACGCAGACAAAGGAAAAAGCAAGGTATTGGGACTTGGTAAGGTTGCTATCTCAAAGGACCGAACCATGGATAAGGTGATGCTTGTTGAATCCCTTGGGTTCAACCTTATGTCTGTCTCAACGCTTTGTGATCTTGATATGATCATCGTATTTGGAAAATATCATTGTGTTGTCATCATGGAGTTTGGCAATTCCAAAGTCTTCGAAGGCTTTAGGAGAGGAGACTTGTATATTGTTGATTTCTCTACAGGTCCTCAACCTGCCACATGCTTACTTGCAAAGTCTTTAGAAGGTTGGTTGTGGCATCGATGACTTGGACATGCGGGTATGAGGAACTTGCACACGCTCGTGAAGAAAAAGCATGTCATTGGCATCGAGGGTGTAAAATTCCTCAAAGACCACCTCTGCGGTGCATGTGAATCTGGGAAGATGACCAGATCCAAGCATCCCTCGAAGACAATCATGACCACGACCCGACCCTTTGAATTGCTTCACATGGATCTCTTTGGCCCCACTCATTACTCCATACTAACAAATGCTTCAAGTTTGTATGGCTTTGTCATTGTTGATGATTACTCTCGTTACACTTGGGTGCATATTATTCTATACAAAAGTGAAGTGCAGGATGTCTTCAAACGATTTGCTTCAAGGGCCTCCACCAACTTCGTCGTCAAGATCAAGCATATTAGGAGTGATAATGGGACTGAATTCAAGAACACTAATCTTGATGAATATCTTGATGAACTTGGTATTACTCATGAGTTATCTGCCCCTTATACTCAACAGAATGGCATCGTGGAGCGCAAGAACAGGACTCTAGTTGAGATGGCTCGCACCATGCTTGATGAATACAAGACTCCTCGTCGCTTCTGGCCTGAGGCAATTGATACTGCATGCCACATTATCAACAGGGTATATCTTCAGAAATTCTTCAAGAAGACTTCATATGAACTTATGACTGGCAAGAAACCCAATGTAAGTTATCTCAAAGTCTTCAGTGCAAAATGCTGGATCAGAGATCCTCACCACAGTTCTAAGTTTGCACCGAAAGCACATGAATGTTTTATGCTTGGTTACGGAAAGGACTCTCACACCTACAAAGTCTTCAACACCTACCATCACAAGGTTGTTGAAACTATAGATGTGTGGTTCGATGAAACTAATGGCTCGCAAAGAGAGCACCTGCCTTCTATGTTAGATGAACAGTCTCCTGAGGAATCCATCAAGCTGAAGGTAACTAAAGATATCATACCCACTGAGGAAGTCATTCCAACGAATGAAGACTTTCATGTTGATACACCTGAAGAAAATGATGCTGAAGGAAGTCCTCAGCCACGTCAACCTGCTCATCCTAGAGTTGCAAATGAAGTACAGGTTGACAAAATCATCGATGACATCAATGCACCAGGTCCCCTCACTCATTCAAAAGCTTCACATTTAACTAACTTTTGTGGGCACTTTGCCTTTGTCTCTATCATAGAGCCCACCAAAGTTGATGAAGCATTCAAGGAGCCTGAGTGGATTCAAGCTATGCAAGAGGAATTGCATCAGTTCAAGCTCAACAACATGTGGGAACTTGTTAAGCGGCCAGATCCTTGCAAACATAACATCATAGGTACCAAGTGGATCTACCACGACAAGCAAGATGAAAATGGCCTTGTGGTGAGGAATAGGGCTCGTCTTGTAGCTCAAGGCTAGACACAGGTTGAAGGAATTGACTTTGATGAAACGTTCGCACCTATTGCTTGCTTATGCTAACCATCATAATATCATATTATATCAAATGGATGTGAAAAGTGCATTCCTCAATGGTAATCCTGAGGAAGAAATATATGTTGCTCAACCCCCAGGTTTTGAAGACCCTAAGCATCCTGACAAAGTCTTCAAACTCAACAAGGCCCTCTATGGCCTCAAGCAGGCCCCTCGGGCGTGGTACGACACTCTGAAGGAATTCCTCATGAAGAAAGGCTTCAAACCCGGTTCACTCGACCCCACTCTTTTCACAAAATCCTATGACAATGAATTGTTCATATGCCAAATATACGTAGACAATATTATCTTTGGCTGTACTGACAAACGTTATAGTGATGAATTTGCCTATATGATGAGTGAAGAATATCAAATGTCTATGATGGGAGAGTTGAAATTCTTCTTAGGTCTTCAAATTCGTCAACAAGACAATGGCATCTTCATCTCCCAAGAGAAGTACCTCAAGGATGTTCTGAGGAAATTCAACATGCAAGATTGCAAAGGCGTCAAAACTCCAATGCCTTCAAAAGGCCACCTCTGCACTGATGAAATGGTAAAGATTTTGATCAGAAGGTATACCGCTCCATGATTGGCTCCTTATTGTATCTGTGTGCATCTAGGCCTGACATTATGCTAAGTGTTTGCATGTGTGCCCGATTCCAAGCAACACCAAAGGAATCACACCATAAGGTTGTGAAACATATTCTTCGATACTTAGCTCACACACCAACACTTGGATTATGGTATCCCAAGGGCTCAAATCTTCACCTCGTCGGATACTCTGATGTTGACTATGCTGGAGATCGCGTGGATCGCAAGTCAACCTGAGGCACATGTCATTTCCTCAGACAATCCTTAGTCTGTTGGTCCTCGAAGAAGCAGAACTGTGTCTCACTCTCTACTGCTGAAGCTGAGTACATTGTTGTTGGCTCATGTTGTGCTCAGTTACTATGGATGAAGCAAACCCTTAAGGACTACGGCATCAAGTTGAAGAATGTGCCTCTCTACTGCGACAACGAGAGTGCCATCAAGATTGCATACAACCCAGTTCAGCACTCCAAGACCAGGCACATCCACATTCGCCATCACTTTCTTCGAGATCATGTACTCAAGGGTGACATCTCCATCGACCACATCCCCACTGAAGAACAACTGGCCAATATCTTCACCAAGCCCTTGGATGAAAAGAGATTTTGCAAGTTGCGGTGTGAGCTAAATATCTTAGAATCTTCGAATGTTCTTTGAAGAAGGACACACAGCCTAACACTTATGCAAAATTGATGACTTTGATGTGCAACACATGAAGTAACGTTTTTCTTCAATCAATGAAGAATAACCCTCTAAGTGTGAAGAAATTAATGAAGAATTTGATTCTCAGAACCCTACGACAATTGTATGCGGTGTCTGAAATCATCATTCTTATATGGTGGGTCACGCCACCAACCAAAGTTGAAATTCTTCAAAATTGAGTTTTTCATCATTTTTGCAAATTCTTCAAATTATCAAATTCCTTAAATTTGCAAATTCCTCAAGTTTCAAATTCCTCAACTTTTCAAATTCTTCAAACTTTGAAACTCATGTTCTTCATTGACTATATATATATATTTGAGTTTTCAATGTCCTCAACAGTATTCACTTAATGCTAATTCTTCAAGTTGATTTTCATCTAAGTGAATGTGATCGGACCCTTTCCCCCTCTATGCTAAACTCAACCAAGTCTGTTCACAAATTCTTCATATGCGTTCTACTTTGAAACTCGTTCAAAGTCTTCACTGTGTCCTTGACAGTTGAAGAATTTGCGAACGGAAGATTTGAAATTTTCACTATCAAAATTTTCAACGGTTCCCGCTCAAATGGTTCCGATTCCCACGCCTGGATAACCCACTATCACCACCTCTAAGTATGCGGGTGACACTTGTCGCGTGGAGAGCAAGGGTCAGGGGCAACCTTGTCCAAAATCTTCGGGCAGATTGGTTTTCACTCCCTCTATTAATACCCCCTCCCCTTCAAATGTGCTCGGTTACTCCTCATCTCATCCCTCTTCCGAGCTCCAACCTAGCGTCGCCGCTAAATTCATCGTTGCGGGTGAGGAAGAGCTTCATTGCCTCAACCTCTTCATCGCCATACTCGCATCGGGCGCCAAAGTGCTCATCCCGCCACCGCTGTAGCTATCTCCCTCTGCCAAGCTAGGGCGTGGGAGATCTGAACGGACGAACTTCCCAATCTCATCTCTTGTTTCGTCGTGTTCTTTACTAGGGTAAATAAAATTTATTTTTACTGCCCTTGTTTGATCCTCAAATGCTCTTCATATTCCTTAAGAGGTGTTTATCCTTCATGAACCTTATTCTAAAAGCACCTTAGATCTTCACATACTTGATGTTTTTCCCTAAGTAATGATTTTCTTCAAGATTCCTCAATTGTGTGAATCCTCAAAATTTGCACAACTCTGGAACCTAAGACAAAGAACACTTAGTGAAATTCCTCAAGACACCCATGGTCAAATTCCTCTCACCTATTTTATTTAAAAAAAATTCTGAGAACACATATGACCTCTTCAAATTCCTCACACCTATACTTTGTTCATAGGTACAACATGTCCGCTGATGAATCACTAGGTTCTCATCAACTGAACTCATTTGCAGCGCTCCTTGAGGAAAAAATGTGTACTTCTTCAGAGTCCTCAAGAGTTCATATTCCTCAAGTGAAGAAAATGGCTGACGGAAAGAAACCTCAGAAAGGTGGAAAGAAGCCAGATGTGCACACTGCCTTTGAGATTCCAGATGACGTGTATGAGGAATACTGCACACCCGATGAAGAAACTCATGGCAAAGAAACGACCAAGCAAAGAAAAATTTGTCTGCAGAAAATTGAGAGGAGATGGGCAAGGGAATGGAAGGAATATTGTTATGTAACTCCAAAATACATGATGAAATCCGCAATGACACCTCCTTGCAGTAGGCCTCCCCTTGCTCCAAATCAAATTGTTGATCCCACTAGCATCAAGACTAATGAGGACTTTCCTCACATGTGGGAGAAGCAGCAAGCCAAGCTGGCGAAGAAAGCCAAAGAGGCAGTGAAGAAATTCAATGAAGATTCTGCTGCTGCTGCCTCTGCAGGAGCCTCTGCAAGTGCTCCAAAGAAAATCATGAGGAAGAAATCTGCATTGAAGACAAGTTCTTCAACCTCAAAACCTTCACAGCAGATCCCTCAAGGACAAAGGCCTCGGCCTACAAAGTCTTGAGCTGCTGGAACGGTTGCTGCTCTGTCTTCTGCGACAGCTGCAAAGTCCTCAACCCCAGTGCATCTGGCAACATGTAAGAGGACTGATGGATTCTCGAGAGTTCCAAAGATCTCAGCAAGCCCCTCTATCACAGCAAAGTCTTCAACTAGCCCTTCTGCGTTGAAGCTGAAGAAAACTGCTGGACGAGGTCAAAGATCAAGTCCTCACTCAAGCAAGGTTGTGGTGACCATACCCTTAGGTTGTGAGGATGATGATGATGAAGTTGATGATGAGGAATTGGAAGAAATCATTAGGCAAAGTCAGCAAAGGGCTGCTATAGCAAAGGGCAACTCTGTTCCTCTCATGCTGGATCCCAAGATGATCCTCAACTTCATAGATATATGGCATGAAGACCCAAGCACCCCACTTTCTTCACTAAATCTGCTTCTTGGAGTGGATCATGTCCTCACCCACTTCATTTCTGAAGAAAAATGGAAAAGAGAGCAAGCTCTGAGAGCTAAGAGGAATAGGGTTCGGAAGGAAAAGTTTCTGAGAGACAATGTGATGAATTTGACCCCAAATCAACTCATCACTGTTCAGTCTGAAATTCGCACACTCTCTGAGGATCAAGAGAGATATGATGCTGAATGGAAGGGCACTAAGGTGAGATTTGTCAGGGCTGCTCAAGCTGCAGTGAAGGATCACAATACTAAGGTTGTTGCTCGATCGCAACCACAAAATCCTCAGGCTGATGAAATTCCTCAAGCTACAGATGAAATTGCTCAGCCTGATGAAACTGCTGATGGAAATGCTTCTGCACCAGAAGCAACTGCCAGTGCTGCTGAGGAAACTTAGACCACTGATGATCATGCCAGGACAACCATCACTGTTGTGCCTGAAGAAACTGAAAGGCTAGCTGAAGCTTTTGCTGCGCCAGAAGAAACTGAACACACCAGGGCAGCTGCATCAGTCGTTCCTAAAGAAACTGACACTGCTGAGGAAAAGACTCTCAAGAGAAAAGCATCAGATTCAGAAACCTCAACCGTGAAGAAGTTGAAGACTATGCCAAGTTCTTCAATCGGACCTATTGATGCTACACCACTTTCCTCGGCACCTGCCTACGAAATTGTACCATTTGGGGTGAAATATGTCATCCCAGATGAAGATGAAGATCAGTCTGCTACTTCGACAGAGCAGATTGATGAAGAAATTGAAGTTGAAGACATTGCCTCAACTCCAAAGGTATCATCGCCCCAGCCTCAGTTCACTGCTGAAGAGGCTGGAGTTGAAGAAATTTATGAGGACGTAGACATTGGCAATACAACGCATGTCATCAATTATGAATATTGGGAATCAGCACACCCAAATTCACCAATGACTACTCCTTTGACACAGATTTCTCAGTCGCCTGCTTCGACTCAAGAAATACATGAAGAATCTGCCAATCTGAACACCCAAGTCACTGAAATTCCAGCTACAACGGCTGATGATCTTGATGCTCCCGCCGCAACTGACGAACCAGCTCTCCAAATCGTTCTGTCTGAAGGTGTTCCTCCCATGCCAAAGGAGATTAAGGGGCGCTTCAAGCCAAATCTTCAACCGAAGCCAAGAATGCCATTCAAAGGCTCAGTACGCCCCAAATTCCTCAAGAGCAATTTCTTCAATGAACATATGTTCTTCACTGGTCCAAATCCCTATGACTTTGCAAGGGCCGGTCGCAACAGATTTTGGACAGCAACACAGCTCAACTACTATGCATCAGTTCTTTTTGAGAAGAAGAAAGTCTTCGAGCACCACCAAATTCCTCATGCTGACATGGAAACCCTTCCATCATTCACACCGGTGCTCCAGGTTCTTCATGATGCTGGCATTCTCCCATTCTGCGTCGACATCTGCGACTGGAATGAAGAACTCATTCTTCAGTTCTATGCCACATTGCATATTAGCGGAAATGCTTCAGACGTCAACTCCTGGATATTGGACTGGATGACAGGATCAACACACTTCACTGCTCAAGCCTCTGAATTGCTTTAGTGTCTACCAGTTCCAAATGCCTTGGACGAAGCTCGCAAACTGTTTGATGAGCCTGCACTTCCAAATCAGCTGATGCAAGTGTTGATGAAGACATTGTCTCCTAGAAAGCCTCAACAAAAAACCTTCCTTGTGAAGGATGTGCTATATGTGCCCAGGACTGTCTACCGTATACTCACAAATACGCTATGTCCTCAGAAGGGCCACAATTCTGAAGAAGAAGAAGTGGAAGGAGTCATGAAGAATATGCTCTTCAACATCATTCATGGGATTCCCATTGACTTGCACAACTTCTTCATGAGGACTTTGGCCAGTGCTGCTTTAGCTCCATTTGAATAGAAGCCCTATGCGCCTTGGATAATGAAATTCATCAGGGCAAAGTCCTCAGTTCCCTTCAAGGCTGATTTCCAGAACCACTTTGGCTTCCTGCCTCCAATTGAAGTCATCAAGAGCACAATTGCCTCAGTTGAAGGAAAAGGCAAAGCTATCATTGATGAAGGCACTCGTCAATTGGATGGACAGTTTCACAAAGACGCTTCCTTCTCCACCAATGATGACACTGCCACTCAAGACTCCGATGCAAAGGCCTCAGCTCACAAACCTCAAGAGTCTGTCCCTCGTGTGATGGCTGATCGCGAGCTTCTAATAAGTCTTCATCAGAAGGTTGATTGCAATCACAAGTGGGTGAAGCGTCAACTTGGATACATTGTGCAGAACATGACTGTGACGCAGAACACCGTGAAGAGGAATCACTACTATGCGCATGAAAACCTCAACCGCACTTGGGCCATATTGTCTCACCTCAAGTCTTTTTAAGAACTGAATGAGCTGGATCTTGAAGAATATCTTGACTGGGCTCGTCGACCTCAGAAGAAATTCAAGAAAGTTCAAGTTCCTCTGATGGTCACAAGTTCACTTTCTTCATCTCGAGAGCGCGATGACGATGAAGACATTGACGACACTGCAGTAGGCCCTGCATCGACAAACGACCCCGACAACGCTGGCGCTCCTTCCTCACCAACACGATGAAATTCTTCAAAGGGGCGTTAGTCCTCACCTTTTCGTCCCTTTTGGTCTTCGATGACAAAGGGGGAGAAAATTTGAGTTAGTCTTCAAGCGGGTCTCTATATATGGGCTATTTTTTGTTTGAGCTACAACTCTCGCTCTTCTAAAACTTTTGTTGGCTGAGTTGTAAACTTAAGTCTGATGGTGGTCTGACACTTTTGAACTATTTCCTCGCATGTTTATTTCCTCAAGTACCTTAATGCATACATGCTGAATTTCGTCAGACCCCATTTTCCTCACGCATTTCAAATTCTTCATATTATATGTTCAAATGCGTGTATGAATTACAAGATATAGGGGGAGTTCTCCATGTTTTCACCTGCCATGTGCATTTGCAGTCCAAAGCAAATTCCTCAAATATGCACATCTTCAGGGGGAGTTCTTCTATATCTTGCAATCAAATTCCTCAAAATATGTATTTTCGCTTCATATGTTTATCCCCGTTGAAAACTTAACCTATTTGTCATCAATCACCAGAAAGGGGGAGATTGTTAGTGCATCTAGTGCCCCTTAGTGATTTTGGTGTATTGAAGACTTATAGGTTAAGGTACTAATGTGTTTGTGAGTGTACACAGGCTCTATAAGTCGATGAGGAGTTTGATATATCCAGAGATTATCGACCCCTAAAAATGTATGTCTTCAAGTGAAGACTTTGTGAAGACTTTGGTGAAGACTTTGTGAAGACTTTGAAAATGAACAAGTTGGTGTGACCTTGAAAATATGAACGAGGAATATGCAACATGAAGAGTTGTGTTTTCGTAGTTTCATTTCCTTACTGTTAAAGGGGGCCAGGGTAATACTAAGGAAAATTTCCAACTGATGCTCAACTCCAAAATCCTCAACCTATACAATCCTTTGAGTGAAGCCTTTGGAAATCTCTTACGGTTCAGACAAGTTCTTCAGTGACAGAGACAAAGTTCTTCTGGTCTCTGAGGAAACTAACCTGACCGAGGAGTTAGGATTTTGCCAGTGCGAATTGCCTACAAGTGAGGAACATGATAAGCCTGAGGACTTTCATAGTTCCGACCGTTGCTGTGCTTAGAGCCAGCTGTCCCCAATCATAACATCCACATAGCGGTCATATCATTGGGGGCATTTATGTCTTATCATGTCAGGTTGCACCCTCGCTATAAATAGCCACCCCCCACAACCACTAGTTGGTTGGCTGCTCCGAGAGAGAACTGATACTTGTCATTTGAGAGCAACCCATCCTCTGTGGACTTTGAGAGAAAATCATCAATGAGGAAAAACCCACAACCAAACCACCAAACCCAAAGTGATTGAGCATCACTGAAGAAAAATTCCTGTGTGGAACCGACGCTTGTTACCTTTGAGGATTGTGCATCCTCCAGACGGTTAGGCGTCATGGTCTAGTGCTCCTGCAGTCAATTGGGGATCACGAAGTGACCTTGGTCTAGAGCATCCAGCAGTAAATTATGGATCGCCGAGTGACCAGTTTGTGAGGGTTTTGGAAGTCTACCCTGAAGACTTACCACGAGTGTTGGGCGAGGACTATGTGACCTTAGCTCAAGGAGAATACAGTAAGGACTATGTGTCCTGGGATTGTATGTCCTCTGGTTTAAATACCAGGCTGCTCCAAACCAGACGTACGACTGTCACAGCAGTTGGAACTGGGTCATCAAACCATTATCTTCATCGAGCCATCTGGTTCTATTTCCTCAACCTCTCTATTCCTCATATATCTGTTAATGAAATTGATTGTTACTGGTTGAAGAATTTGACTGAAGACTTTCACAAATTCCTCACCTCAAATACTTCAAGTTACCTTGTTCATCACTGATTATCCTGTATCACGCTACTTACTATTTGTGCATGTTTCATTTCATCGTGAAGACTATGTTGTTACTATGTTCCTCATGCACTTGAGTACTTATTCCGCTGCTAGTTATTCATCACATTTCAAATTCCTCAAAGTTTAAATTCCTCAAGTGATGAATTTGTAAAAATCACCTATTCACCCCCCCTCTAGTCGATATAATGCACTTTCAGGTTCATCTTCATATGAGTCAATGTCCTCTTGAAGCTTGTTCTTGCCCTTGAGCTTGTGGTCTTGTGGTGGAAGGTCATCTTGAGTGTTTGTCCCCTTGGGAAGAGTATTTTCATACTTCTCCTTTTGAGGACCAAACTTGGGCTTGGGATATTGACCTTCTTCCCATTCAACTCCATTAGCGTTGAAGTAGCCAACACCATGATTCTTCCGGTATCCTCCGTGCTTGCGTACAATTTCCTCAAATTGCTTACATCCTGCAAGACCCTTGTAGATACCTTTTTATATAATTCCTTTCAATAAAGCATTTTCTTGCTCAAGTGTAACTTGGCTAAGAGAATTATCATTAGTGGAATCAATAGAACTACTAGATGCAACATCATTGGGTTTAGCATTTTTATTGTTGCTACTAGATGAAGAACCTTTCTTGCCTTTATTACTAGATTGCTTAGTTTTAACTTGAGGCCTGAAAGTAGACAAGAGTAGTCGTTTGGCTAGATAAGATGAAGTCTTCTTTCGGAGATCGTCATTGATAGCTTTGAGAAACTCATGCTCTTGCTCCAAGTTGAGCCTCTCGAAGCGTAGCTTCTCATGAGTTCTCACAAGCTCTCTATGATCTTCGAGAGTAGATTCATGATCTAACTTAAGAGTGTTTAGTTCTTTAGTTAGTTGTTCTATTTTCATCTTATCATCATCAAATGACTCATCTTGACTATCATGAGAATTATCAAGTTCATTTTGATCAACATCACTAGTTTTATCACAAATCAAGTCATCATCACAAAGCAAATCATCTTCATCACTATCAAAATCAAGATACTCGGGGTGTGATACCTTGGGGCCTTTAGCCATGAAGCAACTTCCACTCCTTTCGTTTGGTGAATCAAATAGATCGTATGAGTTGGTAGACACTAGAGCAATTCCGGCAACACCATCATCTTGATTATTGTCGGAGTCGGAGTGATAGCTTCTCTCAGAGTTGTTGTCGGAGTCGGAGCCAGAAACCCATTCACCAACATGAGCTTGATGTTTTCTTCTTGTGTAGCTCTTGGTGTACTTGTCCTTATTCTCCGAATCTCTACTTCTCCTTGAGTGTCTTCGTTCATAACGATCATCTCTACTCCTTCTCTCTCTTTGTGGTGATTCATTCCTTGAGCTTCGTCTTCGAGGTGACTCTTCTCTTCTTTTGTAGGGAGTTGTGCACTCATTTGAGTAGTGTCTGGGCTTCCCACAATTGTAGCAATTGCGGTCACAACTTGACGAACGCTTCTCTTCATATCTTGAGTTGGAGTTTCTTTCTTTGCCTCTATTCTTGTAGAACCTGTTGAATTTCTTGACCATGAGGTTTATCTCTTCATTGGTGACAAGGTTGTTCCTTGAAGTTGCGGGAGCATCACTTGTGGCTTTGTAAGCACCGCTAGACTTGTGATGAAGTTCTTCCTTATCTTTGAGTGTCATCTCATGAGCAACAATCCTTCGAATGACTTTCGTATGCTTGAGATCTTTGTAGTTTGGCATCATTTGGATCAACGTGCACACGGTGTCATATCTCTCATCCAAAGCTCTAAGTATCTTCTGATGATGAATTTGTCGGTCATTTTCGCTTCCTAAGCCGACAATCTCATTGGTGATGAGAGCTAGCCTAGAGTACATCTCTATGACTCCTTCACCATCCTTCATCTTGAACTTGTCAAGATGACCTTGAAGAACATCTAACTTGGATTCTCTCACAGACTCGGTTCCTTCGTGCATATCAACCAAAGTATCCCAAATCTCTTTTGCATTCTCAAGACGGTTGATTTTGTTGAATTCTTCAGGGCATAAGCAGTTGAAGAGAATGTCGCATGCTTGAGCATTGAGTTGCAACATCTTCAACTCATCCACGGTCGCTTCACGATCTGGTTCCCGTCCATCCGCATGGAACTCACCTTGCAAGCCAACACGAACAACAGCCCAAACGGTGGGGTTATGACGAAGAATATGCATTTTCATTTTGTGCTTCCAACTAGCAAAATTAGTGCCATCAAAGTATGGACCTCTATGGTGATAACTTCCCTCACTGGACGCCATACTCTCCTAGGTTGTGAGACCTAAGCAATGGAGACCAAAGCTCTGATACCACTTGTAGGATCGAAAGTATGTCTCGAGGGGGGTGATTAGACTACTTGACCAAATAAAAGTTTTGCCTATACCAAGTTTTAGGGTTGACAGTTTTTAGCATCTCATGCCAAGTCAAGTACACCCTACACATGCAAGTCTAAGAGTATATAGCAGCGGAAAGTAACAACAAGCATGTATAAAAGGGATAGGGTAGGAAGATCAAACGCAGTTGTAGACACGATGATTTTTCCCGTGGTTCCGATAGGTGGCGCTATCGTACATACACGTTTATGGAGTCTTCAACCCACGGAGGGTAACGGTCGCGAGAGTACACGGAGGGCTCCACCCAAAAGGGTCCACGAAGTAGCAACCTTGTCTATTCCATAGCGGCTTCCGTCCACGAAGGACTAGCCTCACTATGGGTAGATCTTCACGAAGTAGGTGATCTCCTTGCCCTTACAAACTTCTTGGTTCACTACACAACATGAAGTAGGAGGCTCCCAAGCAACACCTAACCAATCTAGGAGGCACCACCCTCCGAAAGGTAATAGGCTCGGTAATGACGATGAACTCCTTGCTCTTGTGCTTTAAGATGATAGACTCCTCAACACCCAACCACTCTCTCACAGATTTGGCATGGTGGAAGAGATGAGATTGGTGGAAATCTACTTGGGGAGGCTAGAAATCAAGATCCATATGATTGGAGTGGAAGATCTTGATCTCAACACAAGGGTAGGTGGTTCTCTCTCAGAAAATCTGATAGGATAGGTATGGAATAGTTCTGAGTGCTTCTCTCTCGAGTAGGTGGTGGTGAAGGGGTGTATATAGGCATCCCCAAAAATCCAACCGTTACACACAAAATGAGCAACTCGGTGACACCGATGTGTTAATCTCGGTGGTACCGAAGTGACCAAAAGGTGGCAACTTTTGAATCTCGATGAGACCGATATAGGAAACGCGGTTTCACCGATAAGGTGACCAACGGTCAGATTTCCAATCTCGGTGATGGCGATCCAACATTCTCGGTGGGACCGAAAATGTGAATTTGCATAACAGAAAGTTGGCAACCTAAACTCGGTGGCACCGGTATGGAATCGGTTGCACCGAAGTGGCTAGGGTTTGGCTTGAGTCTGTCTAGGTTCTGGAATCGGTGGCACCGGTATGGGAAAGTTGGTTGCACCGATTTTGAGTGTTAGGTATAGAACGGACTTTGGTGGGAGAGTTTGTGGATGTTTTTGGCGACTATCACTGGTGCACGTTTGAGCATATTGTTCACCAACAAAACCTTACCCCCTTTTAATAGTATTGGCTTTCCTATGGACTCAAAGTGATTTTTCACAAATATAAAATGTAGAGTCCTCTTGCTTGAAGCTTGGCCAACCTATTTCCTTGCATCTTGGGGTATGTCCACAATTTCCTTTTGCCAATCCTATCATTGAACATTTCCTGAAATATAGTTGGTGGAAACATTAGTTCAATTACTTATATGTTGTTATTAATTACCAAAACCACCAAGGGAGCAAATGTGCTTTCAGGTGGTCTACGCATAACTGACGTGAACTAGAAATGATCACTCACTGATCCTGAACACCTACTTACGTCAAACATAACCCCACCGCGTTCTCTCTTGGATAAGGACTCACGAGAAGAGACAATCGCGGTTATGCACAAAGTTGGTGTATTTTATTATAGTTTACTTCAAGTTTACTATGACCGGGTGTTAAACAAAGTATCCAAGTTTTCCACATAACGGCGGGCACGGCTTTCCGAAAGATTTAACCCTAAAGGGGTGCTCCAACTCATGCATCACAAATTAACCACACACAACGGGAATAACCTCAACCACGGATCTCGTGATCTTCCTAGGAAATTCACTAGGAAATCCGACACCTCGATATAGCCCAAAGAATAATCGGAATTCCTCACTCAAGACGTTCGAGAAAGGTAAAACAAATCCAGCAAGGCCGGACGGCGTGTCGACGATCCCGATAGGAGCCGCGTATCTCGTTCTCAGGACACGACGGATTGTCCAAACTTCTGGTAGGCCAATCACAGAGTTGCCTCTTGTAGCCATCGGCGGTTGACAGGTTGGACCAACACTCATGAGGACCACTGGCCCAGGTTGTTGATTAATCCACGGGGGCATCATGCCCTATGCAAATTTTAGTTGTTATTAAGCAAATAGTACCGATGTTGGGCCATGCCAGACAAGCTTTATCCTAAAGCAAAAACCAAGGGGGTCCCCATAACAACCCCGAGCATGTTAGGAGCACTCAATTATGGAACATAACACTGGTGCACAAGTAACTAAGGCGGCAAGAGTCGAACAAAACACCAAGCAAAAGGCCAAGCCTTCCACCCTTTGCCAAGTGTATAAGTGCATTAAATTAAATAGCAATAATATTGTGAAAACAAAAGAATGTCCATGTTGTCACATGGAATAAATTGCACCTACAGCTAGAAACACTATAAGAAGGGCTGAGCAAGCGGTAAAACTAGCAAAACAAAGTTTTGCTGGGATGTGGAGGGGTTAGAGGCTTTTCATGGCAATGTTGGGAGGCTTGACAAACAAGTGGTAGGTAGCGAGACATAACGATAGAAGTGGGACAACTACCATAGCAATGATAGTAGTGGTATCCAGGGAAATGTGTCATCTTGCCTGAGATCCCGCTCGGAAGAAGAACAAATCCATGAAGAAGATGAGCCAACGTAGTCGATTTAATCCTCACACTCCGAACGCTTTCGGAACTCTATCGAGAAGGAACAATCCGAAACAAACAATCAACACAAGTTACACCACAACATATGCATGACATGACGCACAAACAAATATGATGTATGTCCGGTTTAATATGCAACGCATGGCATGGCATGGCAAACACAACAAACAACTGCTACACATTAAAGTGAAGCTCAATATGCAACGAGTTGCATATTGACGAAACTCCACGTTCGAATTATCTAGTTCACTCTCGTTTAGGTACTCATCAATATTAAATGTTGTTAAACATGGCAAGAGGTGAAGCATGAGCACTATATCATCTGGGCATTTAAATGAGGCCGGAAGCAATATATATCATTTCTGAAACAACCCCATATGCATATTATGATTTTGGTCCAGATCTGTCCTAACACAATTTTATATTTATTAAACATGGAAATAAAGTGTGGCATGAGATTCTACACGTTTTTCTAGTCAAGTTACATATGTGGAACATTTTTATCGGAGCTACGGTTTAAAAGTTATTAAATAAATCATTTTCACATGGCAATTACGCAAATCAATGCAAACAGCAATGTTAAACATTTTAAACATGTGTGAAAGATGGATATTGTGAAACTACATAAAATACTAGTCAAGTTTCATATATAATTTCTTTTAATCCGATGCACGGAAGTGGAGTTATTAAATGCATGATCATTAGGGACTTTTCTGCAATTCTGTAAATCATTGGATAATTAGCAAAATTCGCATGAGCAGGAAAAATCTACATGGGTCGAATCTACGGCTACTACGCCAATAGATCTGAGCGCCACATACTATATTGCGCACATGGCGAGCGATAAGAGGGGCGGAGCGCTCACCAAATGGCCTTCGGCCCAATTGGTGGAGGAGGCCACACGGGGCAGAAGCGGAGCTGGGCCGGCTCGGGGCCCACCTGGCCTGGCGGGAGGCGCGAGGCCTCGTCTCGCTACTCGATCCCGAGCGAGACGAGCTAGCAGCGGCGTAGGACAACGGAGAGGGGCGGCAGCCGACGAAAGGCGGCGAGGGAGGGCGGATCCGGCGGGGCACTCCGGCGGCGGGGCCGGGATGGAGATGGTCGGATCTGGCCAGCGGGTCTCGATCCCGGCCGGATCTGGGGCGAGGCCGAGGGAGGTCAACACGGTTCTTGGCGGCATGCCATGGAGGTCGCGAGGCTCGGGGCGTGGTCGTCGGCGATGGAGGGCTGGCGACATGGGGTCGACGGGGTCGGTCGCCGGTGAGGGAGCTCGGGCATGGGGATAGCTAGGACGAGGCTCAGGCAGAGGGAGATCGGGCATGGGAACGGTTTGTGCGGGCGGCTGCGGGACTGCGGGCTCTGTGGTCGCCGGACATTGTCCGGGTTGGCCGCCGGACATGTACGGTAGGTGGGTTTTAGGCGAATCTGAGCCCCAGATTTCAGATATGAGGGCCAGATATAGCTAGGGAGGTGGGATTTCGGGATCTGGAGGGTTTGGGCTAGCAGGTGGGGTTTTCGAGGGGTGTGGCTGCAATTTGCCAAGGGGGAAACCCTAGTGGAGTGGTAGGCTCTCTCCAAGAGGTGGTTTATATAGGGAATGGCACTAGGGGTTGACTGAGTCTCGTCCGTCCGATCATGATCCGATGACCACGAACGGAGGGGTGGGCTAAGTGGACTATGGTGGCTGTGTAGACGGGCTAGGTGGATATGAGAGGGAGGTTTGCGTCCCGTGACACGAGGTTTAAAACATCAAAAAACGAACGATGAATAACCAATGACCACATTGCTACGGTTGACCGATGGGGTATCAAACGCACTCGGAATGAGACGAAATTCGACAGGCGGTCTACCTACACTATAATAAGACCACACGCCAGGTTTTGACCCAATCTGAGAATATTTTTCATGCGCTTTAAAACAGTTTTTTTAATGATGACGCGGGCGTGGGCGTGTGCGGTTGGTCTCGAAATGGGCAATGGCAAGAACGGAGAGAACCAGCGACTACAAACGGATGCATGTTTGAAAACTCATGTTGACAAGATGTCGATGCTATGCAGATGATGTGAATGATGTGATGATGAATGTGACAACCAGACCAAACACATGACGAGAATGGAATAAAAGGGGGATCTTCTGGAGCGTCGGTCCCGGGCTGTTACAACTCTCCTCCACTACATGAGGATCTTGTCCCAAGATCTAAGAATGAGAAGGGGAAGAGAAAGAGCAAGAGGTAAAACTTAGTTGCTTCTCTGGCAAATGATTGAATCCAATGATCCTTGAAGGTTGGAAAGAGATGAAGAATGACAAGACGAACAAGCACGAATTCACAATAAATTTTGGCAGCACTTCGGTAGGAAAGAGAGGCGAAATTTGATATGATTGAGAGACATTGAAAGAGAGACACCAAACTTCCGTTGGATTAGAATCAAAACTTCATAAGATGGAAGGATCATGAAAAGACTTCACAGCACTCCGGTAAATGGATAAGCAAGGGAAGAACATGATCTTAAACAAACTAGATGTGAGTTGAGAAGAGCAACACCACAATGCCTTCGGAACACAGAATAGAAGCTAGATCTTTGAAGAGCAGAGAACTGAGAAGAAAATGACAACTTCTACCACCATTGAATTTGAAAGCATGGTTGAACGGAGTTGATGGAGAATCAACAACGAAAATAATAGCTTGCTATGGGCTTATGGAAAACATCTCAAAATATGAGGTGACAACCTGCCACAACAGAAACAATTGATTACTTGAGAGCAACAAGATATGCAAAACTTCTTCCACCCAGAGGTGGAGGAGACACTTGAATCATTTATAACACCATGATAGCAACAATCCTCAGGAAATGCTTTAGGTGAAATCCAACCCAAGATAACTCCGAGAAGACAAGATGATTTTACTTATTATATTCTTGAAAATTTTCCTTCGAGACTCCTTATAACCAAGAATTAATAACACCATCTCAAAAGACAACGGAGAAGGAATTGAACTTAGAAATCCAAAATAAAGAACACTTGAGCATCCCCAACAAGAATCTTGAAGAACACTTCAGGAAGAACTACATCCTTAACAAACCACCATGAAGAAGCATCAAGATGAACTCCGGAATGAAAGGGTGATAGAAAAGAAGTGAAGGTTCAAAAAGAACAAGATTAGGGCCTTCCAATGATTTAGATGAAGCTTCTCAATGAGATACTTGAGAAAACATGGAACTCCGAAAAGAAGAAGACAAGAAACTTAGAATTGAAAATTGATTCCATGAACAACTTCGGAAGAAGGATTGAGATCATCTTCACCAACAAGAATAAGAATTATGTTATGCTTATCCTTCATCAAGTTAAACCGATGACTAGCGACAAATTTCACATACCACTTGTTCTTCTTGAAAAAGAATGAAGAGAGGGATAGAGCACAAACTTGAAGAGGTCTTGACCGATACACCGGAAAGAATTAGGAACTAAAGAGGACACATGAGAATGAAGAGCTCAAGATTTTCCTAATAGAAAACTTCACAAGGCACCGGAATAATTGAGATACAAATGAAGGAACAACAATTGAGAAGAATTTGAGAACGAAAGCTGAAAGCTGAGAACGAGGAATCTTCTAAAAAGATGGCCTTCGGAGGATCGAGAAACAAAAACAATTATGAAATGCGCCGGATAGATATGAAAGGAATTACTCATGATCGAAAACAACTTAAGAGGATAACATGAAGCTAAAACCATGAATCTGTGGAAGAACGAACAATGATTTAAGAGAAACTCTCCTTCAATATTCAAGCAGAGAATGATGACAAGAAACAAGACCATGAATTACTAAGATACTCCGGAATAATGAATTAAGAAAGGTTGAGCCAACAATGAAAATGATTTAAAAGCGATCTTGGAGAAGGAAATGTGACTGGTGGAATTCATTCTTACGTCACATTGAAAAGAACTTGAGGACATCTCCGTAAAGATTAGGAGAGTCAGGTAGGACCCAGAGAAAAAAACATGTGGGTTATGGGCCCACTCAAAAGAAACTACCGTTGATACAATTGTTTAAAAAGAGAGATTGCACCGGTACAAATTAAGAACTTGATGAACTGAGAACCTCGAAATAATTTGAAAGGATTATGAAAGAAAACACGAATCTCTGAGATATCTTCAGCCTTCGGATAGAACAGAGAGAGACGAATAAAACAAGAGAGGTTTGGAAAAGAAATTCTAACATGGAAACCATTGAATGAATGAGAAAGGATAAGATAAGCACCGAAGCTTGAATTGAATCCATCAGAGAAGAATAACAACAAGAACAAGGAATTTTAGGATAGATTTTGAAAATGAAACTCTTGAGAATCTCCACAAGGAATCATCGGATACAATACAGAAGAAAAGATAGCAGAAGCACCAATGAAGAGAAAGACACTTGGAAGAGAATTTAATCATTGAAGAAAAAGGGCGGAAGGGTGGGGAAAAACAAAGACAACTTGAGATAGATGACACGAACTCCGGAAAGAAATGAGAATTGATCTTGCAATATTGAAGAGGATAGAATTATCTTGAAGAGAAGCACACCGATAGGAAAAGAATTGATATGACAACTTGATTGAGCAAAAGAATTAGCAATCCCACAGAAATATGAGAACACTTAGGAAAGATATGAAATCACCACTTGACATCAAAGCAACTCGAATTACCGTATTCAAAACAAAACAAAGGACGAGGCTTATGAAACGAGCTGAAAACAAATGCATAACAGAGATTTCGCTCGATATTTTCATGGTAAGGTTTGCACGGGCTCGATCGTACATTGGATTGTCATATTGAAATGATGCTCGAATATGCTCCCTAGGCGTAGCGAACTACAAGGCTTGACGAAGCATAAATCGAGACTGTCCTCTGTAAGAAAGACCATGAACAAATGAATCCACTAGACGTCGAACCCCAACCTCACATCATGATCTGTTGGAAGATAGCCTAGGTAACTACTTGAATTACCACCTAAGAACTTCCGAAAACTTTCTTGGTTATGCAATCCGGTGTTGTGGATACAAGGAGTAAATATCTCACACAACTAACAAACCTACACCCCAACTGTATCCATCCTTCAACACATAGCCAGAGGCTTCCGCAAGTCCATCTAACTCAGATCCTCGAAAGCACAAGGATACTAACCATGGTGGTACCCCAGACGCCTCCCCATTACTGGGTGACTCCGACCTTATCTCACCACGACAAGTATTGAGGCAATTCCGAACACCCTCCGTCCTAAGATACTAAGGAAGCTGAATGATAATGATGTGCCAAGAATTCCCTGGAGCTCAACTTCCTAGAACAAATCAAGTCAGACAGGAGGCACCAAGACAGAACTCCGTCACATCGGTATCATATAGTTTCCAAAATACCCGCGTGATCCTAAAAAAATTTGAGCAAGAAGAGGAGTAGAATCAAAATTCCTAAGTCGAATACCTCACCAGAGTATAGAAGAGGAGTAAAATGAAACCTACTCTCCGATATAACTAGACTCAAAATAGTTTTACTAGACTCGACTCAGCCAAGTTCAATCAATCAAGGGGCTCCTAGGTCGGTACAGGCTCTGATACCAACTTGTCACGCTCAAGATGCGATCCTATCCTTATTTCGGCACGAGGGCCTCGACAAGGATAGAAGGACATCTCGTCGTGTTGCAAGAATGGATATCATTACAAGTACATGTACAGAAGAGATGAGTATATGGAATTGGCTTACACTCGCCACAAGCTACATCAAAGTCACATCAACACAACAACATGTTGAAGCATCATACAGAAGAGCAGGGTCTGACTACGGATGAAAACAAATGACAATATGACATCCATCCTTGCTATCCTAGGCTACCGCCTAGAACCCATCCTAGATCGATGAAGAAGAAGAACTCCAAACAAACAAGCATTTCTCCCACGTCAATTCATCACACTACCTATACCTACAACTGTTGTTGTAGTAATCTGTGAGCCATGGGGACTCAGCAATCTCATTTACAAGGGTATCAAGACTATTAAAGCTTAATAGGTGAGGTATGGTTAAGTGGTGAGGCTACAGCAAGCGACTAAGCATTTATTTGAGTGGCTAACTTACGAATATAGAAAGTAAAGTATGGTGGTCTACGCATAATGGATGTGAACTAGAAATGATCACTAACTGATCCTAAACACCTACTTACGTCAAACATAACCCCACCATGTTCTCTCTCGGATAAGGACTCACGAGAAGAGACAGTCACGGTTATGCATAAAGTTGGTGTATTTTATTAGAGATTTCTTCAAGTTTACTATGACCGTGTGTTAAACAAAGTATCCAAGTTTGCCACATAACCACGAGCACGGCTTTCCGAAAGATTTAACCCTGCAGGGGTGCTCCAACTCATCCATCACAAATTAACCACACGCAGCGGGAATAACCTCGACCACGGATCTCGTGATCTTCCTAGGCAATTCCATAGGAAATCCGCCACCTCGAGATAGCCCAAAGAATAATTGGAATTCCTCACTCAAGACGTTCGATAAAGGTAAAACAAATCTAGCAAGGCCGCCCGGCGTGTCGACGATCCCGATAGGAGCCACGTATCTCGTTCTGAGGAAACGACGAATTGTCCAAACTTCCGGTAGGCCAATCATAGAGTTGCCCCTGGTAGCCACCGGTGGTTGATAGGTTTGACCAACACTCATGAGGAGCACTGGCCCGAGTTGTTGATTAATCCACGGGGTGATCATGCCCTATGCAAATTTTAGTTGTTATTAAGCAAATAGTACCAATGTTGGGCCTTGCCAGACAAGCTTTATCCTAAAAAGAAAATCAAGGGGGTCCTAATAACAACCCCGAGCATGTTAGGAGCGCTCAATTATGGGACATAACACTGGTGCACAAGTAACTAAGGCAGCAAAAGTGGAACAAAACACCGAGCAAAAGGCCAAGCCTTTCATCCTTTGCCAAGTGTATAAGTGCATTAAATTAAATAGCAATAATATTGTGATAACAAAAGAATGTCCATGTTGTCACGTGGAAGCAATTGCACCTGCAGCTAGAAACGCTATAAGAAGGGTTGTGCAAGCGGTAAAACTAGCCAAACAAAGGTTTGCTGGGATGTGGAGGGGTTAGAGGCTTTTCATGGCAATGTTGGGAGGCTTGACAAACAAGTGGTAGGTAGCAAGACATAATGATAAAAGCGGGACAACTAGCATAGCAATGATAGTAGTGGTATCCAGGGAAATGTGTCATCTTGCCTGATATCCCGCTCGGAAGAAGAACGAATCCATGAAGAAGACGAGCCAACGTAGTCGAACGAATCCTCACACTCTGAACGCTTTCAGAACTCTATCGAGAAGGAATAATCTGAAACAAACAATCAACACAAGTTACACCACAACATATGCATGACATGATGCACAAACAAATATGATGCATGTCCTGTTTAATATGCAACGCATGGCATGGCATGGCAAACACAACAAACAACTGCTACACATTAAAGTGAAGCTCAATATGCAACGAGTTGCATATTGACGAAATCCATGTTCGAATTATTTAGTTCACTCGCATTTAGGTACTCATCAATATTAAATGTTGTTAAACATGGCAAGAGGTGAAGCATGAGCACCATCTAGGCATTTTAAATGAGGCCGGAAGCAATATATATCATTTCCGAAACAACCCCATATGCATATTGTGATTTTGGTCCATATCTGTCATAACACAATTTTATATTTATTAAACATGGAAATAAAGTGTGTCATGATATTCTACACATTTTTCAGGCAAGTTACATATGTGGAACATTTTTATCGGAGCTACGGTTTAAAAGTTATTAAATAAATTGTTTTCACATGGCAATTACGCAAATCAATGCAAACAGAAATGTTAAACATTTTAAACATGTATGAAATATGCATATTGTGAAACTACATAAAATTCTAGTCAAGTTTCATATATAATTTGTTTTAATCTCATGCACGGAAGTGGAGTTATTAAATGCATGATCATTAGGGACTTTTCTGCAATTCTGTAAATCATTGGATAATTAGCAAAATTCGCGTGAGCAGGAAAAACCTACATGGGCCAAATCTGCTGCTACTACGCCAATAGATCTGAGTGCCACATACTATATTGTGCACAGGGCGAGCGATAAGCGGGGCAGAGCGCTCACCAAATGGCCTTCGGCCCAATTGGTGGAGGAGGCCACACGGGGTAGAAGCGGAGCTGGGCCGGCTCAGGGCCCACCTGGCCTGGCAGGAGGCATGGGCCTCGTCTCGCTGCTTGATCTCGAGCGAGACGAGCTAGCAGCAGCACAGGACAATGGCGAGGGGCGGCAGCCGACGAAAGGCGGCGACGGAGGGCGGATCCGGCGGGGCACTCCTACGACGGGGCTGGGACGGAGATGGCCGGATCTGGCCGGCGGGTCTCGATCCCGACCGGATCTGGGGCGAGGCCGAGGGAGGTCAACGCGGTTCTTAGCGGCGTGCCATGGAGGTACCTAGGATAACATCAGGATCCTCAAGGGCTTCTTCAGTAGAAACATAGTTCACTTGACCACGAGCGGGAGCTGGCTTCACATAGAAGGCTTTTCCCGGCTTCCCACGTCCAGCTGGCTTAGCATTGTTCTAAGGACACTCACAGGAGTAGTGTCCTGGTTCCCCACATTTGTAGCAGACAACGGTGGCACGGGGAGCAATATTGACAGGAGGACCTCCAAATATCCTGGCTGGAGGGTTGGGCTAAGCTGGGCGAGGCGCTTGGAAGGATGGCCTCGCGGTGTACCTTGGCGGCAGAGCTGCGTTGGGCACCCACACCCAGAGTTTGTTGGAGCCTGAGCCAGATGCAGGGTTGAAGTCAGGGGTGTGCTTCCTAGTTGCCTCGTAGTCAATCTGTCCAGTTTCGGCATTGATAGCCTTGTTGACGAGAGCCTGGAAGGTTGTGCACTCATGCAGGCGCAGATCTCGACGGAGCTCAGGACTAAGTCCCTTGCGGAACTTAGCATGTTTCTTGGCATCAGTTGAAACTTCCTCCGGAGCATAACGATCAAGATTGCCGAACTCACGGCTATAGGCATCCACTGTCATTCTGCCCTGGGTGAAAGCACAAAACTCCTCTCTCTTGAGATCCATCAGCCCTTCCAGGATGTGATGGGTACGGAATGCCTCACTGAAGTCTGCCCAAGTTGGTGCGGGGCCTGCGGGACGCATAGCTTCATAATTTTCCCACCATAGATTGGCGGGTGTTAGGAGACGTAGTAGTAAATCAAAAATTTCCTACGCGTTCACCAAGATCCATCTATGGAGAAACCAGCAACGAGCAAGGGAGAGATTGGATCTTCATACCTTTGAAGATCGCTAAGCGGAAGCGTTACAAGAACGCGGTTGATGGAGTCGTACTCGCAGCGATTCAGATCGCGGTAGATCCGATCAAGTGCCGAACGGACGGCACCTCCGCGTTCAACACACGTGCAGCCCGGTGACGTCTCCAACACCTTGATCCAGCAAGGAGGAAGGAGAGGTTGGGGAAGGGCTCCAACAGCAGCACGACGGCGTGGTGGTGGTGGAGTAGCAAGGTATTCCGACAGGGCTTCGCCTAAGCGCTGCGGAGGAGGAAGAAGAGAGGTAGGGCTTCGCCTTGAGAGAGAGAGATCAAATCCTGTCTCAAAACATCCAAAACCTCAAGTATATATAGGAGGAGGGACGTGGAGGGCTGGCTTGGCCTCTACTCCAAAGAGGAGATGGCCGGCCGAATTAAAGGGAGAGTCCACCTCCCACAAGGGAGGTGGATCTCCTCCTTTTAAATCCTTTTTGCCTTATCTCCTTATCTCCAGCCACATGGGCCTTTAGCAAAAGTCTTGCCCAGCCCAATAAGGGCTGGCACACTTTATCTAACAGCCCATGTGGTCCTTTGGTCGTCACACCCCTCCCGGGGGTCCTCCGGCACCCTCCCGGCACTCCCGGTACACTACCGATGAGCCCGAAAACTTTCCGGTGACCAAAACTGGACTTCCTATATATCAATCTTTACCTCCGGACCATTCCGGAGCTCCTCGTGACGTCCGGGATCTCATCCGGGACTCCGAACAACCTTCGGTAATCACGTATACCTTTTCCCTATAACCCTAGCGTCATCGAACCTTAAGTGTGTAGACCCTACGGGTTCGGGAGACACGTAGACATGACCGAGACACCTCTCCGGCCAATAACCAACAGCGAGATCTGGATACCCATGTTGGCTCCCACGTACTCCACGATGATCTCATCGGATGAACCACGATGTCAGGAATTCAATCAATCCCGTATACAATTCCCTTTGTCTATCGGTATGGTACTTGCCCGAGATTCGATCGTCGGTATCCCCATACCTTGTTCAATCTCGTTACCGGCAAGTCTCTTTACTCGTTCCGTAATACATCATCCCGTGACTAACTCCTTAGTCACATTGAGCTCATAATGATGATGTCTTACCGAGTGGGCCCAGAGATACCTCTCCGTCACACGGAGTGACAAATCCCAGTCTCGATTCGTGTCAACCCAACAGACACTTTCGGAGATACCCGTAGCGTACCTTTATAGCCACCCAGTTACGTTGTGACGTTTGGCACACCCAAAGCATTCCTACGGTATCCGGGAGTTACACAATCTCATGGTCTAAGGAAATGATACTTGACATTGAAAAGCTTTAGCAAACGAACTACACGATCTTTGTGCTATGCTTAGGATTGGGTCTTGTCCATCACATCATTCTCCTAATGATGTGATCCCGTTATCAACGACATCCAATGTCCATGGCCATGAAACCGTGACCATCTATTGATCAACGAGCTAGTCAACTAGAGGCTCACTAGGGACATGTTGTGGTCTATGTATTCACACATGTATTATGGTTTCCGGTTAACACAATTATAGCATGAACAATAGACAATTATCATGAACAAGGAAATACAATAATAACCATTTTATTATTGCCTCTAGGGCATATTTCCAACAGTCTCCCACTTGCACTAGAGTCAATAATCTAGTTCACATCACCATGTGATTAACACTTACATCACCATGTGATCATATCATCATGTGATTAACACCCAATAAGTTCTGGGGTTTGTTCATGTTCTGCTCGTGAAAGAGGTTTTTAGTCAGCGGGTCTGCGACATTCAGATCCGTGTGTACCTTTGCAAACTTTCCATTTCATATTTGTAGATACTTCTCCCACGCTCCACTTGGAGCTATTCCAAATGGCTGCTCCACTATACGTAGCTGGATTTCTACTAAGAGTCATCCGTATTGGTTTTAAAGCTTGCATCATCGTAACACTTTACGATGAACTCTTTATCACCTCCATAATCGAGAAATATTTCCTTAGTTCTCAAGTTACTAAGGCTAACTTTGACCGCTGTCTAGTGATCCACTCTTGGATTACTCTTGTACCCCTTGACAGACTCATGGCAAGGCACACACAGGTGCGGTACACAGCATGGCATACTATATAGAGCCTATGGCTAAAGCATAGGAGATGACACTCATCTCTTCTTTATCTTCTGCCGTGGTCGGGTATTGAGTCTTACTCAATTTCACACCTTATAATACAGTCAAGAACTCCTTCTTTGACCCATCTATTTTGAACTCCTTCAAAAACTTGTCAAGGTATGTCTTCGTCGAAAAAACTTATCAAGCGAATAGATCTATCCCTATAGATCTTGATGCTTAATAAAATAGTAGCTTTATCTGGGTCTTCCTTTGAAAAAAAAACTTTTCAAACAACCCTTCATGCTCTTCCAGAAATTCTACATCATTTCCGATCAATAATATGTCAACTACATATTCTTATAAGAAATTCCATAGTGCTCCCACTCACTTTCTTGCAAATACAAGTTTCTCATAAACATTGTATAAACTTAAACACTTTGATCACCTCATCAAAGCATATATTCCAACTCCGAGATGCTTGCTCCAGTCCATAGAAGGATCGCTGGAGTTTGCATATTATTAGCATCCTTAGGATTGACAAAACCTTCTGGTTGTATCACATACAACTCTTCCTCACAGAAACCATTACGGAAACCTTGTTTTGTCATCCATCTGCCAGATTTCATAATCGAAAAATGCAGCAACTGCTAACAAAATTTTAATAGACTTTTAGCATCGCTACAGATGAGACAATCTCATTGCAGTCAACTCCTTGAACTTGGCGGAAACTTCTTTGCGACAAGTCGAGCTTTATAAACGGTGACATTTCACCATTAGCGTCTATGTTTATCTCAAAGGTCCATTTGTACTCAATGACCCGCCATTCAACAGGCAAGTCTACCAAAGTCCATACTTGGTTTTCATACATGGATCCTTTCTCGGATTTCATGGCTCCTTGCCATTTGTTGGAATCCGGGCCCACCATCGCTTCTCCATAGTTCGTAGGTTCATCGTTGTCCAACAACATGATTTCCAAGACAGGGTTGTCGTACTACTCAGGAGCAGTACGCGTCCTTGTCGACCTACGAGGTTCGATAGTGACTTGATCCGAAGCTTCATGATCATCATCATTAACTTCCTTTTCAACTAAGTAGGCTCTACAGAAACATCTTTCTGTGTTGCGCTATTCTCTGGTTGAAACAAAGGTTCAACAACCTCATCAAGTTCTATCTTCCTCCCACTCAATTCTTTCGAGAGAAACTCTTTCTCAAGAAAGGACCCGTTCTTAGCAACAAATACCTTTTGCGCTTGGATCTGAGATAGAAGGTATACCCAATGTCTCATTAGGGTATTCTATGAAGATGCATTTGTCTGCTTTGGGTTCGAGCTCGCTAGGTGAAAAACCCATTTTCACATAAGCGTCGCAGCCCCAAACATTAAGAAATGACAGCTTAGGCTTCCGTCAAACCATAATTCTCACGGTGTCATCTCAACAGACTTAGATGGTGCCCTGTTAAAGTGAATGGATTTGTCTTTAATGCATAACCCCATAACGATAGTGGTAAAACGATAAGAGACATCATAGTACTCACTATATCCAATAGAGCACGACTACGACGTTCGAACACACCATCACACTATGGTGTTCCAGGAGGCGTGAGCTGTGAAACAATTTCCACATTGTCTAAAATTGCATACCAAACTCGTAACTTAGATATTCACCTCCATGATCATATCATAGACATTTATCTTCTTGTCACGATGATCTTTAACTTCACTCTGAAACTCCTTGAACCTTTCAAACATTTCAGATTCGTGTTTCATTAAGTAAATATCCCCATATTTACTCAAATCATCAGTGAAGGTAAAGAAAAACAACGATATCCACTGTGTGTTTCAACACTCATTGGACCACATACATCAACATGTATTAATTCCAATAAGCCACTTGCCCGCTCCATCATATTGGATGACGGGGTCTCAGTCATCTTGCCCAAGAGGCATGGCTCGCATGTCTCAACCGATTCGAAATCGAGTGAGTCAAAAAAACATCCATCATCATGGAGTTTCTTCATGCGATTTATACCAATATGACATTACGTGGCAGTGCCACAAGCATGTGGTACTATCATTATTAACTTTGTATCTTTTGGTACCAATGTTATGAATATGTGTACTACTACGATCATGATTCGATAAACCATTTCGAGTGGGTGTATGACCATTGAAGGCATTATCCATGTAAATAGAATAACCATTATTCTCTAACTTATATGAATAACCGTATTGCACTAATCATGATCTAATCACGTTCATGCTCAACGCAAACACCAAATAACATTTATTTAGGTTTATCACAAATCCCGAAGGTAGAGAGAGCGTGCGATGGTGATCACATCAATCTTGGAAATACTTCCAACACACATCGTCACCTTTCACCTAGCTAGTCTCCATTTACTCCGTAGCTTTTATTTCGATTTGCTAACACTTAGCAACCGAACCGGTATCCAATACCCAGGTGCTACTAGGAGTACCAGCAAGGTACACATCACTAACACGTATATCAAATATACTTCCATTGACATTACCAGCCTTCTTATCTACCAAGCATCTAGGGGTTTTCCGCTTCAGCGAACATTCTCCTCATAACAGAAGCACTTAGTCTCGGGTTCGGGCTCAACCTTGGGTTTCTTCACTAGAGCAACAACTGGCTTGCCATTCCTGAAGTTTTTCCCTTCTTGCCCTTGCCCCTTTTGAAACTAGTGGTTTTCACTTAACCATCAACACTTGATGCTCCTTATTGATTTCTACCTTCGTGGTGTCAAACATCACGAACAACTCAGGGATCATCTTATCCATCCCTGGCATGTTATAGTTCATCACGAAGCTCTAGTAGCTTGGTGGCAGTGACTTGGAGAACTGCATTAATCACTATCTCATCTGGAAGATTAACTCCCACTTGATTCAAGTGATTGTAGCACCCAGACAATCTGAGAACACGCTCACCGATTAAGCTATTCTCCTTTATCTTGCAGGCAAAGAATCTTGTTGGAGGTCTCATACCTCTCAACATAGGCACGAGCTTGAGATCACAATCTCAGCTCCTAGAACATCTCATATGTTCTATGACGTTCAAAACATTTTGAAGCCTCGATTCTAAGCCGTAATGCATGACGCACTGAACTATCACGTAGTCATCAAAAAGTGCCTGTCATATGTTCACAACATCTACAGACAACGCTTGAGGGAGTGATGCAGTTAGCGGTACATCAAAAACATAAGCTTTCTGTGCAGCAATGAGGACAATCCTCAGATCACGGACCCAGTCCGCATTATTGCTACCATCAACTTTCAACTTACTTTTCTCTAGGATTGTATCAATAAAACTGGGGAGCTACAGCGCGAGCTATCTACGACATAATTTGCAAGGACATTTTTAGACTAAGTTCATGATAATTAAGTTCATTTAATCAAATTATTAATGAACTCCCACTTAGATAGACATCTCTCTAGTCTTCCAAGTGATACATGATCCATGTCAACTAGCCCGTGTCCGATCATCACGTGAGACGGACTAGTCATCCATGGTGAACATCTCTATGTTGATCGTATCTTCTATACGACTCATGTTCGACCTTTCGGTCTTCCGTGTTCCGAGGCCATGTCTGTACATGCTAGGCTCGTCAAGTCAACCTAAGTGTTTCGCATGTGTAAATCTGGCTTACACCCGTTGTATGCGAACGTTAGAACCTATCACACCCGATCATCACGTGGTGCTTCGGAACGACGATCCTTAGCAACGGTGCACAGTTAGGGTGAACACCTTTCTTGAAATTTTATTGAGAGATCATCTTATTTACTACCGTCGTTCTATGCAAATAAGATGTAAACATGATAAACATCACATGCAATCAATATAGTGACATGATATGGCCAATATCATCTTGCTCCTTTGATCTCCATCTTCGGGGCACCATGATCATCACTGTCACCGGCACGACACCATGATCTCCATCATCATGATCTCCATCATTGTGTCTTCATGAAGTTGTCTCGCCAAATATTACTTCTACTACTACAGCTAACGTTTAGCAATAAAGTAATGTAATTACATGGCGTTTATGATTGACACGCAGGTCATACAATGATATAAGACAACTCCTATGGCTCCTGCCGGTTGTCATAGTCATCGACATGCAAGTCGTGAACCCTATTACAAGAACATGATCAATCTCATACATCACAATGCATCACATCACATCCTTTTGGCCATATCACATCACACGGCATATGCTGCAAAAACAAGTTAGACGTCCTCTAATTTGTAGTTGCAAGTTTTTACGTGGTTGCTATAGGTTTCTAGCAAGAACGTTTCTTACCTACGTCAAAACCACAACGTGATATGCCAATTGCTATTTACCCTTCATAAGGACCCTTTTCATCGAATCCAATCCGACTAAGGTGGGAGAGACAGACACCCGCTAGCCACCTTATGCAACTAGTGCATGTCAGGCGGTGGAACCGGTCTCACGTAAGCGTACGTGTAAGGTTGGTCCGGGCCGCTTCATCCCACAATACCGTCGAATCAAGATAAGACTAGTAACGGCAAGCATATTAACAAAATCGATGCCCACAACTGCTTTGTGTTCTACTCGTGCATGGATTCTACGCATAGACCTAGCTCATGATGCCACTGTTAGGAGACGTAGTAGTAAATCAAAAATTTCCTACGCGTTCACCAAGATCCATCTATGGAGAAACCAGCAACGAGCAAGGGAGAGATTGGATCTTCATACCTTTGAAGATCGCTAAGCGGAAGCGTTACAAGAACGCGGTTGATGGAGTCGTACTCGCAGCGATTCAGATCGCGGTAGATCCGATCAAGTGCCGAACGGACGGCACCTCCGCGTTCAACACACGTGCAGCCCGGTGACGTCTCCAACACCTTGATCCAGCAAGGAGGAAGGAGAGGTTGGGGAAGGGCTCCAACAGCAGCACGACGGCGTGGTGGTGGTGGAGTAGCAAGGTATTCCGACAGGGCTTCGCCTAAGCGCTGCGGAGGAGGAAGAAGAGAGGTAGGGCTTCGCCTTGAGAGAGAGAGATCAAATCCTGTCTCAAAACATCCAAAACCTCAAGTATATATAGGAGGAGGGACGTGGAGGGCTGGCTTGGCCTCTACTCCAAAGAGGAGATGGCCGGCCGAATTAAAGGGAGAGTCCACCTCCCACAAGGGAGGTGGATCTCCTCCTTTTAAATCCTTTTTGCCTTATCTCCTTATCTCCAGCCACATGGGCCTTTAGCAAAAGTCTTGCCCAGCCCAATAAGGGCTGGCACACTTTATCTAACAGCCCATGTGGTCCTTTGGTCGTCACACCCCTCCCGGGGGTCCTCCGGCACCCTCCCGGCACTCCCGGTACACTACCGATGAGCCCGAAAACTTTCCGGTGACCAAAACTGGACTTCCTATATATCAATCTTTACCTCCGGACCATTCCGGAGCTCCTCGTGACGTCCGGGATCTCATCCGGGACTCCGAACAACCTTCGGTAATCACGTATACCTTTTCCCTATAACCCTAGCGTCATCGAACCTTAAGTGTGTAGACCCTACGGGTTCGGGAGACACGTAGACATGACCGAGACACCTCTCCGGCCAATAACCAACAGCGGGATCTGGATACCCATGTTGGCTCCCACGTACTCCACGATGATCTCATTGGATGAACCACGATGTCAGGAATTCAATCAATCCCGTATACAATTCCCTTTGTCTATCGGTATGGTACTTGCCCGAGATTCGATCGTCGGTATCCCCATACCTTGTTCAATCTCGTTACCGGCAAGTCTCTTTACTCGTTCCGTAATACATCATCCCGTGACTAACTCCTTAGTCACATTGAGCTCATAATGATGATGTCTTACCGAGTGGGCCCAGAGATACCTCTCCGTCACACGGAGTGACAAATCCCAGTCTCGATTCGTGTCAACCCAACAGACACTTTCGGAGATACCCGTAGCGTACCTTTATAGCCACCCAGTTACGTTGTGACGTTTGGCACACCCAAAGCATTCCTACGGTATCCGGGAGTTACACAATCTCATGGTCTAAGGAAATGATACTTGACATTGAAAAGCTTTAGCAAACGAACTACACGATCTTTGTGCTATGCTTAGGATTGGGTCTTGTCCATCACATCATTCTCCTAATGATGTGATCCCGTTATCAACGACATCCAATGTCCATGGCCATGAAACCGTGACCATCTATTGATCAACGAGCTAGTCAACTAGAGGCTCACTAGGGACATGTTGTGGTCTATGTATTCACACATGTATTATGGTTTCCGGTTAACACAATTATAGCATGAACAATAGACAATTATCATGAACAAGGAAATACAATAATAACCATTTTATTATTGCCTCTAGGGCATATTTCCAACAGCGGGTCCCTCTAGAAAGTATGCAGCAAAGGTCACCTTGTTGGCCTCAGATACATTGGCAGCCCAGATTTTGCACGACATGCTGGTCAGCTAGTCATCCGCGCCGAGCGGGTCGACCGAATGGTGAAACTTAGGTGGGCACAACTTGACGAAGTCGTTGAGAGACACACCATCATTGCGATCATTGCGGGGAGCACGCACTGTGTTTTGCTCAATACGTTCCAATAGCCTGTTGGTCTCCCTTTTGTTTCGTTCAACTTCAAGTATCACTTCTGCCAAAGAGGCCGCCTGTGGCAGGTTCTCTTGCCTTGGCTGGCTTCCCTCGCCCTGCTCGGGGTCAGGCACGGGGTTATTCCTAGTTGCCACCATCCTGGGAAAACAAACCCACATCTTAGACATAGAGGACATCAACTCTAAGACATGAGATAAGGAATGTACTGGACAACATGGCATGCATGAGTAAACACCCAATCAACATGGTAATAACAACTGCCATATGAACACCATGATTCATACACACCATGACAAAGTTCAGTACAAGCCCAAGCTGAAATACAAACTACAGAGAGATGACACAACTCATCGGAGGCATTACAAGCTTCCTATACATTATCTATCTACACCTTCGGAACTCAACTCTCAACCTCAGTCATATCCCACAAGACACGCAGGACTGTGGCAATACGACTACTACCATACTAGTACTAACATCCACGTACTCAAGCATCGCCGTAGAATGCCTCATACAGGTTACCCCCGTGGCCTGGGAGCTGAACCTGAGGATCTGGAAACACTCTAGCATGTGATCCCTGGAAACCGTAAGGACACGAATGTGGGCTTGGTCCCCTTGTTGGCGGCAACAGCGGTCCTCGAAGAGGAGTGATGCATCCAACATCGGGCCAGTCTACGTATGCTGGCAGATGAGTCCGCGATTGGTTCAGCATCTCCAAATCTTCATAGCCTGTCTGCATGACAGGTGCTAACTGCATCAGGGCTGTCCAAAGACGTGCACCGGTAGCATATAGCTCCATGCGAAGGGCACGTGCATCACGATCCCTGTTCTCCAACATCTAAGCGGTCACCTGTAGCCTAGGTTCCTCATGAGAATGATCATAGTAGGCTGCGCTAAGATAACTATCCTCTCCTCCCAGAGAAGCAGGAACATAATAGAACTTTGTGTTCTGAAGCAGACCATGGTGAAACCTCATGATAGTCAGCATGGTGTAGGCGGCCTCCTAAACTGCAATGTCTATGGTGACACCTAATCCATAAGTCCAGTGAAGCGGCTCTGCAGCTCCAGGATATGATGGATATATCTTAACAGTACACAGATACTGGCTCTGGTTGAAGTCTCGATACTGCTCCTCAACTGTGTACTCTGGGTACCAACGGTAACCAGCCTCCATCATAACTCTAACCAACATGGCCGTGTGACCCGGTACATCAATGCACCTAGTCAGGCGGACCACCTGACGGGAAGGACGAGGGGGCATATGAAATAGAGAATGATGCAAAGACATTAGAGATGCTAGCAGAAATTGGACAGCATAACGGCTGTAATTGCTCAAAAAGGATTTTCAGCAACTGCAAAAGATTGGAAAGCATAACCACTCGACTATCTAGACTCAAATCTCTTCTCCAACAGTTTGTCGCACCAACAATACTTGAATACCGGAATTCACTTGCGAGCAAGCTAGCTAATAGCTCATGGTTAGTAACTCGTCATCCTAAGCAATAGGTAAGAAGCCTAGTTCTTATCCCCATAGAAAAGATGAGAGTGACTCAGAATAGAATAACTTGGGAAGAGGAGTAAAAAGAGCCTTACGTTCCCTTCCACAATCAATTCCCCTACTTTTCTATAGTGTTTCTAGACTCAACTTCGACCGGTTTGGCTTGGTAGTCCTACAGTCAGTCAGCCTTTGATACCAACATTGTGGGGACCCCGATCCTAAGTCATATGAATCCATACTGTAACATATCACATCACTTTGCGGCCTCACGCACGGTAAGCTCCACGGTTGCAGCCTTACCTTAGCCGGGACCGTTTGCGTCTTTTGGCTCACGTATGTGAACATGTCGCTGGCAATCAAACGACAGAGAACCCGGGCCGACATGACTAGTCATAGAACCCAAGTGGCACATCCGTACATAAACAGACATAGGTAACCCAGCAATGCAGGTGTCGGCCTCAAGCATGTGTAGATGAGTCATAGCAAGCTACAAGGACTCCATTATGTTGTGGGACATAAATGTCATCACTGTACGTAGATGAGTCGTAGCAGGCTACGAGGACTCCATTACACTGCGAGACATTTCCTTGAAGGGACAGACACAACAACAAAGAAGGATACATGCCAGTCAATCAATGTGTCCGGAGCAGTAGCAAGCTACCAAGGCTCGGTGGAAGCACAAAGAGGCAGTTTCCCATAAAGAGTACTACTAAAGGCACGTGACTAGGTGTCGGATCTCATACATACCGTTGCACGTCACACGTACGCACGACATGCCCGATATGCATAGATACAACTACGGCATCACAACATAACCATACATCAACACAACATTTATTTAAGAGGCTCAGAAGAGCCCTGCATAATATGTTCTTACAGGTAGGGGTCACATGACCCGACACTCAAGTCATACAAGCAAGTTCATACAAACCAAGCGGAAGCATAAAGCTGTCTGAGTACAGACAGTTGAAAGGGTAAAAAGGCACATGGCCTGACTATCTACAGCCCGCCACAGGGCATAAGGTCGTAGCTGGGACACCAGCTATCCGACATCGTTGACATCTAGATAGAACCCACCTGATGGGTTGTGGGTCTCATCTGCAATATTTATTAAGCAAACGTGAGTACAAACGTACTCAGCAAGTCTTTAAAGCAGACCTAGACTATTCATGCTCAAGTATCAACAAGGGGAGTGGTGGAGTTTATGCAGCAATGCCAACTTTGACTCATGGCTAACCTATACTACACAATTTTAACTCTTTGTTAGATTTTAGATATCGCACACGAGTCCACTAACTCCACATCAATACACCATCATGGATTCACTTCCGTCTCCTATGAGAGTGCCATCCACGGTACTCACACTTGTCTTAATATTTTTATGAGTATCTATTAAATTATCTATGAACAACATAAATTCTCCAAGCAGTCCATATCCGAGGACGCGGCTATTCGAATAGTTTCATACCCTACAGGGGTGTACTTCTTCACACACGCTCTCGCCACTTATCGTTGTGTGCTCATAAAACCATGCACCTCGGCAACCTTCAAGCGGAAGCCCAGCGAGGGAGTCGTCCACGACCGTCAATCACACAAGACCTCTAGTTCAGGCTATCGCCTATTTGAGACTGAACCCACATGGAAGTCCGGCCGAAGTTTCCACTACGGCCCCAAATGATGTGCGCAGGGTTCCCAAGCCCACCATTCGGGTGACCCTTGGTACACCGTGCCACTGCCTACCACGTCGTAACCCACCCCTAGGGTCAGCGCTGCGCACAGCCTCTAGCATGCTATAAACACCAGAAACTACTTGCAACTCCTGGACCAAGGACTAAGCGCTTGATAAGTCGAGAGGGGTTGAGTTACCGGAACCCGATGTGTGGTAGTAACTAATCTTGGATCACAAACACGGAACTCAGTTCCTAAGAACGGTCCCAATGAGACAACCCGCTATGTACTCCTACATAGCCACTCATCGCTACCTTTACCAAATCGGGTTCATCATAAGCTTATCACATCAGAACAACATTGTTTCACTCCAGTTCATCACCTAGCTGAATCAGACCTAACACAACTCTAAGCATAGCAAGCATAGCAGGCAAGGTAAGCAAAGCACATCATGGCACAAGCATCTACCAGGTATGCTAGGTTGCAAGGTTTAGCTATTTACTGTGACAATGACATGTCATGAAAAGGAATGGGTTCATCTACCGTGTATGACAGACAAGTGAACGTTTGTTCTAATGCAATAAACAAGAGCAGGAGCGAGAGAATGGGATGTTATCAGAATGATCAAAGGGGTTGCTTGCCTTGCTGGGAAGCGGGAAGGTTTTCTCCTTCATTGGAATACTCGGAGGTATCCTCAGAAGCGGGGCCTACCGCAATGCAGATAAATAGCAATCAATACACGGCAAGTGCAACAATATGATGCATGATCATGACATGACATCATGTATGGATGAGCTAATGCAACTACTGTCCAAGTTAAATGAAGTGATTTTGAATATAGGTTCAAAATCATTCTCCATTTCATATTTCATATGTTGACCTATTAGTAAATGTCAATGTTCATCTACATAGGTTGCCCCAACATGCATGATAACAGCACCATTGGATTCATTGGATTTTTGTGATGAATTTTCATATATAAATTATTTTCATCTGATTTACCGATTAATTTATATGAATTTTATAAGTTTTTAGTATTTTTTGGAATTTATTTAAATCTAAAAATGCATTATTGCGTCAGCCTGACGTCACTGTGATATCAGCCTGGTCAAACGACCGGTCCAGGTCAAACTGACCAGCGGGACCCACTGGTCAGTGACCCACCGCTAAGCAGGGTCAAATCCCATGATGACTGGGGTTTGACCCGCTTGCGAGGCCCACTGTCAGTGACCGCGGGGTTAATTAACCACGGGGGGGTTAACGCTAATGTCGCCATGTCGGTACCGTCGGAGTTTGGCTGGCGGCGACCAAACCGACGGCGGAGGCTCGCTAGAAACGAGCTTCCGGCCATCATTTGGCATGCGGGGCAGCGCTATCGGACACAAGGTGTGAGCCGCATCCATCCCAGCTGATGAGACGGCGCGGGGCGGCCCGTAGCATCGCCGGCGACGACAACTACGGCGGCCGGGGCTCGGGTTGGCTCGGGTCGGGGCTAGGGCTACGGTCAGAGGGTCTAAGGGCGGCTATGGGCCCTCGAGAGCGCCCTGAGCATGAGGTCGTGGTCAGGCGCGAGCTGTGGCTGCTGTGGCCATGGCTATGCCATGGCCGACGGCGAGCTCCTCTCTGAACCGGTGGCTGGCGGGGCTAGAAGGGGAAAACGGCGACTGGGCTAGGGGAAAGAGGACCGGGGCCTCACCAGGGGGCTTCTGGCGCCGGTGGATCGGTCGGGGACGCGCGGGGACGGCGGATCGACGGTGGCGGCTTCAACCCAGCGACGGGACTGAGCAGAGGAGAGGGGGGAGAGCGAGAGAGAGAGAGAGAGCAACAGGAAGAGAGGGGAAATAGGCCACGACAGGGAGGGTCGCGATGGCGCTCTCTCTAGCCTCCAGAGGCAAGCAGCCAGGCAGGAGGTGGTCGGCGCGTGCCGGCGCGCCCCAGCCACATGCCCCAATCCTCCTGGCAGGAGGTTGGGGGTGACTGGCAGCTCGGCCGCTAGGCCGGCCTCTCCTGGGCCTCTTTTCTTTATTTAATTTTTTCACTGTTTTATTTTTTTCTGACATTTGTTTTATTTATTTTTAGGCACAATTGTTAGGTATAAAATATCCCAAATATTTTATAGAAATTAGTTTGAATATTTCAAACTTCTATAAAAAGTTTCAGAAGGTTTTGAAAACTGAAATAATTTTAACGCTTTATTTGGCATTTTCAGCAGCTTTAATATTTATTTTTGAAATGTTATAACTATTCAAATATTTAGATGACCCCTGATATATTCATGTCCACATTTATCAGACATAGGGGACTTTTTTGATGGGCATTTTGGATTTGTTGGTTTTTCACAATCTTTAAATTGGTTTGATTCAAATGAGGGTTTGGGGTTTTTGTTAATCCCCATTTCAAATTGATGCAAAAAGTGAAACAAGATGCACACACATGCTGTCCTAAGAAAGCTAGCTAGGGATGTGACATGGAGACGGCTGGGACGAGGCTAAGGCAAAGGGAGATCGGGCGTGGGAACGGTTGGTGCGGGCGGCTGCGGGACTGCGGGCTCTGTGGTCGCCGGACATTGTCCGGGTTGGCCGTCGGACATGTCCGGTAGGTGGGTTCTGGGTGAATCTGAGGCCCAGATTTCAGATCTGAGGGATAGATTTAGCTAGGGACGTGGGATTTCGGGATCTGGAGGGTTTGGGCTAGTAGGTGGGGTTTTCTAGGGGTGTTGCTGCAATTTTGCAAGGGGAAACCCTAGTGGAGTGGTAGGCTCTCTCCACGAGGTGGTTTATATAGGGAATGGCACTAGGGGTTGGTTGAGTCTCGTCCGTCCCATCATGATCCGATGACCACGAACGGAGGGGTGGGCTAAATGGGCTGCGGTGGCCATGTAGATGGGCTAGGTGGAGATGAGAGGGAGGTCTGCATCCCGTGACACGAGGTTTAAAACACCGAAAAACGTCCGACGAATAACCGATGACTCCACTGCTACGGTTGACCGATGGGGAATCAAACAAACCCGGAATGAGATGAAATTCGACAGGCGGTCTACCTACACTATAATAAGACCGCACACTAGGTTTCGACCCAATCCGAGAATATTTTTCGCGCGCTTTAAAAATGGGTTGTTTAAATGATGTCGCGGGCACGTGCGTGTGTGGTTGGTCTCGAAATGGGCAACGGCAAGAATGGAGAGAACCGGCGACTAAGAACGGATGCAAGTTTGAAAACTCATGTTGACAAGATGTCGATGCTATGCAGATGATGCGAATGATGCGATGATGAATGCGATAACCAGACGAAACACATGACGAGAATGGAATAAAAGGGGAATCTTCTGGAGCGTCGGTCCCGGGTTGTTACAACTCTACCCTTGAAAACTGTTGCGCCCCCCTATACTTGTGGGTTATCACGCCCTTGCTCCTCGGATATGCACCACAACAAGACGTCGTTTGGGCGCCTGCGGTACAACTCACCGTCCTTCAAGCAGTAGGCAGTGGCCTGGCGAGCCACGCGTTTCGCGTCCTCCTCCTTCTCCGGTAAGGCGCCGCTGAGTAGGTACGCCTTGAACTCCTTGGTCTAGTCGCCAACATGTGGTTCCAGAGCCAGGAGCAGGCGGGCTCCTGATGTCGGACCGCAGGCCGAGGCGCCTGAGGGCGGTGCCAGTGGTAGTTCCTCTCGAAGTGATGCTGGGCCTGCGCCTGGGGGCACCGCCGGTGGTTTAAGTGTTGGAAATATGCCCTAGAGGCAATAATAAATTAGTTATTATCATATTTCCTTGTTCATGATAATCGTTTATTATCCATGCTATAATTGTATTGATCGGAGACTTAGATGCATGTGTGGATACATAGACAAAACCATGTCCCTAGTATGCCTCTAATAGACTAGCTCGTTGATCAAAAGATGGTTAAGGTTTCCTAGCCATGGACATGAGATGTCATTTGATAACGGGGTCACATCATTAGGAGAATGATGTGATGGACAAGACCCAAACTGCAAACGTAGCATATGATCGTGTCAGTTTATTGCTACTGTTTTCCGCATGTCAAGTATGTGTTCCTATGACCATGAGATCATGCAACTCACAGATATCGGAGGAGTACCTTGTGTGTATCAAACGTCGCAACGTAACTGGGTGACTATAAAGGTGCTCTACAGGTATCTCCGATGGTGTCTGTTGAGTTGGCATGGATCGAGACTGGGATTTGTTACTCCGTGTGACGAAGAGGTATCTCGGGGCCCACTCGGTAATGCAACATCACAATAAGCCTTGCAAGCAATGTGACTAATTGTTAGTTGTGGGATCTTGTATTACAAAACGAGTAAAGAGACTTTCCGGTAACGAGGTTGAACTAGGTATGGAGATACCGACGATCGAATCTCGGGCAAGTAACATACCGAAGAACAAAGGGAACGTTATACGGGATTAACTGAATCCTTGACATAGAGGTTCGACCGATAAAGATCATCGTAGAATATGTAGGAACCAATGTGGACGTCTAGGTCCCGCCATTCGTTATTGACCGTAGAGGTGTCTCGGTCATGTCTACATAGTTCTCGAACCCGCAGGGTCAGCACACTTAAGGTTCGGTGACGTTTCGGTAGTGTAGAGTTATGTATGGTGGTGACCGAAGGTTGTTCGGAGTCCCGGATGAGATCCCGGACGTCACGAGGAGCTCCGTAATGGTCCGGAGGTAAAGATTCATATATAGGATGTCCCAGTTTGGTCGCCGAAAAAGTTTTGGGCTCATCGGTAGTGTACCGGGAGTATCGGTAGTGTACCGGGAGTGCCGGTAGTGTACCGGGGGACCTCCGGGAGGGGTATTTCGACCCCAAGAGGTCCATGGGCTGTGGGAGAATAATAACCATCCCTTAGTGGGCTGGGAAAACAGCCACAAAGGCCCATGGCGCAGGAGAGAAAGTCCTAAAGCAAAAAGTGGAAAATCAGCCAATAGGAGGCAATCCTACTCCAACTAGGATTGGAGGTGAAGTAGGATTGCTTCCCACCTCCTATTTCGGACGACCCAAAGGCCTTGGCTGCCTCTCCTATCCTCTCCTCCTATATATACTAGTGGATTGGGTGGTTTTTGGACAGAATTTCCGGCCACGTGCTACCCGTTCCATCGGTGCATAATTTCTCCTCTAGATCGGTTTTCTGCAGCGCTTAGGCGAAGCCCTGCCGGAATTGCTCCACCACCATCACCGGAGCGCCGTCAGGCTGCCGGTGAACTCTCTCTCCTCTCCACCTCCTCTTGCTGGATCAAGACGGTGGAGATCGTCATCAAGCTGCACGTGTGCTGAACGCGGAGGTGCCGTCCTTTCGGCGCTAGATCGGAAGGACCGTGATCGAGATCGCGAGACGGTTCGTGATGTGATCACGGAACGGATAGTGATGAGTTCACGGGACAGATCGTGATCAAGATCGTGAGATGGATCGTGATGAGTTCACGGGACGGATCATGATGTGTTCGTGGGACGGTTCGTGATTGGATCGCGGGACGCTCGGCGATTTGGATCGCGAAGAAGTTCGACTATACCAACCGCGTTTCTTAACGCTTCCCGCTTAGCGATCTACAAGGGTACGTAGATCCACTCTCCCTCTCGTAGATGCTCATCACCATGGATAGGTTTGCGTGTGCGTAGGAAAATTTTTGTTTCCCATGCGACGTTACCCAACATTAAGAGCCTCTCCCCGAAGATGCCGGGCTCCTAAGGCTCGCGGCGCGACTCCCTTTTGCCAATGTCGTCCGCTTTGTTGTTTGCACCGTGCGGGACATGCTACAATTCCAAGTCCAGGAAGTACTTTTTGATTTTATGTACCTCTTCCAAGTACACCTCCATGTGCTCGTCCTTCGGCTTGTACTCCCTGTTAGAGAAGTTGACGAGGAGCTGGGTGTCGCCCTTGACGGTGAGGCGCTTGGCCTTGAGGGCTGTGGCGGCCCTGAGGCCCGCGATCAAGCCCTCATACTCTGCGATGTGGTTGGAGACCTTCTCCCCATGCTGGAAGCAAAGCTGCACGGCCTAGCAAAGCTTGTGCTTGGTCGGTGAGATGAGTACCACTCCAGCCCCTACACCTTGTCGTGCGAAAGCATCGTCGAAGTGGATGAGCCAGCTGTTAGGCACCTCTTCGCCAGGCACGAGGGACTAGCTGTCATCCAGCCCCCAGTTGGGAGCATCCGTCCACCCCGCTACAAAGTCAGTGAGGGTTGCGCCCTTGATGACTCTGGTTTTGCTGAAATCTAGCTGGAAGGCCTACAACTTGATATTCCACTCTGCAACCCTTCTAGCTGAGTTGGGGCTACACATCACTTTCTCTAGTGGATATGCAGAGACGACCTTGCGGGCCTCAGGAGTGCTATTCTGAGGCAGCGAGGGCCTCCGGTGTGCTGTCCTGAGGCGGCGAGCGCTGTGCGGCCCCTTGCGGGCCACCTTGCGCCGCGCCTGCACCGACGCGCTCCTCCCGAATCAACACGGGCTTGAGAGTACGAGGCACCACCATAACGGTGGGCTCGTGAGGTATCGCTTGAGTTCTTTGAAAGCCGCCTCTGCTTCAGGGGCCCACTGGAAGGGGCCCTTCCTCTTCATGAGCTTGAATAAGGGGAGGGCGCGCTCGCCAAGCTTGGAGATCAAGCATCCCAAGGTGGTCACGGAGACCGCCAATTTCTACATTTCCTTGAGGGTCTGAGGTGTGCACATATTTTCGATTGCCTTGATCTTCTTTGGGTTTTCCTTGATTCCTCGGTGCGATACCAAGAAACCGAGCATCTTGCTGGACGGGACCCCGAAAACGCACCTTTTCGGGTTAAGCCTCAGGTTCACACGACGCAGGCTGGCGAACATCTCCTCCAGGTCTTCGATCGGGGTCCTCGCCTCTCGCGATTTGACTATGATGTCGTCGACGTATGCCTCGACATTTCTCCCGAGATGCTACCCAAGGGCGATGTGCATCAACCTCTGAAAGGTCCACCGGCATTCCGCAGCCCAAAGGGCATGCAGGTGTAGCAATACGCGGTGCATGAGGAGAGGAAGGCCGTCTTTTCGACGTCCTCCACTGGCATCTTGATTTGGTGGTAACCTGAGAAAGCATCCAAGAAGCACAACAGATCGCACTCGGTGGTGGAGTCTAGGATTTGGTCGATGCGCGGGGGCGGGAATGGGTCCCGCGGACAAGCGTTGTTGAGGCTCGCGAAGTCGACGCACATACACTCCTTCCCACCCTTCTTAGGGACAATCACAAGGTGGGCCAGCCAATCCGGGTATCCCACTTCCTAAATAACACCGGCTTCCTGCAACTTGCGGACCTCTCGGATGATGAATGCCTGCTTCTCTTGCGCTTGTCGCCTTGCCTTTTGCTTTATCGAGCGCGCGTTTGGGGCACACCATTAAGTGTTGTTCGACCACCTCCCACGAGATACCCACCAGGTCATACGGCTCCCACACAAACATGTCCTTGCTCGCGTGTAGGAAGCCGACCATCGCCTTCTCCTGCTCCAGGGGAAGACCAGTGCCAATGGTGAAGGTGGGGCTCGAGCTCCCGCCGTCAAAAAACACATGTTTCTTCTCAGCCCGGTCTTGAGAGAACAAATGTTTCTTCTTTGCGGGCGTGGCCTCCAGAGCCTGCACGGCGCCCTCGGCGCCGAGACTCAAGGCCATTGCAACCTCCGGAGCTGGCGTGTCGCCCTCGCCGTCGGGGCGCGAGGCCGCTGTGGCCTCCGGAGTCTAGGTGGTGCCCTAGGCGCCGGAACATGAGGCCGCTACCGCCTTGTAGATGAGCTTGAGGGCTCGAACCGCGTCCTTGGTGTCCCCGGCCACATAGATGATGATGCTGCTACTAGGAATCTTGATGATGTTGTAGCCTAGGTGTGTAGTCGCCATGAACTTGGCTACGGTCAGATACCCTAGGATGGCGTTGTACGGAAGGCTGATGTGAGCCACGTCGAAGTCGATCAACTCAGTGCGGTAGTTGTTGCGAGTGCTGAAGGTGATCGGGAGGCGCACCTGCCCCAAAGGGGTGGTGACGCCTTGGGCCACCCCTGAGAAGGATCAGGTAGGCGCGAACTGGTCATAAGGCACCTGGAGCATGTCAAAGGCCTCCACGGAGAGGACGTTGAAGCCAGCACCGCTATCGATGAGGATCTTGGTGACCGCAATGTTGTTGATAGTGGGCTTGCACAGCATGGGGAGTTCACCAGCGGCGACCGTAGTCCTAGGATGGTCCCTAGAGTCGAAGTGATGTTGGTCACCGGCCTAGCCCTGCCCCATAGGGCCTCGGGCCGTGGCTGAGCTGCGCACGCCTGGCGGAGAAGCTGCTTGACATGGCGATCGGACGCGGGCGCCCGTGATCCGCCGAGGATGCAAGCGACCGCGCGAGGGCCACAGGCCGCGAAACGCGCGACAAACTGACCGCAGGGCTCCTTATGCACCTGGATCGGTACAACCTATGCACTTGCCAGCCCGTGGCGAGCGCGGAGGGTCGATGACATGGCGTGGTGAGGGACGGAGTAGAGGTGTGGCCACCACGCCGCACGGAGGGTGGCAGAACTGAGTCCTGCTGCTCGTGAGCAGCTGGGTTAGTGGTAGTGTTGGCTGCAGCAGAGACAGAACGGCACAAGACTTAGCGGCCCACTGACACCTGATACGTCCATTTTGCATCATGTTTTATATTGATATTTATTGCATTATGGGCTGTTATTACATGTTATGGTACAATACTTATGCCTTGTCTCTCCTATTTTACAGGGTTTACATGAAGAGGGAGAATGCCGGCAACTGGAATTCTGGACTAAAAAAGGCGCAAATCTAAGAGATCTATTCTGCACAACTCCAAAAGTCCTGAAAATTTACGGAGAATTATTTTGGAATATATAAAAAATATCGGGCAAAAAAATACCGGTGGGGGCCCACGAGGAGGTCACAAACGTGCCAGGCGCGACCTACCCCCTGGCCATGCCTAGGTGGCTTGTGGGCCCTGTGGCAGGTCTTTGGCACCCAACTTCTGCTATATGAAGGGTTTTGACCTGGGAAAATCATAAGAGAGCTTTCGGAAGGAAGCGTCGCCGTCTCGGGCGGAACTTGGGCAAAACCAATCTAGAGCTCCGGCGGAGCTGTTCTGTCGGGGAAACTTCCCTCCCGGAGGGGGAAATCGAAGCCATCATCATCACCAATGATCCTCTCATCGAGAGGGGGTAAATCTCCATTAACCTCTTCACCAGCACCATCTCCTCTCCAAACCCTAGTTCATCTCTTGTATCCGATCTTCGTCTCAAACCTCATATTGGTACCTATGGGTTTCTAGTAGTGTTGATTACTCCTTGTAGTTGATGCTAGTTGGTTTACTTGGTGGAAGATCATATGTTCAGATCCTTTATGATAATTCATACTCCCTTGATTATGAACATGAACATGCTTTGTGAGTAGTTATGTTTGTTCCTGAGGACATGGGATAAGTCTTGTTATAAGTAATCATGTGAATTTGGTATTCGTTCGATATTTTGATGAGATGTATGTTGTCTCTCCTCTAGTGGTGTTATGTGAACGTCGATTACATAACACTTCACCATTATTTGGGACTAGGGGAAGGCATTGGGAAGTAATAAGTAGATGATGGGTTGCTAGAGTGACAGAAGCTTAAACCCTAGTTTATGCGTTCCTTCGTAAGGGGCTGATTTGTATCCATATGTTTCATGCTATGGTTAGATTTATCTTAATTCTTCTTCCATAGTTGTGGATGCTTGCAATAGAGGTTAATCATAAGTGGGAGGTTTGTCCAAATAAGGGCAGAACCCAAGCACCGGTCCACCCACATATCAAATTATCAAAGTAACGAACGTGAATCAAATGAGCATGATGAAAACTAGCTTGACAGAAATTCCCATGTGTCCTCGGGAGCGCTTCACTTTATATAAGAGTTTTTCCAGGCCTCTCCTTTGCTACAAAAAGGATTGGGATACCTTGCTGCACCTTTTCTACACTTGTTACTTGATACTTGTTACTTGTTACAAATTATCTTATCACAAAACTATCTGTTACCGATAATTTCAATGCTTGCAGAGAGTACCTTACTAAAAACCGCTTGTCATTTCCTTCTGCTCCTCGTTGGGTTCGACACTCTTACTTATCAAAAGGACTACGATAGATCCCCTATACTTGTGGGTCATCAAGACTCTTTTCTGGCGCCATTGACGGGGAGTGAAGCGCCTTTGGTAAGTGGAATCTGGTAAGGAAAATTTATATAATGTGCTAAAATTTACTGTCACTTGTTATTCTAGAAGGTAATCCGTTGAGGGGCTTGTTTGGGGTATCTTCACCTCGACCGGAAGCACAAAGAGTTGCTCCTCAACCTACTGAACCTACTGAAAATATTTATTATGAAATTCCTTCGGGTATGATACAAAAACTGTCGGCTAATCCTTATGCAGGAGATGGAACATTACATCCTGATTTGCATCTAATCTATGTGGATGACGTTTGTGGATTATTTAAGCTTGCAGGTCTGCCCGAGGATCACGTGAAAGAAGGTCTTTCCTTTATCTTTGAAGGAGAAGGCATTGACATGGTATAGGCTATGTGATGATACTGGATCATGGAGCTACAACCGACTGAAAATGGAGTTTCATCAAAAGTTTTATCCTATGCATCTAGTTCATCGTGATCGGAATTATATCTATAATTTTTGGCCTAGTGAAGGAGAAAGAATCGCTCAAGCTTGGGGAGGCTTAAGTCAATGTTATATTCATGCCCCAATCATGAGCGTCTGAGGGAAGTTATTATTCAAAATTTTTATGCTCGGCTTTGTCGTAATGATCAATCCATGCTCCATACTTCTTGTACTGGTTCCTATATGAAGAAAGATGTTGATTTCAAATGGGATTTATTGGAAAGAATTAAACACAATTCTGAAGATTGGGAACTCGACGAAGGTAAGGAGTCAGGTATAAACCTTAAGTTTGATTGCGTTAAATCCTTTGTAGACACCAATGCTTTTCATGAATTTAGCACAAAATATGGACTTGACTCTGAGATAGTAGCTTATTTCTGTGAATATTTTGCTGCTCATGTTGACCTCCCTAAGGACAAGTGGCTTCAATATCATCCTCCCATTGAAGTGAAAGTAGTTGAACCTATTAAAGTTGAATAAGAAACTATGACGTATAATGCTGATCCTATTATTCCATTTGCTTATATTGAGAAACCACCTTTACCTGTTAGAATAAAGTAACATGCTAAAGCTTCAACTGTGGTTCATAAGAGCTATGTTAGAACACCTACACCTCCTGAACAAATTAAAGTTGAACCTAGTATTGCTATGGTTAAAGATCTCTTGGTTGATAATATTGATGGGCATGTTATTCATTTCTGTGATGAAGCTGCTAGAATTGCAAGACCTGATGCTAAAGATAAACATAGACCTATTGTTGGCATGACTGTTGTTTTTGTTAAAATAGGAGATCATTGTTGTCATGGCTTATGTGATGTGGATGCTAGCGTGAGTGCAATTCCCTTTACCTTATATCAAGAAATTATGAATGTATTGCACCAGATGAGTTAGAGGACACTGATGTTACCATTAAGCTTGCTAACAGAGATACTATAGCACCAGTTGGGATTGTTAGAGATGTTGAAGTCTTCTGTGGGAAAATAAAATATCCTACTAATTTTCTTGTCCTTGGTTCCCCACAAGATGACTTTTGTCCCATTATATTTGGTAGACCTTTCTTGAATACTGTTAATGCCAGGATAGATTGTGAGAAGGAAATTGTTACTATAAGTTTTGGGGATGCGTCTCATGATTTTAATTTCTCTAAATTTTGTAGACAACCCCATGATAAATAATTTCCTAGTAAGGATGAAATTATTGGCCTTGCTTCTATTGTTGTGCCTCCTACTGATCCTTTAGAACAATATTTGCTAGACCATGAAAACAATATGTATATGAATGAAAGGAATGAAATAGATAAGATTTTCTTTGATCAGCATCCTATTTTGAAACACAACTTGCCTATTGAAATACTTGGGGATCCTCCTCCACCCAAGGGCGATCCCGTGTTTGAGCTTAAACAATTACCGGATACTCTGAAATATGCTCATCTTGATGAAAAGAACATATATCCTGTTATTATTAGTGCTAACCTTTTAGAGCATGAAGAAAAGAGATTATTGAAAAGTCGGAGGAAGCACCATGTTGCTATTGGATATACTCTTGATGATCTTAAGGGCATTAGTCCCACTCTATTTCAGCATAAAATCAATATGGAGCCCGATGCTAAACCAGTTTTTGATCACCAACAATGGTTAAATCCTAAAATGAAAGAAGTGGTAAGAAATGAAATATTAAAGCTTCTGGAGGCAGGTATAACTTATCCTATTGATGATAGTAGATGGGTTAGATCCGTCCACTTTATTCCTAAGAAAGGAGGTATTATCGTAGTTCCTAATGATAGAAATGAATTGATCCCGCAGAGAATTGTTACATGTTATAGAATGGTAATTGATTTTAGGAAATTAAACAAAACTACTAGTAAAGATCATTACCCTCTACCTTTTATTGATCAAATTCTAGAAAGACTATCCAAACATACACATTTTTGCTTTCTAGATGGTTATTCCGGTTTCTCTCAAATTCCTGTGTCAAAAGAGGACCAAGAGAAGACCACTTTTACTTGCCCTTTCAGTACCTTTGCTTATAGACGTATGCCTTTTGGTTTATGCAATTCACCTGCTACCTTTCAAAGATGTATGACTGCTATATTCTCTGATTTTTGTGAAAGGATTGTTGAGGTTTTCATGGATGATTTTTCCGTTTATGGAACTCCTTTTGATGATTGTTTGAGCAACCTTGATCGAGCTTTGCAAAGATGCGAAGAAACTAATCTTGTCTCGAATTGGGAGAAGTGCCACTCTATGGTGAATGAAGGTATTGTCTTGGGACACAAAATCTCCAAAAGAGGTATTGAGGTTGATAAATCTAAAGTTGATGCTATTGAAAAAACGTCGTGTCCTACGGATATTAGAGGTATAAGAAGTTTCCTTGGTCATGTTGGTTTCTATAGGAGGTTTATTAAAGACTTCTAAGATTTCTAAGCCTCTCATAAATCTTTTGCAATAAGATGTTCCATTCGTTTTTGATGATGATTGTGTAGAAGCATTTGAAATTCTTAAGAATGCCTTGATTTCCACACATGTTGGTCAGCCACCTGATTGGAACCTACCCTTTCAAATTATGTGTGATGCTAGTGATTATGTTGTTGGTGCTGTTCTAGGACAAAGATTTGATAAGAAAATGTTATCCATTATGCTAGTAAAACTCTAGATAGCGCTCAAAGAAACTATGCTACCACTGTAAAGGAATTTTTGGCAATTGTGTTTGCTTGTGATAAGTTCAGACCTTATATTGTTGATTCCAAAGTAACTGTTCACACTGATCATGCTGGTATTAAATATCTTAGGGAAAAGAAAGATGCTAAACCTAGACTCATTAGAGGGGTTCTTCTGCTACAAGAATTTGATTTGCCTATTATTGATAGAAAGGGTGCTGATAACCCCGTAGCGGATAACTTGTCTAGGTTAGAAAATGTTCTTGATGACGCACTACCTATTGATGATAACTTTCCTGATGAACAATAGTTGTCATAAATGCTTCGCGTAGTGCTCCATGGTATGATGATTATGCTAATTACATTGTTGCTAAATTTATACCACCTAGTTTCACATACCAACAAAAGAAGGAGTAGATGGTGTTATTAGACGTTGTGTACCTGAGCATGAACAGGAACATATCCTATGCAAGTGTCATTCTGAGGCCTATGGAGGACACCATGCTGGAGATAGAACTGCACACAAAGTATTACAATCTGGTTTTTATTGGCCTACTCTCTTCAAGGATGCTCGTATGTTTATCTTGTCTTGTGATGAATGTCAAAGAATTGGCAATATTAGTAAACGTCAGGAAATGCCTATGAATTACTCTCGTGTTATTGAACCATTTTATATTTAGGGTTCTGATTATATGGGACCTTTTCCAAAGTCCAACGGGTATACTCATATTCTAGTTGTTGTTGATTATGTTACTAAGTGGGTAGAAGCTATTCCAACTAGTAGTGCTGATCATAACGCCTCTATTAAAATGATGAAAGAAGTTATTTTCCCTAGATTTGGAGTCCCTGGATAATTAATGACTGATGGTGGTTCACACTTTATTCATGGTGCTTTGTGTAAATTTCTTGCTAAGTATGACGTTAATCATAGAATTGCATCTCTTATCACCCTCAGTCTAGTGGTCAAGTAGAATTAAGCAATAGAGAAATTAAATTGATCTTGCAAAAGACTGTTAGTAGATCTAGAACGAATTGGTCTAATAAACTTGGCAATGTGTTATGGGCTTATAGAACTGCTTACAAAAACCCTATGGGTATGTCTCCGTATAAAATGGTTTATGGTAAAGCACGTCACTTACCTCTAGAACTAGAGCATAAAGCTTATTGGGCAATCAAAGAGCTCAATTATGATTTCAAACTTGCTAGTGAGAAGAGGTTATTTGACATTATCCCACTTGATGAATGGAGAACCCAGGCCTATGAGAATGCCAAGTTGTTTAAAGAAAAAGTTAAGAGATGGCATGAAAAAAGGATACAAAAGTGTAAATTCAGTGTAGGTGACCATGTCTTGCTATACAATTCTCATTTAAGATTTTTTGCAAGAAAACTTCTCTCTAAATGGGAAGGGCCTTACATTGTCGAGGAAGTATATCGTTCTGGTGCTATCAAGGTCAACAACGCCGAAGGCACAAATATGAATGTGGTAAATGGGCAAAGAATAAAACATTATATCTTAGGTACTCCCATAAATGTTGAAACCAATATTATGAATGCCATAACTCCTGGGGAGTATATTAGGGAGACCTACCGGAACGTTTCAGACCCCGAAAAGGAATAGGTATGTGGTACGGTAAGCAAACCGACTCGAAACTTTCCCAATAGTAATTCTTCTCAGTTTTGGAATATTTAATAAATTAGGAAAACTGAAAGTAGTCTAAAAGGTGCACGAGGAGGCGACAAGCCTGCAGGGCGTGGCCTACCCCCCTGGTCACGCCCCTGTGATTTGTGACCACCCCGTGCACCCTCTCGACTCCGTTTTCTTGTGGTACACTCCTTTGGGTCGGTAAAAATTCATTATATAATCTCCCGAAGGTTTTGACCACCAAACCACGGAAAAATCCTCTGTTCTCGTATGTTGTTGTTCTTCGGACAGATTTAGATCGCCATGACGTCCCCAAGTGGTCCGAAGGACAAGTTCTTCGAGAAGGTCATCAACCCCTATCTTGCGGAGGTGCTACGACACCCTCAAACCATTAAGATGCATGAGGGGGTGCTGCACATCCGTGATGTTGAAGGGCCAAAGAAGACCGAAAGCGTGGAAACAAGGCTCGAAGCAATGGAGCAGCAAGTCTTCAAGTGCCAAGGTATGGTGGAACATGGACTCAATGCCAATCATATGATGATCTCGGAGTTTACCAATAAACACAAGATGGACACCAAGGACATCGGGAGCACATCTTCAAGCTTTACGAGAAAATTGAGCATCTCGAAGCCCAGATCTATGATCTGCAAAACCGAAATTGTGAGTATGAATACAAATTTAAGAGAATGAGTTTGGCTGTAGATTTGGGGTTCCGGAGACTCGTTCATATTTTTACGATGGTGATCCTATGCCTTGGAAGACAGAGGACAAGCTTCCAACCTCATCAACAACTCCACCACCATCATCTCCGAAGAAGGACGTCTAAACACATGGGTATGTGCACTCCCCTTGTATTGTGCCAAGATTGGGGGAGGTGCCCCAGTATCGTATCACCATCACACCTTTTACTTTTCTTGTTTTCTTAGTTTGATCCTTTTGGTTTTATCTTGATCTAGTTGAATAAAATTTTAGTATGATCTAGCTTTGAGTTTTTCTTTATGTTCCTCTTGTGTAAGCGAGTCCGGAAGTTATATAATGAAAAGTAGTTTTGATGTGAGGGCTTTGCTTGCTTGCTATGATCTTGAGAAAAATAAATAAGAAATCAAAGAAGAATAGAATAAAAGAAAAGAGTATATATGATGATCTTATGGGGAGTGATGACTTCACATATAAGAAGTATGTTGATTGAAATTTGTTGAGAGTTGACAAACATAGCGATTGGTAATTGGTGCAATTAATAGAAGTGATAAAGAAAGAGAGGTTCACATATAATTATATTATTTTGGACATCTTTTATGATTCTGAGCACTCATTAAAATATTATATGTTAAGAAGTTGATGTGGGACAAGGAAGACAACATAATGGGTTATGTTTGCTTATTTCCTAATAGAAGTTGTATGGTTATAGATCCTCCAACATGTAGTGCTTTCTTCCACCTCATACAAACCAAAACTCTCGCGCCAAGTAGAGATACTATTTGTGCATCCAAACACCCTCAACCCAGTTTTGTCATGAGAGTCCACCATACCTACCTATGGATTGAGTAAGATCCTTCAAGTAAGTTGTCATCGGTGCAAAAAGCAATAAGAATTGCTCCTAAATATGTATGATCCTTTATTTTAAGGGAAAATAAGCACTATACGAACTTGTGATGGTTAAGAAATAAAAGCGACGGACTGCATAATAAAGGTTTCTACCACAAAGGGCAATACGACGCAGCGTTCCTTTGCATTAAGGGTTCGCACATCCAAAAATAAAAAGCACATGACAACCTCTGCTTCCCTTTGCGAGGGCCTATCTTTTACGTTTACTTCTTAAGCACTTACCTTTATGCATGAGTCTGGTGATCTTCACCACTTCCTATATTTTTCCTTTTTCGCTTGGCAAGCATTATGTGTTGGGTAATGATCTAAACACATATATCCACTCGGATGTGGGTGATCATGAGTTATTATTGTTGACATCACCCTTAAGGCGAATAATTGGGAGGCAAAACTATAAGCCCCTATCTTTCTTTATGTTCAATTGAAACTTCGACCTCATGAGTATCGTGTGAGTGTTAGCAATTATGAAAGACTAAAAGATGATTGAGTATGTGGTATTGCTTTACAAGCTCTTATATTGACTCTTTCTGATGTTATGATAAATTGCAAATTACTTCAATGACTGAGAGCATAGTTTGTTGGTTATCAATAGAGTTCTTGGTTCATACTTTATCCTGTGAATGAATTGTTACTCTAGTATAAGAAAATATATGTCAATAAGTATTGTTGTTCTCAAGATGATCATGATGCCCTCATGTCCGTATTTCATTTTATCGATACCTCTATCTCTAAACCTGTGGACATATTTTTCGATCTCAACTTTCGCTTGAGGACAAGCGAGGTCTAAGCTTAGGGGGGTTGATACGTCCATTTTGCATCATGCTTTTATATTGATATTTATTGCATTATGGGCTTTTATTACACGTTTTGGTACAATACTTATGCCTTTTCTCTCCTATTTTACAAGGTTTACATGAAGAGGGAGAATGCCGGCAGCTGGAATTCTGGACTGAAAAAGGAGCAAATCTGAGAGACCTATTCTGCACAACTCCAAAAGTCCTGAAAAGTTACGGAGAATTATTTTGGAATATATCAAAAATATTAGGCGAAACAAATACCAGAGGGGGCCCACCAAGAGGTCACAAGCCTGCTAGGTGTGGCCTACCCCCCTGACCGCGCCTAGGTGGCTTGTGGGCCCCCTGGAAGGTATCCGACGCCCATCTTCTACTATATGAAGGATTTTGACCTGGAAAAACTCATAAGAGACCTTTCGGAACGAAGCACCGCTGTTTCGAGGCGAAACTTGGGTAGAACCAATCTAGAGCTTCGGCAAAGCTGTTCTGCAAGGGATACCTCCCTCCCAGAGAGGGAAACCGAAGCCATCGTCATCACCAACGATCGTCTCATCGAGGGGGTCAATATCCATCAACATATTCTTCAGCACCATCTCCTCTCCAAACCCTAGTTCATCTCTTGTATCCGATCTTTGTCTCAAACCTCAGACTGGTACATGTGGGTTGCTAGTAGTGTTGATTACTCCTTGTAGTTGATGCTAGTTGGTTTACTTGGTGGAAGATAATATGTTTAGATCCTTTATGATAATTAATACTCCTCTGATTATGAACATGAACATGCTTTGTGAGTAGTTACGTTTGTTCCTGAGACATATCTTGTTATAAGTAATCATGTGAATTTGGTATTCGTTCGATATTTTGATGAGATGTATGTTGTCTCTCCTCTAGTGGTGTTATGTGAACATCGACTACATAACACTTCACCATTATTTGGGCCTAGGGGAAGGCATTGGGAATTAATAAGTAGATGATGGGTTGCTAGAGTGTTAGAAGCTTAAACCCTAGTTTATGTGTTGCTTCGTAAGGGGCTGATTTGGATCCATATGTTTCATGCTATGGTTATATTTATCTTAATTCTTCTTTTGTAGTTGCGGATGCTTGCGAGAGAGGTTAATCATAAGTGGGAGGTTTTTCCGAGTAAGGGCAGCACCCAAGCACCGGTCCACCCACATATCAAATTATCAAAGTAACGAACGCGAATCAAATGAGCATGATGAAAACTAGCTTGACCGAAATTCCCATGTGTCCTCGGGAGTGCTTCACTTTATATAAGAGTTTGTCCAGGCCTGTCCTTTGCTACACACAGTATTGGGCTACCTTGCTCCACCTTTGCTACACTTGTTACTTGTTACTCGTTACAAATTATCATATCACAAAACTATCTGTTACCAATAATTTTAGTGCTTGTAGAGAATACCTTACTTAAAACCGCTTGTCATTTCCTTCTGGTCCTTGTTGGGTTTGACACTTTTACTTATCGAAAGGACTATGATATATCCCCTATACTTATGGGTCATCAGCGTCGTATGGGTGACGCGAGCCGCCCGGCGCTCGGTGTAGACTCGGCGGTCGGCCATGGGAGCGACGAACAAGAGACGAAGTGGAACCATAGGATTACAACACACTCCTACCTGGTGCACCAAGTGTCAGAATCGGGCTCCGCGGACCCAATGAGGTTTGAACTCTAGGGCGTGTGCAAAGATCCTACCATCTCAAAGCCTCAAGCCCGTCAACATATGGCCAAGCCTCGTCGAGATCATATAGAAGTTGTTGTTTCTGTTGTTACTTATTGTGATGAACACTTCTGTGTCAATCCTTAGTCGCTTCTTTCCCTTCAGGAGCAGCAAGCCGACCTCATAGAATGATATGCGGCCATGTGTGTTCATCTTGTATTGAAAGATGGTGACATGACATGCAGCTCCAAGATGTACTCCAGCCATGCCGGCAGCAGGGATGTCCTCTCTAGAAATCATTTTCATTGGTAATTTGTATGATCCCCATGATTAAAAGAAAATTTGGGCGCACAATGTTAGACATCTCCCCATATAGTGGTATCAACAAAAAAAGAAAGAAAATCATACAAAACATACCATGATGGGTTTCACGATGTTGGTCTTAGTAAAACGATGCACAAATGGCCTCCCCAAGTAGTAGACACTTGATCAATTGTATAAATCATGGGTTCCCCAAAAAATTATATAAACGATGCACAAATGGGTTCTCACTTTCACAAATGGCCTCCACAAATAATTATCCCCTTGTATAAATCAATTGTATTACTAAAAATAATGTGCCAAGATTTACCTTTAGGATGTTTAAATTGCTTGTTTGATATGTGTTGTGTAAAAACAGAAACTTTTGCTATAGTATTTGATTTTTCATATTTTATAGGAACATTAAAAGTTTCTGATACTTTTACACAGTACTTTCATACAAATATTTTACCATGTCCTATTTTTCAGGATTCTTTGAGTTACATAAGTATATGTATCATTTGCATGTTTACAAACTATCCTGTTTTCACCAATTTTTTGTATGGTTTCTTTGTCTGCTTATGTTTGAATTCTTGGCGAGCCCCCATTGACTTGGGAGCCATAGAATAATGATAGAATATAGTAGGTAATGTTATATTATAATTATAAAACAATTTTATGGTAGGACATAATGGTATTTGATGTTATATGTACTAACCTTTCTAATAAAAGTTTTCTCAAGTTTTGTGTGGATGAAGTGTTTGAAGATCGAGGAGGTATCGATATGAAAAGAATAAGGAGAGAAAAGAGTTCAAGCTTGGGGATTCCCAAGGAACCCCAAGTAAATATTCAAGTATACCCAAGCGTCTAAGCTTGGGGATGCCCTAGAAGGCATCACATCTTTCTTCTTCAACAATTATCTGTACGTCTCGGTTTTTGTTTTGTTCACATGATATGCGTAAATTCTTGGAGAGTCGTGTGACTTTTATTTTCCTTTTAGAAATGCACCATTCTGGTATGGGAAAGTCCATGGTTGATTTATAGAATGCTCTTTGCACTTCACTTATATCTTTTGAGTATGGATTTATAGAATGCTTCATGTGCTTCACTTATATCTTTTGAGTATGGATTTATAGAATGCTTCATGTGCTTCACTTATATCATTTGAAGTTGGATGCATGTTTCTCTAGATATAGAAAACCGTTATTTGTAGAATGTTCTTTTGCTTCACTTATATCTATTAGAGCATGGTCTTTTGTAGAAAGAATTAAAATCTCATGCTTCACTTATACCTATTTAGAGAGTCATCGGGAATTGGTCATTCACATGGTTAGTTATACAATCCTACATAAAACTCGTAGATCACTGAATATGATATGATTGATTCCTCAAAATAGTTTTGCGACATTAATATAGTAATATGTGGGTGCATGAGTGGATGATTGTGGATTAGTAAGAATATTTGGTGTTAAGGTTTGTGATTCCTTAAGCATGCACGTATAATCTCTAGTTATGTGATGAAGTTGGAGCATAATTTATCCTTGATGGAAATGCTTTGTGTTGTTGAATTGGGAATGCGCGATGGTTAACTCCTACCAAGATCCTCCCTATGGGCATGCGAGTAGTGATTTGCTTTGAGAGAACTAATAAAGCTTTGTTATATGAGTTCTTTATGACTAATGTGAACCCATGGATGTACGCACACTCACCTTTCCACATATTTTCTATCCTCTTCGGTATTGTGCATTGCCCATTCTCACCTCGAGGACTGGTGCAGCCTTCGCCGGTGCATCCAAACCCCATGATATGATACGCTCTACCACAAATAAGCCACCTTATATCTTCCTCAAAACAGCCACCAGACCTACCTATCATGGCATTTCCATAGCCATTCTGAGATATATTGCCATGCAACTTCCACTGTTATATCGCGTGACTTGTGTGTTCATCATCATATTGCTTTGCATAATCATATAGCTGACATAGTATTTGTGGCAAAGCCACCGTTCGTCATTGTTTAAACGTTACGCTAGATCATTGCACATCATGGTACATTGCCAGAGGCATTCATATAGAGTCATCTTATATCATCATTGGGTAACATCGAGTTGTAAGTAAATAAAAGTGTGATGATCATCATTATTAGAGCATTGTCCCAGTGAGGAATGGATGATGGAAACTATGATTCCCCCACAAGTCGAGATGAGACTCCGGACGAAAAATGAAAAATGTGGGAGGCCAAATGAGACCACCAAGAAAAAAAAAGAGGAGCAAAAAGAGAAAGGAAAAGGAAAAGAACAAAAAGAAAAAAAGAAAAAAAATAAGGGACTTGCTACTTTCCTTTACCACACTTGTGCTTTAAAAGTAGCACCATGTTCGTCATATAGAGAGTCTCCTGATTTGTCATTTTCATATACTAGTGGGATTTTTTCATTATAGAACTTGGCTTGTATATTCCGATGATGGGTTTCCTCAAATGCTCGAGGTCTTCATGGGCAGCAACTTGTATGCATAGCCACTTAGTTTCATTTGATATTTCATACACTTATAGCTCTTAGTGCATCCTTTGCATGGCAATCCCTACTCCTCGCATTGATATCGATTGTTGGACATCTCCATAGCCCGTTGATCCACCTAGTCTATGCGAGAATTTCTTCTCCACTTTTACCCCTTTGAAACCTACCACCATATTCTATTCCACCTATATGATATGTCCATGGTTCATGCTCATGTATTGAGTGAGGTATAAAATGCTAAAGCGTGTTAAAAAATATGATCCAATTGCTTGGTTTGACACCGGGGGGCTCATGATTTGTTCTTTATGCTAGGAAGACCAAGCATGGCAGGCTATATGATTTTGTAGGGATAGCGTTCTTTAGCATTGTTATTTTGAAAGAACAAGATCATTTGTGAGTAAACCTGACTATTGATGTCTTTATGTCAAATGATAGACTATTTCCTTGAATCACTTGTATCTTGATATTCATGCCATGACTAGACATTTTCTCAAGATTATGTTAGGTAGCATTCCACATCCAAAATTATCTTTTTATCATTTACCTACTCGAGAACAAACATGAATTAAGCTTGGGCATGTTGATACGTCTTTGTCGTATATATAATTTTTGATAGTTTCATGCCAATATTCTACAACTTTCATATACTTTTGTCAACCTTTTTATTTTATTTTTAGGACTAACTTACTTATCTAGTGTCCAGTGCCAGTTCATGTTTTTGTGTGTGTTTTGTTTTGCAGAAACTCTGTATCAAAAGGAGTCCCAACGCGATAAAAAATTAAGGAGATTTTTTTGGAATATATGTGAATTTTGGGAAGAAGAATGAACGCAACATGGTGCCCCAAGCTCTCACAAGCCAACAGGGTGCGGGCAGGGGATGGTCGCGCCCTAATAGCTTGTGTCGAACCTTAAGTCGATTTCGAGCCCTTCTTTCGCCATAAGAAAGATAATTTCCCGATAAAAATCCCCTCAAAATTTCAGCCCAGACGGAGTTATAGATCTCCGGATATTTAAGAGACGGTGAAGGGGTCAAAAAACAGTCGTGAAAATAGTAGAGAAACAGAGAGAGATCCAATCTCGGAGGGGCTTCTGCCCTCCGGGAGCCATGGTGGCCATGGACCATAGGGTAAATACCCTCCCATCTAGGAGGAGACCAAGGAATAAGAAGATGTAGGGGGCTCTCTCCCCCTCTCTCCTGGTGGCGCCGGAGTGCCTCCAGGGCACCATCATGACGGAGATCTACACCAACAACTTTGCCGCTGTCACTACCATCACCTTCCCTCATATATTTATAGCGCTCCACTCTCCCACATCCCACTGTACCCCCTACTTGAACATGGTGATTTATTCTTCATATTATTATCCAATCATTTGGTACTATCCTATGATGTTTGAGTAGATTCCTTTTAGCGGATGGCTAGAGTGACAGAAGCTTACACCCAAGGTTTTTTTTGCATATGGGAGTAAAGGGGACTTGTTACTTAATGCTATGGTTGGGTTTTACCTTAATGATTTCTAGTAGTTACGGATGCTTGCTAGAGGTCCAATCATAAGTTCATATGATCCAAGTACGGAAAGTATGTTAGCTCATGCCTCTTCCTCATATAAAACTGCAATAATGATTACCAATCTTGTTGTCAATTGCCTAGGACAATCTCGTAAATCCTACCACCACTTTTCCACACTCTATATATTTACTTTATTGTTCTTTTATTAAAATAGCACCTAACTTTTATTTCCACGTTCTTTATTACCTTGCAAAACTATCTACAAAGTACTTCTACTTTTATTCCTGCAAAAAAGTGTCATGCTTGTTCTAGGTAAAGTAAGCATTAGCATGCGTAAATTTGTATTGGTGGTCGATAGGACTTGAGAGAATATCAATCTACCTTTTGCTCCTCATTGGGTTCGACACTCTTACTTATCAAAAAAGGTTACAAACGACCCCCTACACTTGTGGGTTATCATGGATCCTTTGGCCTACCTGCCACTGCTGCCTATAACAATAGTGGCGAGTAAGCCTAGGCACTCGCCACTGGAAGCATTAAATACGTGCCCCCTCGGCGGTCCATATTTGTGGCACGTGTTGCATTCCGCCAGCCACTAGTATGCATGTAGCTCTGGTGATCACATCGTGGCACCCGCCACTGGTACTACCCCAAATTAGCTATGGCGGGTGATAAGTTCCGCCCACCACTAAAGTGTGTTCACCTATAAGCCCTTTCAACGTAGTATTAATACTATTGATCATAGATTTCTTATTTAGTGATCTACCTAAAAGTTTTTAGTATATCCCTCTTGTATACCTATCATTTTTCCACTAAACATATAACCCGTGCAAATTACCGCTTCCTACTTAAACAATAAAAATGGTATAAATGAAGCATGAGAGTGCATATCATTTCTTTAAAATATGATTACCGCCGTGCTCTAAATAAATAAGTGAAGCACATGGGCAAAAACTGCCTTGGCTCAAAAGATATAAGTGAAGCATAATGAGCGTTCTAACAAATCACAATGAATGTGTGTATCTCATAATTGGTTTCTCCATCAAATGATGATTTTGGCAAACCAAAAAGGAAACAAAATAAAACTATAGGACACAACGCTCCAAGCAAAAAAAATATCATGTGACGAATAAAAATATAGCTCCAAGTAAAATTATCGACAGGTTGGAAATGAATTGGACGGTTGGGTCTTCCTTGAATATTACCTTGGGGTGCCTTAGGAATCCCCAAGCGTAGAATATTTCTGCTTCTTACTCCTTCATCCATCGTGATATCACCCAAAACTTGAAAAAATCAGCAAACAAAACTCAACAAAAACTTCATAATATCCGTTAGTATAATCATAACGTCATTCACCTTAGGTGTTGTTATAAATAGATTCATAATTTCCCTTGCATAATACCTACTATATTCTATATTCTCCATGACTTATCCCCCCGATATAATCATAGCATCATCAAAATAAGCACACATTTGGTACAAAAAAATACTTCTCTGATGATACATGTTTGTCAAAGTAGGTCACTTTTCCTGTCACGCATGTACATTAGCGAAAATTTTATGACAGAATGAAGATAGTCATACGTGTGTTATGGTAGAAGTGTTCCATGACAATACTCAAATTATCATCACGTAAGTGTCCACTTCCATGACGATAAATGGCACGTCGTAGAAGTGATTTTGTCAAGGGTAACCGACATGTGGCAACCACCATAACGGGTCACTGTTAAACTATCGGGTGCCAGTTGGGATTCGGTACCCGTTAACAGCCCCGACAAATGATGGTTTTCCACGTGTCATTTTCTCATTTGCCTATGGAACCACGTGTCAGCTCTGCGTTGCAATAGATGTCAGTTGTCCAATGGACAAGATGCGCCAATGGAATGTTGACACATGGCACAACCCAAGAGTGGCCCTTTTATGTTAAATGGGTTGGCCGAGTCAAAGGCCCACAAGATTATGTCAATTACTAGTGGGACGTCCCATTAACGGTCTGCCATGTTTTGGGCCAAATTACGACCCATATCAGATTTGGCCCATTAACATTCCAGTCTGTTTTCGGTCCCATTGAAGGCCAGGTTTGTATTTTGGTATGTTAAAGGCACGTTTAACAGTTTGACTCAATTCGTCCTGATGTTCAATTCGACATGTTAACGGCCCTTGGTTCAATTGGGTCGTTTTTGGCACATTTCATTTTCGGCCATTTAACGTCCTTGCTGCATTTGGGCCTATTTCTGGTCCGAAGTGACTTTCGGCCTCTTAACAACCTGACTATCGGTCTGTTATAGGCTCGTCATAAAGGTGGTCCTAATTATGGCATGATTTGCATCTGTCCTGCTTAGTGCCCATAATGTGATTGGGTCGACCTAGGCCTGGGATAAATTTTGGCGTGTTAATGGCCCATCATGTAGTTGGATCAATCATGGGCTGGGTATATTTCAGCCTGCCGTCGGCCCGTGAAATGTTATGAACAATTTAGCCCCAATCTACATTTCAGCCTGTTAAAAGCCCATGGTATTTTCTGGCTGAATTAAGGCCCGCGGTTTACTCAGCCTATTAAAGGCTCGAAACTAGTTCATTTAGGCTTGCTAATGTCCTGAGCTGATTATAGGCCCACGATTCGGCCCATATATAGCGAGTTATGGGCCGGCCCGTTTGCTTAGTGCAATTTTGTTTTTATATACTGCTGACAGACCGATAGTGTTTTGGCCATTGACCTCCGTCGAAGCTTTCGGCCTAAATTAGAACATACTGACCAAGAATAATCCTAGATTATGCAATAAATAAGTTACAGGATATTACGTCCAGTGGGCATCAAATTTCTCCACCAATGATAGTGAAGCACAACTAGACCACAGATTACATACACTCGACATCAAAGGTCGCCACCAATGCAAATAAACGCACCAACAAAATAATATATATAACCAATAGCACTTCAACATAGTTCAGGAATGATTAGCCATGCCCGGCAGCTGTAGGGCAAGCAATTGTGCAATCTAATGAGATTGCACTTGTTTGACACTTATATCCTCCAACTCTAGTTGCATAGCATCAATGGACGCACTGGAGGACTTCACATTGATCTTCCATAGAGATTTCCAGTAGGAGTTATGCTAAACCATGTCTTTGTTCTTGAAGTTAAGACTGAAAAAGTCAAACAGATTTAGGTGGACTTCATCGAGCTTGTTTCACAGCTATTAGTGAGTAACTAGAACACTACATCAAGACATGACTTTGGGCTTGTATTACTATCTCCAAGATGTGTTGCCTTCTTCCCCACAATATATGTTAGAGGGATAAGCAATGAGATCGTCTCACTATCATTGTGGCGGTTCTTTTTGGCATCAGAGATATCACTCTAAAAGAGAAATAAACAGACAAATGACGGGTTTTGCATGTATAAGCACCACTACAGCCAATTCATCCCATTTCTTAATGGCAAATAAAGAGACACGATTTAAAATAGCATTTACATAATATGTCACTACTCATAGTTAAGACACGGTAGGAAATGACATTGTATAGGAGTGGCTAGCTTCACCACGCCACTGGATTACGGATCAAGAACACAAGCATACATGCAGTGTTAAAGAAAGTATAAGCATCAATGGCCAGTGTACTACCAATTTATCCAATTTTAGATTGGCAAATAAAGAGACACGATTAAAATACCATTAACATACTAAGGCAATGTTCATAGTTAACACATAGAAGTATATGACATTGTGCTGGAGTGGGTAGTTTTACTACACCATTGGATTACAGATCAAGAACACAAGAATACATGCACTCTAAATAAGATCACTTGCTCTGTTTTGTTTAATTGGTGTGGTATGAATAAGGAACTTGGTTGTGCAACAACTGAAATTGAGAAGGACAAACTTATGTCTTATTCATAATAACAATTTTTAGATAAATTCATAATAAACATTAAACATGCAATTTGATGTAAGCGCCAAAAATAAATAGTGATTGTAGTCATGCCTATCCAAATATACACAACAACATTTGATGGCTCAAGAAGGACATACTTATGTTAAAGACCCGCTCTATAAAGCCCTTGTCCATGCTGATGGAGGGGAGAGCCATTAAAGAAGTTTACCACAGAGTATTCTTCATAAGCACTTCCTTTATTATGCATTTTATTAATAGTAAATATAGATGGGATAATATAGGAACAAATGGAGAATATTTAAGCTAAGATGCAGAGTGACGCTACATAATCAACTAGCTATAAATGTAAGTACATTGATACAAGCAAAATATATTGACAAGAGCAATGCAAAGCTAAAATTCTTCTATAGAATTGGTTTTATTAAATATTTTGGTAATAGTAAATATAGATCTGATAATGTGTAGTAAATGGAGGGCAGAGGAAATAAGTTGTTGAGTGATGGTACATGAACAACTAGATGTCAATATAAGAACATTAACAAGGGACAACATGTACTTACAAGAACAATCCAGAGCTAAACTTCTTCATAAGCATTGGGTTTATTTTACATTAATGTAATCATTAATATAGATATGATAACTTGGAGCAAACACTGAATAAGCAACCTATCATGAACATGGATGTCACATAATTAACCACGTATGCATGTAAGTATAGTGATAAAGGACAACATATACTAACAAGAGCAAAGGAGCGAGCAGCATAGTTGCAATATCAAGTCGTCCATTTCAAACTGGTATTCTTCTTCGAGCAGATTTCTTGCAAAAGAGATCGGCGAGGCACATGCAGAAATGTAGTTCAAATTGTCATGTGATATCATAGACAGTACCTCATCCTGGGGACGAGGCCAATGCATACCAAGGTTTTCCCAGTCAATGTTTTCAAAATTTAGCACAGGAGACTTCACCAAAGTTTCATTTATAGACTTGCCATCGAAGTGTGTAGGTAACACCGATACCGGTGCAATGTGTCCTTGAAAAGCGCAAACAAGCTTTGCTTGTCATGACTATCGAGACTGACCCTCACTTATTTAGAAGAATGGAATGTAAAACATTGATGTGTTCAATTAGTGGAAAACAAGACAATGATCACCATGAATAATAGCACTTACGCATAAGGGGAGAGGAAGATATGAAACCGGTGTTTGTCTTCACTATAATTTTCCCTTGATGGGAAGATACGCACGTGGTTCGTAATACAGTGCAAGCATTGTCTTTTAAACTAGGAATAACTGGAATGGGGTTCCAATCTATGGGAATTGGGGCTCTTTGTACTTGGAATAGGTCTTTGGCCTGCGTATTTGGTATACTTTTTGTTGGACTGGGATTTTTCTATGGGACAGCTGGTGCTATGGCAACTAAAATCAACATACATTTTGCTAGAGTGAGGGTCTTGTGTGGTGGGTCTAGTAGTATGGCATGTGGAGTGTGGGTACGATCTACTGGAGTCGGGCCTAGGTTTTGTGGCTTTGGTTCTATGGACAATATAAGTGGGTGCTATCTGATTTCTCGGGTACCACCACCTTTCAAAGACTTTGTTTTTTACTCCTTCAGGTTCTGTAATCACCCTCTTCCTTTTGGATGTCTGGTACACAAGAACAACATTTGAATCTAAAAACATGGTATGACGACAGATGGAATAGGTATTGATAATGGATGGGCATGGCATCTTCACATATATGATGAGTAAACTAAGCAGATGGTGGTGCAACAAAGTAGTAGAAATGCAAGACACCTTATGCAAGATACATCCAACCAATAAAACCTTGCCAAATTAAAACAGACACCTTGATGGGTGAACATGATAGGCCATCTGCCTTTGACTCATCGAGCTGAGAATAGTGATTATGATCATATTTTGAACACGAAACAGTAGGTGGTGAGTGTCTCGGTTTCATTGCATCCAGGATGGAACTCAAGCCCTTGATGCCAAGTTTGTTAGCCATTGCATTGTTCTGCAATATTCTTCTGATGCCCGCACTCTCATATTCATTGTGATCATGTTCAATATCTAAGATGCATGAAAACATAAATAGTAGTGAGATTATCTTTGTAATGCATATGATATTGTAATATAATAGGGGCTCCCTATATACCCTTGTGTGCTATCCTGGAATTTTGATGAGAGAGCCCATGTGTATTCTAATTTGGTTCGTAAATTAATATAATCTGGCACTACTACTATAAAAATAGGCTCTTGTTGGGATCTCCATAAGTAATGATAGTTGGCAAATGATAGGTTCAAAATATATTATATACAAAGTTTATTGCCAAACCATAATGACGAGAGCGCACAGATAAATATCATTCCTTCATGTCTCTATATGTGGCGCACATGCATTTCAAAACACTCGTAGTAACATTATCTAAACAATTAAATGTGTCTCTGTTTTGTTAGTAATTGTATCGTATACAATCCAAATTTTAATTACTAAGCTTTGGAATTATGAGTGTCATGTAGTTTAGCTTGAAGGATGGAGTTCTTCTAGTATGACACAAAGCATCAAGGCAGATTGTAGTGTAGATAAAAGTGGGAACCGTAGGCATCATAATTAAATCGGGAACATCGAACTGGATGGAAAATATGGGTTTGTATTGCCACTACTAATTGAAAGCCTTTTGATCCCCTACAGGCTAGCTCTATTGAACTGAAGGGGCGCTACTATTACTATCAATTTGGTCTCTCAAAGGCCACACAACTCCCAACATTTATTAGATATTATGGTATACCAACTCAAAGTGCTGAAGCATCTAGCAAAAGCAACCCAATAGACCTGTCGACTGCATATCTCCCTGCTCCCCTTCCTGACAAGGAATTTATTGTTCTTATTAAAGAAGACATAAGAGCAACATGTTAAAGAATAGAAGAGGAAGCATATTATGAAGATTCCGCTTCTTTCTATACAATGTTCGTTGCCCACCCATGATGATAGAGAGCACATTAAGAAATGCAATTCCCTCTTGTCTCTCTATATGTGGCCACATGCATTCGGAAACTCAAGTGGGAACATTATCTCACCAATTAAATGTGTGTCTGTTAACTAATATCAGTATCATATCACATTCAAATTTGAACAATAAGCTTTGGAAATATGAATGGTGTGTTATTTAGCTTGAATGGTGGAGTGCTTCTAGTACGACACAAAGCACCTAAGCAGATCATAGTGTATATAAAAGGGGAAAACCCTAAGCATTACGAGTAAAATCGGGAAAGTGAAACTAGCTGGAAAATATAGTCTTGTATGGCCGTTATGGCTAGGAAGGCTTTGGATCCCTTACAGGGGTAGCTCTCTTCAACTAAAGGCACACTACTATTACTATCAGTCTAGACTCTCAAAGGCGACACAACTACCATCATTTCCTAGATTCTATGGCAGACCAACTTGAAGAGTTGAAAGCAGACACTAGAAGCAGCCCTTGGACCTATCGACTGCAAATGTCCCTGCTCCTCTTCCTTGCAAGAAACGTATTGTACTACTGTACTTATTAAAGAAGAACAGAATATGAAGCATATTTTGGATAATACGATGTCCGTTGCCTGCCCGTGATGAACTAGAACGCACAAAGAAATGCAATTCCATGTTGTCTATCTATATGTGGTGCACAAGCTTTTCGAAACTAAACTAGGAACATTAGTTGACCAATTAAATATGTCTCTATTTTAGTAATATCAACATCATATTAGAATCGCATTTGAACAACTAAGCTTTGGAATTATGAGTGGTTTATTGTCTAGCATGATGGGTTGAGGAGCAGCGCTAGCATGACACGAAGCACCTAGGATGATGGTAGTAAACATAAAAGGGGAAAACCCTAAGCATTGCGAGTATAGTGTTGACTGTGCCATACTAGATCTAAAGGTCCAAACCGTACAAAGGCTACTTCGCAACCAATGTTTGCTTTCAACTAACAAGTAAGATTCTAAGTGATGGACAAGAAATCATAGTAAAGCAGTGAAGATCTATTTTCTGGCTGAGATAAATTACTTGTGCAGATATGAAAGAGCACCGCTCTCATGCGACGCCATGTAGGCATCTGCTCAGACATTGAGGGCGTTGCGGTCGCGATGGCTGATGGCAGCGTGGAAGTTGATCTGGGAGGGTAGGCGGTGACGGCGGGGGATATGTCCAGACGCGATCGATGAGACGGTCGTAGGAGTGGCCCCGGCAAGTTGTACGAAGACACGGATGAAGCGAGAGGATGCGATGCAAGAATCCTGGTTTGACACCGTGGATGAGAGACGTCGATCTCTTGTAAAGGACGACGTCGTCGGGGTGGCTGCTCCGGCATGGCGGAGGAGGTCGATGGTGGATTGGGTGGTGGACAGAGGAGGTTGGGATGGAGAGGGTTTTTTGGCACCCATGACATACGAATGGGGAAATGAAGGGAGAGATGTAGGGGTAACCATGTCTTTCGGACACGTTTTTCTCAAATGTGAGGATAATGCAAACTTAGCCCCCATTTAAAATTTCAGACATCACAGAAATTTTTGGCGGTTGGGGATAGGACGGTAATCTTGCATCTCTGAATATGTGTCGAGAGCGATTTCAACCGAGTTGAGTTTCTTTTTGTGCCCACTATTGGTGGCCACCGTGTATGAATCGGGATGAGAGACGGTAATGTCACGTTTGAAGGAGATTACAAACCTACCCCTATCGAGGCCTATAGAAATTAAGTCAATTGATTTTGCGTATAAGGGATAGGCCATAATTTGCATATCCCAAACTTTGGTTTCAGGCGGTTACGACCTAGGAGGGACTCGGTGTTTTGCCCCTTCGTTCAAATTTTGGGTGAATAAAGCATTCACGTTTACCGTGCCAACTAAATCGAATCAATTTTGTACTCTGTTTTTTCAACCAGAGTCCGTTTTCACTATATATAGGGTAGCGCTATTCGTCACCCTGGGTGAGGAATGGTTATTCTTCACCCTCCCTCTATTTTAACATCAATACATTGTAATTTTACGTTCCGTAAATTTTGTTTTGCTTCATACATATAAAGAGAACATAAGAAAATATATAATCACTGTAAAAAATATTTTTGTTACGTAAAATTACAAACGTAAAAACATAGTATAAAATATACATAAAATGAAAAATTCCTGGTCTTATGGCCTGTATTTTTATTTTCTTATGTCAAATTTTACGTAGTGGATCAATATGAATGTAACTATTTGTATTTTAGATGTAATTTATTTATAAAACAATCGTAAGATTACCTCGGGTGAAGAATAACTTATTGTGCACCCTGGATGATGAATAATATTACTATATATACATATATATATGTAAAGAGAGAGACATATATATAGGTAAAATTGTGTCAACCATAGCTTGTCACAGAACTTGTTTAGGCTTGCTAAACTTTTAACGGTTAAAATTTTATCAAAAAAATTGAAATAAATAGTGTAGCATCTCTCTAATGTAACAAGATGATCCAGCGGAGGGATTGTGAAAATATGCATTTAAACGTCCTCCACAAAAAAACAAGATTTTTAGCCTGCGCTCACATAAAATCTATACTGGCCTACTTGTTTTTCTGGTCCAGGACACATAAACTTGCATTTTTTTAATCACTTCATTGGATCATGTTATGTTATAGGTGTTGTGTTTCAGTATTTTTTAGAATTTTTAGAAACTTGTACACCGTTGAAAACCTTAACTAGTTATATGGCAAGCTGTGATAGAAAATCCTACTTAGACACACATACACACACGCGCGCACACACATACATATATATATGTATATATTTGCAGAGATGAGATTTTCATAACAACAAACAAGGTAGAAACCAAGATTGGAGAAGCAGACAAAAGCTTCAAAAATGGATATCCAGTCCACTGTATAGCCATCGAACCCATGTTAGTGGCCTTGAGAAATGACCTCAAGGGCACAAGGAGAAAGATTCTATCATTACATGACACTGTAAGTAAATATCGTGCCACAATCTCATGTTTTTCAATGATGAATATCGGTCTCTCGATCAACCTTGTCTACATATGAACTGACATATATGTATGTATCACAAAACAAGCAGCAATCAATATACCAAGAAAATCACGAAGATCCAATGACCTTTAAAAATATGAAGAAAAGATCAAAGAAAAAATTCTATGTGGGAAGCTTAGAAGGTTTTTCGATGTGAAAGAAGGAGAACATCTGCAAGATTATGACATGGTAAGAAAATTAACTTTTACACATACGAAATCTAGTTATGGAACTACAGATATGAAATCCAAGTAGAACAGACCACTAAATCTAAGAACGATTGCAAATGTTTTTGTTTCATTTTTGTCTTTTGCAGTTCCTTCTTCCAACTTGGGGGTGTTCAAGAAGGACAAATGTAACGGTCACTATGTCACCATAACATTCAACATGGAAAAAAAGAGCTCATTGAACTCCTTGACTCTTTAACTGCATATCCCAGGGCAAGAGATTACTTCAACATTGTAAAAAGTGAATTAAAGAAGATCTGAAAACAACTAAGCACACAACTTGAAGTTTCACGAAGTAATATTGACCATTTCAAAAAAGGTCATCGTTGAGGTGCCACTTCGGGGAGCAGACACATAAACAGTATCAACCTTGCTCTTTCCTTTTTGTGTAACATTTACTACTTCCAATCCTAAATATAGAACATTGGGACAGTTTAACCTAAACTGCCCCAACATCTTAAATAGCATAGAAAGTATTTTCATGTCAGAGGCCAGCAATAATAACAAATCATTCTTCTATTTGCAGAATGGACTACGCATTCTACATGTACATGAACATGAAGCACTACTCCCATGATGGAATGATCGAGTTATTGACAGAATAACAAGTTTGAGAATTGAGGATTAGAATTCTCTATCAAATAATGATCCAACACATATGCAATACCAACCTAGTATTAATCAACTATACGACGGGTCCGTCTTTCTATAAACAAATAAGTAATACTCTATTGAAGTAGTTTTTACAAACCAAGCCTCACCGTTTTTCAACCTAGCAGTATTATCAATGTAGTATACCACGGTTACTAATGAATGTTTATTTATTTATTTACTTGATCTAATAGATATGTTGAAGCATAAAGTCAAAATCGGAGACAGAGAAATAAATGGGACACATCGAATGTGGTGTAATTCAAGTAGATCTTCCTCAATCTCCCGAGCCCATTGATATATGCACCGAAGAGGAAGAAGTTATTGATCTATGCAGTGAAGACGAGAAGATACTGATGTATATAGTCAAGACAACGAAGTTACTGATAGATACAATCGAGAGCAAGAACTTGAGCAAGACATCGAGGAAACTTACACAAAGCAACAAGATGATGATTTAGTGAGGGAGCAGAAACGCAAGGATCCACCAGTAGAACCAGATTGACCCTCCCCTCTCCCCTCGGGGGGAGAAGATTAAAAAGGACAACGTGAACATCAAGATATCTCAAGAGAAGATACTTGAACAAACGAAATGTGATGTTGCTGTCTCTATTGCTAGACAAAGAAACAAAAGTGTCAAGAGAAAAATGGAAACAACGGCAGCAGTATGCAGCACATCAAGTACAGGATCCAAAGACAACAAGGACAATGTCTCTTTAGACTTCTTAGCCCCAAAACCACTAACCCCAGAAGAAGAAGAGAAACTATTTTGGGATAGCCTTACACCAGGGGAACTACAAAATTACAAGGATCTTGTACGTTATGGATCAACGCCATTCCAAGAGTACAAAACAATGCTCCTCCAGTATAAAGAGGAAAAATATAACATGAAATAGATGGAGTGTCTCGCAAGGTTGCACTCGAGTTCCCAGAACCTTCAACAATTCAATAATTTGAAATCACGCCAACAAACATAATATCAATCAAGAGGCCATTAAAGCGATCAAGCAGGCTCTATGGCAAAATTAAGATTCCAACATTTGTGCCTAAAGATTTCATTTACATGGACAAGGCCAAGGCCCTTCATGACTATCTAATGAGCCAAGAAGGACGGGAGGGATGTGGACAGTAAGTAGCTTCTATCCTGGAAAAAAACAGACAAGTGCATCTCCTAATAAAACCACCTAACCAGTGACTCTATTTTGTGTAAGCCTTTTTGCTTGCACAGAAAATATGTATAAAAGTGCAAATAGAAAAGATTTCATTACGGAGCACACATGAAGGAATAGAAGGACAAATGGAGGCCGCCATGTGTAACGTATTGTTCGAAGAATGGATGGAACAGAAACAATAAAACATAAGCGATAAAACCATACTCGTTACAGAATTCGCAAATATATGCAGGACACTCTTCCACAAAGCACTTGCATCATACATGTGATCAAAATGTTTAACTAAAGCTATGCTCCCTCTTTCTTTCAGCTTGTACTCAGCCCCGATTATCAAGATGGAAAACTAAAAGAGTTCAACGAGGACGAAGCACTAAAAGAGTTAGAACCACTCGTAAGAAGAAAAAAAACTTCTAGATAAGAAGTTGGTAAGTTCATTTCAGCATTATTACCGAATAAGAGTATCCACGCATAATTTATTCTCATTCTTACCGAATAAGAGTATCCACACATAATTTATTCTCCTTAAGCCCGCATGTTTACATGATATTTAACTCCGCCCCAACGAAAATCATGATACCTCATAACACTTCTTCACACCACACGGTCTATGTGCTAAACAAGTACACGAATTTAGTCGACATACTTGACTCACTAAATTACAAACATTTTATGAAGATGACCTGGAAAAAACACCATAGAAATCATAAAAACTAGCATGTGCTTTGAACATTTGTTATTTTTATGCCGATAATATGGTAGGATTAGTTTTCTTAACGGCGACATCCAACAACAAAACCAAAATGAAATCACAGATTGAAAGGATATGTGCACTGATGAAGAGGCATTACAGAGAAGCGGCACTAACGGCCATCAACAAACCAAATTGGAAGAAGATAGCACACATGCCTTCCAGAGTTTGCACGCCGAAACAAAAAGGTACACAATGCGGACGCTTCATGGCCTAATTTGTAAAATACTATAATGGTGTTACTTGAATTTCTTCATGGTCAAGGACGATAAGGAAATTCATGTAAGTTAACAATACGACAACAATTTTCTTTAGTTAGCGTCGTTACTTGAATTTCTTCAGTTTTTTCAACATACATGTGGACACCATGAAAATAAAAAATATCTACTGACCTGAGTGCAGCATAGCAAGGTAGATGCCAAATAGAAACTAGAGTTCATATTCATATGATATTCAGTAACACCAACCAAATAAAGTGGAACTAGTTGCATGGAAGAATCCAAGAATACAAACCAGAAACCTCAAACTTTTTTCAACCAGGAAAGGTAAAATAACTATTTCTTTTTTACTTTCTCGAAGGACGCATGGACGAGCTATGTATTTAGTATGACAAAGGCTTGCTTATTACTTTTGAAAAATAATGACACGGTTTGAGTTATCTTTTCTAGCATGAAAACCATGACCATCAATTTTTACCTGCTTTGACAGATACAAGTACGAAAAATAAGTGTAAAGGAGGAAGCAGCGTGACATACTCAAAATGTGATGCACATTCCTTCCAACACAAGAACGAGGCATCGAAGCACTTGCAAATAGTCATGAGCGATAGCTGGCGGAATGAATCCAAAAAGTGAGTTGTTTTCTTATGCACACCTCAATAAATCTCAAAATAGTTTCTCTCATGTTTCTCTCAGTTTGTTAGACTCCCACATCAAAAAATCTTTTATTTTTCTACCACAACAAACCTCTATTAAAGTGCGCGCATAAAGACTACCCAAACACAATTTTTACTCGAGCAAACCTGAAAATAACATTTGGACCAAAACCAGGATATAAGAGTCATCACATAGAAAAGAGGGTGCTCGACAAAATAGAAGATATCTGGGAAAGCAGAGAAGCTTCACAAGAAAGTGATAAAGATAAGAATAATATTAGGCCCATCCTTCATAGAGGTAAATTTTAAAAAGCACACACATCTTCTAAATTTGCATGTTTTGAAAAGCATGTTTTATATCGTTACCAATTTGTTTCTATGACACTTTTTCTCAAATTTATTTCTTTGTGTAGCACATACTGAAAATAAAGAATCACTCTCAAGGTATTGACAAGTTTAAAGCTGCACTTGAAAAAGAGAAGCATCAATTTGTTCTCGTGTATCTCAAAGAACATCAACAGAAGAAGCTTTCAACGGCATGGTAAAAGCCCTTTCTCTACAACAAAATCAAAATATGTGTTTCAGCAAATTCGTTTATAGTATCAAATAATATAAAAACTTCCGTGTATGCAGATATTCATACCAATGGAGATGGAAGACCAGTATGTCCTATATATGCTAGACAAACATATGAGGAAAGTTCATATCATGTATCCTCAAGAAATATCTCACAAAGAAATAGAGGAAGAAACGGACCCAAACACAAAAGGTACGAGTGTTGAGGAAAGTAAACTGTTTGGCAAGATTCAAGCCAATCGGGAGAAAAGAAATTTGGCCCTTGAAAAATACCATGATCATATATTGAAAGTTGTAAGTATCCTAAATACCAAAATTTTCAGTTTAAAGAATTGCACTAGATGATTCTTTCGAACCCAAACAAAATGAAAAATCCAGGTACCTAGGATTAAAGAAGTCTTCGGGATTGTACTTCACAAAAAAATGGAAGAAGCCAAGTGGAAAAGTAATTGGTCGGTCCATTTTGTAGAAGATGTTTCTAAAGTTGAAAAGGGTGAATCACCATAAGTTATTATAAGGCTTGCATTCTTGTACGATGGCGTAAAGTTCGTCGATGACATAGATCATTTTGATGTAAGTTTTCCTTGAAACTCGACTAGGCCCGCTATATAAAAAAATGAAATATATTTTACTTCTGCTACATATACAGTTGTATGCACCAATGCTAACATTTTTTTTCTTTTGTTGGTGAACTATCATAGGATGAAGTGGAAGACTGGAAGGAAAAAGCACTATACGCTATTACTTAGTAAAAAGAATAAAGTCAAACTTAATGAAATGGGTCATGGTATTAGAAGGATCTTCAATAAGGATGAAGACTAGAACTCTGCATTAGCTAACAGTTATCTGACAACATGGTTTAACCATCACCATAACCGTTTTCCCAATGTAGCTCCCCGTGCCTCTCTTGCAGGCTTAACCATGCCTCTTACAGTAAACGCGTTAGTGAATACATCTGGAATAACGGACGTGCATCTCATATATATTGTAGCATTGCTCTACGATTGTGTGTCTTTCACTGAACCCATCCCAAGAACCATTGAAGCACTAAGACACTCATCACCCTCATGCCTCTGAAGGCTGCTCAACCGTGCCTTTAGACGATTGACACACATGCCTCTGGGGAATAAACCCCATGCGACCATGCCTCTGCACACATCAAGCCTGTGCCTTTGGACGCTGCTCAACAATGCCTTTAGACGATTCATACCCATGCCTCTGCACTCATCACAACAGAGCATATGGCAGCAAGGCCTCAACCCCATGCCTGTGCACGCATCAAGCCCATGCCTTTGGACGCTGCTCAACCATGCACTTAGACAATTCACACCCATGCCTCTGGACTCATCACTACAGTGCCTCTAGAGGCCTGGCCTCAACCCTAGGCCTCTGCATGCATCATGCCCGTGCATGTAGATTCGTTTATCCACATATGTTTTTATCTCAAACAGTGCGTCCAAATCTCGAATCGTTTCACCCGTGCATCTAGAGGATTCACACCCGTGCCTCTGGAGGACTCACGCATGTGCCTTTGCATGCCTCAAGCTCGCGCCTCTAGAGAATTCACGACCGTGCCACTAGAGACTACACACACGTGCCTCTAGAGCATACACAACCAACACGCACTTCGACCTATGCCCGCCTCCGCTTCAAGATGTTTATGAAAATTTAACGAGACGAAGGCATGCAAGAGCCACACGTCGGAGGCGCCATGTGCACGCTGCACGACCAACACATACTTCGACCTATCCCACCCCCTCAAGATGTTTATGAAAATTGAACCGGCCGAAGGCGAGCAAAAGCCGCGTGTCGGAGGCCCCGTGTGCACGCTGCACGACCAACAGACATTGTGACCTATGCCTCCTTCAAGATGTTTATTAAAAGTGAACGAGTTGAAGGCGAGCAGGAAGCGTCGTGTGCACGCTACACGACCAGCACACACTTCAACATATGCCCCACCCCCTCAAGATGTTTATGAAAATTTAGCGAGCGGAAGGCGAGCAGGAGACGTCATCTGCACGTTGCACGACCAACACGCAATTCGACCCATCCCCCCCCCCCAAACACACACACCACCACCACCACCTTCTAGATGTTTATGAAAATTTAATGAGCCAAAGGCAAGTAGGAGCCGCGCGTCCAAGGCACCGTAATATTGTAAAACTTTATTTTTTTAGTTGAAGGTTGACATTTGATTGTGTTGAAAGCCCCCACCCGTAATTATCCCATAAGTCTCCATTTTTCAGAAATGTAATGAAATAAAAATAAACGAAAAGAAAAACAGGGAAGGCAAGTAGGAGTCGCGCGTCGAAGGCACCGTAATATTGTAAAACTTTATTTTTTTAATTGAAGGTTAACATTTAATTATGTTGAAAGCCCCCATCCATAATTACCCCATAAGTCTCCATTTTTCGGAAATGTAATGAAATAAAAATAAACGAAAAGAAAAACAGGGAACTAACGTCATGCGTTGCAGGTTTTATTTCACCTCGTTTCCTGTTTTATATCGCATGGAAAGGAAAAAACCAAAAAACTCAACTAATACGAGGGGCAAACTGCAAAAGGTACAAAACCAGAAACCGGAAAGAAAAACTCAAAAAGTAAAGACGTTTGTTATTTTGCGATCGACGAATCGCTCCACGCATGACACTTGTCGTGAAGCGCTCATGAAACGTTCCTGGTTCCGTTCGCAAGGCCCGTTAACTGCTCTTGGGGCTGCAGGCTTTTGCATCTGGCAGCCAGTTCCCCCTTAAAAAAACTGACAGCGAGTTTTGTACTCGGGAGATCTCCATATCGTAATTCCTGGTTCTCCTCGTTATGTGTAGCTCTCAATTGGTCTGTATTTCCATGTCGAGGTTAACAAACAAGGCTGACAACAAATTATAGGCATATGGCCTTAGCTACTAATTTCACTGATTATAATGATTGGTAAGCTAACAAAACCACAAGACAATAGGGTGTACATATGCAACCGTGCATTGTTCCAGCAAATCAGGCCAAAATTTTGCTAGAAGTCGCATTGTTGATTTTGCTGCTTGGTGGTTTTCATTACTTTTACCAAATTGTTTAGTTACGAGTATTCTAATCATCAGCAAGTCGGTCCATAACAAAAAGCACAGCAAGGCACGCCTTTGCTTCTACTCCCTCTGTAAAGAAATACAAAGACATCAATGGAACAGCTCATGATTGTGCTCATCAGGTTCTCAACTCAAGAGTAGAATCTGTCTTTAGCTGTACTCATTCCTCTCAAGGCAATACTCTTTGCCCAACTTTGCTTTATTATCTTCGTAACTTTCAAGTCCAGGGATATGTAATACACGATGTGCTATGCTTTTGAGATGAATGATATTTTGCCCAACTTTGCTTTATTATCTTCGTAACTTTCAAGTCCAGGGATATGTAATACACGATGTGCTATGCTTTTGAGATGAATGATATTTTGGCACTTGGCACCTATTTAAAAAATCTTTAAAGTGGGAGTAGTTCCTATTTAAGCGAGCGCACACGAACGGGCGTGCGCGCACACAGACAGAGCAAGCTGAACTGACATCATGTCTGGGACCGAGGAATTGACTCAAATATTGCAAGAATTCAAAGAAAACATAGACCAACGGTCAATTTTTGCAGGAGGATTCCAAATACTACTTGCGAGCTCAAGGCTGAAAGTAATCATATCTCAAACGAGAGAGAACTCACTGAAGATCCAGGACAACAACTGAAGCATCAACAGAAATGACAGATTGTATAGATGACAGAACTAGGAGCGGGCACCTAGAGATTGCAGCGTCCATTGGTCTGTACTTCCATGGCGATTGCATAGGTGTGTACAAGGGTAAAGCAAAGGTCTATACCCTAAAACATGCCTCCTATTGAGGAGGTGCGCGTGAGGATTATAGGAGATGACAGAACTCGCAGATACTGTATGTACACAACAACATAAAGAGTGACCCGACTAGGTGCCTAAAGAATAACTATCAAAGCTTCATCATTTGATACAGCCTCCAAGAAACCACCAAATTCCTGAATCACCGACAATCCATGGCAGTGAGACACAGGCCTGGCTACTTGGGTGTAGAGCTGTTGCCACTCCCCTCCCATTACACCAGATGATTGTAGTCTAGCTCAGTTTATTTTCCAATAACTAATGAAAGCAAAAACTGATTGCTAAATTGCTAAAAATGAACATAGTCATCCACTTTCAAGGAACAATAGTCGTCCACAGTAAAATTTGCATACATGCGATGAAAACATCATCTTACCAAAAATGTCCATTCATCCCAGCCCGAGGATATCTCCCAACAGTTCTTTGAAGAAACAACAGTAGTCAAAATTAACATCCCATGAAGTTGATGTCTAGCAAAGTATTTCCTTGGAGCCGGCAACTTGATTGACTATCCAAACGAAACAACTCATCGAATCCAGAACTACCAGAAATGTGGCATCTCCTTGTATGATCCATCCCACCTATTCAACAAAGTTATCAGTCAAGCAAGTATGACAATGAGGTAGATGCATCTGCACATAAGATGGTCCAAAATATATTCGAGCCAAACAAAGTTATCTTCATTTCACTAGGCGTCGTTTTCCCCTGCTATCTTCATTTCACAAAATGGTCGGACCCTTCCCTAGACCTTGCGCAAATGGGAGCTACGTGCACCCGGCTGCCAATTTTTAAAACTATATGTTTCATCTCATGTATCATTTTTACCCATACCATGCCCAAAAAGGTACTCCAATTTCAAGAAGGATCAAGTGCATCTTAGAAATAACTCACATACCAAGGAAGAGTTAAGAGGTGTTGTTTAGGCTTCATGCGTTGGCTCATGGAGCCGCTGCTCCTGCATGCATTGACTGATTGTGCCTCGATTTCATAACACGCATTGTAATGTGGGGCAAAACATAAAAAACTAAGATAGGATCTATTATGAAATGGGGGGAGTATGAATTTTTAGAAGAAATTTGTCCTGGTACTGCACCATATCCAACTACATGGCCAAGAGTTGTGATGATTTTGTTGCACAAGAAAATTATGGGAATTCTGAACCATGGGAGGCACTTCAGTCATTATCCTACATAACAAACATTTAAATACATTTGGAAGACCAACTATTCATATTAGCACTGCAAGTTCAAAACAAAAAACGAGTGAATATTTCCTGCCATTGATGTTACAGAGAAATTATCATAATTGCAGTAAGATTGAGTCTATTTTCAAGAAAATTGTCTCCCTAGAAAAATACCTTCAGCATATTGTAGCACCAATGTAGAACTCATGCATTAACAGGGTCTCTAGAAGCTAGGCCATCTTTCATGCTACTATTTCATACTCCATCCTCTCAATGAAGTTGACCATCCCCACAAGTTAGAGTAGGCTTTGCGGTACCTTCGCCATTGATGTCATCTGATGTTTCAAGCGCCGAAACTGTTACGCCTGCTTCATTAGAGCTCTCGACTATAGCACCCACTTCAATTGTTGCAACCTTAACTTCACTCCTATCACTTTCAATAGAATTTGTTTCATCCAATGACCTCTCTGCTGATACTACAAGATCAACTGCAGAATGACCATTGTCTTTAGTAACAGCAGCAGGATTACTAGTTACGCCGCCAAATAAAGCTTTATTTTTAGCTGTATAGGCATCCGTTGGTCTTTCATCTACTAGAACTTCCAAATATTTAACTTCTAGTGAGCTTTGCGTATCACGAATATCAGCAACAATAGTTTTGAACTCATTGTTATCCGGCTTTTCACCCACCGTGACTAAAGGAACTTCAGTATTACCAAGAACTACACAAGACTTCTTATCTTCTTGAGTATCAAAGTGGCAAGAGATGGAACTGGGGCTGAAATTAGATTCAGGTATGTCTTTTACGAGAACAGCATCAACAGAATGTACACTGGATGGGTAATTTTCACATTTCCCAAGCTCATTAGATGAACATGGACATGGATCCACTGTCACTGGAATAGCCGAAGAATCTGCAGAAATGGAGCTAGATTTATCTTCAGGCTTCTCTTCTACAATAATCTTATCAGCAACCAATGTCAAATCTGTTTCTGCATGTTTCACTTTTTCCGTAATGTCAGCTTCAGCCTTGCAAGGCATGTCATCTTCACTTATATGCAAATTAACATCAGCTTTGGAAACTGGAGAAATAGTTTCTTTAGTTTTTTCTTCAGAAACAGAAGGAAGGTTAGATGCCAAGCCTGAAGAGCTCTCAATCAAAGCACAAGTGTCATGATCCTTAGTTTCAGGATGACTACCCACAGCAAATTCTTGAGAAACATGAACAGGTGTAAGGGATCCACTTGCTTCCCCAAACGTTTGAGAAGCTGTCTTGTCACATTCAACGGCATTAACTGCATGAATACGAAGCAATGTTGAGATATAAAACTAGAGTTACAATACTCCTAACAGGGAAATCAGGGAAAACTATTCTCGAAATAGTTTGGATTTTGACCTGTCCCAGAAGTGGTTTGTCGATTCACTTGAGCTGTTAGCAGCAAGCGCTTCTCCAGAAGACCAGTACCATGGATAATCAAGAGATTAAAAGACTTCAGTTTTTGCTTCTTCATAGGGCCAACAGGCTTAAAACCAAAAACTGTAGTCCAGGTCTTCTGCATTTCGGGTATGGCAGGTATTACTAGTCTCCGAACATTGAGAGAGCAAAGGGCCTACAGAAGAATCAACCCTAAAACATGTTAGAAATTCATGTGAAAACAAAACAATGCAAAAACAGGTATATCATGTTATACAGAGGACTTCCTCAGCTGATAAAGACAAAGCTTAAAGCCTTAAACTTGACTTCGTAATTAAGCAGGAAGTATGAAAAAATAATATCAATCCCTTCATCCAACAACTAAAACTCAATACGCTTGATGCTTTTTTCTAAAATACCTCCTGTCGCTCATTAAAAATTAAGACAAATTAATGCAATTCCATAACGCCCGTCTCCGTTACATGGTCACCATCATGCAACAGTGCTACAGGGATGCACACCTATAACCAGGTAGCGGAACCTTTCCAGGAGAACCTTCTACCTTCCATTAGGGCATAACTAATGCAGGGCGCCAGGATTGATTTCCTAGGATGGCATCGATGCAAAAAAAAAAGGTGTCGGGCGCTTGTCTTTTTTTTTTGTTCGTGCAGAATAAAAGGCTGTGTGCAGCAGCCGGCTTTGCTAGCAACCATAATTATCGTCTACAATTGAAACAGAGGGTGCTCGGATGATTTTTATTTTTATTTTTATGATGTTTATTCGTTTTTCCTAAGCGCCAGTAATAAGAGTTTCGCATTGAAGATAACCTTGGTAGCTTAGGAGCTAGCAACTGTGCAGTTATGAGTCCAACACTAGTCACATTTCCTTTTTCTGTCCTTTTTCTTCAGATTTAAAGTTCAAAACAACTCAATGAAGCTCAAAAAAAAGCACACTCCCATCAATAAAAACAAAATCCTGGAACCAGGATTTCTGGTTCCAAGCAGTAACTGTCTCTTACAATCATAGTTATGAAATCCAAACCCTGACTATAATGTACACTTCGCAGAACAACTATGCGTTCATCAACATGTCAGTCAGTTCTTACTCAAAAAAAAAACATAGCAGTCAGTTCAGTGCATAGCAGGTATAATAGGTAAGAGATGAAAGGTCACATATTGAAAGTATAAGTCACAAATACATGCTGGCCCCACAATTAGATGAACAAATCAACCACGAAAAATACTACTGTTGTTTACACAAAGTACAGAAACAAAAATGTCAAACTAAATTACCGATTCAATTGCATTGAGCAGTCGATGGCACATCCCTTGGCCCCGATACATGCCCCTCGTGCCTATGAATGGTATTTCTGCTAAGTCAGTTCCATGAATCCTGATTCATGTAGAAGAGACAAATTAAGCACTTTAGGGCTGTGAAATGACATTGATAAATGCAGAACGTCAAAAAATCATGTATCATGCCATCATGAGTACAAGTTGGTCTCAGTGCCTCAAGAATGGCCTATGAATTCAACAACAACAACAACAACAACAAAGCCTTTAGTCCCAAACAAGTTGGGGTAGGCTGAGAATGGCCTATGAATTCGTTCTTGGAAAATCAGACGTCCAATTGCAATCCAAACTTCAATACTCCCTCCGATCCATATTAATTGTCGCTGATTTAGTACACACTAAACACAAATATGGTTAATTGTCGCCGATTTAGTGTGCACTGAATCAGCAACAATTAATATGGATCGGAGGGAGTAACAATGAATGATTAACTTCTCATCCTAAACAGAAATCTCAGGACATACATGCAGTAGGAAAAGTATTAAGTTGAATAATCATGACAGAACTAAAATAACATAAAATGGGGATGGATAAGGCTCCGATGATAGCACAAAAGGCTATTAATCGAACAAAGCATATCAGTGTAGGCATATAAAAGTTTACCTGACAGTTGCCGCGGATATAACTTCTTCTCCACGCTCCAGAATAAATGTATAGAAGTCACTAAAATTTAAACGATTGAAATCCGACCTGCCATATCATATTACAGGATAAATGACAACCTTAAGGAAGAATTGCCTAGGATGCTCTCGAAAAAATTAAATTCCTACTGCACATACGCACAATCTGCGGAACTTTCTTAACTGACCCGCATGTGATTTTCCCGGAAAAAAAAATGTGCTTATGGACTTGGAGTAACAATGAAGACTAAGAAAACAAATACCCATAGATTCTGAATGCATACGAATTCCATCCTAAGTGCACCTAGTTTTGGAAAATCATATATACAGCCAGGGACTTGGACTACCAGAAGAATAAGGGAATAATATTCATGGCTGCTGGGTGTATATAACTTCGATACTAGGCACAGCTACTTCTGGGAAATCATGTACTCCTTGCATCGTTAAAATAAATCATTCAGATTTTTTCTCATGGTGAACTAGCGCAACAAAGATATACTTACCCACAATTGTATACGACATTGTGAATTATATTAATCCCACTTCTCTCGTCAATACGTGGCAAAAAGCACTCATTCATAACTGAGAAAGCAACAGCTGTCTTTGAGTTGCAATGTACCAATTCTGCTTTCCTTTTCATGGATGCAGCCTCACTATCAGCAAAACAGCGAACCAGACTCCAGGAAAATCCAGCTTCCATATTATTCTTGAACCCAAGAAGCTTTTTTAGTCGTTTATAAATCTGTGTTGTTTCGAAGAACAGAATAGCCTTAGTGCCCATGCATTTTGACAATCGAATGAACACAAGAATCAAAATAATAACAAATACGACATTTTCACCAAGGCGGTGGCATCAATTAATCGAGATGTATCATGTGATCAATTAGTATAAGTTCTCTGAATCGATGCAATATGAGAAAAATATAAGAGCAATGGAGATCTATGGATATACTATGTTCTGAGTTGTGAACTTGATGAGTTTTGTCAATATAGCGCTTTTATAGAACCTCTGAAGAGTGAATTTGACCGGACATACACAAGAATAAAGTAACAATGAGCAGATAATTTCAACGATTACAAGCAATTCTACATGCCAGATAGGAAGATTCAAAATTATAAGAACAATCAGTTAAGCCATAAAAGGTATTATGAGGGGCTAAGAAATGTGAACAAGCCAATACAGGTTGGTTGAAGATTTTTTTCTATATACTGAGATACAGGACGTACTTCAGCTTTGACTTGGCCAAATTATAAGCAAAATTGGTCTTTGGTTCAGTCAGGTCTCAACCTAGAACCTGTAACATAACTTCATTGATTTCTTTAATGGGAATTGGCAAGGGTTGGATGCCTTGCTCCCTTCAACTACAAAAAAAACAAAAAAAACTTGCTCCCTTCCACTACAAAAAAAGAACTGTAAACCACTGAAGCCTGTGAAAAGTAATGCGAAGTGTGCTAACCATAGTTAGCATAAGCAAGCAAGCAAATGTTGCTGTGGCAGAATGGAAGGGCACGAGTAGTGATCAATTAACAAACTGGTTCAGGCACATACCAAGTAATTATTGCCAAAAAACAAGAACAGAAAACAATTATGTAGATTTCGTACCTTTCTACATCCTGGGCTGCAGAAGTGATCAGTGGAGGCACCGGGTGGGGTAGAAATGGAGTCCCTGTCAGTTCCAGGTGTACAAACCTGGTGATCTGAAAAAACACAATGTGTAAGAAATTGCCGGAGTACACAAGCTTGTGTGTGAGCGCATACAACCGAGCACGTGTGTGTTGAGAGGGTTGAGCCTTACATTTTCTTGAACATTGTAAGCAAGAAAGCAAATCAGTGAAAGACAAAGTCATTTCTTCAGCAGAGCTGCAGAATTTGCATATACAGCTACGACAATACCAATCTCCAGAAGGCATCTGCAAAGGCATTTAGCACAAATATAAATATCAGCATAAAAGCATGTGACAACAAACAAAGAGACATTCCAAGAAAGAACTAAGTAAAATAAATAAATCAGCATAGCATCCTAGCAAGCAACTCTTTTAAAAGTGATGGGGCTCAAATCAACTGGAAGGCTATAAGTGATAGCCCAAGTGTTCAGATAATTGTTAACCCAAAATACTTGTATGCTCACCTCGATTCCTAAGCAAGCCACATGAAAAGTTGAAGTACAGCGATCACAACAGAGCAAATCAACTGGAAGGCTATAAGTGATAGCCCAAGTGTTCAGATAATTGTTAACCCAAAATACTTGTATGCTCACCTCGATTCCTAAGCAAGCCACATGAAAAGTTGAAGTACAGCGATCGCAACAGAGCAAGTCACCGCCATCACCACAAATACCACAAGTATCATCATCAGGATCATCAGCAGGATCTATCTTGTAAAATCCCTTCTTTTCATGTTGTGATTGCTTATCCCATGCATCAAGTAAGCATTGCAACAATGGAACCCTGCAATCTTCTAGGAAGATGTTTGCATAAGGCTGATGCTCTTTTGAACCAGCATGAAGTTCAAATTTAGCAGCTGTGAGAACCTTGGAACAGCATCCACAGTAAATACCATTCCTGGTAATTCTACCATCTAATATTGCCTGTGTTCCTTTTTTGTTCATGTATTTGACCTTCGCATCTTGTGAAACAACCCCAAGATCTATCATCCACGATAAAACCGTCCTCTTCCATTTATATGGAACATAGTTACCCATGCACTCCATATTACGAGCACTACCACGGACAAGAAGTGCACATTCCTGATGCTTGGCTTTTACCTTCTCTTCATTGTTCTGATACTTGTTTCTAGAACTTCTACCAGCAGAGGTACCTTTTGAGTTCCTGCTTCTGTTGTCCCCTCCCTTTTTCTCAGCAGAATGTTCTTTTTTGCCCTTTCTTTTCCGCACAATTCTTTGTAGTATTGCTAGATCCTCTTTCGATATGGCATCAAAGGGAGCACCTGCAACACCTGGTCGACCTGTAGGGTTCTCATCCTGTGGACTTTTCACGTGCTCTTGGAACACTGCATAAGCCTTTGTGATTGACCAATAGCTACTACCTTGTGGAGAAACATACACAGAATCTTCATAATCTTTATCTTTCCGAGGCCTTAGATCAATTGTCCATCCGTTATCTAATAGTATACCTTTTATCTGATCCCGGAGTTTCTGCTTAAGTGCAGTACGAGGTCCTCCCCTTGGTTTCTTCATGACATGCTTCTTGGGAGCAGAATCAGATGTGCCTTGCAGATCAGTGACTTCCAACTTTACTTTCTTGGATGAATTCTCTAGTGAACCTTTATGCTCAAGCAATCGCTTCTTCTCATTTTTGTGTTCACCAAGTTCATTTTTCTCATCTTTCAGGCTTGGTGAGGGCTGATGATTGCCTTGTGAGGAGACCTTCAGCTGCACCTTTGAACTTTTATGTTTCATTGTATGGCCTGAAGAAACTCCCACTACGCTTGGATCGCTTCTCCTCAATATGACAGAGGAGACCAGCTTTCCAGTAACTTTCTTCCCACTATTTAAACCCTGCTTTTGGAACTCAATGAGAGCACTGCTTTTATCCTTATCCTGTTTATAGCCAGCAATGGTCTCTTCATCCATCCTATTGTTCCTTGACGGAATCTTGCCAGCAACAGCTTTTAAATCCACCATACAGTTCTTAGTCGCCATCTTCTCATCGCCACTTCCTGTATCCATCTTACTGGTCTTCATCAAAATCTTGCCATCACTGGTCTCCCCATCTAACTTGATGTTCTTGGGAAGAAGATTTTCATCAGTGTTTTCTCTAACCATCTTATTGTTCTTCGGAAGAAGCTTTAAAACACCACTCTTTGTCGGAATCTTGCCATCCCCAGACTCCACCTTAACTTTCTTTGGCAGAGTATTGCCATCACTGGTATCCCCATCAACATTCGACTTCATCAACAGAATCTTGCCATCGCTGGTTTCCCTGAGCACCTTATTGTTCTTTGGCAGGATCTTCAAGAGGCCACTTTTCCCTTGAACCCTTATAACTTCCTCTTGGACAGACCCAGCCAAGCTACCCTTGTCAGTCTTCAGCGGTATGTGTTTCTCATGTTTCAGTGATCCTACTGGCCTCCTATTGACATCCAAACTTGAGGCCTGCTCCTTCAACTTTGCCTTCATCTCCTCCCCACGTTCCTGTCGGACAGAGTCAACCGAGTTGCACATGTGAGTCTTCAACGGCTTGTGTTTCTTATGTTTCAGTAGCTCTACATGTCTCCTCTTGTCATCAAAGCTTGATACCTCCTCCTTGACCTTTGAGCCAATGGTTGCCTTCATCTCCACCCCACTTTTCTCATCAACTCGTCCAGCCCTTACCTCAGGCTTCTCGAACCGCCATTTAGGGAACCCTGGACGCAGCATTTTTCCTCCAGTTACATCCTTTGATGCACTTCCACCGTTTCCAACAGCACTAACTTTGGCATCCTTGATTTTGCTCCTCTTGGGGTCAGGCTGTGAGCTACTCCTGTTTTTCTTAGCTCCCTTATTCTTCTCTGGATAGTCTCCTTGAGTAGACTGAACCCTGTGGAGCTTGTCAGAACTAAGAGGCACCACTTTCTCCTCTGACAGCTCATCACCTTTTCGGCTGCTGGTACTGTTAAGTTCATCTCCCTTGTCCTTCTCTGAACCATCTCTTTGAGTAGTCTTAGCCCCAGGAAGCTCAGAAGTAAGAGGCACCACTTTCTCCACTGATTGATCACCGTTGCCTAAGGCGGCATTAGGCTCGTCAGACTTGTGCCGCGTCAAGAGGCAGTATTCATCCGCTTCAGAGTCGCTGGACTCCAGCAGCAGCTGTCTCTGTCTCTTCCGCCCTTTCGGCGCCACCACGTCCCCCGAGCCACCATGTTGCCGGTCCGAACCCATCTAAAACCTCCTGAAACCGATCCGAGAGCTCAAACTTGTCGCTCGAAATCCATTGCCCAACGCTCCACCCTGGATCAAAAACCACGTCAGAAATTATTTCAGCACCGAAGCTATCCGCGATAAAACCTCGATCGAATTACCGCCCAAAGTTGGCAAGGGACGTTCCGGATCGGAATTCTGATGGGGCTCACCTGGATCGGGGCGGGGGGCGGGGGGCGGGGAGCGGAAGCGATGGAGGGATTCTATTGCGGCGGCGAGGGGATTAGGGTTTCAGGGATGGCGAGGGGATTCGGGGTGCGCCGCGGGGGGCAGGACGACGATGCGATGCGCCGGGGTTGTCTGGCTGGCCGGTTCACCTGGTTCTCGCTCTCGCCGTCGAGAGTCCGGCTGGGTCTGCGGATTAATATTGGGTTCGGAAACGGTGTTCGATACTAATGTCGACTGCATCGTTGGCAGTTTTGCCCATGTATGATACTACTAGTAGACTGTCCTGCCTTGTCACGAGCTATGAATTATTTTTTGTCAGTTACACACACACACACACACACACATATATATATATATATATATATATATATATATATATATATATAAAACGCATGTTAAATTTTACATGTGAAAACACAACGTGCTTTCTTCGTGGTTTTGATAATTCATGACAACATACATTGTTTCTTGGACTAACATTTTCATCTAGTGTATTTCAGATAAAGTCCATAGAAAAATGGGTTGGCAAAAAGAGTATGGAGAGGATCTCATCAAGAAGAAGGAGAAGGAATGCATTGGCCAAGCTTCAACCAAAGGATTCTAAATTTTACATTTGTGAGAAATCACTTTGAGTCCATAGAAAAGCCAATACTATTAAAAGGGGGTAAGTTTTTGTTTGTGAACAAAATGCTCATACGTGCACAAGTGATAGTCACCACATACACGCACAAGCTCTTTCACAAAAGTCTCTCCAAAAGCCAAATACTCAAAATCGGTACAAACAACATTCTACACTCGGTGCCACCGATTCCAAACCCTAGACAGACTCGGTCAAACCCTTGCTTTTCGGTGCAACCGATACTGCATTTGGTGTCACCGAGTTAGGCCGCCAACTTTCTGTTACGCAAGTTCACAGTTTCGGTCCCTTCGAGATTGTTGGATCGGCGTCACCGAGATTGGACATTCTGACCGTTGGTCACCTTATCGGTGCAACCGAGATTCGTATATCGGTCTCACCGAGATTCAGAAGTTGTTTGACTTTAAGTCACTTCGGTACAACCGAGATTCACACATCGGTTTCACCGAGTCTGACTTATTGTGTGTAACTGTTGGATTTTTGGAGATGCCTATATATACCCCTCCTGACAGAGAACCACCTACCCTTGTGTTGAGGTCAAGATCTTCCACTCCAACCATATGGATCTTGATTTCTAGCCTCTCCAAGTTGCTTTTCACCCAATTAATCTTCTCTACCAAGCCAAATCTTTGAGAGAGTGATTGAGTGTTGAGGAGTCTATCATCTTGAAGCACAAGAGCAAGGAGTTCATCGCATTACCGAGCCTATTACCTTTTGGAGGGTGGTGCCTCCTAGATTGGTTAGGTGTCGCTTGGGAGCCTCCTACTTCGTGTTGTGGAGTTGAACCAAGAAGTTTATAAGGGCAAGAAGATCGCCTACTTCGTGAAGATCTACCCTGGGTAAGGCTAGTCCTCCGTGGACGTAGGCCGTCATGGTATAGTCAAGGTTGCTTCTTCGTGGAACCCTTCATGGGTAGAGCCCTCCGTGGACTCTCGCGACCGTTACCCTCCGTGGGTTGAAGACTCCATGAACGTGGATGTACGATTGCGTCACCTATCGGAACCACGGGAAAAATCTTGTGTCCTTCATGCGTTTGATCTCTCTATCTCTACTGCTTACTTCCATGTGCAATGTCCTTACTTTCCGCTGCTATACTTGATGTCTTGCATGTGTTGGGTGTCATAGACTAATTATGTATTCTAAAACTACCAACATCTTTGTCTTATGCTTGAGGTAGTTTTAAATTTCTGCGTGTAGTCTATTCACCCCCCCCCCTATAGACATACAGTTCTAGTGATCCTACAAGTGGTATCAGAGCATTGGTCTTCATTGTTTTGGTTTCAACACCGTGGAGGAAGATGGATGTGTCTAGTGTGGAGAGTTTGTATTGTAGAGTGCACATTCTTGATGGAGAGTACTATAGTCTATGGAAGAATGCCATGATTGATCTAGTTGATAAATTCCATTTAAGAAAACATATTGAAAATCCCTATGTGCTTCCCATTGATGAATTGCATCCCACACATGAAGAGGAAATTAACATGCTTGGTAACCTAAGAACTGCCAATCTTATTGTCAGAGGTTTACCAAGATTCGTGCTTTCTTAATTGAAGAACTTTGCATGTGCTTATACTTTGTGGACTGATTTGGAGAAACGATATCCAAATCTTTCATTAGGAAATCTTGATGAAATTCTTCATAAAACCATTGCTTTTCATGAAATGAAACCTAGTGATCCAAACTTTGATAAATGCCTATTTGAGCTTCGTGATCTTATGCGTGCTAAAGGAGATGTCACAATTGTCAACAACATTGTCATTGAAGCCATTCACGTTCATAAACTTGAACACTGTCATGATCACAATTCTAACGAATCTCTTGTTCTTTATGACGAGGATTTCTCGCTTGATGATGACAATGTGAAACATGGCTACTATGATGAAGATGAGTTGTTCGACATCGAGCATGAAAAGATCATGAGGAATCTAAGTATAATGGCGAACTTCAAGGATTACATGGCCGGCGGAAAAGAGTGGATTCTCGACAGTGGATGCACGGATCACATGACTGGTGATAAAGACATGTTCCAAGAGATCATGCCTAATCAAGGTCCTCGAAGGTACGTGACCTTTGGAAACAACTCTAAGGGTAAGGTACTTGGCCTTGGTAAGGTGGCCATATCTCATGATAGCTTAATTCAAAAATGTGATGCTTGTTGAATCCCTTGGCATAGAAGGCTTGGACATGTAGGCATGCACAATCTGGATAAGCTTATCAAGGGTGATCACATTCTTATTGGTGTTAAAGATGTTATCTTTGACAAAGATAGACCTTGTAGCGCTTGCCAAGCAGGAAAGCAGGTAGGTGGAAGTCATCCCGTTAAGAATATCATGACTACTAGGAGACCACTCGAGTTACTTCACATGGATCTTTTTGGTCCCAATGCTTACAAGAGTCTTGGTGGAAATTTATATGGTCTAGTTATAGTTGATGATTTTTCCAGATTTACGTGGGTATTCTTTCTTGATTATAAGTCGCAGGTACGAAAGATCTTCAAGGACTTCGCACGCAAAGCGCAAAATCAATTTGAAGTGAAGATCAAGAAGGTTCGAAGCAATAACGAATCGGAGTTCAAGAACACCCATGTGAATACCTTTCTTGACAAAGAAGGTATTTCACATGAGTTCTCGGCTACGTACACGGCTCAACAAAATGGAGTTATTGAGAGAAATAACCGAACCCTCGTTGAGATGGCAAGAACGATGCTTGACGAATACAAGACGCCAAGACACTTTTGGGCAGAAGCCGTAGAAACATCATGTCACTGTTGGAAATATGCCCTAGAGGCAATAATAAATTAGTTATTATCATATTTCCTTGTTCATGATAATCGTTTATTATCCATGCTATAATTGTATTGATCGGAGACTTAGATGCATGTGTGGATACATAGACAAAACCATGTCCCTAGTATCCCTCTAATAGACTAGCTCGTTGATCAAAAGATGGTTAAGGTTTCCTAGCCATGGACATGAGATGTCATTTGATAACGGGGTCACATCATTAGGAGAATGATGTGATGGACAAGACCCAAACTGCAAACGTAGCATATGATCGTGTCAGTTTATTGCTATTGTTTTCTGCATGTCAAGTATGTGTTCCTATGACCATGAGATCATGCAACTCACAGATATCGGAGGAGTGCCTCGTGTGTATCAAACGTCACAACGTAACTAGGTGACTATAAAGGTGCTCTACAGGTATCTCCGATGGTGTCTGTTGAGTTGGCATGGATCGAGACTGGGATTTGTTACTCCGTGTGACGGAGAGGTATCTCGGGGCCCACTCGGTAATGCAACATCACAATAAGCCTTGCAAGCAATGTGACTAATTGTTAGTTGCGGGATCTTGTATTACGGAACGAGTAAAGAGACTTGCCGGTAACGAGGTTGAACTAGGTATGGAGATACCGACGATCGAATCTCGGGCAAGTAACATACCGAAGAACAAAGGGAACGTTATACGGGATTAACTGAATCCTTGACATAGAGGATCGACCGATAAAGATCTTCGTAGAATATGTAGGAACCAATGTGGACGTCCAGGTCCCGCCATTGGTTATTGACCGTAGAGGTGTCTCGGTCATGTCTACATAGTTCTCGAACCCGCAGGGTCTGCACACTTAAGGTTCGGTGACGTTTCGGTAGTGTAGAGTTATGTATGGTGGTGACCGAAGTTTGTTCGGAGTCTCGGATGAGATCCCGGACGTCACGAGGAGCTCCGGAATGGTCTGGAGGTAAAGATTCATATATAGGAAGTCCCAGTTTGGTTTCCGGAAAAGTTTCGGGCTCATCGGTAGTGTACCGGGAGTGCCGGTAGTGTACCGGGAGTGCCGGTAGTGTACCGGGAGTGCCAGTAGTGTACCGGGAGGCCTCCGGGAGGGGTATTTAGACCCCAAGAGGTCCATGGGCTGTGGTAGAATAATAACCAGCCCTTAGTGGGCTAGGAAAACAGCCACAAAGTCCCATGGCGCAGGAGAGAAAGTCCTAAAGCAAAAAGTGGAAAATCAGCCAATAGGAGGCAATCCTACTCCAACTAGGATTGGAGGTGAAGTAGGATTGCTTCCCACCTCCTATTTCGGCCGACCCAACGGCCTTGTCTGTCTCTCCTCTCCTCTCCTCCTATATATACTAGTGGATTGGGTGGTTTTTGGACAGAATTTCCGGCCACGTGCTACCCGTTACACCGGTGCATAGTTTCTCCTCTAAATCGGTTTTCTGCAGCGCTTAGGCGAAGCCGTGCCGGAATTGCTCCACCACCATCACCGGAGCGCCGTCATGCTGCCGGTGAACTCTCTCTCCTCTCCACCTCCTCTCGCTGGATCAAGACGGTGGAGAGCGTCATCAAGCTGCACGTGTGCTGAACGCGGAGGTGCCGTCCGTTCGGCGCTAGATCGGAAGGACCGTGATCGAGATCGCGAGACGGTTCGTGATGTGATCACGGAACGGATCGTGATGAGTTCGCGGGACAGATCGTGATCAAGATCGTGAGATGGATCGTGATGAGTTCACGGGACGGATCATGATGTGTTCGCGGGACGGTTCGTGATTGGATCGCGGGACGCTCGGCGATTTGGATCGCGAAGAAGTTCGACTACACCAACCGCGTTTCTTACCGCTTCCCGCTTAGCGATCTACAAGGGTACGTAGATCCACTCTCCCTCTCGTAGATGCTCATCACCATGGATAGGTTTGCGTGTGCGTAGGAAATTTTTTGTTTCCCATGCGACGTTCCCCAACAGTGGCATCATGAGCTAGGTTGATGGTTCGATGAGATCTCGAGTAGAACACAAAAGGTTTGCGGGCGTTGATGCTTAGATTGCTTCCTCCCTTGGTCAGATTTTGGTTCGGCGGGATTGTGAGATAAAGCGGCCCGGACCAACATTACTTGTACGCTTACGAGAGACCGGTTCCCTCGACGCAACTTGTTGCTTAGATGGCTTGCGGGTGACAGTTTCTCTCACTTTAGTTGGATCGGATCCGACAAAGGCGGTCCTTGAGAAGGTTGAAAAGCAATCTATGTATCACCATTGTGGTTTATGCGTAGGTGAGAATCGTTCTTGCTAGATGCCCGTAGCAGCCACGTAAAACATGCAACAACAATTATAGGACGTCTAACTTGTTTTTGCAGGGTATGTTGTGATGTGATATGGCCAATTACATGATGAGATATATGTGATGTATGAGATGATCATGTGATGTATAGAATTTCACGACTTGCATGTTGTTGAGTACGGCAACCGGCAGGAGCCATAGGGTTGTCTTTAATTATTGTATGACCTGCGTGTCAATCATTAAGCGCTATGTAATGCTTTACTTTATCACTAAGCGGTAGCAATAGAAGTAGAAGCAGGGCTGGCGCCACAACCCCAATGGCAACACATTGATGGAGATCAAGATGATGGAGATCATGGTGTTGTACCGGTGACGATGGAGATCACGTCGGTGTTTCGAAGATGGAGATCTTAAACACAAGCTCATGGCCATATCATGTCACTTATGAATTGCATGAGATGTTAATCCTTTTATGCACCTTGTTTTGCTTAGTACGGCAGTAGCATTATAAGGTGATCCCTCACTTGAATTTCAAGATGAACTGTGTTCTCCCTGAGTGTGCACCGTTGCGAAAGTTCGTTGTGTTGAGACACCACGTGATGATCGGGTGTGATAGACTCTACGTTCACATACAACGGGTGCAAGCCAGATTTGCACGCGCAGAACACTCGGGTTAAACTTGACGAGCCTAGCATGTATAGACATGGCCTCGGAACACGAGAGACCGAAAGGTCGAACATGAGTCATATAGTAGATATGATCAACATAATGATGTTCACCATTGCAGCCACCTCAACTCACGTGTTGATCGGACTTGAGTTGGTGAATTTGGATCATGTATCACTCGAATGATCGGAGGGATGTCAATTTGAGTGGGAGTTCTTAAGTAATATGATTAATTGAACTCATTATCATGAACATAGTCGATAGTGTCTTTGCAAATTATGTTGTAGATTACTAACTCGCGCTGTAGCTCCCTTAATTTTTATGTTCCTAGAGAAATAGAGTTGAAAGATGTTGGTAGTAATATTGCGGACTGGGTCCGTGATCTGAGGATTGTCCTCTTTGCTGCACAGAAGGCTTATGTCATTAATGCACCGCTCGGTGCGCCACCCCCTCTAGCGTCGTCTGTAGATGTTGTGAATATCTGACAGGCATGTTCGATGACTACTTGATAGTTTAGTGCGTCATGCATTACGGCTTAGAATTGAGGCTCCGAAGCGTTTTGAATGTCACGGAACATATGAGATGTTCTAGGAGCTGAGATTGTGATCTCAGGCTCATGCCCGTGTTGCGAGATATGAGATCTCCAACAAGATTCTTTGCCTGTAAGACTGTAAGATGAAGGAGAATAGCTCAATCGTTGAGCATGTACTCGGATTGTCTGGGTACTACAATCGCTTGAATCAAGTGGGAGTTGATCTTCCAGATAAGATAGTGATTGATATAGTTCTCCAAGTCACTGTCACTAAGCTACTAGAACTTGGTGATGAACTATAAATTGCCAGGGATAGAAATAATGATTCCTGAGCTGTTCGCGATGTTTGACACCGCGAAGGTAGAAATCAATAAGGAGCGTCAAGTGTTGATGGTTAATCAAAACCACTAGTTTCGAGAAGGGCAAGAGCAAGGAGGGAAACTTCATGGATAGCAAGTCAGTTGCTGCTCCAGTGAAGCAACCCAAAGTTGAAGTCAAACCCAAGACTAAGTGCTTCTGTTATGAGGTGAGCGGTCGCTGAAGCGGAACAACCCTAGATACTTGGTAGAAAAGAAGGCTGGCAACATCGACAGAAGTATATTTGATATACGAGTTATTGATGTGTACCTTGCTAGTACTCCTAGTAGCACCTGGGTATTGGATACCGGTTCGGTTGCTAAATGTTAGTAACTCGAAATAAAAGCTACGGAATAAACGGAGAACTAGCTAAGGGTGAGGTGACGATGTGTGTTGGAAATGTTTCCAAGGTTGATGTGATCAACATCGCACGCTCTCTCTACCTTCAGGATTAGTGACGAACCTAAATAAATGATGAGATCCCGGACGTCACGAGGAGCTCCGGAATGGTCTGGACGTAAATATTCATATAGAGGAAGTCCCAGTTTGGTTTTCGGAAAAGTTTCGGGCTCATCGGTAGTCTACCGGGAGTGCCGGTAGTGTATCGGGAGTGCCGGTAGTGTACCGGGAGGCCTCCGGGAGGGGTATTTCGACCCCAAGAGGTCCATGGGCTGTGGTAGAATAATAACCAGCCCTTAGTGGGCTGGGAAAACAGCCACAAAGGCCCATGGCGCAGGAGAGAAAGTCCTAAAGCAAAAGGTGGAAAATCAGCCAATAGGAGGCAATCCTACTCCAACTAGGATTGGAGGTGAAGTAGGATTGCTTCCCACCTCCTATTTCGGCCGACCCAAAGGCCTTGGCTACCTCTCCTCTCCTCTCCTCCTATATATACTAGTGGATTGGGTGGTTTTTGGACAGAATTTCCGGCCACGTGCTACCCGTTACACCGGTGCATAGTTTCTCCTCTAAATCGGTTTTCTGCAGCGCTTAGGCGAAGCCCTGCCGGAATTGCTCCACCACCATCACTGGAGCGCCGTCACGCTGCCGGTGAACTCTCTCTCCTCTCCACCTCCTCTCGCTGGATCAAGACGGTGGAGATCGTCATCAAGCTGCACGTGTGCTGAACGTGGAGGTGCCGTCCGTTCGGCGCTAGATCGGAAGGACCGTGATCGAGATCGCGAGACGATTCGTGATGTGATCACGGAACGAATCGTGATGAGTTTGCGGGACAGATCATGATCAAGATCGTGAGACGGATCATGATGAGTTCGCGGGACGGATCATGATGTGTTCGCGGGACGGTTCGTGATTGGATCGCGGGACGCTCGGCGATTTGGATCGCGAAGAAGTTCGACTACACCAACCGCGTTTCTTAACGCTTCCCGCTTAGCGATCTACAAGGGTACGTAGATCCACTCTCCCTCTCGTAGATGCTCATCACCATGGATAGGTTTGCGTGTGCGTAGGAATTTTTTTGTTTCCCATGCGAAGTTCCCCAACAGTCATGCCACAAACCGGCTCTACTTGCACAAGCTTCTCGGTAAAACGGCATACGAGCTTCTCACTCGTAACAAACACCAAGTTGGATACTTTCAAGTATTCGGCTCCAAGTGTTACATTCCGATAAGGATCGCCGTGCTAAATTTGCTCCTAAATCTCATGAAGGTTTCTTACTTGGTTATGGATCGAACTCTCACACTTACCGTGTCTATAACAACTTCACTCAAAAAGTTGAAGAGAGGGTAGATGTGAAGTTTGATGAGTCTAATGGTTCGCAAGTCGAACAATTGCCAAATGATGTAGGTGATAAAGATCCTTCGAAAGCTATCCAAGACTTGCCCATCCGCAAGATTCGCACCACAGAGGTGAAGGAAAGTATTTCATCAACCCAAGTGGAAGCTCCTACTTCGGACCAAGGCTACCAATAACATGACATGGAAGCATCCACAAGTGGTACATGATGAGATGAAGAGGAGGAGGAAGTACATCCTGAAGATCCACCACAACCTCCTTCACCACCACCTCAAGGGAACGACACCTTCAACAACAACGAAGACGAAGGAGATGATGATGAAGAAGAAGCTCCACCATCTAACAATCGGAAGCTGACCCGAGTTCCAGCACAAGTGACCAAGAACCATCCCCTAAACCAAATCTTTGGTGACATACAAACTGGGAGGATCACTCGCTCTAAAACGTGCTTGGCTAATTTTTGTGAGCATTATTCTTTCATCTCTAGCATTGAACCTTTGAAGGTAGAACAAGCTCTTGAAGATGCGGATTGGGTGATGCATGAAGAGCTTCAAACTTAGAAAGGAATGAAGTGTGGACACTCGTGGAGAAACCCAAGGACAAGCAAAACTTCACCGACACGAAATGGGTTTTTGCAACAAGCAAGATGAAGACGGTCAAGTCGTACGCAACAAGGCTCACCTCGTAGCTCAAGGATACACGCAAGTCGAAGGTATGGACTACGGTGAGACCTACACCCCTGTTGCTAGACTAGAAGCCATTTGAATTCTTCTTGCTTATGCTAATCACCATGATATCACGCTTTACCAAATGGATATTAAAAGTGCATTCTTAAATGGTGATATTGAAGAAGAGGACTATGTTAAGCAACCACCTGGTTTTGTAAATCCTAAGAAACCTGACCATGTTTACAAACTTCGCAAAGCTTTATATGGTCTTAAGCAAGCTCCTCGTGCTTGGTATAAATGCCTAACGAAGTTTCTCATTGAAAAATGATTTGAAATTGGTAAAATTGACGCAACCTTATTCACAGAGAGATCTAATGGTGAACTATTTGTGTGCCAAATTTATGTTGATGATATTATCTTTGGATTGACTAACCCACAATTTAGTGAGAAATTTGGAAGGTTGATGTCAGAGAAGTATGAGATGTCTATGATGTGTGAGCTGAAATTCTTTCCTGGTCTACAAATCAAGCAAACGAGAGAAGGTACTTTCATATCTCAAACAAATTACACTAAGGACTTGTTCAAGAAATTCAACATGCAAGAGTGCAAAGGTATGAAAACTCCCATGCCCACTAGCGGACACAATGATCTTACTAAGGAGGGTGAACCCGTTGATCAAAAGGTTTGTCGATCGATGATTGATTCGTTGCTTTATTTATGTGCCTCCCGTCCCGATATTATGCTTAGTGTTTTCATGTGTGCTAGATATCAAGCTGCTCCTAAAGAATGTCATCTTAAGGCTATGAAACGTATTGTGAGATACTTGATTCATACACCAAACTTTGGTATTTGGTATCCCAAGAGATCTTCCTTAAATCTTGTTGGCTACTCCGACTCGGACTTTGCCGGTGACAAGGTTGATAGAAAATCCACCTTGGGTACATGTTAATTTCTTGGTAGGTCTCTTGTGTCTTGGTCCTCCAAGAAACAAAACTCAGTATCTCTATCTACCGCCGAAGCTGAATATATTGCTGCTGAATATATTGCTGTTGGATCATGTTATGCGCAATTGTTATGGATGACACAAACACTTAAAGATTATGGAATCTATGTTAAAAGTGTTCCATTACTTTGTTACAATGAAAGTTCCATTAAGATTGGTCATAATCCCGTGCAACATTCTCGAACCAAGCATATTCAAGTTCGACGTCATTTCGTTTGTGATCATGTTGCCAAAGGAGATATACATCTTAAACATGTTCGTACTAATAAGCAATTAACCGATATCTTTACTAAGCCACTTGATGAAAAAGTGTTTTGCCACTTGAGGAGTGAGTTGAACATCATCGATGCTTCAAACTTGAGCTAAGCTCACTCGGATGCTTGCAAGGGGATGAGCTTCAATGTCCATTCCATGCTATTACCTTGAATGTCATATCTTGGAATACTATGCTCCTGTGTCTTGCATCTAACCCTTTTGTAGGTACTTGGAAGAACTACACTCCACGAGATTGCCATCAACTCTTATCTTGAGCAATCTTGTCATGACCAAGTATCCACACCCTGGCTTTGATGATGGAAGGAAGTAGACAACAAAACATATCCTTGATATATATCCCTTAATTGCTAAATCTCAAATTGGAATCATGTCATTTGGATATATCATATTTTTCCTTGTGTGACTAACCCATGTAGGCGAAAAGTGAACGAAAACAACAAGGATTGCTCCCAACTCAAGATGATATTCATCAACCTCGAGCATCCTCAACAAGTTCACCTACAATCTACGTCAGCAACATCACTCAAAGTTATGTATTCATATCCTTGAAAAAGGCTTTACTCCAAGTCATGAGATAAAGTAGCTCAAGTGATGTGAAGACATTAAAATTCTTAATCGAAAAATGGTACCCCCATTTTGAGCTTAACGATGAGTATGACCTATGATCAAGTATTCTTGCTTGGCTCCTAAGTCAATATACTCTAATATAGGTGACCTAGTCACCGCCCATCATCTAGTTAAGGTTTTGGTTGGTTCACTCTCAAATCACAAAATTTCTTGGAACCACCCAAATCTTTCCTGGTTGATATCTATCTGTAAATATTCGCAATTGGTACAAATCTTTTGATTCTCTTCCTTTTTTGATTTTCATTTGCAATGTTGTCTTCGATAAATTTTCAAATTCATCCAAGTTTTTGAGTTACACCTCGTAGCCTCCGATATAAAGAACTCGGTTCTACCGATTTAGCAGATGAGCTGAATAACATTAACTTGGTATCACTGACAAATATGTATCGGAGCCATCGACTTTCTGTCATATTTTTCTTTGTGCTTGTAGTTTTAAATATTTCTTGTGTTCCTTTATGTATTTTCTCCATCCTTCGATGATCCCTTCAAAAAAATCCAGGGGGAGAAATACATTCAAGGTTCCCTAACTTAAAGGAGGAGAAGTTCTGCAAGATCTCAAAATTTTCCTTGTTTTTCATTTTCTATGACTCCTACATTCAATGACCCTTGTTCTCAAGGATCCCATTTTATTCAATGATCCCTGTATCTGACCTACGTCTTACCTTTTTGGAAATTAATGCCAAAGGGGGAGATATGTACAAAGCTTCGAAGCTAAGAAGGGAGATACATGCTTATGCAAAGGGGGGATATAATTTAGGGGGAGAGGAGAATATCAAGTTTACACTTACATTTACAAGGGGAGAATACCAAAGTAGGGAAGTAGAATTTTCTCACCCTATCCAATACCAATATCTACATGCTAAGATTCATGGGGAGAGGGTGATCCATCATTTTCATATCTGAAGGGGAGAAACTTCTAAATGATCTTGGAGACATAGCAATTTTACAAGAATACTATCTTCTATATGTTTTCCATATCTTGGTATCTTTTGAGTTCTATTCCCTTTGATTAATAGAACACTCTTGTGTTTCCTAACATTGTTTTCTCAAGTGTGTTTCTACTACTAGAATGCTCAAGAACTCAAGGTAAGTATATGCATCATATCTTTGATCAAGACGATCTCTTGCTTCTTGCACATATTGTTTGCAAGAGTGAAGTCTTGAACGAGGATACATCTCATTCACATACATTTGATGCATATATCCAAGATACACATGACTCATGTTTATCCTTTCTACGACATGTCTGTCCATGCATTCCAAAGCAACTATCCTTTAATTGGATTGCACACATTTAGGGGGAGCAATTCTAAGTCATGTGTCTCTCAAAGTCTTCATTATACTTATTTGAAGCTTTGATTGTATGTTGTCATCAACTACCAAAAAGGGGGAGATTGAAAGAACAATGTGCTCCCTTGGCGGTTTTGATAATTCATGACAACATACATTGTCTCTTGGACTAACACTTTCATCTAGTGTATTTCAGATAAAGTCCATAGAGAGAGATGGGTTGGCAAAAAGGAGTGTGGAGAGGATCCCCATAAAGAAGAAGGAGAAGTAATAATATTGGCCAAGCTTCAAGCAAAGGACTCTACATTTTACATTTGTGAGAAATCACTTTGAGTTCATAGGAAAGCCAATACTATTAAAAGGGGTAAGGTTTTGTTGGTGAACAAAATGCTCACATGTGCACAAGTGATAGTCACCACATACACCCACAAGCTCTTCCACAAAAGTCTGTCCAAAGCCAAATACTCAAAATCAGTGCACCAACATTCTACACTCGGTGCCACCGATTCCAAACCCTAGAAAGACAGCCAAACCCTATCTTTTCGGTGCAACCGATACTGCATTCGGTGCCACCGAGTTAGGCCGCCAACTTTCTATTACACAAGTTCACAGTTTCGGTCCCTCTGAGATTGTTGGATCGGCGTCACCGAGATTGGACATTCTGACCGTTGGTCACCTTATCGGTGCAACCGAGATTCCTATATCAATCTCACCGAGATTGAAAAGTTGCTAACTTTAAGTCACTTCGGTACAACCGAGATTCACACATCAGTTCCACCGAGTCTGACTTATTGTGTGTAATGGTTGGATTTTTGGAGATGCCTATATATACCCCTCCACCACCACCCACTCGAAAGAGGAGCATTCAGAACTGTTCCCCGCTCATACCTACTGATTTTCTGAGATAGAACCACCTACCCTTGTGTTGAGGTCAATATCTTCCGCTCCAACCACATGGATCTTGATTTGTAGCCTCCCCAAGTTGCTTTACACCCAATCAATCTCCTCTACCAAGCCAAATCTGTGAGAGATGATTGAGTGTTGAGGAGTCTATCATCTTGAAGCACAAGAGCAAGGAGTTCATCGCATTACCGAGCCTATTACCTTTTGGAGGGTGGTGCCTCCTAGATTGGTTAGGTGTTGCTTGGGAGCCTCCTACTTCGTATCGTGGAGTTGAACCAAGAAGTTTGTAAGGGCAAGGAGGCCGCCTACTTCATGATGATCTACAAACTTAGATCATGGTTGCAAAGGGAGGCCCAAAACACGCACTATTGCGGAGAAACCCAGCACAGCTGAGGAAACATGGTCCAACACCACCTCCAGCATGGGCCAAGAACACGCAACTCCTTTCATCCCCCAACACACCATCACCACGAGCAGCTCCAACCATACTCCAACATCAGCACCAGCATGGCCAGGCCACTGGCACCACGAGCAACTAGTCTACCACTCCAGGCAGACAGCTTCGTCGCAACCATAACCGAGTGGCCCAGATCAGAATAGGTCGATGCTGCCACCACCCACACCTTCTCCAGGTCAAGGCGTACCTCCCTCTGCAACCACGGTCAAACTACGCTGTCATCGACATCGTCGCATGCCGGAAAACCACCATGCACTAGCCACTCCTCTACAAGCTCCTGACCTATCTCCGTCGCACCACGCGCTCTCCGTCGTGTGAGGTCAAGTCGGACCTCCCTCTGCAACCACGGTCGAACTGCGCTGCCATCGACATCGTTGCATGCCGGAAAACCACCATGCACTGGCCACTCCTCTACAAGCTCCCGACCTATCTCCGTCACACCACGCACTCTCCGTCGTGTGACGCCACACTAGGACTCTTCCTGCGTCGCCCCTTGATGCCTATCCCCCGCACGAAGGAGGCCCGTCGGGGCACGTCGTCCATGCCCTTCGCCTTTGGTGGCCGGGCGTCAGCGTCGGCGGTGGCCAGGGGAGCACACAGAAGGGGGTGCGCGCGGGTCTAGGATTTTCTCCTGTGGAGCCGCCCGCGCGAGCGGCCCGGGAGGGAGAGGGGAAAGTGGGGGGACGTATGTAGGTTTTTAGGCTCAATTTTTTTGCTTCGTTGTCCATCGATAAAAATCGGGAGTGAGGATGTCTAGGGGTGGATCGATCGATGGGAGGGAGGCAAGCGAACAAAACGAACGACTTCCAATAGAGATTTGGTAAGTGTGATTAATTGTTTTGGTAAGTAGGGGCAGGTCACGACGTACCATTATGGAGGAGTAAAATGACGAACCATCATTCACCAATTTCCGTTTAATAGTAGAGCTTTGGTTGTTAGGAAAGGCAGGGAATGATCCATTAGGAAAGTTAGAATTTGGCATTGATTTCGTTGTTAGGAAAGGCAGGGACCGATCCATTAGGAAAGTTAGGATTTGGCATTGATTGTCATGAAATTGGACTTTGCCGATCCATAAAGTATTATCGGTTCCTACCTGATTGTAATGTGGCTGGTTAGGAAAGTTTTAGTTGTAGGATGAAAAACCAGTGTGAAGGGTGGTGGTGGGAGGAGAGACGAAAAAAACATGCGAGCATTCTTCGATGAAAAAACAGAAAAGCTGGAGATAAGGAGGACTTTGTTGGAGGAGGGGCTAGGTATCAACGATGAATACATATTGATTGTCATTTAATATTAGAGATTTGATTGTTAGAAAGGATACATGTGTTAGGAAAGTTAGGATTCAAAATTGATTGCCACATAATTGGATTTCGTTGTTTGGTAATGTATTATTGGTTCCTACCATTTGTAACATGGCTGGTTATGAACACTTGAGAAGATTTGGAAAGTTTTTAGTGGAAGGTGAAAAAACCAATGTGAAGGGGGGTGGTGGGAGGTGAGACAAAAAACAGGACGAGAAAAACCGGGATGCTATTCATCAACTGAGCAATTAGGAGTAGAGATACTCGTGGTAGCCTACCCAAAAAAATGCGCGTCAACAAATTTGAGAAAACCCATAGTGAGAGTAACTTCAGTAATATCATAGGATCCAACTCACTAAATTTGATTATGTAACAATGCTTTATTAAAGAAAGAGATAAACCGAGTAACATAGCTAGTTACTCGTATTATGGATAACATCACACATACCATGGCAAGATGAGTCTATAACGTAATAAATGAAGTGTTGCATGACATCACACATGTGTTACTTCTCACTATAGATATACAGTGACAGCCCAAGTGTTGTCCCTACCTTGTTGGGCATGTAATCTTAAGTGAACCTTGTTGTCATGGGTAATGAAATGAGTTTGCTCCTTGTCATGTCTTGTCTCATGCATTCATGCATCATGTCATTCATCATCATGCCATGCCTTTGTTTATGATGTGCTTTGTGACCTTGTTGTGTTGGGAGTGATCTTGTTATGTGTTGTGGTTAGAGTGTGGGTGGTGCAACACTCCTTCTCTTCCCCCTCTCTTATTCTTTTCAAACAAACTCAACCTTTACCTTTTATTCCATGGGCATTTTATCAACAGGATTAACTTGCTAATAATATTGTTTTAAAATGTTCAGGAGGTATCCTACAATATTTAATAATTGTGTGTGTGGTTCTTTTGTTGTTTTGAAGCTATATGATTTTTGGGCTTTAAATAACAGGGGCTGTCATTTTATAAAAGTATTTAATTTACTTGCTTTAAAAATCACCTTGGCATTTTATTTAAATAGGGCATTATTCCTTTTGTGTCAAAGTATTTTTTGTTTTGTCAAAATCCTTTTCTTTTAATCTGGGGCTTTTGTTTTGTTTCCTCTTAATTAAAAATAAAAGGCTCTGCTTGTTTTTCTGAGAGAGAGAGTGGATCTGTGGACTGGGCCTTTTCCCCTCGCCCTAGCCCAGCCCACAGGGTAAGCGGAGACCTGCTCCCATTCAGCTCCGTCAGGTTCAGAGAGAGAGCAGAGAGGGTGAGGTGCACCGCCGTGAGTCTTTGCCGTCGCCTCGCCGTCAATTCCCGAGCCTATTTAGTCCCTCGGCTCTGTTGGGGATATGACCCGCCAGAGAGGCTCCGGGTCATGTCATTGGCTCGTGAACCAGCCCAAAGGTGAGTCGTAATATTAAGTGGCCCAAGAGGATAGGCGGCTCACGGTGTGGGCCATAAGACGGCCCGGACTGAGAAGACCCGAGCGTGCAAGCCGACTCACAGACGACTTGGACAAGAAGATAGAGAGAGACTCGGTTAGCAATTGTAACGACCCGGATGTTCTGACCTCTTATATCAAGGCAGACCCGGGGCGACTTAGGGGACAGGTAATCGAGAACTAGGTCAAGCTTTTAGCCCCTTGTAATCGATACGCAAGTAATACAAACACATGCAGGACGTAGGCTATTACCTCGATAAGAGGGGCCGAACCTGGGTAAACCCGTGTCTTTCGTCCCGACTAACCCCTTTGAGTCCACTTCATTAGCGATGGCCTCGAACCGAAGTCCGTTCACCTGGACATCTGTCGTGATAAAACCATGACAGTTGGCGCCCACCGTGGGGCTAGCGCTTGGTGGTGTTGAGTTCTCAAAGGGCTCTCTCCCAGGGCTCGAAGGATACATGGTTGGAAGGATGAGCAAGAGTCGCCGCCGCCGGCTCTACATCCACGACGCCGGCTAGGGGCTTGATGCTGGTTCCATGGAATATGGATTCCGGGTTCCGTTCGGCGGGATCCAGGTTTTCATCGGAAAGGTTGATGGATCTACACCCGGGCCGGATGTTTGCACCAACATCGTCGAGCCGGCTCGGCGTCTCCAATCTGCGCATGTCACGCAGTCTGCCCGTGCCCATCTAGGTCAAAAGCACGTTCTCGTGGGCTTCACTCAAGGCATGGACTTGGAAGCATCCAGATCACAGGGAACTCTCGTTTGCTCGAAAGATGAGTCTTCTAGTGGGGAGACAGAATCAGTGTATCGGCTCAGCAACGGTGGCCTTGGGGGCTACAACGACGACTATTCTGAGGTAGAGGGCGTTGAGGCGGATGCTATGTGCCCCCCGGTGCACGCAGCGGTGTTCATGGCAGGATCGGCTTCAGCCCCCGGTGACACGGCTGCGGGAGCCGCCGCAGCAGGTGATAGCCCGTCACCGCTGACTCAAGTTCTAGTGGAATTGATGGACGAACTCACAACTCTCATGGCCACAGAGGTAACCCCGGATAATCAAGCAGCTAGGAATCTAGAGGTGGCACGGATCAAGGGCCGGATGGCAGAGGAACGACAAAGGATGGACGAGCTGAAAGCCCAGATGGAGGAAGAAGCGGAGCGTATCAAGGCAGACGCTTTCCGACTGGAGCTAGAGTAGATGTCAGCAGCTGCGGTGCACCCGAGGAGGCATCAATCCCGTCTGCCAGAACGTTACGAAGCGAGGAACCTTTTTAACACCCCTGGAGCGGGGCGGGTTACGGGTGTGCCGGAGAGCCGCCCGATGGAGCGCCCAGCGACTCATCCACCCCAGCATAACCAAATCTCACCTTAGGCTTTTCCAATACCAGCGGGTCATTATTCTAACCCGGCCGAGAACATGGTAGCAGCGGCCGCCCGACTTGAGACAATCCCCATCCCAGATGAGGCACCCTTTGCAGAGGAAGTGCGGAACTCCATTGGATATTTACAGACGGCCATGGCCCAGCAAGAGAAGTATACGCACATCCGGAGCCGGGTTCACTCTACCCCCCTCCCCAATCGAAGTTTTAGCCGGCGTTATGAGTCGCCAGCGGGTTCCAGTAGTCACCCGCGCCGCGGACCCCCGGAGGACAATAGGGCGGCTCTAGATGCACAAGCCGTCATGGACCAGGCGGGGGACAGGCGAGAGGCGGAGATAGCCGCAGCCCGTCCAGAGCCGACGCTTTCCAAGTCAATGAGAGTAGTTAGTGCCAGAGCCGTAGGGGTGCCATTTTTAACTCCGGCTCTGAGGAGTGAACGGCTGCCCAAAGACTTTAAGGGGCCTCGAAAGGTTCCAAATTACACAGCGGATCTACCCCCGGAGGCGTGGGTTGAAAGTTATGAACTGGCCATGGAGATGCTGGATGTCAGTGAGGCGGTATGCGCAAAATACTTCATCATGATGCTTGAGGGTCTGGCCCGTACATGGCTGAAAGGTCTGCCGCCAAACACGATAAACTCATGGGTGGAGCTGAGAACAAAGTTTATTAAGAATTTCCAGGGGACCTGTAAGCAGCCTATGACTATTGTCGATCTGGACCACTGTGTTCAACAGGAGAATGAGTCGGCCCATCATTGGGTCTGGCGGGTGTCGACCATTATTCACTCTTCAGAGCAGATCACGGCGGCTCAAGCGGTGCTTATCTTAGAGAAGAATTGTCATTTTGTTCCATTGAAGCAGAAGCTCGGCCGGCTCAAGCGCACATGTCAGGATATGGGAGAGCTCATGACGGCCTTGACGAAGTATGCCGACTCAGATAACACCAAAGATCCGAGTTCGGATGATGAGAAAGCCAATCAAGGGAAGAAAAACAATCTAGCAAAAGGTTTTGCGAACAATGGGAATCAGAATAAGCGGAAGAACGCTGATGGTGGATCCGAGCTAGTGGCAAATACCAACACAGGACGGAATCATCCCAAGGGGGGTGGAAGATTCCGGCCAAGGAACAGGGCCCCCTTTAATTTAGAGGAGGCGCTTAGGAAGCCCTGTCCGGAGCACAGCATGCCTGACAAGCCGGCGTTGCATGCGTGGGGTGATTGCTTTATCATGCAAAGGTTCAAAAACCAACATTCCCAATCGTGTAATAACCAGGGCGGTGGCCCGCCCGGCGGCTCAGGGGCTGGATTCGGTATTGGCGGTTCAGGAAACGGGCATCCGGGTCAGAATAACCAAGGGGGGCACCAACAGCCTCTCGGCAACAACGGCAATAGCAAAAATCAGCAGCAGCGCAATCAGTCCAGGTTTTAGAGTAACCCGAAGCAGCTCAGTTCTGGGCAATATCACGTATTTACGACCGGTCACAGTAAGCGAGATGAGAAGTTGCGGAGGCGAGCGGTTAATACGGTTGCTCCGGATCTCCCGCGATATTTGCCGTGGTGTGAATATGATATAATGTGGAGCCGGGAGGATCACCCGCCGCGGGTGGATGACCCAGGCCGGCTGGCTCTGGTTGTGGCCCCTCAGGTGAATGGCTATATGGTGAATAAAGTGCTCATGGACGGAGGTAGCAGCATCAACATCCTTTACTATGACACTTTCCGGCGGATGAAGTTGCTTGACAAGGATCTTAAACCTTCCTCCACTGTCTTTCATGGTGTGGTCCCGGGTAAATCAGCATACCCGGTGGGCCGGATATCATTGGAAGTAGCTTTTGGTGATGAGCGTAATTACAGGGTGGAGTCTTTGTGGTTCGAAGTGGTCAAAATCAAAAGTCCCTACAATGCATTATTTGGGAGGCCGACTTATGCTAAATTTATGACTAGGCCTTGTTATGTTTATCTGCAACTCAAAATGCCCGGCTTAAATGGCACAATTACCGTTCATGGTAACAGGAAAACGGCTCTTGAGTGTGAAGAAGGAGATGCGGCTTATGTAGAGTCTAGTTGTGCTCAGGAGGAGCTGAAATTTTACAAGGAGAATGTTGATCCAGAGGATATGACCCCGCTCAAGAAGCCTACAACAGAAGTTGAGCCGCCACTCAAGTTTTCAGCGGATGATACCAAGGCAGTAGATTTCAATCCGGGTGATTCATCCAAGCAGTTCATCATTGGGGCTCACGTGGATCCCAAATAGGAAAGCGCGCTCATCGAATTCATCCGTGAGAATCGGGACATCTTTGCATGGAAACCTTCTGACATGCCGGGTGTACCGAGAGAGTTCGCTGAGCACAATCTTAATGTGGATCCAAAGTTTAAGCCGATCAAACAGTTTCTACGGTGGTTCAACAAAGAGAGACGTAAAGCTATTGGGGAGGAAGTTGCTCGGCTCTTGGCCACACGCTTTATAGTGGAAGTTTTTCACCCGGAGTGGTTGGCTAACCCGGTGCTAGTACTAAAAAAGAACGGCACGTGGCGTATGTGCTTAGATTACACGGACCTTAACAAGGCTTGTTCGGCTGATCCTTTTGCGCTCCCTCCTATCGATCAAATTATTGATGCAACATCCGGATGCGAAAGTTTATGCTTCCTGGGCGCTTATTTAGGGTATCATCAGATCAAAATGGCAACGAAGGATCAGGAGAAGCCGACATTTATTACACCTTTTGGGGCGTTCTACTATGTCTCCATGCCTTTCAGGCTCAAGAGTGCCCAGGCGACTTACCAACGTTGTGTGCAGAATTGCCTCCATAGTCAGATTGGCCGAAATGTCCATGCTTACGTAGACGACATCGTGGTTAAGTCCAGAAAGAAGGAAACTCTTTTAGAGGATTTGAAAGAAACCTTTGATAATCTCCGGGTCTATAAGATGATGCTTAACCCGACGAAGTGTGTCTTTGGTGTTCCAGCAGGAAAGCTTTTGGGTTTCTTGGTCTCTGAGCGGGGCATTGAGGCTAACCCGGATAAGATCAACGCCATCACTTCTTTGGGTGAGCCGACGTGTACTAATGATGTTCAACGCCTTGCAGGGTGGATTGCTGCGTTGAGCCGCTTCATAAGCCGGCTTGGGGAGAAAGCTATTCCTTTATACCAGATGATGAAGAAGACAGACAAGTTTAAATGGAGCGCAGCAGCGGCCGAAGCACTTGAAGCTCTTAAAAAGCAGTTGACTGAGCCGCCAGTGTTAGCCGCTCCGGTTGAGAAAGAGCCTTTGCTCCTTTATGTGGCGGCTAACAATAGAGCGGTCAGTGTGGCAATTGTGGTTGAGCGCAAGGAGGCAGGGAAAGAGTATCCTGTGCAAAGGCCGGCTTATTACATCAGTGAAGTTTTGGCAGAATCTAAACAGAGGTATCCGCATTGGCAGAAGTTGGTATATGGAGTTTTCATGGCCAATCACAAGTTAAAACATTACTTTTTGGGCACCAAATAACAGTGGTCAGTTCTGCCCCGTTGGGGGATATCATTCAAAATAGCGAGGCTACAGGGAGGATTGCCAAGTGGGCCTTAGAGCTGAGTCCTTTTGGCATCAAGTATGTTCCTCGTACAGCAATTAAGTCTCAAGCTTTGGTGGATTTCATAAATGATTGGACTGAATGTCAAGCCCCGGAAGAGAAGCCGGATAACACGTATTGGACTATACACTTTGATGGATCCAAGCAGCTAGAAGGGTCCAGGGCAGGAGTTTTTCTCACCTCCCCCAAGGGTGACAAGTTTTGTTATGTGCTCCGGTTAATGTTATCTTGTACTAATAATGCAGTTGAGTATGAAGCACTGCTCCATGGTCTCAGAGTTGCTAAAGAGATGAGTTTAAGCCGGGTCAGGTGTCTAGGCGACTCAGATTTGATGGCTCAACAAGTTTCAGGCACTTGGGACTCCAAGGATCCGCGGATGGCGGCTTATCGACAGGCGGTTGATGTCATTGCCGATCATTTCAAGGGGTACCAGGTGGATCACATTGATCGTCGCAGGAATGAGGCGGCTGATGCCTTGTCACGGTTAGGTTCTCAACGAAGCCGGTACCACCTAATGTCTTTCTGGATGTATTGCATCATCCGACTGTCAAGATACCTTTTGAGGAGGATCTGGCTATTCCTGACCTGGAGGCGGAACTGGTGGCGGCTTTGCATGCTACCCCAGACTAGACTATTCCTTATTTGGCATATCTGACACGCGGCGAGTTACCTCAAGAGGAGGATCTGGCCAGGAAGACCACTCGGCATTCTAAGTCTATGACGATTGTCAACGGTGAGTTACATAAGTGTAGTGTGACGGGTGTCTTTCAGCGCTGCATCTCACTAGAGGAGGGCAGGCAAATATTAAGTGAAATTCATGCTGGCGACTGTGGGCATCACGCCGGGTCAAAATCTTTGGTGGCTAAAGCTTTCCGACATGGGTTTTTCTGGTTGACGGCTCACAAGGATGCACAGGACTTAGTTCGCAAGTGTGACGGCTGTCAGAAATTCGGCCGACGTGCTCACGTTCCGGCTCAAGAGTTGAGGATGATACCAATCACTTGGCCGTTTGCGGTCTGGGGGCTTGATATGGTAGGACCTTTCAAGCGATCTAAGGATAAGAAAACGCACCTTCTGGTGGCGGTTGATAAATTTACTAAGTGGGTAGAGGCAGAGCCGGTCAGTAATGTGACGCAGCTACGGCGGTTCAATTTATTAAGAAGCTGATTTATCGCTTTGGTTACCCACACAGTATTATTACAGATAATGGGACAAATTTATCCAAAGGAGCTATGAAAATGTTCTGTGAGAAAGAGCATATCCGGCTTGATGTTTTAGCTGTGGCACATCCACAGTCTAATGGTCAGGCAGAGCGAGCCAATCAGGAAATTTTGAGAGGTGTCAAGCCACGGCTCATGGTTCCTTTGAAACGGACACCCGGATGTTGGGTTGAGGAGTTGCCTTCCGTCTTATGGAGCATCAGAACTACACCTAACAGATCTACAGGTTTTACACCTTTCTTCATGGTGTACGGTGCTGAGGCGGTTCTACCCAGTGACATCCGGCACGACTCACCAAGGGTGGCGGCTTATGTTGAGACGGACAATGAGGTAGCTCGCCAAGATGCGTTGGACGCCTTGGATGAAGCACGAGAGTTAGCAGCAGCCAGGTCGGCCATTTATCAACAAGACCTGCGATGCTATCATAGCCGCAGGGTAAAGACCCGGACATTCCAGGAAGGTGACCTAGTGCTCCGGTTGATTCAAGACCAATCTAGATTGCATAAGTTATCTCCACCATGGGTGGGGCCTTTTGTGGTCAGTAGGAACCTTAACAATGGGTCATATTACCTCATGGATGTCAAAGATGAGTCGGAAACCGCGGGACAAGAGACGATGCGGCCCTAGAATATCGCACATCTGCGATCGTACTTTACTTAACAGGGGTTGAAAGCCTCTATCATTGTATATATCATGAGAACATGAGTAAAAGCTAGCATCCTCGCACAAGACTGGGGCCTCCGCTCTTATGTACACCTTTGTGCAATCAAGATAAAATCTTCCGGTTCAATTTTTTTTGAGTTGAAGAGGGTTATTCATCGTCAAAACGACTGGTCTTCGGCTTTATGCCCTATCTAGCGCAGTGGCAAGGAGGCTTCTTGCCTTCGGGTATAGCTTACTTCTCCCTTGCATAGCCGGCGTTATGCCCTATTAAACACTGTTGCAAAGAGGCTTCTTGCCTTCGGGTATAGCTTACTTCTCCTTTGCACAACCAACTGTCATTAAACTGTCGCAAGGAGGCTTCTTGCCTCCGGGTATAGCTTACTTCTCCCTTGCACAGTTGGCTTTGTGCCTAGTTTGGTTACATTAAGCGCTAATTGTTAACGGAGGCTTCTTACCTTTTGGTATAGCTTACAGTGCCCTAAGACAATAGCGTGTATACCAAATTCCAGTTGCTTATCAACTTCGGCCATCGAAGGGGGCTTCTTACCGACGGGTATCGCTTATCTCACACTAATGGCCGGCTTTATGCCACTTCCGGTTACTTATTAACCGCGGTTGTCGAAGGGGGCTTCTTACCGACGGGTTCGCTTATCTCACCCTAACAACTGGCGTTTACGCCAAAATTCAGTTGCTTATCAACTATAGCTATTGAAAGAGGCTTCTTACCTTCAGGTATAGCTTACTTCTCCTTTCAAACAACCGGCTTTATGCCGTCTCAGGCTAGTTATTAGCCGCGGTTGTCGATGGAGGCTTCTTGCCTTGGGGTATAGCTTACATCTCCCATTGGCAGCCGGTGTTCACTATATTCTTACCAGTCAATCTCGCCTAGAGACCCTGAGCCGGTTCAAATAATTGACGGCCAATCTCGATAGAGACCCTGAACTGGTATGAGTTTAACCGTTCGGATCAACGCAGAAAAGCCGTCATATGAGTTTTTTGAGGAAAGATCATCATCACGTATGGTATCATGTCGACTTATCAAAGCCGGGCAATTATAAGTCCCGTGTTACCGCAGGCGAAACTACCCGGCACTTGGGGGCTACACAGCCGAACTCTCTTCAAAGGTTCCGACTCATCAATAGTTGCAGTTGTCGATAGAGGCTTCTTACCATCAGGTATAGCTTACATTATCCTAAAGACAACCGGCTCTTTAATAACTTCGTCTGATGAAAGCCGGAGCCATGTGGCTTCGCTCAACAAAATTTAAGGTCTCAAAGAGATTGTCTGGCTTTAATATTCTGGAGAAAGGAATGGCGTCTTAAAAGACAGGCCCCTCATCAGAAAATATTCAAAGGTATATCTCTGAAGAGCCGGCAACACATTAAAACATAGAGAGGTGCAAATATATATGGCTACCAAGTGGCAGAGTCATGGTTACTCTATTACAAAAGATACTCTCAGAAAGAGCAAAAGCACTGTCAGCCACCCACGGTGGGTCATTACATAAGTCTGTGTTCAGAAAGGCTAAGAGATTACAATTCAGTTGTTGGCGGCTCATCCTGCTCCGGGTCTTCTGCTGGCTTTATCTGAAGATTGCCCAAGTCCCAGTTACAGTCAGCTAGAGCAGCAAATGACCCCTCAAGGAACGGAGACGTATCAAGCTCACAAGGAAAGAGATCCTTATTGCGGGCGGGTGTCAGGTCTTTCCACTCGTAGAGCGGCCCGCGGATTCTCTTCTCCTCTGCGTCGTAAGCCGCTTGATAGGTGCTCAAATCAGCTTCATCTGCCAGAACAGAGGCCAAATAGCGTGACTCTTTGACGCACCGGTATAGTCTTCCTCGGTGAAATATGAGCCGTCATCTCTTTTAGATGGATAGCCATCCATCATTTCGGCCGGCATTAGCTCGAGAGCAAAGGCAAGAGCCCGGCTCAAACCGGCAACGGCTCCTTGGCGGAAGGCGGACTTCTTGAGCTCTTCAATCTGCTTAGGCATTGTAGAGAAGAGTTCCAAGACCCCTTTCAGAGCAGTGGGGATCTTCTCCTTGTACTGCACGCTCTTGATTGTGAAGATGGCGCCACAGTATAACTGCTCTGCAAAAGTATAAATGGCCTTCAGTGGCAGAAGGCTATCAGAAGCCAACTGCCGGCTCCTGGGACCTGGATGAGTCGGATAAAAATTAATGAGCCGCCAGTTTTCTTACTAGCAATGCTAAAAAGGACAAAGTGAACAAGAAAGCTTACCAAATAGGGCAACTGACATCTTCGCAATATGCTGTTTCAGACCTTGAAGCTCATCCGCCACGGCTGTAAGCCGCTGTTCAGCATCGTCCGCTCGTTTGGTTAAGGTGGCCTTTTCAGATTCAGCTGTCTCTTTTAAAGAGGCGAGCTCGGCGGTAACACTGGCTAGTTCTTCTGCGAGAAGCCGGCATTTTTCATCCGCGATACTTCGAGCTTCTTGCTGAGCTGCCAAGTTGGCCTTCAGATCCGTCAGCTGAGACCCGACTTCATTCAAAGCTTCCTATAAATACATCAAAATACAGGATAAGCCACCAAAATGCAGGACGAGTGTTAAAAGCAAATACAAGTCTCAAACAGATTGCAAGCAATATATTTGACACTTGGGGGCTAATGTATATTTGATCTTGCAAGTATGCAGTTCCGGTTCATTTCCTTCGAAGTTGATCCGGAACTCGGGGGCTATATAATGGCTCTTCAATGTGCTAATAATGGAAGCACCGACTCAACTTGATCAAGTTTGAGCCGGCCCTTGGGGGCTACGATTACATCTTCAAGTTGTCTACATTACAGGCTCGGCTCAAATATAATCTGAGACGGTCCTTGGGGGCTACGATTGGCAGTTCACTTTACTTACAGTACAAGGCTAAAGGCAATTTTAAAGGAATTTGACATGGCAATATCTGCAAAAGGTCATAGAAAGACCCAGCTCAACGATTCAATATGTTAAGCCGGATCTTGGGGGCTAAGAAAGGATATAGTAAAGAAGGAAAAGTACCTCATATTTTTTCTTCATGGAAGAGATCAACCGAAGTTCCAAATCCCGGCTGGTAGTAACCCGGTTTATGTACCCAGCGTGTAGCTCTTCAACGGTCATCTTCTCGCATGAGGAATCGAAGTTCAGTTTCTTTGAAGCTTCAGCCGGCTCTGTATGTTTGGTCAACACATGAGTCAGAGGCGTTTGATGACTAGATCCGGTGATAATAACATCCGGGGTGTTAGGGGTCTTGGCAGGAGTTGCCGGTTTAGAAGGAGCCCTTGGAGGGCTCTCCATGATGACGTCTTCATCGGCCGGCTCAGTGGAGGCAGTCGGCAGATTTTCTTCCGGTTGAGTTTCTTCCGGTTGCTCGGGCTCCGGCTCTTCAATAACTGGGCCGGAGGAGGGCTTGTTGGCCTTGCGGCGTTTAGCTTGAGCACTGCAAAAAAGAAGAAGAATCAGTAGTTGAAGATATTGCTATCATAGTAACAACCGGATATCCAGATGCTTACAGCGGATTAATCTTGGGCGGTGGTATGATTGACTCCGAAGAGTCGCCGGAGGAAGGAGATTTCTGCAAAAATAAAACAGAAAGGTGAAGAGAGTTTCAAGTTTACAAAGGAAAGATAAAGGAAAAGAAGGGGTTTAAACCTCGGCGGGGCATTTCTTGGGAGCCGGAGAGTTTGGCAACCCGGACATGAGCTCGGTAGAGCCGGTGCTTCGAGTCTATCGACGCTCGATTTGCTGTTGCTTTTTCAAGAGGAAATCGGGAGCCAGATAAGCAAGAGGGTGAGAAAGAGGAACTTTTCTGATAACCCACCGCGACTTTCGGGGGATGAAACATTCTGAGCTGGAGGAAAAGTAATTTACCTCAGGAGCATTGGCACGGCTGGTTTCCACTTCATCCTGTGAATAAGGTAAGTCTTAAAATAGGAAGGTAAAAGATTAAACGAGATAGTTGAAACTTTACCTCTGAGCTGGATGGTGGTGGCGGGTCAAACAAATTATCTTGAGGGACATGTTTTTTAGCCTTCTTAGTTGGGACCTTCTTCCTGGATTTCTTCGGAGGAGCAACATATTCCCTCTTCCAGAAGTCTGAGCCGGCCTATAAGAGTGACCCGGAGAGTGAATATTAAGTTAGCAAAGTGCAAACAACATCTTAGAGACGGAAGAGAAGAGATTAAACTTACATCGGGACCCGGATTGTTGGCACTAAAAGGTGCGAGGCCAATTTCGCTACATGATCCGGAAGCTTCATGTACAAGGCTCCGGATGGCGAGGGTGATGTCATTCTGTGTCAATGTGGATCGGCTGAAGCATAATGAGCTATCATACTTGCCTTTATACTCGCACATGAGCCGGCTTCTATGGCTCAAAGGCATAATCCGCCACGAAATCCAGCAGCGGATCAGGTCCAGCCCGATTAAACCGTTGGCCGTGAGAGCCTTGATTTTGGCATGGGCCGGCTCATATCTTGCGCGTTCTAAAGCTGATAGCCGGCCAGGAAGCTCTGATGTTGTTGCGAGCCGGGAAGGACGATAACCCGACAAAGGACGCTCGTTTTCAGGAGAGGTGTCCTTGCAATAGAACCACGTCCTGTTCCAGTCCTTGGGGTGACTCGACATCTGTGTAGCTGGAAAGATGATATCCCTACGCCGTTGGATGGATATGCCTTCAAGTTCTAGGCTAGGGTCGGCTTTCACTTCAGTTTGCCGGTTAGCATAAAAGAACTCCCGAAAGAATCCCACCGACGGCTTGATTTGAAGGTAAGCCTCACAGAGCACTTGGAAATTGCATATGTTTGAGACGGAATTGGGGGCCAAGTCTTGCGGGTGGAGCTTATAACAGTGAAGGACGTCCCGAAAGAATTTGGAGCCGGGGGGCACGAACCCTCATTCAATATGGTCAGAGAACACCACCACTTCACCTTCTTGAGGTTTGGGCCGCGTCTCATCACCTGGGACCCGCCAGCTAATGGCTTCCTTAGGAGGAAGAGTACCCGCGTGATCAAAATCCGACAAAAAGTCCTCCGTAATGCATGACCCAACCCAGTTGCATGAGTTGGACGCACGACACATGTTGGCGGCTTAAGTGTTGTGCAAGATAAAAGGCGCGATGAGTCAAAACGCAAGCAAATATTTTTGACGGCTTAAAAGTTTAAGGGCTCTACGGATAAAGCGAAAGACCCGGCTGATAAGAGCCGGAGGAGCTTGGCGACTCAATAGGGAAAGGGAAGATCGAAAAATCGACTAAGTCCCAAAAAACAGATTCCGCAAGATGTCACTATATCTATGGATCTACAAAAGCAGAGAAAATAAATTTTATTTCTGACCTAGCGATGAGCAGCGGAGGAAAAAGAAACGGACTGGGGCCATCGAGGCCCGTGCATTACGCGCGACCGGCCCGCGTGCGGCGACGGAGCAAGAGCACATCCTAAAGACGTTAGCGGCGGCGAGATGTACTAGCGATAATGGTGCTGGAGCCCAAACGACGGCGGCGGAGCACCGGTGAAAACCCTACTACGGCGGCGACCATCTAGGGAGCAGGAAAGTTTACCGAAGACGGCGCGGCAGAGGCGGACGGATCTCTGGTACGTTCAGGGTGATGCAGTGGCCAAGGTCGGGGACGATGTACGGACGGTATCAGCGCAGAGCTCGAAGGCGCTAGGGCGGCGACAGGAAGAAGACGAAGAAACAGAGGCATGGTCGGGAGAATGGAAACCCCGACCCGCACGGGTCATATTTAAAAGGGGGTTAAGGAAGGCGCAAAAATCCAGGCGATGGCACCGTTCGACCGAGGCGGACGCCTCGATTCTCGGGACGACAGTTAAGTGAAAGATTTGGTGACACGTCAGCAGATCTCATGACGTCACGCCGGGTCATTTCCGAGCGACTCGCCAAAAGTGGAAGAGAAGGATGAAGTGAGCAAGCTCAGTTCAACCTGGGGCCTAATGTTGGGGATATGACCCGCCGGAGAGGCTCCGGGTCATGTCATTGGCTCGTGAACCGGCCCAAAGGTGAGTCGTAATATTAAGTGGCCCAAGAGGATAGGCGGCTCACGGTGTGGGCCGTAAGACGGCCCGGACTAAGAAGACCCGGGCGTGCAAGCCGACTCACAGACGGCTTGGACAAGAAGATAGAGAGAGACTCGGTTAGCAATTGTAACGACCCGGATGTTCTGACCTCTTATATCAAGGCAGACCCAGGGCGACTTAGGGGACAGGCAATCGAGAACTAGGTCAAGCTTTTAGCCCCTTGTAATCGATACACAAGTAATACAAACACAAGCAGGACGTAGGCTATTACCTCGATAAGAGGGGCCGAACCTGGGTAAACCCGTGTCTTTCGTCCCGACTAACCCCTTTGAGTCCACTTCATTAGCGATGGCCTCAAACCAAAGTCCGTTCACCCAGACATCTGCCGTGATAAAACCACAACAGCGTCTGTCGTGGTTTTCTCACGACAGATGTCCGGGTTAACGGACTTGGTTTCGAGGCCATCGCAAAGGTGATGGACTCAAAGGGGTTGATTGGGACGAAGGACACGAGTTTACCGAGGTTCGGCCCCTCAAGTAGTGGTAATAGCCTACGTCCTGGTTGTGTTCGTATTGCTTGGTATATCGATTACAAGGGAGCTATTGCTTGACCTAGTTCTCGATAGTCTGATCCCTAAGTCGCCCCGGGTCTCGCCTTTATATAGGAGGTCAAGACCATGGGTCATACAAGTTGTAACCGATTCTCAATACATGTTTGAGTCTATCTCTACCTTATCTTTGCCTTCCTGACCAAGTTGTAACCAGGCGGCTTACTCGCCCGGGTCTTCTCCGTCTGGGCCATGTTCCGGCCCATCTTGTCAAGCCGCCAAACGTCTTGGGCTTAAGTCTTCACAACCCACTCTTGGGCTGGTGTACGAGCCGCCTAGTGTGACCTGGAGCCCTTGGGGCAGGTCTCACCGTGGGGTTATATCCCCAACATTAGGCCCGAGGTTGATTTGAGCTTGCTCACTTCAGCCTCCTTCTTAATCATTGGCGAGTCTACCTGAAAATAATGACCCGCCGTGACATCATGTCAAATCTGTCAAAAAGATCCTCTGACGCACGCAACGAATCTTCCCTTATTAAATGGATAGTCTAGGAATCAAGGCGTCCGCCTCGGTCAAACGACATCCATCGCCTGGATTTTCACGCCTGTTTCCACCTTTTCCTATTAAATAGGACCGTGAGGGGTGAGTCTTGCCTTCCTTCCTGCTCGCTCTTCATCTTCCTCCTTTCAGCGCCGCCGCTCTAGCACACCTCGCTCCGGTGCCGCCTCCACATTGTCGTCGTCGGGGCCGCTGCCTCGACCTATTCGTTCCAGAGTTTTGCCCGCGTCCGCCGCGCCATCTCCTGTGAGTTCTTCTTCCCCTAGATTCGTAGCCATTTTCGGTAGGGTTTCATGGAGCTCTCCCGCCGCCTAGAACACGAGCCTCTTTCAATGCCGGCCATGGTTAGTCCATACGAACCCGATAATATCCTGTCCCCAATGTGGCATTCTGTATGAAATCGATAGTAGCACAGCGCAGATCTATGACGGCTCCGCCTGCTGTTTTCAAACTTTCGCCGTTTTGACTGTTCGTCTCTAGGTTTGAAATAAAACTATTTCCCTCTGTTTTCTAGATTCCTAATCTCAGAGATACTTTGTGAAACCTGTTTTCCGTACTTAGCCAAATTTTGCTTTGTCTTCTCATAAACTTGACCCACCATGTAGTTCCGGCTCTCATCAACCGGATCTTGGCAGCTCAATCTTAAGATCTTAAGATTTTAACCGTCCGTAGATGTCTGCCGTTCCCTGACTCGCCGCACATTGTTACCTTGCGCAGATTTTTGAACCGCCACCATGCACGTGCATCCAACTCATGCAATTGGGTCAGCTCTTGCATCACGGAAGAGTTCCTGATGGACTTTGTACACGCGGGCACCCTTCCCACCAAAGAGGTCATCCATTGGCGGGTTCCGGGTAATGAACTGAAGCTCATTCCTCAAGAGGGCGAAGTAGTTGCCTTTTCAGATCACATCGAACATGGGTTCGTACCCCCGGCTCAAATTCTTTCGGGATGTCCTTCACTTTTACAAGATGTGCCCTCAAGACCTTGCCCCCAATTCTGTCTCAAACATATGTAACTTCCAAGTGCTCAGCGAGGTCTATCTGCAAACCGAGCTGTCTGTTGGTCTCTTCCGGGAGTTCTTTTACGCAAATTGCCAGACCGAAGTGAAGGCCCCAAGCTTAGAACTCGGTGGGATTTCAATTCAAAGGCACCGGGACATAACTTTTTCGGCTGTTCAGATGCCGAGTCATCAAAAAGATTGGAATAAGACTTGGTTTTATTATAAAGATACCTCCCCAGAGGGTGAGCATCCGTTGCCGGGTTACCGCCCATCCCAGCTCAAGATGACCTCTGAGCTTCCTGGCCGGCTGTCAACTGCTGAACGGGGGAAGCACGAGCCAGCTCATGCCAAGATTAAAGCCCTCATGGCCAACGGACTGACGGGATTGGATTTGATCCGCTGCTGAATCTCTTGGAGGATTATGCCCTTGAGCCGGAGAAGTCGCCTTATGTGCGAATATCCGGGCCAGTACGACGACTACCTCTGCTTCAGCCAGACGATGTTAACAGAAGATGATATTACAACTGTCATCTGGTGTCTTGTCCACGAGACTTCAGGAGATTGCAACGCCATTGGGCTGACACCTTTCTGTGTCATTAACCCGGCCCCAGACGTAAGGTGACTCTTCATAGTCTCTTCTCTTTATTTAGCTATGTCTTGGCAATTCCTCACTACTTGTCGGCTTATCTTTTCAGGCCGACTCCGACTTCTGGAAGAAGAAATATGTTCCTCCTCTGAAGAAAACCAAGAAGAAGGCCCCTACCAAGAGGACGAAGAAGACCACTCCTCAAGAAGAATGGTTTGAACCGCCGGAATCATCTGTCTCAGAGGTATAATTTGACTACTTTTTGCCACCTCTTTATTCACCTTACTGATAATAGCCATTCATAGGACGAGGCAGAGACGAGCCGCGCCAACGCCCCTCAGGTAACTTATGTTTCGTCCAACTTAGAATATTTTGTACCCCAGAAGATACGGCGGGTCGTTCGAAAAGTTCCCCTTTCTCATCCTCTTGCTTACTTGGACCCCCAATTTCTTTTGAAAAAGCAACAACAAGCCGACCGACGCCAGACCCGGAGTGCTGGCTCTACCGATCTCATGTCCGGGTTACCTAACTCCCCGGCTTAGAAGAAGCGCCCCGCGAAAGTATGTATCTCTTCTCTGCTTGATCTTACTAGCTCTTCCTTTATAATTCCAATATTGCCTTACATTATCTGAACTGCCTTTTCAGGGATCATCGCCTTCGTCTGGTGACTCTACCGCCACTTCTCTGCCGCCTCCAAAGATTAATCCATTGTACGTGTTTTTTCAAGTCTTACGTCCGGCTCTTTGGCAGATATAAACCTTGGGCTCTAACTTTTATGCTTTTCCAGGGATCAAGCCAAGCAAAGGAAGACCAACAAGTCCTCCCCTGGCCCTACTGCTCAAGAACCGGAGCTTGCCAAGCCGGACGCGCCTATGCCGGATGCAAACCCCCCAATGGCTTCTGTAGAGCCGGTAGCTGACGATATTATTCCAGAGAGTCCGCAGAGGGACCATTCCAAGCCGCCGAGCCCTGCCAAGGCTACTGATGACACCACTGCTTCAGACGTCCTGATTACCGGCGTCGGCTTCCACTCTCCTCCACCTCACGTGCTGACAAAGCATAGTGAGATGGCTGAAGCTTCCAAGAAGTTGGAGTTTGAGCTCGCCGCCCTCGAGAAAATGACAGCTGATGAACTTCATGCTGGCTATATGAACCGGCTGTCTACAAGCCGGGATCTGGAGCTCAAGCTTGTTAACTTAATGAAGAAGAAATATGAGGTATTCTTTTTTCTCTTTATACCCTTACGTAGCCCCCAAGAGTCGGGTTAATATTGGCTGATGATAATCCGGCTCTTCAATCTTGGTAGAAGTAAAAATATTTATCGTGTAGGCCTCACCTTACTTAGAGGTAATCTCAAATCATAATTGTTAGACCCCAAGGGCCGGCTCAAAGTTGATGACATTGAACCGGAGTTTTATAGAAGATGGGTAATAGAACCAATCGTAGCCCCCAAGGGTTGGCTCAATCTTTTCCAAAGTTGAGTTGGGACTTTATTGAGAATGGTTAACAGGGCCAATTATAGCCCCCAAGGGCCGGCTCAATCTTGTCAAAGTTGAGTCGGGACTTTCATTCTGAACAGCCTGGAAAACTAGTATGTAGCCCCCAAGTTCTGGTTTAACTTGATATAGATGATCCGGGGCTGCCTTTAATCTAGGAGATCAAATAGACATTAGCCCCCAAGTGTCATACATATTGCTTGCAATCTGTTTGAGACTTGCTGAATCTTTAAAACTTCTCCTTTTGTGGGCTCATTCCATGCTTTGATATGTCGTAGGAAGTTTTAAACAAAGCCAGGTCAGAAGTAGCTGGCTTAAAAAACAATCTAGCCACGCAGCAAGCCGCTCGGAGTGAAGCTGATGGGAAATGTCAGCTCCTTTCTGAAGAACTGGCCAAAATCAAGGCCGACTTCGCAACCTTCAAGGAATCTGCTAAAGCTGAACAAGCTGCCTTGACTAAACGGGCGGATGATGCTGACCAGCGGCTTATGATTGTATTCGATGAGCTGCAGTCCTTGAAGCGCCACATCACGAAGATGACAGCCGCCATCTTTGGTAAGTATTTGATAACTTAACTCAGTTTGTGCATTGTACTTGTGCTGGCGACTTATGACGAGGCTTCCGTCTTATGCAGGTCCTAGGAGCCGCCAACTTGCCTCCGACAGCTTGCTGCCCCTGAATGCCATGTATACTCTGGCAGGACAACTTTAATGCGGCGCTGTGTGCACAATCAAAGTTGTCCTGTACAAGGATAATACCCCTTCAACTATCAAAGGGGTCTTAGAGCTTCTGTCGATGCTGTCGAAGCAGATTGTGGAACTGAAGAGATCAGCCGCCCGTCAAGGGGCGATCGCCGCCATAAGCCGGGCGTTGGCTTTTGCTTCGGAGCTAACTCCGGCTGATATGATGGATGGGTTCCCTTCCAAAAAACATGACGGCTCCGAGTTTACAGAAGCTAACTATGCATGGTGTGTAAAGGCTTCCAAAGTTCTTGCCTCCGTGTTAGCAGAACAAGTCAATCTGGAGACATACCAGGCGGCTTACAGCGCTGACCAAAAAAGAATCCGCGGCCCTCTCTTTCAGTCCAGGGATCTGATGCCTGCCCGTAGTAAGAATCTTTTTGCCTCTGAACTTGACCCGTCCCCCTTCTTTGAAGAAGGAACCTTTGCGGCTTTAACCGGCTGCAACTGGGACTTGGAACATCTTCAGATCAAGGCAGCCGAAGACCCGTAGCAGGGTGACCCGCCAGCCAGCTGATCGCGCTGTGAACGCCTGTTGATAGCCGGCTCTTTATGACCCGCCATGAGCGGTGTAAAAAACTTTAAGATATTTTTGGGCTCCACAGAGAGCATATGTAATAGACTAGTATTAACTTTTGCCTTTGCTTGAATTGTGCTATTGTGCACATATGAAAAGTCCGGCTTAACATGTCATATTCCTTGTGCTTCTCATTGTATGCCTTACCGGCTCTTAGCAGCTTAATTTCCTGCAAGAATAGATGTATCTTTATACCGTTAGGAGGGCGGCTTAAAGCATAACCTGAAGATGCTGTATCTTCCTAACGTGTTGACGGAGTCAACTGCTTGGCTTAAAAGTCGACCGATAGGGTTTGATAAGCTACACAGGAAGCCCCCTGGATGGCTATGTTGACTTGTCAACATTTTTGGCATAAGAGCCGGTTGTTAGGGTTAGATAAGATACACCCGAAGGTGGGAAGCCCCCTTCGACAACCAAGTTGACTTGTCAACTTTTTTGTCATAAGAGCCGGTTGTTAGGGTTAGATAAGCTACACCCAAAGGTGGGAAGCCCCCTTCGACAGCTATGTTGACTTGTCAACATTCTTTGGTGTGAAAGCCGGTTGTTAGGGTTAGATAAGATACACCCGGAGGTGGGAAGCCCCCTTCGAGAACCAAGTTGACTTGTCAACTTTTTTGGCATAAGAGCTGGCTGTTAGGGTTAGATAAGCTACACCCGAAGGTGGGAAGCCCCCTTTGACAGCTATGTTGACTTGTCAACATTTTTGGCGTGAAAGCCGATTGTTAGGGTTAGATAAGCTACACCTGGAGGTGGGAAGCCCCCTTCGACAACCAAGTTGACTTGTCAACTTTTTTGGCATAAGAGCCGGCTGTTAGGGTTAGATAAGCTACACCCGAAGGTGGGAAGCCGCCTTCAACAGCTATGTTGACTTGTCAACATTTTTTGGCTCGAAAGCCGGTTGTTAGGGTTAGATAAGCTACACCCGGAGGTGGGAAGCCCCCTTCGACAACCAAGTTGACTTGTCAACTTTTTTAGCATAAGAGCCGGCTGTTAGGGTTACATAAGCTACACCCGAAGGTGGGAAGCCCCTTCGATAGCTACGTTGACTTGTCAACATTTTTTGGCTTGAAAGACGGTTGTTAGGGTTAGATAAGCTACACCCGGAGGTGGGAAGCCCCCTTTGACAACCAAGTTTTGGATTTTTCTTGCATGGATGAAGATATGCAAAATGGCAGAGGCCCCGGCTTGCAGGGATGCTACTTTATTCATATATAAATATGACATGTACAAGGATAGTGTACAATGTCGAGTCTCAACAACTCAGGTATAATGAGGCCGCAGATGCGCTATGTTCCATGGCCGGCGGGTCTCCTGCCCCGTGGTTTCCGAGTCGTCCCGGATGTCAATGAGATAATACAACCCGTTGTTGAGATTTCTGCTGACCACGAAAAGTCCTTCCCATGGAGGAGATAACTTATGCATATTTGTCTGGCCTTCAGCCGCAACACTAAGTCTCCTTCTTGAAACGTCCGGGTCTTGACCCTGCGGCTATGATGGCGGCACAGGTCTTGCTGATAGATCGCTAAACAGGCAGCCGCTAGTTCTCGTTCCTCCTCCAAAGCATCCAACGTGTCTTGACGTGCTGTCTCATTGTCCGTCTCAACATAAGCCGCCACTCGTGTCGAGTCATGCCGGATGTCACTTGGTAATACGGCCTCTGCACCGTAAACCATGAAGAAAGGTGTATACCTTGTGGATCTGTTGGGGGTAGTTCTGATGCTCCATAAGACGGATGGCAACTCTTCCACCCAACAACCCAGCGTCCATTGTAAAGGGACCATAAGCCGTGGCTTGATACCTCTCAATATTTCTTGATTAGCACGTTCCGCCTGACCATTGGACTGTGGATGAGCAACCGCCGAAACATCAAGCCGGATGTGCTCCAGGTCGCAAAACTTTTTCATAGCCCCCCTGGACAAGTTTGTGCCATTGTCCATGATGACGCTGTGAGGGTAACCAAAACGGTAGATCAACTTCTTAATAAACTGAACTGTCGTAGCCACGTCTGATGAGGACATCCCTACTAATGTTACACCCACCCCGACTGCTATACATACAGGACCAATTACTAGAGCTCGCGCACGTCAATTGAATTACCAGGTACTTTCGTTTCTTGGAAATCCTTCTAATATTCATGAACATATGATGCTGCCTAAATTAGATACTTTTGTTTTACTTATGAATGAAGGACCTATCATGGATAAGAAGGATGACCATTGGAGCGGGATCAAGCATGGAGGAGAAGGTGCGCGCGCGGGGAAGAACATTGGAGCTTCCAGTGATGATTTTCGCACATTGAAGCCACCATAATGGGAGTGGGAAGCTTTGGACGAAATATGCATGATGCCACTTTATAAAATTCGTCCATAGGCTAATATAGGTGCTGCGCCACCTTAATTTTGGGCCAGGCCCATGTAATTTCAAAATACCATATTATAGGCTGTTTTTAGAGTCCGTATGTATGGGGAAACTGACTTAGGGTCGGTTTCGGACCCCTCCTCCAAGGGGCCACGAAATTCCCTTCTATTCCCCCATATATACAGCCCTTAGGGCTTCGTTTTAGGTTTGGGTTTTGTTTAGATTACAAGTTCGCCATAGCAGCAACTTCGCGTTCTTCGTTTGTGTTCCACGACCAGACAAAGGCGTCATAGAACCCCACTTCATCAATAAAGCTTTCCTCTTATATTCGCAATATCCAGATTGCAATCTTAGTTTCTTGCTTGTTCTTCGTTTGCGTGCAGGAAATAGACCCTCGTGGTCAGGTTGATCGTGCTCCGGCGTGGTCAATAACCTCTCAGAGTTGGTTTAGCGATTGCTAAGGCGCGACGTCTCACACGTTCGTAGTCGGATCGTCAAAGTCTACTCCACCAAAAACGATAGCCACCATCTCATCGAAAGACAGGGACAACTTCGCCTATATCAAGTGGTATCAGAGTTCCAGGTTGCTCGGTGAGATTTTACCAGTTTTCGTAGTTTAGATCGCATCTGTTCTTCATACCTTTAGTCCACGAAAAAGCCAAAAAAAAATTAGGGTTAGATCATCATATCCGAACCAATCTGAGCCTTTGCATAGTCTTTTCAGTATTTTGCTTTGTTGAATTGGCGGTTACATCGTTGTGTCGAGTTGCTGGTCTTAGTGTCTAGTCCTTTAGAGTTTCGAGTTCTTTTCACAGGTTGTCACGCCGCCACCGCATCATCTTCATAGTTGCCATATACCACCACCATCATCGCCGCTGCCATATCTCATCATCCATCATCACTCTCCATTGGTGTCCATATATACCACCACAAATCCTCCACCAATCCAAGTCCAGTTCGTTTTAGGTTTAGTTTCGAGATCCTTTTGATTTCGGATCCGTGTTTTGCTACCTGCGCAGGTGTCGGGGAAAAAAAAAGAGAGTCTGGCACGCTTTGCAGAGCACGTTTTGGCCCAAAAAAATTTCGGCTGAAAATATTTTTTCCCTATCTTGATTTTAGGTTCCCCGGAGCGTTTTGAGACACTTGCTATCATAGTGATTTTTGTCGAAATTTTTGGGTCGTCGCAGCCCCCGGATTGCTCCAGAAAAAAAAAATAGTCCAAAAGAAAAATTCGTGCCCATCTTGCTTATACGACGTGGCAAGAGTTTTGAGACACTCGCCATTGTAGTGAGTTTTTGAAAAAAAAAAAGAGGCGCAGGAAAAAAAAAAAAGAGGCGCCGAAAAAAAAAACGAAAAAAAAAATCCGATTGTGCTTTTCCCTTGCTTAGGTGTATCGTCGTGTTTTTGTTGGTGTTTTAGGCTCGCGTCTCTAGCACGGTCTAGCCTAGGACCAGCACAGTACCGTCGTTGAGCGTTTATTCAACCTTGCATCTCTGAATTGATTATTGCTGACCCTTTTTGCTACCATATTATAAGCCATCCCAGCTCCACATACTTCTACGCCGTGTGCTTGACACCACCTGGCAATCGCTCTATCCAAGCTTTGAGAGTTTTGGCTACAACGGTTGCCGATCACCGCCTGCTACTGGGTAAGAACTGGTAAGAAATTGAGATTCGCTTAAAGGATTTGTGCCACACCACCACCACCGCCACGTCCCAGCAGTCTGTAGGTTTCATATTGTGTGTTTCCTATTTCTGCTAACCATGCCAGGATCACACGATGACGAGATCGACTGGGAGAGCATGACCAACAAAGCGCTCTATGATAAATTTCAGCAAATGATGGCTGAGCAGGTACAGGACTTCGTGAACAACTTTGGAGTTGCCATGGAGAAGCTAGATGGTTTGGAGAAGACATTCGACTCCAAGATGGACGCCAAGTTCAATGAGGTGCTTGCCCGTCTACCTCCACCAGCTGCAGTTCCTATTCCTTTCGAACGACGAGCGCGACGTGTGCCTCTCGGCCACGCCCAACATCCTGGTACTGTTGATACTGCTGCTACTTCGGTGGCTCGTGCGGCTACTGTCGTTGAGCAGGTTGAAGATTATGATGGTGATTTCGATGATGAGGGAGAGGTTGCTCCAGATCCGCCCCATGGGCAACCACCACCATACGCACCAGGTCGACCACATGGCTACAACCGTAACGGTAGGGCTGCACCACCCCCGCAGGTACGGGATCATGACCATCTCCCTAAACTTAAATTGAATATTCCGACGTTTGAGGGTAGATATGTTCCTGATATATATCTTACATGGGAGTTAGAAATAGAACAACGTTTTACATGCTTACAATTTCCAGAGGATCGACGTGTTGCTGCTGCTGTTTGTTCATTCACTAGTTTTGCTTGTGTTTGGTGGTCAGAACATTGTAGAATACACCCTGATAATATCCCAACTACTTGGGCTACTTTGAAAACTGCTATGCGAAATCGTTGGGTGCCACCTTATTATCAACGTGAATTGCTTCAAAATTTGCAGCGTTTAAGACAAGGAAAAAATTCTGTAGAAGAATATTATCAGGAATTACAAACTGGTATGATTAGATGTGGTATTGTTGAGGAGAATGAAGCTATGCTTGCACGTTTTATGGGTGGATTAAATAGAGAGATTCAGACTATTCTAGAGTATAAGGAGTATAACACTATCACTCGTTTATTTCATCTTGCTTGCAAAGCTGAACGTGAAGTGCAGGATCGACAGGCAATGGCGAGAACTACTAATTTTGCAGGCCGTACTTCATCATGGACGCCACGTACCTCCTCTGCTTCCGCACGTCCTGCTGCAACACCACCTCCTTCAACCTCCAACTCTAATCGCGATACCAGGAAACAGGCTCCTACTGCACCCTCTGCGAAGAGCACACCTTTTGGGCCTGCACAGAGTTCTTCTTCATCTATTGCATCCACAGGGCAAACACATGAGGTTATATGTCGTCGTTGCAAGGGTGGAGGTCACTATGCGAGAGAATGCCCTTCCAAGCGTGTAATGATTGTTACTGAGGATGGTGGATATGCGTCCGCTAGTGATTATGATGAGGAGACTTTGGCACTTATTGCAAGTGACGAACAGGGTGGCGAGGATGCAGAACCAGAAACACAATACATGGCTGCTGATTACGCTGACAGGTATGAAAGTTTAGTTGCTCAACGTGTTCTCAGTGTGCAGGTTACACACGCTGAGCAAAATCAGAGGCACAACTTGTTCCACACAAAGGGAGTTTTGAAAGAGCGTTCTGTTCGCATCATCATCGATGGAGGGAGTTGCAATAACTTGGCTAGCATGGAGATGGTGGAGAAGCTGTCTCTATCCACCAGACCACATCCTCATCCTTATTACATCCAATGGTTCAACAATAGTGGCAAGGTTAAGGTAACACGTACTGTTCGTGTGCATTTTAGCATTGCTACATATTCTGATTATGTGGATTGTGATGTGGTACCCATGCAAGCATGTTCTGTTTTACTTGGTAGACCATGGCAGTTTGATAAAAATTCTGTACACCATGGTAGGACAAATCAGTATACTCTTGTTCATAAGGATCATAATATCACTTTGCTTCCTATGTCTCCCGAACATATTATGAAAGATGACATTGCTAGAGCTAGTAAAGCAAAACAGGAGAAAAATAAGAGTGAAAATCAGATTGTAGCACAGGAATTTGAGCAACACCATAAGCATAATAAACCATCATCTACTGTTGCATCTGAAATAAAATTGAAGAGTGGATGTTTACTTGCTACTAAATCTGATATTAATGATTTGGATGTTGGTACATATGTTTGCTATGCTTTTGTATGTAAAGAGGTATTATTTTCATTCGAGGACATGCCTCCCTCTTTGCCTCCTGCTGTCATTAACATTTTGCAGGAGTTCGCTGACGTCTTTCCACAAGACGTGCCACCGGGATTACCGCCTATTCGCGGGATTGAGCATCAGATTGACTTAATTCCCGGTGCATCCCTACCCAACCGTGCGCCCTACCGTACCAATCCAGAGGAGACAAAGGAGATTATGCGTCAAGTACAGGAGCTGCTTGACAAAGGTTATATACGTGAATCCCTTAGTCCTTGTGCTGTTCCTATTATTCTAGTGCCTAAAAAGGATGGTACATCGCGCATGTGTGTGGATTGTAGAGGCATTAATAATATTACTATTCGTTATCGTCATCCTATTCCTAGACTAGATGATATGCTTGATGAATTAAGTGGCTCTACAATTTTCTCCAAAGTTGATTTGCGTAGTGGATACCATCAAATTCGTATGAAATTGGGCGATGAATGGAAAACAGCATTTAAAACTAAGTTTGGATTATATGAGTGGCTAGTCATGCCTTTTGGGTTAACTAATGCACCTAGCACTTTCATGAGATTAATGAACGAGGTTTTACGTGCTTTCATTGGACGATTTGTGGTAGTCTATTTTGATGATATATTGATTTTTAGTAGATCTTTGGAGGAACATTTGGAACATTTACGTGCTGTTTTTACTGCGCTACGTGATGCACGTTTGTTTGGTAACCTTGGGAAGTGCACCTTTTGCACCGACCGAGTATCTTTTCTTGGCTATGTTGTTACTCCACAGGCAGCCAAGATCGAAGCTATTGAGAGTTGGCCGCAGCCCAAAACGGTCACACAAGTAAGGAGTTTTCTTGGCCTCGCTGGTTTCTATAGGCGTTTTGTGAGAAATTTCAGCACCATTGCTGCGCCTCTCAATGAGCTTACAAAGAAGGACGTGCCTTTTTCTTGGGGTACCGCACAGGAAGAAGCCTTCACGGTCTTGAAAGATAAGTTAACACATGCTCCTTTACTCCAACTTCCTGATTTTAATAAGACTTTCGAGCTTGAATGTGATGCTAGTGGAATTGGGTTAGGAGGTGTGTTACTACAAGATGGTAAACCTGTTGCGTACTTTTCTGAAAAATTAAGTGGGCCTAGTCTAAATTATTCTACTTATGATAAGGAATTATATGCTCTTGTTCGGACTTTGGAAACATGGCAACATTATTTATGGCCCAAAGAATTTGTTATACATTCTGATCATGAATCTTTGAAACATATTAAAAGTCAAGCAAAACTGAACCGTAGACATGCTAAATGGGTTGAATTCATTGAGACTTTCCCTTATGTCATTAAACACAAGAAGGGTAAAGACAATGTTATTGCTGATGCTTTGTCTCGTCGTTATACTATGCTTTCACAACTTGACTTTAAAATATTTGGTTTGGAGACCATCAAAGATCAATATGTGCATGATGCTGAATTTAGAGACGTGTTGCAGAATTGTAAAGAAGGGAGAACATGGAACAAGTTCGTTATTAATAATGGATTTGTGTTTCGTGCTAACAAGCTATGCATTCCAGCTAGCTCCGTTCGTCTTTTGTTGTTACAGGAGGCGCACGGAGGAGGATTAATGGGACACTTTGGCGTGAAGAAGACGGAGGACGTACTTGCTACACATTTCTTTTGGCCAAAGATGAGACGGGATGTTGAGCGTTTTGTTGCTCGCTGCACTACATGTCAAAAAGCTAAGTCACGACTCAATCCTCATGGTTTATATATGCCTTTACCTGTACCTAGTGTTCCTTGGGAGGATATATCTATGGACTTTGTTTTAGGTTTACCTCGAACAAAGAAGGGGAGGGATAGCATATTTGTTGTCGTGGATAGATTTTCTAAAATGGCACACTTTATACCATGTCATAAAAGTGATGATGCTGCTCATGTTGCTGATTTGTTCTTTCGTGAAATTATTCGGTTGCATGGTGTGCCAAATACAATTGTTTCCGATCGTGATGCTAAATTTCTTAGCCACTTTTGGAGATGTTTATGGGCTAAGTTGGGGACTAAACTGCTTTTTAGTACTACATGTCACCCCCAAACTGATGGCCAAACTGAAGTAGTCAATAGATCATTGTCTACTATGCTTAGGGCTGTTTTGAAGAATAACCTGAAAATGTGGGAAGAATGCTTGCCTCATATTGAATTTGCTTATAATCGTTCGCTACATTCTACCACTAAGATGTGCCCTTTTGAAGTTGTGTATGGTTTCTTACCTCGTGCACCTATTGATTTGTTGCCTCTTCCGTCTTCGGAGAAGGTTAATTTTGATGCTAAAGAACGTGCTGAATTGATATTAAAGATTCATGAGTTAACTAAGGAAAACATTGAGCGTATGAATGCTAAATACAAACTTGCTGGAGATAAGGGTAGAAAACATGTTGTCTTTGCACCTGGAGATCTTGTTTGGTTACATTTGCGTAAGGATAGATTTCCTGATTTGCGCAAGTCAAAGCTAATGCCACGTGCTGATGGTCCTTTTAAGGTGTTAGAGAAAGTAAATGATAATGCATATAAACTTGAGCTGCCTGCAGAGTTTGGGGTTAGCCCCACTTTTAACATTGCAGATTTGAAGCCTTATTTGGGTGAGGAAGATGAGCTTCCGTCGAGGACGACGTCAGTTCAAGAAGGGGAGGATGATGAGGACATCCCTACTAATGTTACACCCCCCCCGACTGCTATACATACAGGACCAATTACTAGAGCTCGCGCACGTCAATTGAATTACCAGGTACTTTCGTTTCTTGGAAATCCTTCTAATATTCATGAACATATGATGCTGCCTAAATTAGATACTTTTGTTTTACTTATGAATGAAGGACCTATCATGGATAAGAAGGATGACCATTGGAGCGGGATCAAGCATGGAGGAGAAGGTGCGCGCGCGGGGAAGAACATTGGAGCTTCCAGTGATGATTTTCGCACATTGAAGCCACCATAATGGGAGTGGGAAGCTTTGGACGAAATATGCATGATGCCACTTTATAAAATTCGTCCATAGGCTAATATAGGTGCTGCGCCACCTTAATTTTGGGCCAGGCCCATGTAATTTCGAAATACCATATTATAGGCTGTTTTTAGAGTCCGTATGTATGGGGAAACTGACTTAGGGTCGGTTTCGGACCCCTCCTCCAAGGGGCCACGAAATTCCCTTCTATTCCCCCATATATACAGCCCTTAGGGCTTCGTTTTAGGTTTGGGTTTTGTTTAGATTACAAGTTCGCCATAGCAGCAACTTCGCGTTCTTCGTTTGTGTTCCACGACCAGACAAAGGCGTCACAGAACCCCACTTCATCAATAAAGCTTTCCTCTTATATTCGCAATATCCAGATTGCAATCTTAGTTTCTTGCTTGTTCTTCGTTTGCGTGCAGGAAATAGACCCTCGTGGTCAGGTTGATCGTGCTCCGGCGTGGTCAATAACCTCTCAGAGTTGGTTTAGCGATTGCTAAGGCGCGACGTCTCACACGTTCGTAGTCGGATCGTCAAAGTCTACTCCACCAAAAACGATAGCCACCATCTCATCGAAAGACAGGGACAACTTCGCCTATATCAACGTCACACTTGCTGACCGGCTCAGCCTCCACCCACTTGGTGAACTTATCAACCGCCACTAAGAGGTGCATTTTCTTATCCTTGGATCTCTTAAAAGGCCCGACCATGTCAATCCCCCAGACTGCAAACGGCCAAGTAATTGGTATCATGCACAATTCTTGAGCCGGAACATGAGCACGCCGGCCGAACTTTTGACAGCCATCACACTTGCGGACCAGATCCTCTACATCCTTGTGAGCCGTCAACCAAAAGAAACCGTGCCGGAAATCCTTGGCCACCAGAGATTTTGAGCCGGCGTGATGTCCGCAATCTCCAGCGTGAATTTCATTCAAGATTTCCTTACCCTCCTCTGGTGAGACACAACGTTGAAACACCCTGGTGACACTGCACTTGTGAAATTCTCCATTAACTATTGTCATGGACTAAGACCGCCGGGTGATCTGTCTGGCCAGATTTTCATCATCAGGTAACTCGCCCTGAGTTAAATACGTCAAGTAAGGCACAGTCCAATCCGGAATAGCATGGAGAGCCGCCACCAACTGTCCCTCCGGGTCAGGAACAACCAAATATTCCTCCGAAGGTAATTTGATAGTCGGGTGATGTAAGACGTCTAGAAAGATATTTGGCGGCACCAGCTTTCACTGAGAGCCTAACCTTGACAGGACATCAGCTGCCTCGTTCCTGCGACGATCAATGTGATCCACTTGATAACCCTTGAAGTGACCAACAATGACATCCACCGCTTGACGATAAGCCGCCATCCGCAGATCCTTGGAATCCCAAGTGCCTGAAACTTGCCGAGCCACGAGATCTGAGTCGCCGAAGCACCTTACCCGGCTTAAATTTATCTCCTTAGCCACCCTGAGGCCATGAAGCAGGGCTTCATATTCAGCCGCATTATTGGTGCAAGGGAACATTAGCCGGAGCACATAACAGAACTTATCACCTTTGGGAGATGTTAAAAACAACTCCTACCCCTGATCCTTTCAGTTGCTTGGATCCATCGAAGTGTATGGTCCAGTATGTGTTATCCGGCTTTTCTTGGGGTGCTTGACACTCTGTCCAGTCGTTGATGAAATCCACAAGGGCTTGAGACTTGACAGCCGTACGAGGCACGTATTTTAGATTGAGAGGTCCCAGCTGCAATGCCCACTTAGCAATCCTACCAGTGGCTTCTTTGTTTTGAATTATGTCCCCCAACGGAGCAGAGCTGACCACGGTGATCTGGTGCCCTAAGAAGTAATGTTTTAACTTGCGGTTGGCCATGAACACCCCATACACTAGCTTCTGCCAATGTGGATATCTCTGCTTGGATTCTGTCAGGACTGATATAATAAACCGGCCTCTGAACCGGATATTCCTTCCCTGCTTCCTTGCGTTCGACCATAATTGCAACGCTGAAAGCTCGGTTGCTAGCCGCCACGTATAAGAACAAAGGCTCTTTTTCAGCCAGAGTAGCTAATACCGGTGACTCAGTGAGCTGCTTCTTGAGCGCCTCAAACGCTTCACCCGCCGCCGTACTCCAGACAAAATTGTCTGTCTTTTTCATCATCTGATATAGGGGGATAGCTTTCTCACCAAGGCGTCTTATGAACCGACTCAACGTGGCGATCCGCCCTGCCAGGCGTTGGACATCATTGATACAAGCCGGCTCAGCCAAGGAGGTGATAGCCTTGATCTTATCCGGGTTAGGTTCAAGGCCACGCTCAGAAACCAGAAATCCCAAGAGCTTGCCAGCCGGAACACCCAAGACACACTTTGCCGGGTTAAGCATCATCTTATAGATCCGTAGATTGTCAAAGGTTTCCCTTAAGTCATCGAGCAGGGTCTCCTTCTTCCTTGATTTAATCACAATATCATCCACATAAGCATGAATGTTGCGTCCAATCTGATCGTGAAGACAATTCTGCACACATCGCTGATAAGTCGCCTGGGCACTCTTGAGCCCAAAATGCATAGAAACATAGCAGAAGGCTCCAGAAGGCGTGATAAAAGCCGTCTTCTCTTGGTCCTTGACTACCATCTTGATCTGATGATATCCTGAATAAGCATCCAGGAAGCATAAACTTTCGCAACTCACCGTAGCATCAATGATTTGATCAATACGAGGGAGAGCAAAAGGATCAACCGGACAAGCCTTGTTAAGATCCGTATAGTCCACACACATACGCCACGTGACGTTCTTCTTGAGCACAAGTAGGGGGTTAGCAAGCCACTCTGGGTGAAAGACCTCGATGATGAAGCCTGCCGCTAAGAGCCGGCGACCTCTTCCCCAATGGCCTTGCGTCTCTCCTCATTGAACCGTCGTAGAAATTGCTCGACAGGCTTGAACTTAGGATCCACATTAAGATTGTGCTCAGCGAACTCTCTCGGTACACCCGGCATGTCAGAAGGTTTCCATGCAAAGATGTCCCGATTCTCACGGATGAATTCGATGAGCGTGCTTTCCTATTTGGGATCCATGTTGGCCCCAATGATGAACTGCTTGGATGAGTCGCCCGGAGTGAAATCTACCGCCTTGGTATCATCCGCCGAAAATTTGAGGGGCGGCTCAACCTCCGTTGTAGGCTTCTTCAGCTGGGTCATATCCTCCGGGTTAACATTCTCCTTATAGAACTTGAGTTCTGCCTCAGCACAACTAGATTCCGCATAAGCCGCGTCTCCTTCCTCGCACTCGATAGCCGTATTCCGATCACCATGAATGGTAATCGTGCATTTTAATCCGGGCATCTTGAGCTGCAAGTAGACATAACAGGGCCTAGCCATGAACTTAGCATAAGCCGGCCGCCCAAACAATGCATGATAAGGGCTCTTGATCTTGACCACTTCAAACCACAAGGACTCCACCCTGTAGTTGTATTCGTCACCAAGGGCGACTTCCAAAGAAATCCTGCCCACCGGATAAGCTGACTTGCCCGACACCACACCATGGAAAATGGTTGGTGAGGGTTTAAGGTCTTTATCAAGTAGCTTCATCAGCTGGAAGGTGTCATAATACAAGATGTTGATGCTACTGCCACCATCCATAAGTACCTTATTCACCATATATCCTCCCACTTGGGGGGTGTCACAGCCATAGAAATTGTTTGTATTAGTTGCATCATTGAGCATTCATTGCATCATGTTTAACCTCAAATGAATTTGAAATGGGGATGACAAACCCTAGCATCTCATGGATTAAACCAAACTCCAACAGCTGAATTTCAATGTTTCCAAATGGTCTTCAAAAATGTTCACTGTTTCTGATAAATGTTGGAAACAACATACCAGGGATGTAGAGCTTCTAAATAATTATTTTGTATTTTTAAATAAATCATGAATGCATCTGAAAATGATAATTAAATGACTATAAATATTTTAATTTTCCAAAAGTGCTGAAACTTATTACGGGGCTTAGCAATATTATGGTTAGATCCCAAAACAAATTCCAGGGTTTTTGTCTTTAGGGTTTTTGCCCAAATATTTTAAACACACAACAAATAAATATAAAAGAAAAAATAGGAAAGAACCTTACCTGTAACCGGCCCAGCACAGGAGAAGCCCAGACCATCAGGCGCCTTCTCCTAACTTCTGCCAGTAGGAGCAGCTGCGTGCTTGCACGCCCGCGCCCGAGGAGGCCAGCTCCTCTCTTCCTGCTTCCTCGCCCCCCCTCGAGCCTATCTCCCCGCCTGAGAAAGCCCCAAAGACCCTCTCCCTTCTCCTCCCCTCTCTGATTTCTCTCCTCCCGCGCCCTTGCCGCCTCCACCATCGGTCACCGAAGCCGCCGTCGATTCGCTACCCCGGTGCCCCCCCGAGCCCGCGAGCTCCGTCTTCCAATGCGCCATGAGCCTCCCCGTCGATCCCCCTCCTTCTCCCTGCTGCTTAGCCGCCATCCCCACCGTTGCGAGCTCCAGCGGTCGCAAAGGTCGCCGTGGCCATCGTCCCCGGCCACCCCGAAGCCTCCCGCGTGCTTCCATGGATGCGCGCGGGGATAGGCTCCCCTCTGGCGCCCTCAACGCCGCCTGCCGCCCCCCGTAGCGCCGCCCCGAGAACGCCGACGAGCCATCGCCATGGAATTTGGTTGTCGGCGGCCTCCCTCCGGCCTGGCTGACGTGGCCCCAATTAGGGGTTAACTAACCCACTAATTAGACCCGGAGACACTGACAATGGGCCCCACAAGTTTAATTAGACAGAAATGATTAGTTAGAAAAAAAAACCTGTTTATTCATTGGGTCACTGACCAGTGGGCCCCACTGGTCAGATTTGACCTTGGGCAGCCAATTGACCTGATGACATCACTATGACGTCATGCTGACTCAATAAATGTTTCTGAATTTAAAATATATCAATAAATGATTTAATATTTTCAGAAAATGTTTAAAACATCTAAAAATCATAGAAAATAATCTGTAAGTCAGATGAAAATAATTTATATATGAAAAATGATCAGAAAATCCAATGAATCTGTTTATGCCATGACCATGCATGTTTGAGCAAGTTAACATCACCAAGTAGGACATTTCATGATTAGGATAAATTAATAAATAATGTTGGAGTTGGAATTTAGTATAAGTTTGAATTCCACTTCACTTAATATGACTACCGATAGCACTACGTCAATTCAGTAACTTAACATGCCATTTCATGCATCATGATTATTGCATCACATTGAATGTGTTCCTTCTTCGTGTTTGTCGGTGCTTGTTCCTTCTCGGTAGATGATGGTTCCGACGATGTGAACGATGACACTAATGAAGAGAAGTAATATCTTCAGGACTGTCAGGCAAGCGAACCCCCTTGAGCATACTGATATGAACCCACTCTCTCGCTCCTGCTCTCTTTTACTGCATTAGGACAAGAACAATTCAACTGTTACATGTTCTCGATAGTTGAACCCATTCCTTTGCATGACCTGTCTTTGCCACAGTAAATAGTTGAAACCACTTGGCATGAGTAGCAGTTGCTTGAGCCTTGTTGTGCTTACTCATCCATGCTTACTTACTTACTGTGCCTGCTATGCTTAGAGTCGTGTCATGTCGGGTCTGATACATCTGGGTGATGGATCGGAATGGCAGTATTCATGTCCTACTATGTGAGAGTTAAGTGTGTGAACACGATTTGATAAATGTAACGATGAGGGATCATGTAGGAGTACATGGCGGGTTGTCTCATTGGGACCGTCCTTAAGAACTGAGTTTTGTGTTTGTGATCCAAGACAGTTACTACCACACATTGGGCCCTGAAATATGACACCGCTCGACTTATTAATCGCCTAGACCTCTGTTCAGGAGTTGCAACTAGTTTCTGGTGTTTATAGGAAAAGTGTTGGCGGCCATGCATAGCGCTGCCCGATGGGGTGGACTATGATGTGGTATAGGCACAGTGGCATGGTGTACCAAGTGGCACCCGAACGGTGGGCTTGGGAACCCTGCGCACATCGTTTGAGGCCATAGCGGAAACTTCGGCCGGACTTCCGTGCGGGTTTAGTCTCAAATAGGCAATAAACCTGGACTAGGGTCTTGTGTGGTTGACGGTCGTGGCCGACGCCCACGCGAGTGCTTCCGCTTGAAGGTTGCCGAGATGCATGACGTGCATATGGTGATAAGTGGCGAGAGCGTGTGTGAAGAAGTACACCCCTGCAGGGTTATGAACTTATTGTATCCACTTCAACTTATCTATGAACCACATAAGTTCTCCAAGTAGTCCATATCCGAGGACGCGGCTATTTCTCTAAAATACGCAAGATAAGTGTGAGTGCTATGGATGGCCTTCTCGTAGGGAGACGGAAGTGGATCCATAGTGGTGTATTGATTGGAGACTATGTGGACTCGTGTGCGCTATCCCACCTCAAAGATACTACTTGTAGTCATAATATAGGTTATCCAAGAGTCAAAGCTGGCTTGCTGCAATAAACTCCACAACCCCCTTCATTGATACTGATGCATATGTAGATAGTTCTGATGTAAGTCTTGGTGAGTACCTTTGTACTCACATTTGCTTAATTTATGTTTTGCAGAGGAGACGTCAGTCTCATTAGTAGTATTTATGACGTGAAGTTCGATGTTGATCGGATTAGCTTGGGAATCCCAAACAGAGGTCTAGTTCCTTTGGTAGGGTTGTTGTAGCTTTTCAGGCTCCTCTAGCCACTTTTGTAGATGTCTGTACTCAGACATATTTAAACTTCCACTTGTTGTTTGATTGCTCTAAATGCTGGGTCATGTGACCCCTATTTGTAACATCTTATTGTGTTGGCTCTTCTGAGCCTTCTAAATAAATGTTGTAATGTCGTATGGTTATGTTGTGATGCCATAGTTGTATCTATGCATATCGGGCATGTCGTGCGTACGTGTGACGTGCAACGGTATGTATGGGATCCGACACCTAGTTGTGTGCCTTTAGTAGTACTCTTTACGGGGAAATGCCTCTTTGTGCTTCCACCAAGCCTTGGTAGCTTGCTACTGCTCCGGACACATTGATTGATCGGCATGTATCCTTCTTTGTTGCTGTGTCTGTCCCTTCGGGGAAATGTCTCGCAGTGTAATGGAGTCCCTGTAGCCTGGTATGACTTGTCTACGTGCAGTGATGACATTTATGTCCCATGGCATAATGGAGTCCTTGTAGCTTTCTATGACTCGTCTACACACGCTAGAGATCGACACCTGCATTGTTGGGTTACGTATGTCTGTCCCTGTACGGATGTGCCACTTTGGTTCTACGACTAGTGTTGGCCCGGGTTATTTGACATTTGAATGCTAGCGACACATTCACATACGTGAGTCAAAAGACGCAAACGGTCCCGGCCCAGGTAAGGTGGCAGCCATGGAGATAACCGTGTATGAGACCGCAAAGTGATGTGATGTGTTACAGGCTGGATTCTTATGGCTTAGGATCGGGGTCCCGATAGCTTTGGTATCAGAGCTTGACTGCCTGTAGGATTACCAAGCCATACTGGTCGATGTTGAGTCTAGAACTGCTTTAGTTATATAAGGGAATTGATTGTGGAAGGGAACGTAAGGCTCTTCTTACTCCTTTCCTTGTGTCATTCTGATTCTGAGTCACCCTCTTCTTTTCTACGGGGATTAAGAACTAGGCATACTCATCTATCTATTAGGATGACGAGTTACTATGCTGGAGACCTATAGTAAAGATGTTGTCTTTTTGGATCGATGTCTCCATAAGAATTCCATGTTATGTTGTCAGTTTTCTTGTGCGGGTTGCCTCATATTTCATGCCCGTACAGCCATTATGCTGTCCGAGTTATCCAAGGTTTCTAAATTATCTGATGCAATTGCAAAACTCTTTCATCTTGAGTCAATGTCTTTCAGGCCAGACAAAGCACACTAATTATGGTGTTGGGGGTACTCCATTACCTCGACGTGTTTGATGAAGGTGTTTAGGAAACCATGTTGTTTCAGTGAACCACCCAATAGTCTAGTCGTGTCTTTTGTTTCCAGTGTGATAATTATGTCCATCATTATCGAAAGCATGCTGTGATGCTACTTAGTCAATAGGTATTCTGTATCTGGGTTCTTGAACCCAAGGATCATTCTGCTCATTTCCGTTGATAGGTATTTGCTCGTTCCTTTAGGATATTAGTAACCTTGTTATAGTCTTCAAGGTCTGTGGTATATCATTCTTCCAATACCATGAATCAGTTATGGCAGAAGTTCCTCGTGAAAGAAAGATCACAACATGAGTGCTCTTGATGAGTTCTCCATCCCATAGTTGTGACTCTGCCAATCCCTCATTCTGCATGGATTATCTGGAAGAAACATGTTGAACTCCGTTTGATATATTCAATCCATGCATCTACAACTCAGGAAAAATCAGGTGCTCTTGAGTTGCCCTTCTTCAATTGTATTCTGACCTTCAGCTATCAGTGGATAGTCAAGAGTATGTCATGAATTGTCTTATCAATGCCGACTATTCTCGTGGTCTGTCAAGCCACTCTATTCTAGAATGACTAGGAGAAGCAAACTCCCATACCTCATCCATTTCTCGGATTGGGTCAAAGCAGTTGTATTTCGCAGATCAAAATGCCAATCTAGCTTTTTCTCTATTCTACCTTGAAGTATTACCCTCTTCATGTCAAGATTACCATGAGAACTGCACTCCCTCTTATGAAATCTTGATGTAGTGATACTTCTCGCCATCATCATTCATTCCCCGGTCTCTGTGTTGTTGAAACCAGAATATCGACAAGTGAATCGTGATGTGTGAAATCGATACTCCTAGCAACTTTGTTGCTCGGTAGTTAATGGACAATAATCTCACTCTCGGTGTGATGGTCATTGAATTGTCATACTAAGAATGATCGTGCTACCTAGTCCATTTTCCATGGTGCACTTTTCAGTCAATGAGTTAGGATTGTGTCAATCCTTCGCTCTGCTGATCATATCGTGTTGCCTTGAAAAGCAAGATTGCTCTCGAGCTTGATAACATACCGGTGAACCGTGATTTTCCGAATAACTTCTCGGAAGTATTACCAAGGTGTTCCTTGACCGTTATGTTAAGTCCATGATCGAGATGGTTTTTCTATAAACCACCTTTCTCCAAGAATCTGTGTTGGACACCCCTGAACTAGTTGGTTAAGCTAAACAACAACTTGGAGAGTTGGAACATAAAAGCTTCGCCTAACTTAGTTCATTCGAGGGGGATGTCTTTATTGTGGATGTGTGTGTCGAAGAAAGGCGATATTTTCACCGAGTGATCCTTGTGGTCAATTGTTGCATCTATCGTCTTATCCAATCTTTGATTTGAGTGTGGGCTATCGTCAAATCAAAATCAGAACCAAGATCTTCCTAATGTTGTTTTTACTCATGGATGTATCCTCAAGCATACACCATTATATCCTTTGGTTTGGCCAATGCTATCACCTTGTTCTCATAGTTGAGGAATTCCATCCATTTGGATACCTCGATGAATTGTTGTTGGGCCCATCGACAACATTTTCATCTGTCCCATGATTCATGATGAACATTGAGCTAGTGTTGGAAACTTTGTAGGTAATATCTTCGTGTCCTATACATGAAGTTTATGCATGGTTTAAGAAGTGACTTACTCTTAGTTCATGTGCATATGGTGCAAGTTGCCGCCATGAACTTGAGAAAGGTCGTTTTGTTTTCTTTGGAGTCATCCCAAGTCAATCATGCACGTGCGAAGTATTCTATGGTTTGGTAGACTGATCATCTCCATTCCGCATGAAATCCCTAGCACACCAAGCCACCGATTGACTTGTTTAAGGCAAAGAAATTCCTTCTTAAGACTTATTCGTATGACTTAAGCAAGGACTTCGTTACCTCCAATGATGGTTCCAACCAAAACCCGGTGGTGTTTTGTTGTAAGTCCATGTTGTCATGCATGTCCCGGATAGCGTGTTCACATGTGTCTTGCAATCCAGCTCACATTTTGGAGTTGGCTTCCGCAGTTCATTTCCTGAGAATCTTGCAACATCTTCTCTTCGATTTGTGTTGCAACCACTCCAAGCGGACAGCTTCGTCGCAACCATAACCGGGAGGCCCAGATCAGAATAGGTCGATGCTGCCACCACCCACACCTTCTCCAGGCCGAGTCGGACCTCCCTCTGCAACCATGGTCGAACTGCTCTGCCATCGACATCGTCGCATGCCGGAAAACCACCATGCACTGGCCACTCCTCTACAAGCTCCCGACCTATCTCCGTCCCACCACGCGCTCCCCGTTGTGTGACACCACACCGGGCCTCTTCCCATGTCGCCCCTTGATGCCTATCCCCTGCACGAAGGAGGCCCGTCGGGGCACGTCGTCCACGCCCTTCGCCTTTGGTGGCCGGGCGCCGGCATCGGCGGTGGCCAAGGGAGGATACAGAAGGGGGTACGCGCGGGTCTAGGATTTTCTCCTCTGGAGCCGCCCGCGCGAGCGGCCCGGGAGGGAGAGGGGAAAGTGGGGGGACGTACGTAGGTTTTTAGGCTCAATTTTTTTGGTTCGTTGTCCATCGATAAAAATCGGAGTGAGAATGTCTAGGGGTGGTTCGATCGATGGGAGGGAGGCAAGCGAACAAAACGAACGGCTTCCAATAGAGATTTGGTAAGTGTGATTAATTGTTTTGGTAAGTAGGGGCAGGTCACGACGTACCGTTATGGAGGAGTAAAATGACGAACCATCATTCACCAATTTCCGTTTAATAGTAGAGCTTTGGTTGTTAGGAAAGGTAGGGAATGATCCATTAGGAAAGTTAGAATTTGACATTGATTTCGTTGTTAGGAAAGGCAGGGATCGATCCATTAGGAAAGTTAGGATTTGGCATTGATTGTCATGAAATTGGACTTTGCCGATCCATAAAGTATTATCGGTTCCTACCTGATTGTAATGTGGCTGGTTAGGAAAGTTTTAGTTGTAGGATGAAAAACCAGTGTGAAGGGTGGTGGTGGGAGGAGAGACGAAAAAAACATGCGAGCGGTCTTCGATGAAAAAACAGAAAAGCTAGAGATAAAGAGGACTTTGTTGGAGGAGGGGCTGGGTATCAACGACGAATACATATTGATTGCCATTTAATATTAGAGATTTGATTGTTAGAAAGGATCCATGTGTTAGGAAAGTTAGGATTCAAAATTGATTGCCACATAATTGGATTTCGTTGTTTGGTAATGTATTATTGGTTCCTACCATTTGTAACATGGCTGGTTATGAACACTTGAGAAGATTTGGAAAGTTTTTAGTGGAAGGTGAAAAAACCAATGTGAAGGGGATGGTGGGAGGTGAGACAAAAAACAGGACGAGAAAAACTGGGATGCTATTCATCAACTGAGCAATTAGGAGTAGAGATACTCGTGGTAGCCTACCCCAAAAAATGCGCGTCAGCAAATTTGAGAAAACCCATAGTGAGAGTAACTTCAGTAATATCATAGGATCCAACTCACTAAATTTGATTATGTAACAATGCTTTATTAAAGAAAGAGATAAACTGAGTAACATAGCTAGTTACTCGTATTATGGATAACATCACACATACCATGGCAAGATGAGTCTATAACGTAATAAATGAAGTGTTGCATGACACCACACATGTGTTACTTCTCACTATAGATATACAGTGATAGCCCAAGTGCTGTCCCTACCTTGTTGGGCATGTAATCTTAAGTGAACCTTGTTGTCATGGGTAATGAAATGAGTTTGCTCCTTGTCATGTCTTGTCTCATGCATTCATGCATCATGCATCATGTCATTCATCATCATGCCATGCCTTTGTTTGTGATGTGCTTTGTGACCTTGTTGTGTTGGGAGTGATCTTGTTATGTGTTGTGGTTAGAGTGTGGGTGGTGCAACACTCCTTATCTTCCCCCTCTCTTATTCTTTTCAAACAAACCCAACCTTTACCTTTTATTCCATGGACATTTTATCAACAGGATTAACTTGCTAATAATATTGTTTTAAAATGTTCAGGAGGTAGCCTACAATATTTAATAATTGTGTGTGTGACCTTCTTTTGTTGTTTTGAAGCTATATGATTTTTGGGCTTTAAATAACAGGGGTTGTCATGTTATAAAGTATTTAATTTACTTGCTTTAAAAATCACCTTGGCATTTTATTTAAATAGGGCATTATTCCTTTTGTGGCAAAGTATTTTTTGTTTTTTCAAAATCCTTTTCTTTTAATCTGGGGATTTTGTTTTGTTTCCTCTTAATTAAAAATAAAAGGCTCTACTTGTTTTTCTGAGAGAGAGAGTGGATCTATGGACTGGGCCTTTTCCCCTCGCCCCGGCCTAGCCCACAGGGTAAGCAGAGACCTACTCCCGTTCAGCTTCGTTAGGTTCAAAGAGAGCGCAAAGAGGGTGAGGTGTGACACCGTGAGTCTTTGTCGTCGCCTCGCTGTCAATTCTCGAGCCTATTTAGTCCCTCGGCGTCAGTGCCGTCCTCCCTAGGGTTCCCTCTTCCTCCTGCACCGCCGCCACTCCGCTCTTCCTCCTTCTCCCTTCTCTTCTTCCTTCCCTTGAGGTAAGGTTCAGAGAGTGTAGTTTCAGTGAGAGCAGAGTGCCAGTGTCTTCATCGTCGTTGCCATCACTTCCGGTCGCCGCTCATCGTCATCCAAGATGGCGAGGGGTGCCCTGGTGCCGCCCACGGCCGATTCCCGGTGCTAGAGGGGCCAGGGAGCCTAGCATCGTCGCCGCCGCATCGTCGCCGCGCCTCTTCTTCCCCTGCTTCGAACCCACGTTGCCGTCGTCTCCTTCCCTGCTCCGAGCGCAGCGTCGTCGCCCCCGGTGAGCACCTGCGCCTCCTTTTCCCTCCCTGCTTTCGCCTCGCGTGGTTGCCGTCGAGATCCATGGTCGTTGCCGTCTCGTCGACTCTGTTCGCAGTCGTCGCCATGGCTGGGAAAAGCTTGGAGCTTGAGCCTCTCTTCCCCCTCGTAGATCCCTTCCAGGGGCGGGAATGGAATCCCTGTAGGTGCAGCAGCCCCCCGCATCGCTTTCTCCTTGCCGGAGATGCCTGGTAGCCGCGTCGTCGCCGTAGTTTCGCCTTCGCCTGTCGCCGATGTCGTTCATCTAGTTTCGTCAGTTAGAGCAGTGCAGGGTAGAAGTAGAGGGCTAGCTGTCCTACTCTATTAAGAGCCGAGACCTTAGCGCAGTGGTTGCGCTCGGGGGTGCTGATCGTGAGGTCTCGGGTTCGACCCCGCACCCCCCTTTTTTTGTGTTTTTCTTTCCTTTGTTTTTTTGTATTCTTATTTTATATGTGGCATGTATGTGTGTGTATGTGTATACTTACATGGGTAGATGATTGTTTTTTTCCTTTTCTGTTTTAGATATGTGTGTGTGTGTGTGTGTGTGAGTGTGGTGCTAGATGCATGTGTATGTGCATATATGCACTTGTGCATATATGTGTGCACATGTGTGTGTGTGATGAGAACCCACATACATAGGTGTGTGTGTTTTCATGAGTGAGGGTGTGCCCTATGCACTTGTGGATATGTAGCTTGTGTGTGTGCATGCCATGTGGTGTGTATGTGCAGGTGTGTGTGTTGAGTGTGAGTGTGTGTGTGACAAGTGGGCCCATGCCCCACTTGTCATACCCTATCTATTTGTGATGTGTGAGTTGTTGTTTGATGGGTTATATTAGTTCATTTCCATTTATAGCTATATTGCCAAATCTGGATAGGTTCATTATGCTCATGTACATTTTGGGTAAGTTTTCACTTATAAGAGTGGATGATGCTTTTGCTATGTAGTTGTTGTCATGATGCTCCATGGGGCTATATGAGTATGATACATGGTTTTGGGGTAGAAAAGTCCCAAGAATTCATTCGTGCTATTGGTTTGGTATTTTGAGCAAGTTTGTCAAAATGTCATTTTATCTCATAGTGCCATTTTGTCATTTTTGCTATGTTTAATCCATGCATGCTATGATGTTTGTGTCAACATGAATATGGTAGTCTTTGATGTGTAGAATGCCATGGTATTTATCTTGGTAATGATAAACTTGCAAATAAGTGGGAACCATGCTCTAAAGTAGCCACTAAAATGTTGCTGTTTTCAACTATGCCAAATATTTCTAAGTCTGAGAATCTGCTGTTATTTTTATGCCATGAAGAGTGGTTGCCATCTTGTGATATGTTGGTAATTAGCTCAAGCTCAGTGCTAGTGTTTTGAAGTACATGTTGTCTTCTAGCATCCTATTAATTTTCATGCCATGAGGTGGTCTCGAACACCATTAGTTTCTGCTGTCAACTTGCCATCAGGTTAACTCAGATTCCAGAAAACTGTTATTTTCACTAAGTCCTAGAAATCTGTTTCATCATGCCAACTTGTGAGCTTCATGCTTATTGATGTGTGCCTCCTTTCCAGATTGTGTAGTTGGATAAGTTGATAAGCATGTTATGTAGTTTCTGACAATACCTTGTTTGTTGTTGTAGGATTCCTGTAGCTCAAGTTGTTGGCTGTGAAAGTTGCTATGTTGCTGTTTTGTGGCAGATTGTTTGTTTTGTTGTTTTGTGACTTGTGGGAGCTATACTCCATGGAATTGCTTGATATTTGGCTCTATTGTGTTTTTTTTCATTGCCTAACCAGTGGCTACCATGGAATGCCAAGGAATAGCCCAAGTCCTTCTTGTCTTGTGTTTTACCTTCATATCTTGACGTGAGCGTATCGTGAGAATCGTAACTCCGTTTCTTACGTTCTTCATATGCATTTTTATCGTTTTTGCATGATGCAACCATATTTTCCATGTTCATGCATGTATAAATAACTTAACATAAGGTTCTGTACATATTCATTAATAACCAGTCCTTTGCATGTGAAACATGACTAGTCAGGATTGTCATGCTAAAACTCTTCACATAAGCATGCATCATTCTTGCTTGTGCATTGCACCATGGTTGTTTGTTTATTCTTGCTATTTCTTTTGGGTAGACGCGAACGTTGAACCTAAGTACGAAGAGCCAGGCGAGTACAACTACGAGGATCCCGCTACTTGTTCCACTGAAGAATTAACAGACAAGATGATCATACCCGGATCCCGATACTATTTTCGCTTGCTAGTTGTCTCGCTCTTATCATTACAATTGTGCTACCTATCACTTGATTGTCAGCTTCCTAATTGCCATGATAGCCTCTAACCCTCCACATCCTAGCAAACCTTTGATTGGCTAAGTTACTGCTGCTCAACCCCTCTTATAGCGTTCTTAGTTGCAGGTGCAGGTTGTATCCATGTGATAACATGGATTTGGCATATCACAATATTATTAGTTATTTAATTTAATGCACATATATATCTTGGTATTGGTGGAAGGCTTGGCCTTTTGCTAGGTGTTTTGTTCCATTGTTACCGCCATAGTTTCTTGTTACCGGTGTTATGTTTCCATACTTTGCGCTCCTAACATGATCGGGGTTGTTATGGGGACACCCTTGTTTATTCGGTTAAGATTAAAACTTGTCTGGCAAGACCCAACTTTGGTACTACATTTGCTAAACAACTTAATAAATTTGCATAGGGACTAGCTACCCCGTCGATTAATTCAACAACCCGGGCCAGTGCTCCACATGAGTGTTGGTCCAAAATGGCAGTAGCCGGGGCCACCAACACGTGTGCCAGCCAGAAACTTAGCCCATCCATCGTGTCCTGAGAACGAGATACGCGGCTCTTATCGGGTTCGTCGACACGTCGGGAGGTCTTGCTCGACTTGTTTTACCTTTATCGAGTGTCTTGCGTGAGGGCTCTGACTTTCTTTGGGTTATCTCGAGGTGTTGGGATTCCTTTGGAGTTGCCTAGGATGATCACGAGATCCGTGGTTGCGGCTATTCCCGCAGAGTGTGGTTAATTTGTGATGGAATAGTTGGAGCACCCCTGCAGGGTCAAATCTTTCGGAAAGCCGTGCCCGCGGTTATGTGGCAACTTGGATATTTGTTTAACACCCGGTTATAGTTAACTTGAAGTAAGCTCTAATAAAATGCACCAACTGTGTGAGTAACCATGATCTTCTCTGCTTGTGAACATGATCCGAGAGAGAACACGGTGGGGTTATGTTTGACGTAAGTAAGTGTTCAGGATCTCATAGAGGTCATTCTAGATTCAATCGTTTATCATAGGCCACATATTTATTTTCATGTTACGTAAGTTTAGCCACCATAAATGCTTAGTGCTGCTCCAAACTAAACATATACCCCATCCCAACCTTTAAGCTTGAATAGTCTCGGTACCCGGGCGCATGATTGCCGAGTCCTTGTGTCTCACAGATTACTACAAAAATCCAGGTACAGGTACAGATGAGTACGTGCAGGATGATCTGACGTACCTCCAGTGGGAGTATGACGAGGAAAGAGGCAGGATGTACGTGACTTATCCGGATGAGTAGAGGACCATGGTCGTGATCTTCGGGACTAGCGAGATAGTATCATTGCATCTGCTTTTATCATTTGTTTTCGTCCGTAGCTGGACCCTGTCTTCACACTGATGTCTGAACTCTTGTGTGGAATTGTAATTTAGTATGTGGCGAGTGTAAGCCAACTCATATACTCATCTCTTCTTCTATGTATGATGTAATGATGCTATACTTGCGAACGACGAGATGCGCCTCTATCCCGTGCGAGGCCCCCGTGCCTTAATATGGATAGGCACGCATCTTGGGCATGACATATACTAACGTAGACTAGTAACATATGCATGTTACTATTTACTAGTCCAAGTTACTTCCCACCATGGGTAGTCTTAGAGAGATTTTGTACCCACGGGTTATATATATTCATAACCGCAAAATATATGGCTAGGATATGAGTATGGAATTACACACATTGGTAATTCAATGGATACCAAAAATATATATTAAAATAACTCCTATCACATGAAGTTCAACATCCAAATCCTGCGCCCACCCTAAGTCTTGTATTCATTAAACCGGACATAGCTCATAGGACCCTAATCACTTGCTCATCACTCCTCATACATCCTATGTGACTCTTCAAAAGAATGAAATCTCAGCTCTTCACTATCGAACTCATGTCCAACTCTCAATCCGGTGATAACCCATTCCCACCACCACCTCCCATTGCGTCGGGCTTCCACCAACCGTCGCTCATACTCCCTTGATGCCTCCAATAGGCCACCCACCAAAGTAGGCCTAGTGCTATACTGTTGTCCATCATCACTTGAATTTCAAACTCGTGTCTCTACCTTAAAATGTAAATGCTATATATTATACCCACTAGATACCCATTGGGTATATGATATCCGATGGGTATGGACATGGTTGTGAGTTTATAGGTATTGAAGTGGGTGGGTATAGAAAGTTTTTATAGGTATGGGTTTGGGTAGAAAGAGGTTGTACCGATCCATATCCTATCCATTGCCATCCATATCGTATGCACGTAGGACCCTTTCCAATACATGATTCCAGTGTTGGGGGTAGTTTTTGGCTTCCCCATCTTTATCAACAAGGGTATTTTTTGGAAGTACAACCAGGTTATTTTATTCATCCTGCATGCAAAAAAAAAAGAACACGCCTAGTCGTACCATATTTTTACATAAGACAAAATAAAACTACAAGAAACTATAATTTAATGGTGAACAACAAGTGTAGTACGAACTCCACAACCGAGCTAATCAAAATATTAGACGCAACAACTATTATAAACACAATGCAAAGGGCTTGTCCTAAAAAATCATCAAGTCGTGTCTTGACAAATACCGGTCACCTTGAAGAGCTACAACTTCAATCGAACTTTTCCTGTCGATGCATCAGCCACCCTTGAATGCTTAAGAGGAGACGGCGAGTGGATAGCGGGACTCGCGTGGTCCCTAGAAAGCCATCGTTCTGGACTTGCTGATGATAGCGTACATAACGCCGATAATCCCCAAGTGCAAGGAATCATCGTAGCAATTTCCAAAGATGGAAGTGATAAGTATGGAGTGTCGAACCCACAAGGAGCTAAAGGTAAGATCAATATTCTCCCAAGTCCTATTTGCCACCGATACGACTCTACGTATGCCGAATGTTTGCTTCCAACTAGAAACGAGAAATAAAACTACGTCGTGGGTATGAAGAGAATAACTTCGCATGAAATTGGAGAACTAAAATATAAAAACTAGGTGATGTTATCATAAAGTTAGAATATATTACAAATAGCGAGTGTGGAATAATGATGGGTCGGTGTGCGGAATTGTCCTATGCAATTGTTAACAAGATCGGAAATCATTATTGCAAATTTATATGAGGGAGAGGCATAAGCTAACATACTTTCTCTACTTGGATCATATGCACTTATGATTGGAACTCTAGAAAGCATCCGCAACTACTAAAGATCATTAAGGTAAAACCCAACCATAGCATTAAAGCATTAAGTCCCCTTTATCCCATACGCGACAACCCCCTTACTCGAGTTTATGCTCCTATCACTCAAGCAACCAACTATAAGCGAATCATGAACGTATTGCAACACCCTAAAGTGAGAATCCTTCATGTGTGAGCGGCACGGAAGGGACCATAGGACAACACCAAAATAAACATACAACTCAAACCAATCTAGATCATCAATCAACCCATAAGACAAAATAAATCTACTCAAAACACCATAGGTTGGCAACACATCATTGGATCATAATATGTGGCATAAAGCACCATGTTCAAGTAGGGGATTATAGCGAGATGCAGGAGAGTGGACCGCTGAAAATATAGGAGGACGATGATGAAGAAGGTGATATTGATGAAGATGATCACCGCGGCGATGGTTCTCCTGATGGCACTCCCGCACCACGGAGAGGGGGGGGAGGGGGTCTCCCCTTGTGCTTCCTCCTCCATGGCCTCCCCCTAGGTGGGGAGAGGTACTCCCTCTGGTCCTTGGCCTCCATGATGATGATGGCCCCTCTGGGATGATGAAGATGGCCTCCTGTGATGGTGACCCCCTCCGATAGGGTGCCGAAGAGGGCCAAGATTTGTTTTTCGTGGCTATAGAGACTTGCGACGGCGGAACTTCTGATCTAGGTTTCTTTCTGGAGGTTTTTGGATTTATAGGAATTTTTGGCGTCGGTCTCACGTCAAGGGGATGCTCGAGGAGTCCACAAGCCACAAGGGCCCCAGCTAGGGGGCGATCAGCAGGCTTGTGGCCTCCTCGTACACTTCCTGGCATGCTCTTGTGCTTTGGGGGTCTCTTTTGGTCCATAAAAAATCACCATAAATTTTCAACCCTTTCCAAGAACTTTTATTTCTGCACAAAAAACGACACCATGGTAGTTCTGCTGAAAACAACGTCAGTCCGGGTTAGTTCTAATAAAATCATATAGATATATTGTAAACATGGCATGAATACTTCATAAATTATAGATACGTTGGAGACGTATCAGCATCCCCAAGCTTAATTCCTGCTCGTCCTCGAGTAGGTAAATGATAAAATAAATAATGTATGAAGTGTGAATGCTAGCACAGTGCATAAATTTGATCAATGATAGTTCCAAACACTTTTTATAGCATCATTATATATCATAAACAATAGATCATCTCATGAAACTTCTCATGATGAAGTAACAAGCTATTCACATGTTAAAGTATAGACCATAAAGTCTCTTGAAAACTAACAAACTATGCTCTCAGTCACCAAACAATTGTAATTCATCTTATTTTCAGGAAGGATCTATGTAAGAGATTTGGTTTAGCAAATTCCACATACTCAACTATCATATAGTCTTCCATGATTGCTAACACTCAAAGCATATTTTTAGAGCAAATGGCATCCGTCGAACACAAAGAAAGATAGGGGCTTAAAATTTTGCCTCCCAACTTATTTATCATATAGATAATTGTCAACAATAATAATTCATGATCAAATATATTTGAATGGCCATATATGCCTAGATCATTCCCCAACACATGACGCTTGACAAGAGAAAAAGGAAAAATATAGGAAGTGGTGAAGATCACTATGACTCTTGCATAAAGGTAAGTACTATAAAGTAAAAGATAGGCCCTTCACAAAGGGAAGCACATGTTGTCATGCGCTTTTTGTTTTTGGATGTGCAAACCCTTAATGCAAAGGAACATCATGTTGTATTGCCCTTTGTGATAGCAACCTTTATTATGCAGTCCGTCGCTTTTATTTCTTTACCATCACAAGTTCGTACAACACTTATTTTCCCTTACAATAAAAGATCATACATATTTAGGAGCAATTTTTATTGCATTTTGCACCGATGACAACTTACTTGAAGGATCTTACTCAATACATAGGTATGTATAAAGGAATCTCATGGCAAAACTAGTTTAAGGGTGTTTGGATGCACAAGTAGTATTTCTACTTGGTGCGGAAGTTTTGGCTAATATGAGGTGGAAGCAAGCACCACATGTTGGAGGATCCATAACAATATAACTTCTACACAAATATACCCAAACATAACTCATTAAGTTGTCTTCCTTGTCCAATTTCAACTAATTTGCTCGAGTTTGAAAATAATTACTTAGCTCACAATCATAGAAGATGTCCAAGATAGTATATTTATATGTGGAATCTCTCTTCCTTCACTATTCTTTCATGAATTGTTCAAGTGACCAATGCGGTGTTTGCTAACTATCAATAAATCTTACCACATATACTTATTATGTGTGAAGTCATTACTCCCCAAGGGATAATTATATGAAGCATATTTAATTTCAAATTTATGATATTCAATTCATTCAACCATTTACTCATAGGATATAAGTGAAGCACTAGACTAAATGACACACTACTCCAAAAAGATATAAGTGAAGATCAATGCGTAGTCAATTAGTTAAATAGCCATGTGAGGACTCTCTATTATTAAAAATTTCAGATCCCATGATTTTATTGAAACAACAAAAAAAATAAAATGGCATTCCAAGGATAGCACACATCATGTTAATGAATAAAAATTTAGGCTCAACATAGGCTAACCGATAATTGTTGATGAAGAGAGGTGGGGTGCGTAGCATCCCCTAGCCTAGATACTTGAGACTTCTTGAAATATTTACTTGGGGTGCCTTGTGCATCCCCAAGATTGAGCTTTTGTATCTTTTTCAATCCTCTCATATCCCAGTTTCACCCATTCTCAAAAACTTCATCCACACAAAACTCAAAAAGAACTCGTGAGATAGGTTAGTACACATAAGAACAAATCAACACTTCATGTAATGCCAAGACAAGTTGCACAATAATTTTAAAACATTAGGTACTATATACTATCATTTCCTCAATTTATATCTACCAATATAGGCTATGGAAACTATAGGATAAGTAGATAACAAAACTATGACAACAATCTGTCTAAACAGAACAGTCTGTAGCAATTTATTAAACTAGTGCACTTATATAACTCTAAAAATTATTAAAATTTAGAAAATTCCAAGTAATTTATATTAAAACACCTTGTAAGAATTTGCAGAAACTTTCCACGTTCCAGTAAAATATGAAAAATCAAACACTATAGTAGAAGTTTCTGTTTTTACCCAGCACAAATCAAAACATGCAATGCAAGCATCCTAAGGCAATTCTTGGAACTTCTTATTGAAAAACAAGATTATAAATAACACCTAAAAGAGAACAAACAAAATAAAATGACGCTCCAAGCAAAACTCATATTATGTGACAAATAAAAATATAGCTCCAAGTAAGATATACCAATAGTATTAAAGACGAAACAGGGGATGCCTTCCGGGGCATCCCCAAGCTTAGGTGCTTGAGTATTACTTGGATATTACCTTGGGGTTTACTTGTACATGCCCAATCTTAGGTTCTTTTCACTCCTTATTCTCCTCATATTGGTATCTCACCCTTGAAAACTTCAATCACACAAAACTTAACGGAACTCCGTGAGAAGGGTTAGTGTAATGGAGATGAATCATTCACTTAGGTACTGTCAAGACAAAATTCATAATTGTTCTCACATAATACATAATGTATTATACCATTAACATAATTTATATCACTGAATATAAGCTATGGAAACACTAAAACAAGAAAACTATGCATGCAAAATAGAATCTGTCAAAAACAGAACAGTCTGTGAAGATCTGTAGTATAGCCATACTTCACTGTCTCTAAAAATTCTGAAAAATTAGGGTAACCTGTATTTTTTTATATAAATCATTTGTAGAAATTACAGAATCTTTTGAATCTCTTGTGAATTTATAAAAATTCTGGACTAGGCACCAAGGTTTCTGTTTTTGCACAGTATCAAGTCAACTATCCACCACATCATCCCAAAGGCATTACTTGTCACTTTATTGAAATAAAAGGCACAAAGCATGATTACTACAGTGGATTAATAATGTGAACACACAAAAACATAAAGTAAAAGTGTTGGGTTGTGTCCCAACAAGCGCTTTTCTTTAATGCCTTTTTAGCTAGGCATGACATTTTAATGATACTCTTCCAAGCCTAATTCCGATGGTAATTTATTCATACTCTAAAAGATATAAGTGAAGTTCATAGAGAATTCTAAAATTAATATAGATTAACCAATATACAATCTCAAGATATATAAGTGAAGCACATGAAGCATTCAATAAAGCCATACTCAAAAGATTTAAGTGAAGCACAAAGAGCATTCTACAAAGCCATACTCAAAAGATTTGAGTGAAGCGCATGAAGCATTCTAGAAAGTCATACTCAAAAGATTTAAGTGAAGATCATGAAGCATTCTACAAATAAATGAATGAATATCTCATACTAGAAGGGTGCATAAAGGAAAAGAAAAACACTAAAGACGCATATCATGTGAACAAAACAAAAACCGAGGTATACCAATAATTGTTGAAGAATAAAGATGGGGTGCCTTCCGGGGCATCCCCAAGCTTAGATGCTTGAGTCTACTTGAAATATTTACTTGTGGTGCCTTGGGCATCCCCAAGCTTGAACTCTTGTCTCTCTGTATTCTTCTTATATTGATACCTCCTCGATCTTCGAACACTTCATTCACACAAAACTTAACAAAACCCTCGTGAAATCTGTTAGTATAATAAATCAAAATACTACTTTAAGTACTGTTGTGAACCCATTCCAAATTCATATTAGCATTATATCTATTGTAGTCCAACTTCACCATAGCTCATACCCCCGATATAACCCATAGATTCATCAAAATAAGAGAACAATGCATAGAAAACAGAATCTGTCAAAAATAGGACAGTCTGTAGCAATTTGGAAACTCCGTATACTTATGTAACTCAAAAAATTCTGAATAATTAGGACAAATTAAAAAAATTACATAGCACGACTGTGTAAGATTTCAGAAACTTTTGATATTCGAGTAAAAAATGTAAATTTCACGCACTACAGCCAAAGTTTCTGTTTTTGCGCTGCACACACCAAACAAGCAATCTAATCATCCTAAAAGCAAATCTTGGCACATTATTTTTATAATACAATGGATATATACAAGGGGATAATTATTTTTGATAAGCTTCCGTGAAAAATTCTACATTGTTTCCATGAGCATGAACACAAGTGTTCAAGGTCGACCCTCACTTCTCCAATGCACAACCTTCCAATCACTTCTCTTTTTGAAAAACTTCTTAGGCATAGGAGGCAAGTAACTCTTTTTGTACTTTTAATTTTTTGTTTCACCCACAAATAAATAAAGCTAAAAGGGAAAATAAAATCTACTTAGTGAAGAAAGCAAACAAGCACACACGAGAATATTAACCACACGCTATTGCTCCTCGGCAACGGTGCCAGAAAAGAGCTTGATAATCCCCAAGTGCAAGGAATAATCGTAGCAATTTCCAAAGGTGGAAGTGATAAGTATGGAGTGTCGAACTCACAAGGAGCTAAAGGTAAGATCAATATTCTCTAAAGTCCTATCTGCCACTGATACAACTCTACGTACGCGGAACGTTTGCTTCCAACTAGAAACGAGAAATAAAACTACGTTGTGGGTATGAAGAGAATAGCTTTACATGAAATTGGAGAACTAAAATATAAAAATAGGTGCTGTTATCATAATGTTAGAATATATTACAATATATTACAAATAGCGAGTGTGGAACAATGATGGATCGGTGTGCGGAATTGTCCTAGGCAATTTTTAACAAGATCGGAAATCATTATTGCAATTTTATATGAGGGAGTGGCATAAGATAACATATTTTCTCTACTTGGATCATATACACTTATTATTGGAACTCTAACAAGCATCCACAACTACTAAAGATCATTAAGGTAAAACCCAAACATAGCATTAAAGCATATAACAAGTCCCCTTGTGCTTCTGTCACTCAGGCAACCCACTATAAGCGAATCATGAACGTATTGCAATACCCTACAATGGGAATCCTTCACGTGTTCATGGCATGGAAGGCACCATAGGACAACACCAAAATAAACATACAACTCAAACCAATCTAGATCATCAATCAACCCATAAGACAAAAGAAATCTACTCAAAACATCATAGGATGGCAACACATCATTGGATCATAATATGTGGCATAAAGCAGCATGTTCAAGTAGGGGATTATAGCAAGATGCGGGAGAGTGGACCGCTGAAAAGATAGGAGGACGGTGATGAAGAAGGTGATGTTGATGAAGACGATCACCGCGGCGATGGTTCCACCAATGGCACTCCGTGCCACCAAGAGAGAGGGGGAGAGGTATCCCCCTTGTGCTTCCTCCTGCATGTCCTCACCCCTAGGTGGGGAGAGGTTCTGCCTCTAGTCTTTGGCCTCCATGGTGATGGTGACCCCTCTGGCAGGGTGCCAGAGAGGTCGAAAATACGATTTTCATGGCTACAGAGACTTGCGGCGGTAGAACTTATGATCTAGGTTTCTTTCTGGAGGTATTGGGATTTATAGGTTTTTTTGCGTCGGCCTCACGTCAAGGGGACACTCGAGGAGTTTACAAGCCATAGGGCCCCTAGCTAGGTGGGGGGGGGGGCAGTAGGCTTGTGGCCTCCTCGTCTAGTTCCTGGCCCAACTCTTGTGCTTCGAGGTTCTCTTTTGGTCCATAAAAAATCACCGTAAATTTTTGGCCCATTCCGAGAACTTTTATTTCTGCACAAAAAACAACACCATGGTAGTTCTGCTAAAAACAACGTGAGTACGGGTTAGTTCTAATAAAATCATACCAAAATCATATAGAATTGTTGTAAACATGGCATGAATACTTCATAAATTATAGATACATTGGAGATGTATCAAATGCCCATGAAGATCAACTCGGACCAGCGGCAAAGACCTAAGAACCACACCACATAACCTCCTAGCCACATTGTAAGAGCACATTTCTCCATGTGTGGTTTTGGGTAATTGATGACACCCCTACGGACTAATGGTTGCCTTGAGTTATATTCGAAGGATTTGTCCATAGGCACTTCTTGAAGTCCATCTGTTGGGTTTCAAGGAGTTTATATGGTGACCAAGGTTGTATTCAAGGTTTATCCAAAGATTGGTCATGTGGGAGTTGAGCTTATTGCAAGCATGTCTTGAAGAATAAGATTGTGTAAGCATTCATGTTTACCGTCAAGACTCACCTTTATGTAGAGAGAATCTAAGATACAAGGTTGATCAATACTAAGTCAAAAAGTGAATCAAGTTGATCAACACACAAAGCGTACAAGATGTACTGAGAGGGATCAAGTGATCCCATGGTGTGGTAAGCATTGTCCATTACGCTTTGTGTACTAATCCATGGTCTACGTGAGAGTTCTTTGTGGGGTTAGGTATATTTCCATGGGCTTGCATCAAGAGGCATATCCCATACATCCCATGGAAGATGACATCAAGTGGAGATCGTCATCAAGGTTGCGATGTGCAAGATCAAGTGAAGCATCACGGAGAGATCATGCTTGAGGCTCGCCGTTCATTGTGGCAACATGGACTTGTGAAGATGTGCCGAAGAGTGGCTCACCCAGAGTGGAGTATGGGGGAGCAATCATCTAGTCTTCATCAAGCAAACACAATCAAGAAATGTGGTCCATCTTGAGGAAGTCAAGATCGTCATCATCTAGCTCAAGTGGACTATGCGCAAGGCTAAGGTTTGACCTTGATAGGGTTTTCTATTTTACCGGTCTCATGGTGGTAGTTCAGAGACCGGGTTATAGGATCGATTGCCACACTATCAAGGGGGCTCTCAAGTGAGTAGCTTGATCGTATCATTCATTGAGAGCTCAAACCATTGTATTCTTGGCATCATCATCTTTCTTGGTTCTTGGTTGGTTTTTCTCTTTGAGGTTTCTTGAGCTTATGGTCAACTTCATGACTAGCTCAAGTTCATTGAAAACGGAGTCCATATGTATATTCTATGATGTTTTCGATGTTGGAGTTATTGCCGATTCTTCATTGAAAGAGGTTTCTCATCTCTTTATCTTTGGATAGCTCTTGTCAACCTGGATCCAACAAGCTTGAGTTTGCTCAATTTGGAGCTCATTTGCAGAAGTTGTGGCAGTTCTGGTTTTGACTGTATTCTTCCGTTTTTCTAGCCGAGTAGTTGTAGGTGTTGCAGTTCAGTGGATTGCGGTAGTACCGCTCCTCGGAGCGGTGGTACCGCAAGTGGCGCTGAAGTAATTTTTTACTTCCGCCCCGAGGGCGGTAGTATCGCAAATGACTTCCGGTACTACCGTGCGGACTTTCTCGCAGAGTTTCCCTCTACGTAGGTTGGCACGGAAGTAATTTTTTACTTCCGTGCACCTCCAGTGGCTGCCTCTATCGACTGTGCGGTAGTACCGCACGGGCTCGTGGTAGTACCGCTCCGGGGGTTCTATCGCTTGTGGCCCAGTGCTAACGGCCAGGGCCGGTTACTCCCGTGCTAGCGGTAGTAGCACACAAGGCTGCGGTAGTACCGCAAGCCGTCACGGTAGTACCGTGACTTTTGCAGTAGTACCGCGATACGAGGGGCTGAGTGAGTGGATAACGGTTGGATTTTTCCCCACCTATAAAAGGGGGTCTTGTTCTCCAATGGACTTTATCTCTTGAGCTCGTGTTCTTCCCCCATTGTTGACCTTCTTCGAGCTTGCTAACTCTCAATCCCTCCAATTATTCTTGCTTGTTCTTGAGGGAAAAGAGAGAGGAGATCTAGATCCACATTTCCACCAATCACTTTCTCCTCTAAGTGAGGGGAACCCCTTGGATCTAGATCTTGGACTTCTTCATGTTCTTTTTAGTTCTTCCTCTCATTTCCCTCCCTAGCATTAGTTGCTTTGGTGGGATTTGGGAGAGAAGGACTTGGGCACTCCGTGTGCCCTTGCCATTGCATTTGGTGCATAGGTTTGAGTTCTCCACGGTGATACGTGGAAGTGAGAAGTCGAGAAGCTATTACTCTTGGGTGTTTGATCACCCTAGAGCTTGTTCCTCTTGGGTGCTTTGGCGCCCTAGATGGTTGGTGGTGCCTCAGAGCTCAATCATTGTGGTGCAAAGCTCCGAGCAAGCTTCGGGGTCTCCAATTAGGTTGTGGAAATTGCCCCGAGCATTTGAGGTCACCTCGGAGCCACAATCCATTGTGGTGAAGCTTCGTGGTGTCGTTGGGAGCCTCCAATCAAGTTGTGGAGATTTCCCCAACCTTGTTTGTACGGGTTCGGTGACCACCCTCAAGGCTCCCTTAGTGGAATCACGACATCTTTCATTGTGCGAGGGCATGAGGAGATTTCGGTGGCCCTAGTGGCTTCTTGGGAGCATTGTGCCTCCACACCGCTCCAAACGGAGATTAGCATCCACAAGGATGTGAACTTCGGGATACATCGTCGTCTACACATGCCTCGGTTATCTCTTACCCGAGCCCTTTTACTTATGCACTTACTTTGTGATAGCCCTATTGTTTCTTGTTATATATCTTGCTATCACTTAGTTGTCTATCTTTCTTAGCATAAGTTGTTGGTGCACATAGGTGAGCCTAGTTGTTTTAGGTTTTTTGCTTGACTAATTAAACGATAGTTTTATTCCGCATTTGTTCAAGCCTAAACCGTAATTATTTTAAAGCGCCTATTCACCCGCCCCTCTAGGCGACATCCACGTCCTTTCACACGTCTCCACGCGTGATGCTCTCACAAGAGTAACAACGCCAAGACACTGCGATCCTCACTCCTGCAATGAACCTAAGATTTTGCCCGAGTACCACAACCCAAATAAGAAGGGGAGATGCCGACACACCTCAACGACGCCTCCAATGAGGGGAATGACACCCACGGGCGTTGTCTCCGCCAGCATCGACCACTGTAGAAAAATCGCTGGCCACAACTTTCATTGGTGGCGTGCCATTTTCAACCAACACGAGCACTAATATTTTCAAATAGTGTTGACGTCGCCTATTTTTGTACGCCATAGCTATTGACTTAGTGCTAGCATTGATTTTTTCTAGAATGCCACTTGTATGTGGGTCCTGACATTGTGTCCAGGCGTAACTTACTATTAGTGTAGCAGATTTAAACCACGTCGACAATACTTCATATAACCATGGTGTTGCTTACTACCGTACGCCAACAATATATTTTGCCAGTCCACTTTTATCAGTACACTTTGGGGCCCGCATAACACGAGAGTAGCATACGATGGTAATGTCAGAGAGTTGCCAATATTTTGGGGAAAGGTTGATTCATTTCCATTTCGTCAAATTTCTGGCACTCAATATGTCCCTTTTTTAGCAAAGATCATACCAAAATTTTGTATGCCCTCGTTGGTAATATATGTAATTATTTTTGTACTTACATCCTTTGAAGGACGCTTTGATCTATCAAATATTCAATATGGATCAAAGTGTGAAGGCGTTTCTGAATTTCGCGATGACGAATATGATACAAAAGTGTGAAATGCTGATATTATGTCCATGCAAGTCATGCAAAAATGGAGTTTTCTATAACCCGTTCGATGGTAGCGTCCTGGCGCACTTGACCCGTCATGATTTCGTTGAAGGTTATACACGGGTGAACAAAGCATGGTGAGGAGGATGAGGATGTTTGCGACAACAATGATGGAGTGGTGGATATGGAAGCGGGAAGCCCTTTCCATTAAGCAGGGCCCTCAAAAGGAGGAAACAATAATGAACATGCGCATGGAGGAGGAAATGATGAAATGCCACCCAGGCATGAAGAGGATAATGTCATGCATGATATGTCGTTGGCTAAAATGCCGCAGGATCCTCATGTTAAAGAACTGCTATGGAAGAATATGGCCAGTGAGAGAGCTGCTATTAAGGACGCTCTCAAGTTGTCGCAATTGGAGTTAGATGTGAAAGCTCCACTGTATGAAGGTTGCATCCTGAGCACACCTGCCTGCACGTCACGCTCAAACTTCTAGACATCAAGGTAAGATTCAAGGCATAAACGCAAATCTGGATGCTACATTGGAATATTTACACAAAGTTTTGTCCAAGGGGAATTTGTTGCCTAAGAGTGTCGTTGAGGCGAATAAGATCGTGTGCCCTCTTGATTTGCCGCATGTAAGATATCACACATGCATCAATGATTGCATCTTATATGTAACGAGCATGAGCACAAAACATACTGTACAACTTGCAAGGCACCCCAATACAAGCCTGGAAAGAAGGAGACTTGAAAGGTTGTATGGTACCTTCCGTTGATTCCTCCCCCGCGGTGTTATTTCGCTGACGCGAAGGAAGCAAAGAACATGACTTGGAACAAGACTAGGACATCTAGAAATGTTGGTATTCTAAGACATACTACAGATGGTTGTTAGTTGAAAGCACTCGACTGCATAGAACCAGAATTCACAGCAGAAGAAAGAAACCTCAAGTTGAGTGTCATTAGTGATGGATTAAATCCATTTGGCAACCAGAGTAGCACACATAGTACATGTCCCTTGTTTGTTTTGATGTACAACCTCCCGCCTTGGCTCTGCGTGAAACAGAAGTACATACACATGGTTATGTTAATTCAATGGTCGATCCAACCAGGCAATGATATCAACACATATCTTGAGCTTTTAAAGGAGGACTTAGACAGATGTAAGGATGATGGGTCAAAACCTGGGACGCTATGTAACAGCCCAAGAGCATCCCTTGCCATATTTGTAATATTTGTCATGTGTGAACCTTCATGTTGTGTCCTTGGGATTTGAGTAATATATTTTGCTTCATGTCATTTGCATCATGGCATCATATCATCATCTCTTGTTTGCATTATATGTTTGCTGTGCCATGTTGAGTGTGAGTGTGCGCTTGTGGCGTTGGTGTGCATGGAGGCATGTGCCATCATGGTGTGAAAGCTCTCCTCAAGTCTACAAAAACTATGCCCACCTCTCCTATTTTCAAATTTGCAATATATGGTGATTTGTGTGCCCTATTCATCTCATTTAAAATGATGCACTTCTCATAAATATTCTGTTATGCTCATAAAATTAGCTCTCAACCATGTTGAAGTATTTTTGTCTTCTGGATCCTTGCAAAACAGATCCCAATATAAATATAAGTGGTTTATTTTATTCGCCCTAAAATGCTCAAACCATTTTTAATAAATAGGGCATGTTTTGTGATTCCAAACATATTTTCTTTCCCCCCAAAATCCATCTCTCTTTTCTCTGTGATTTATTTGCAATATGGGGTTTTATAAAAAAAGAAAAAACATTTTCTGAGAAGCCAGCGTGCTAGGCCTCTCCTGGCCCAACAACAGCGAGCCCAGCGGCCTCCCGCAACCCAACCAGCCAGCAGACGCGTTCGTCATCCTCCTCTTGTACGACACACCATCCCGAGCACCACGTCGACATCCCGATTGATTCGATGGCCGACAGACACCCTAGGTCCCTTTATATGATGTCCCTGGTACCCTAGGGTTTCCCCTCGATCCATTTTGTCCCTTTCCTTCCCTCTCTACAGTCAGGTAAGGCTAGCCACTCCACGTCTACGCCCTGCTCTGCATGCTCTGGCTGAGCTCGAGCTTGTGCTCGGGGTAGCCCCTCTGCATCGTCTTCTTCCTCCTTGACAGTGTGGATCGACACCCCAGAGTCCCTGCTATCTTCTCCATCTACGTACGCAATGCCAGCAAGCCCAGAGCTCCCTTACCATCGCCGTTTTCTTTGCTGTGTTCGGATCAGAGGTGCACCGTCCTTTTGTCGACCGTGGCATCATCTCCGTTGCCCCTCCAGCCATAGATTCATGTCCTAGGTGAGCTAGGTACATCCCTCTTCCACCCTAATCCTATTCGCGGCTAGACGATCCGCGTAGGAGATAATAGGACCATGTCAACTTCGCGCTCTCCGTGCTTTGGCCATAGGTGCAGTGTACACGTACTATTTTTTTGCATTTTTGTTGTTTCTCCCCGCACGCCATGTAGTTCTCCCTCGTGCGTAGACCTTTAGAGCGCACCTCCGCAGTGCCTCGCCGCGCTCAGCTCCCTGCCTCTCACATCATCACCTTTGCCCGAGCCGAGCAAGAGCTCGAGCTCGAGCACCAAAGCCATCCCCGTCCTCTATGCCATGGAGCCGCTCCGCGGACGAGAACCGAGTGCCCCATCCATTCTGCACCCTCACCGGGGCTCTGCTTCTCCGGTGGCCGCCTCCGGTGATCGTTGGGGCGCTTACATTTTCTCTGTCGCAAGGAAAGAAGAAGCCAACATCTGGCTGGGAATAGAACAAATGGTCTCGTGCCCCCTTCTTGTCAAGCGAACCCACCTAACTCAACTGGTTAGCCCTATGCTCCACATCCAAGAGGTGCACCACATCCTGGAGGTCTTGGGTTCTAAACCCAGGCTCCACAAGTTGGTCTTTTATTTGTTTTCTTGTGTTCTGACGTTCGGGTCCAACATGTCATCCTCTTGGGACCCTGGTGTGTATGCCAAGTGGCCCCCTTGTTTTTTTCATTATTGTTTTTTCCAGTGTTTCAATGATTTTGCATTTAAGGAAATATTGCCAGATTTTTCCTTTTCCAAATCTCTCAGATATTCTAGAGCATGCCAAAATTGGCATATGACTTGTTAATAAGTGAATATGTCAATTTTTTCAATGCATCTGTGGGAGTTATTCTACAATAATATAGGCTTGTGATATACTATGAATTTGGGGTAGAAAATTCCAGTGATTCCAATGATGGCATTAGTTTTGACATTTGAGGAAGTTTGTAAAAAAGTCATTTTGTGATATTGTGCCATTTTGTCTTTTTCACATGAATTAATTCTTGCATGATTTGATGAACTTGCCAACATGAAATATTTACATTTGGGTGTGCTCTAGCCCTGGTATTTTTGCTTGCCATGATAGATCATGTTATGAGTGGGATTCTTGATGCCAACATGCCACTAAAAATATGTTTTCACATGCCCAATTAATTCTAATTGTTGGAATCTGTTATTTTGTTGCCATGTTATCTAGATGATTCCCATGTATATGTTGCTCCTTTGGAGTTGGCTCAATGGTATGCATTGTTGTGCTTGTAATCCTATGTAGATATGTGCCAAGATCTTGTGGATTGGACCATTGCATCTAATATAAAACTTGTTGTCAGCATGCTATTCTCTTAACAAGTGCCATGTTTGCCCTTGATGAATTTCACTAAGTCTGTGATTTTGCTATTCTCAACATGTCATATTGTGAGGATGATAGCCATGGATATATGCATATTCTGATGTTGCCACAGTGTAATTAGTTGTAGTACATGTTGTCCTCTATCACCCTGTTAATTTTCGCGCCATGAATTGCCCTCTAGCATATATAATTGTTGCTATCAAGTTGCTATCATGTTAACTCGGGATCTGTAAAACTGGAATTTTCACTAAGTCCCTAAAAACTATTTCAACATGCCATTTTGTGAGCTCCATTGCCATTGATCCATGCTTCCTTTCATGTTTCTGTAGATAGATGAATTGTTGAGCATGTTGTTTACTTCCTGTACATGCCTTGGTTGTGATTTGAAACTTGCTGTAGCTCTGGTTATATGTGTTACAAGATGTCATGTTGCTGTTTGTGGAGAGATTGTGTGTTTGAGTGTTTTGTGACTTGTGGGAGCTATACTCCATTGTTTTGCATGATCTTTGGGTCTATTCTTGCTAGATTTTCATTTCCAATACAGTGGCATCCTTGGAATACCAAGGAATAGCCCATGGCCTTTTTCATCTTTGCATTTGCCTCCGTTAACATTCGTACCTTGTCGCGAGCGTACCGTGAGCTTCGTTACTCTACTTGCAACGTTCTACATATGCATTTGCATCAATTTTACATGATGGGAATAGTCCTTGAAAAAATGAATGTGAGTGAATTTTTTTGGCGAAGTCACCCCTCAAGAACTTCTCTAGTTCTTCTTCTTTGGGATCCACAACAATGATGGGAAACCTTGGAGTTAAAGTAGAACTTGTAAAAGTTTAGCTTGTTGTAGCCTTGGGAACCCACTTGACCATGGCTTGGGATTCATCTTCATATGAGTGAATATCCTCTTGAAGCTTGTCCTTGCCCTTGAGCTTGTGGTCTTGTGGTGGAAGGTCATCTTGAGCTTTTGTTCTATTGGGGAGAGTATGTTCATACTTCTCCCTTTGAGGAACAAACTTGGTCTTGGGGTATTGACCTTCTTCCTATTCAACACCATTGTTATTAAAGTATCCAATGCCATGGTTCTTCTGGTATCCTCCATGCTTGCGTACAATTTCCCCAAATTGCTTAGATCCGGGAAGACTTCTGTAGATACCCTTTTCTATAATCCCTTTCAATAGGTCATTTTCTTGCTCAAGGGTAACTTGGCTAAGAGAATCGTTAGTGGTATCAATAGAACTACTAGAGGCAATATCATTTGATTTATCATTTTTATTGCTACTAGTTGAAGAACCTTTCTTGCCTTTGTTACTAGTTTGTTTAGCCTTAACTTGTGGAATGAATGTAGAAAAGAGTAGTCATTTGGCTAGATAAGAGGAAGTCTTCTTTCGAAGATCGTCATTGATAGCTTTAAGGAATTCATGCTCTTGCTCCAAATTGAGCTTCTCGGAGCGAAGCTTCTCGTGAGTCATTTCAAGTTCTCTATGATCTTCTAGAGTAGACTCATGTGCTAAATTAAGAGTGTTTAGTTCTCTAGTTAGTCACTCTATTTCCATCTTATCGTCACCACACGACTTATCTTGACTAAATTGATTACTAACAAGTTCGTTTTGACTAATGTCACCAGATATGTCAAATAGTAAGTCATCATCTCCTAGTAGGTCATCCTCATCACTATTAAAGTTAAGGTATTGTGGGTGTGATACCTTGGGGGCTTTAGCAATGAAGCAACTTCCACTCCCTTTATTTGGTGAATCAAATATGTCGTAGGAGTTGGAGGAAATGAGTGCAAGTCCGGCAACACCTTCATCTTGACTATAGTGAGAGTCGGAGTGATAGCTTCACTCAGAGTGGTTGTCGGATTCGGAGCCGGAAACCGATTCACCAACATAAGGTTGTTGTCTTCTTCTTGTGTAGCTCTTGGCGTACTTGTCTGAAAGGACGTGGATGTCGCCTAGAGGGGGGTGAATAGGCGCTTTAAAATAATTACGGTTTAGGCTTAAACAAATACGGAATAAAACTATCGTTTAATTAGTCAAGCAAAAAACTAAAACAACTAGGCTCACCTATGTGCACCAACAACTTATGCTAAGCAAGATAGACAACTAAGTGATAGCAAGATATATAACAAGAAACAATATGGCTATCACAAAGTAAAGTGAATAAGTAAAGGGGTTCGGGTAAGAGATAACCGAGGCACGCGGAGACGACGATGTATCCCGAAGTTCACACCCTTGCGGATGCTAATCTCCGTTCAAAGCGGTGTGGAGGCACAATGCTCCCCAAGAAGCCACTAGGGCCACCGTAATCTCCTCACGCCTTCGCACAATGCAAGATGCCGTGATTCCACTAAGGGACCCTTGAGGGTGGTCACCGAACCCGTACAAACAAGGTTGGGGCAATCTCCACAAACTTGATTGGAGGCTCGCAACGACACCACGAAGCTTCACCACAATGGATTGTGGCTTCGAGGTGACCTCAAATGCTCAGGGCAATCTCCACAACCTAATTGGAGACCGAAGCTTGCCCGGAGCTTTGCACCACAATGATTGAGCTCCGAGGCACCACCAACCGTCTAAGGTGCCAAAGCACCCAAGAGGAACAAGCTCTAGGGTGCTCAAACACCCAATAGTAATAGCTTCTCAACTTCTCACTTCCACGTATCACCGTGGAGAACTCAAACCTATGCACCAAATGCAATGGCAAGGGCACACGAAGTGCCCAAGTCCTTCCCTCCCAAATCCCACGAAAGCAACTAATGCTAGGGAGGGAAATGAGAGGAAGAATGAAGAAGAACATGAAGAAGTCCAAGATCTAGATCCAAGGGGTTCCCCTCACTTAGAGGAGAAAGTGATTGGTGGAAATGTGGATCTAGATCTCCTCTCTCTTTTCCCTCAAGAACTAGCAAGAATCATTGGAGGGATTGAGAGTTAGCAAGCTCGAAGAAGGTCAACAATGGGGGAAGAACACGAGCTCAAGAGATGAGGTCCATTGGACAAGAAGACCCCCTTTTATAGGTGGGGAAAAATCCAACCGTTATCCTCACAGCCCGCACAGAGCGGTACTACCGCTCCAAGGGGCGGTACTACCACTAGGGCAGTAGTACCCCTTTGAAAAACAACACCGAGGAGGCAAAAATCTAGTAGAACCGCCAGAGGGGTACTACCGCTCGTCCTCACGGTACTACCGCTATGGATAGCGGTACTACCGCTACGGGTAGCGGTACTACTGCTTGCGAGCGGTACTAAAAAATTACATCCGTGTCTACAATGGCTATAAATAACACGAGATTTTGGTCCGGAGCGGTAGTACCTCTCCTGGAGCCGCGGTAGCACCGCTCCGGAGCGGTAGTTAAAACTTACATCCGCTCTAGCCGCGGTAGTACCGCTGTAGCCTTTTAAGAACACCAAAACTGCCACAACTTTTGCAAACGGAGTCGGAATTCAATGAAACAAAGTTTGTTGGAAAGCTAACGACATGTTCTAACACAATCTTGATTGAAATATCAATAAGAATCAAATGAGAAAAGTCCCATAAGAAAATGGTGAGAACCCTTCCTCGAATAAGACCAGTAAAACTTCCAACACCGAAAATGCAATAGACGAAGCATATGAAATCCGTTTTCGATGAACTAGAGCTTGTCACGAAGATAACCACAAGCTCAAGAAATCACATAGAGAAAATCCAAGCAAGAATCAAGAAATATGATGATGCCAAGACTGCAATGGTTTGAGCTCTCAACGAACGATACGATCAAGCTACTCACTTGAGAGCCCCCCCCTGATAGTACGACAATCGATCCTATAACCCGGTCTCTCAACTACCACCATGAGACCGGTAAAATAGAAAACCCTATCAAGGTCAAACCTTAGCCTTGCGCATAGTCCACTTGAGCTAGATGATGACGATCTTGACTTCCTCAAGATGGACCACCTTTCTTGATTGTGTTGGCTTGATGAAGACTAGATGATTGCTCCCCTATACTCCACTATGGGTGAGCCACTCTTCGGCACATCTTCACAAGTCCATTGTCACCACAATGAACGGCGAGCCTCAAGCATGATCTCTCCGTGATGCTTCACTTGATCTTGCACATCGCAACCTTGATGACGATCTCCACTTGATGTCATCTTCCATGGGATGTATGTGATCTGCCTCTTGATGCAAGCCCATGGAAATATACCTAACCCCACAAAGAACTCTCACGTAGAACATGGGTTAGTACACAAAGCATAATGGACAATGCTTACCATACCATGGGATCACTTGATCCCTCTCAGTACATCTTGTACGCTTTGTGTGTTGATCAACTTGATTCACTTTTTTCACTTAGTATTGATCAACCTTGTATCTTAGATTCTCTCTTCATAAAGATGATGTCTTGAAGGTAAACATGAATGCTTACACAATCTTCTTCTTCAAGACATGCTTGCAATAAGCTCAACTCCCACATGACCAATCTTTGGATAAACCTTGAATACCACCTTGGTCACCATATAAACTCCTTGAAACCCAACAAATGGACTTCAAGAAGTGCCTATGGACAAATCCTTCGAATATAACTCAAGGAAACCATTAGTCCATAGGGGTGTCATCAATTACCCAAAACCACACATGGAGAAATGTGCTCTTACATTGTCCTTCTTCTCCGAGTGTTTACTTCTCCTGGATTCATAACGATCATCTCTACTCCTTCTCTCTCTTAGAGGTGACTCATCTCTTGAGATCTTTCTTCTAGGTGACTCTTCCATTATTTTGTGAGGGGTCGTGCTCTAATTAGAGTAGTGTCCGGGCCTTCCACAATTGTAACAATTCCGGTCACGTCTAGATGAATGCTTCTCTTCATATCTTGAGTTGGAATTTCTCTCTTTGCCTCTACTCTTGTTGAACTTGTTTAATTTCTTGACCATGAGGCTTATCTCTTCATTGGTAACAAGGTTGTCGCTTGATGTAGAGGGAGTTCCACTTGAGGCTTTGTAAGCACCACTTGACTTGTTGTGAAGTTCTTCCTTGTCCTTGAGTGACATATCATGAGCAACATTCCTTCCAATCACTTCTATAGACTTGAGATCTTTGTAGTTTGGCTTCATTTGTATCAATGTGCACACAGTGTCGTACTTTCCATCCAAGGCTCTAAGTATCGTCTCGATGATGAATTTGTCGGTCATTTCTTCTCTTCCTAAGATGCCAATCTCAATTGTGATGAGAGCAAGCCTAGAGCACATTTTTGTGACTCCTTCACCATCCTTCATCTTGAACTTGACAAGTTAACTTTGAAGCACATCCAACTTAGATTCCCCGACGGAGTTTGTACCTTCGTGCATACCACCCAAAGTATCCCAAATTTCCTTTGCATTCTCAAGACGGCTGATTTTGTCGAATTCTTCGGGGCATAGGCAGTTGAATAGAATGTCACATGCTTGAGCATTGTATTACAACATATTCAATTCTTCCGCGGTCGCTTCACGATCTGGTTCCTTTCCATCACCAAAGAATTCACATTGCAAGCCAACACGAACCACAACCCATATAGCGGGGTTATGACCAAGAATATGCATTTTCATCTTATGCTTCCAACTAGCAAATTTTGTACCATCAAAATATGGACCTCTACGGCGATAGTTTCCCTCACTAGACACCAACTCTCCTTGGTTGTGAGACCAATGCAATAGAGACCAAGTCTCTGATACCACTTGTAGGGATCGAAAGTAGGTCTAGAGGCGGGGGGGGGGGGGGGTGTGATTAGACTACTTGACCAAATAAAAAACTAACCTTTTCCCAAGTTAACTGGTTGGTAGATTTTAGCAATTCTAGCATACCAAGAACACCCTACACATCCATCTCTATGAGTATTGCAGCGGAAAGTGAACACAAGAAAGTGTAAGAAGATAAGGGTAGGAAGATCAAACACAATTTGGAGAGACGAAGATATTTCCCGTGGTTCTGATAGGTGGCGCTATCATACATCCACATTTATGGAGACTTCAACCCACATAGGGTAACTGTCGCGAGAGTCCATGGATGGCTCCACCCACGAATGTTTCCCCGAAGAAGAAACCTTGTCTATACCATGATGGCCTACGTCCATGGAGGATTAGCCTAACTTGGGGTAGATCTTCACGAAGTTGGCAATCTCCTTGCCCTTATGAACTTCTTGGTTCAACTCCACAATACGAAGTAGGAGGCTCCCAAGCAACACCTAACCAATCTAGGAGGCACCACCCTCCCAAAGGTATCAGGCTCGATTGTAACGATGAACTCGTTACTCTTGTGTATCAAATCATAGTCTCCCCAACACTCAATCACTCTCTCATAGATTTGGCTTGGGTAGAATAGATTGATTGGGTGGAAAGCAACTTGGGGAGGCTAGAGATCAAGATTCATTTGGTTGGAGTGGATGATCTTGACCTCAACATAATGATAGGTGGTTCTCTCTCGGAAATTTGGATACGGGAAGTGTGGGTTTGTTCTGAGTGCTTCTCTTCAAGTGGGATATGGTGGAGGGGTATATATAGGCATCACCAAAAATCCAACCGTTACAACATTATTTCCCAACTCGTTGAAACCGAAGTGAAAACTCGGTTGCACCGACGAGTGCAAAATGTGGCAACTTTGGTGTTTTGGTGATATCGATATAGAATTCTCGGTGGTACCGATATGAGTGGCCGAGGGCAGTTACACAACTTGGTGACACCGATTCACAATTCTCGCAAATTCCGATACTTGTGAAAGAGGCACTAGGATGTTGGTCACTGAAACTCGGTTGCACCAAAGTGAAAGTTGGTAGTACCGAGAAGAGGGTTTTGGATAGTGTTTCTGTCTAGGGTTTTGACTCGGTGTTGCCGATATAGAATTGTTGGTGGCACATATTTTGAGTGGTAGGTTCTAGAACGGAATGTTTGTGGGAGAGCTTGTGGCTACTTTTGGTGACTAACACTTGATCATTTTGATCATTTCATTAACCATTATTACCTCACCCCCCTTTGATAGTATTAGCTTTCTTATGGACTCAAAGTGATTTCTCACAAAGTAAAATGTAGAGTCTTCATGCTTGTATCTTGGCCAATTGTATTCCTTGCAACTTGGGGTCTCCTCACAGTCCTTTGCCAATCATAATATCAAACTTTTTCCTGAAATATACTTAGTGGAAACATTAGTCCAACAAAATATATGTTGTTATTAATTACCAAAACCACGTAGGGAGAAGTCATTGTTGGAGATATGACCCCCGCGATATAACCTGCCATTTGGACCGGGTTAGACCATGGGCGGCTTAAGGAGCATATGAACGATGGGCTGTAAAGGTGACAGAAAGGCAAGCAAGGAGACTTACCAAGTAAGCCGCCTGGCGTCCCAATACATGACGACGGCAACTCAAGGCCCATAAGGTGGATGCCAAAAGCTTTCCTAACTTGGGAGACAAGATAAGGTAGAATTATAATAGGTCACACGACATAATATGTCTCGAACTCTTGTAAACCCGTGGGTCTCGACCTGTATATAAAGGTGAGCCCCTGAGGTCAATAGGTAGGTTAGAATCTCTCGAAAGTTGGGTTAGCAATTCCGCACCCGTGTAATCAAGGTCACCATCAATACAGACGCGAAAGCAGGACATAGGGTTTTACCTCCATTGGAGGGGCCAAAGCTGGGTAAACCTGTCTCTCGTTCCCGATCCCCCCTTTTGAGTCGCCACAAAGTGGTGATGGCCTCACACCTAAGTTCTCCTATGAGGACATCTGCCATGTCAAAACCACGACAGTTGGCGCCCACCGTGGGGCCTTCGCGCGATGGAGTTGAGTTCTCGGAGGGAGCTCTTCGAGGGTTCGTGAGCTTTGCGGTGGCTCAGATGCGCAAGAGTCGTCACAACAAGCTTCTCATCAGCAATTCAAGTTGGGTCTCCGATGCCGACTCAGTCGAGTCTAGGTACTGGGTCCTCTTTGGAAAGATCGACGTGTTCATCGGTAAGATCGACGCATCAGTGCCCGAGCCAGACATCTGCACCAACATCGTCGAGCCGACTCGTCATGTTTGATCCAGCCAACATCAAGATGGCTGTCGTCACGTCTTCATAGGTTTCACCCAAGGAGTCAGCCTTCCGGACGAGCCAACAGGTGGCCAAGGTATCTTCGTCTTCTCCGATGGCGAGTCCAAGGGAGACACCGAATCGATTTTTCCTCTTTATGACGGGAGACTTGGGGGCTGCTCGGAAGCGGAGCCTGACAAGGAGTCACATGAGGCGCCTCGCCAGGTCACCATCTACATGACATGGACTGCGGTGGCACATGATCCGTCTATGACATCTGCTGCAAAAGGCTCAAGTGGGTCAGGCAAGACGTCGGTCAGGCCATGAGCAACTTGATGGTTGAGATGTCCAAACTCATGGAGAGTCCTGTCACTGCAGAGAACTAGGAAGCTCGTAACGTAGAACTAGTCAAGCTTCATGGTGAGATGACCGAGGTTCGAGAGGATATTGACGCTGAAAACACCCGTTTGGCTGAAGTGTAGGCTCATCTCTATGGCGAGTCAGAATGTTTGAGGGTTGAGGCTTGGCGGCTAGGGCTTCGTCGGGATGCTTTTGAGGTGGTTCACCAAAGGAGACACCAGAGTCGGCTGCCTATAGGCCTCGAGCCAACACAGTTGTTCGCTAGTCGAGCAACACTAGCAGCAGGTCAGGATCCGCCTCGCCATGAAGAACGATAGGTTGCGTCGGTTCAACAACCACCTTTGTAATCACCGACTTAGCATTTTCAGACGCCACAAGGCCACTTGTCCAACCATGTCGACAACATGTTGGCAGCAACGCGCAATTTAGATGCACTCCTGATTCACGGGAAGACCCCAGTTGAGATCGAGGCAAGAAACACCATCGAGATGCTAAAAACGGAAGTGGTACAACAAGCATAGTATTCTTACAGCCGCGATCGGACGCACTCCATGCCGTATGCCAGTAAGAGCCACCATGAGGAGTCTCCGGCTGTTTCTAGTAGCAGGCGTCAACGGTGGCCCTGGGTTTCTCCGACACAGCCTGTGTTACCCAACGCTCAAGTGGTAGTTGGTGCGGCCAGAGCAACTCGGCAGGCGAAGACGGAGGCAGCTGCCCTACGAGCAACTCAGCAACTCATGATGGCACCACGGCCAATGACACTGGGGTCTAGAACCAACAACAGGACGATCGACGTCTCTTTCTTGTCATCGGCTCTTCGTGGTGAGACGATTCCTAAGGATTTCAAAGGGCCTCGTAAGGTGCCCAACTACACAATAGACCTTGAGCCGGCTGCATGGATTGAAAGTTATGAGTTATCTATGGACATGCTCGATGTTAGTGGTGCGATATGCGCGAAGTATTTGACGATGATGTTGGAAGGGCCGGCTCGAACATGGTTGAAAAACCTTCCGCCCAACTCCATCAATTCTTGGAAAAGTTGAAAGAGCGTTTTATCAAAATTTTCCAAGGAATGTGCAAACGGCCAATGACAATCGTTGATCTTCAACATTGTATCCAATGCACGGATGACTCACCGCACCATTGAACTCGCCGGGTTGTTGAAATCATTCACTCATCACACAACATCATGATACGTCCATTTTGCATCATGCTTTTTATATTGATATTTATTGCATTATGGGTTGTTATTACACATTATGGTACAATACTTATGCCTTTCTCTCTTGTTTTTACAAGGTTTACATGAAGAGGGAGAATGCCGACAGCTGGAATTCTGGATGGGAAAAGGAGCAAATATGAGAGACCTATTCCGCACAACTCCAAAAGTCCTGACAAGTAACAAAGAATTATTTTGGAATATATAAAAAATACTGGGCGAAGGAAATACCAGATGGGACCAACCGGGAGGTCACAAGCCTGGGGGCACGCCCTACCCCCTAGTCGCGTCCCTGTGGCTTGTGGGCCCCCTAACAGCCCTCCGATGCCCATCTTATGCTATATGAAGGGTTTTGACCTGGAAAAAATCATAAGAGATCTTTCGGGACGAAGTGCCACCGTCTCGAGGCGGAACTTGGGCAGAACCAATCTAGGGCTCCGACGGAGCTGCTCTGTCGGGGAAACTTCCCTCCCATAGGGGGAAATTGAAGCCATCGTCATCACCAACAATCCTCTCATCGAGAGGGGGTAAATCTCCATCAACATCTTCATCAACACCATCTCCTCTCCAAACCCTAGTTCATCTCTTGTATCCGATCTCTGTCTCAAAACCTCAGATTGGTACCTGTGGGTTGCTAGTAGTGCTGATTACTCCTTGTAGTTGATGCTAGTTGGTTTACTTGGTGAAAGATCATATGTTTAGATCCTTAATGATAATTAATACTCCTTTGTTTATGAAAATTAATATGCTTTGTGAGTAGTTACGTTTGTTCCTGGGACATGGGATAAGTCTTGTTATAAGTAATCATGTGAATTTGGTATTCATTTGATATTTTGATGAGATGTATGTTGTGCGTACTCTAGTGGTGTTATGTGAACGTTGACTACATGACACTTCACCATTATTTGGAACTAGGGGAAGGATTTGGGAAGTAATAAGTAGATGATGGGTTGCTAGAGTGACAGAAGCTTAAACCCTAGTTTATGCATTGCTTTGTAAGGGGCTGATTTGGATCCATATGTTTCATGCTATGGTTAGATTTATCTTAATTCTTATTTCGTAGCTATGGATGCTTGCGAGAGAGGTTAATCATAAGTGGGAGGCTTGTCCAAGTAACGGCAGCACCCAAGCACCGGTCCACCCACATATCGAATTATCAAAGTAACGAACGCGAATCATATGAGCATGATGAGAACTAGCTTGACAGAAATTCCCATGTGTCCTCGGGAGTGCTTTTCTTTATATAAGAGTTTGTCTAGGCTTGTCCTTTGCTACAAAAAGGATTGGTCCACCTTGCTCCACCTTTTCTACATTTATGACTTGCTACCCGTTACGAATTATCTTATCACAAAACTATCTGTTACCGATAATTTCAGTGCTTGCAGAGAATACCTTACCGAAAACCACTTGTCATTTCCTTATGCTCCTCATTGGGTTCGACACTCTTACTTATCGAAAGGACTATGATAGATGTTCTAGATGACCCACTACCCCGTAGCAGATAACTTGTCTAGGTTAGAGAATGTTCTAGATGACCCACTACCTATAGATGATAGCTTTCCCGATGAACAATTAGCTGTCATAAATGCTTCGCATAATCCTCCATGGTATGCCGATTATTCTAATTACATTGTTGCTAAATTTATACCGCCTAGTTTCACATATCAACAAAAGAAAAAGTTCTTCTATGATTTAAGACATTACTTTTGGGATGATCCACACCTTTATAAAGAAGGGGTAGATGGTGTTATTAGACGTTGTGTACTTGATCATGAACATGAACAGATCCTACACATGTGTCATTCCGAGGCCTATGGAGGACACCACGCTGGAGATAGAACTGCACACAAGGTATTACAATCTGGTTTTTATTGGCCTACTCTCTTCAAGGATGCTCGTAAGTTTGTCTTGTCTTGTGATGAATGTCAAAGAATTGGTAATATTAGTAGACGTCAGGAAATGCCTATGAATTACTCACTTGTTATTGAACTTTTTGATGTTTGGGGTTTTGATTATATGGGACCTTTTCCAAAGTCCAACGGGTATACTCATATTCTAGTTGTTGTTGATTATGTTACTAAGTGGGTAGAAGCTATTCCAACTAGTAGTGCTGATCATAACACTTCTATTAAAATGTTTAAATAAGTTATTTCCCCTAGATTTGGAGTCCCTAGATATTTAATGACGGATGGTGGTTCACACTTTATTCATGGTGCTTTCCGTAAATTGCTTGCTAAGTATGATGTTAATCATATAATTGCATCTCCATATCATCCTCAGTCTAGTGGTCAAGTAGAATTAAGCAATAGAGAAATTAAATTGATCTTGCAAAAGACTATTAATAGATCTAGAAAGAATTGGTCTAAGAAACTCGATGATGCATTATGGGCTTATAGAACTGCTTACAAAAACCCCATGGGTATGTCTCCATATAAAATGGTTTATGGTAAAGCTTGTCACTTACCTCTTGAACTAGAACATAAAGCTATTAAGAGCTCAACTATAATTTCAAACTTGCTGGTGAGAAGAGGTTATTTGACATTAGCTCACTTGATGAATGGAGAACCTAGGCCTACGAGAATGTCAAGTTGTTCAAATAAAAGGTTAAGAGATGGCATGATAAAAGGATACAAAAGCGTGAATTCAATGTAGGTGACCATGTCTTGCTATACAATTCTAGTTTAAGATTTTTTGCAGGAAAACTTCTCTCTAAATGGGAAGGGCCTTACATTGTCAATGAAGTATATTGGTCCGGTGCCATCAAGATCAACAATGTCAAAGGCACTAACCCGAAGGTGGTAAATGGGCAAAGAATCAAACATTATATCTCAGGTACCCCCATAAATGTTGAAATAAATATTATCAATACCATAACTCTGGAGGAGTACATTAGGGAGACCCACCAGAACGTTTCAGACTCCAAAAAGGAATAGGTATGTGGTACGGTAAGCAAACCGACTCCAAAACTTTTCCAATATGGCTTGTTGCCACCCCGTGCACCCTTAGGACTCTGTTTTCTTGTGGTACACTCCTTTAGGTCGGTAAAAATTCATTATATATTCTCCTGATGGTTTTGACCACCGTACCACAGAAAAAAATTCCCTGTTCTCGTTTGTTATTGTTTTTCGAACATATCTGAAAATATGTCGTCCCAAGAGTCCGATGGGAGAGCTATGTATCGCATTATCTTGCCAATCCCAAGTCCAATGGGGAGAGCTATGCATCGCATTATCTTGCCAATCCCAAGCTCTATGGGGACCTAGATCCTTATGGATTATTCTCGGAGGAGGAACAAGAAGGCAAGTATGAGGAACAAAGCTCGGATGAAGAAGAGATCCCTCTGCCTCAACTAGGAGATATGCACGTGGAGTTCAGGAAATCAAGCCTCCCAAACACAAGGAGGAAACCCAAGGTTCTATTTACCCCTTCTTGTTTTCCGCAGGAGAGCAAGCAAGAATTATGTCAAAGGATATTGAAGCTTGAGCAGGAAGTTGATGATCTGAGGGGACATAATTTTATGCTTAAGAGGAAACTGAACAAGCTTAAAGATCCTACTCCAACATCACCACCTCAGAAGAAAGACAACTAAACACATGGGTATGGGCACTCCCCTTGGCTTGTGCCAAGCTTGGGGGAGGTGCCCCGGTATCGTATCACCATCACATCTTTTACTTTTATCATTTTTCCTAGTTTGATCCTTTTGGTTATAGCTTGATCTAGTAGAATAAAGTTTTTAGTATGATCTAGCTTTGAGTTCTGCTTTATGTTCCCCATATGTAAGCGAGTCCGAGAGTTATATAATAAAAAGTAGTTTTGAGTTGAGGGCTTTGCTTGCTATTATGATCTTGATAAAAAGAAATAAAATAAGTATAGAATAAAAGCAAAGAGTATATATGACGATCTTATGGGGAGTGATGACTTCACATATAAGAAGTATATAGATTGAAATTTGTTAAGAGTTGAGAAACATAGCGGTTGGTCATTGTTGCAATTAAAAGGAAGTAATAAAGAAAGAGAGGTTCACATATAAATATATTATCTTGGACATCTTTTATGATTGTGAGCACTCATTAAAATATTATATGCTAAGAAGTTGATGTTGGACAAGGAAGACAACATAATGGGTTATGTTTGCTTATTTCCGAATAGAAGTTATATGGTTATAGATCCTTTAACATGTGACGATTGCTTGCACCCCATATTAGCCAAAACTTCCGCACCAAGTAGAGATACTACTTGTGCATCCAAACACCCTCAACCTAGTTGTGCCATGAGAGTCCACCATACCTACCTATGGATTGAGTAAGATCCTTCAAGTAAGTTTTCATCCGTGAAAAAAGCAATAAAAATGGCTCCTAAATATTTATGATCTCTTATTTTATGGGAAAATAAGCGTTGTACGAACTTGTGATGGTAAAGAAATAAAAGCGACCGACTGCATAATAAAGGTTGCTATCACAAAGGGCAATACAATGTGATGTTCCTTTGCATTAAGGGTTTGCACATCCAAAAACAAAAAGCACAGGACAACATGTGCTTCCCTCTTTGAAGGGCCTATATGTTACTTTTACTTTCTAGTACTTACCTTTATGCAGGAGTCATGGTGATCTTCACCACTTCCTATATTTTGCCTTTCTCTCTTTGCAAGCGTCATGTGTTGGGGAATGATCTAGACAAATATATCCACCCGGATGTGGGTGACCATGAGTTATTTCTGTTGACATTACCCTTGAGGTAAATAGTTGGGAGGCAAAACTATAAGCCCCTATCTTTCTATATGTCCAATTGAAGCTTTAACCTCATGAGTACCGCGTGAGTGTTAGCAATTATGAAAGACTAAAAGATGATTGGGTATGTGGATTTTCTTTACAAGCTCTTATCTTGACTCTTTCCGATGTTATGATAAATTGCAATTGCTTCAATGACATAGTTTGTTGGTTCTCAATGGAGTTCTTGGTTCATACTTACCTTGTGAATGAATTGTTACTCTAGTATAAGAAATTATATATCAATAAGTGTTGCTGTTCTGAAGATGATCATGATGCTCTCATGTCCGTATTTTATTTTATCGACACCTTTATCTCTAAAGTTGTGGACATATTTATCGATCTCGGCTTTCGCTTGAGGACAACCGAGGTCTAAGCTTGGGGGAGTTGATACGTCCATTGTGCATCATGCTTTCGTATTGATATTTATTGCATTATGGGCTGTTATTACACATTATGGTACAATACTTATGCCTTTTCTCTCTTATTTTTACAAGGTTTACATGAAGAGGGAGAATGCCAACAGTTGGAATTTTGGACTGGATAAGGAGGAAATATGAGAGACCTATTCTACACAACTCCAAAAGTCATGAAAATTTACGGAGAATTATTTTGGAATATATAAAAAAATACTGGGCAAAAGAAATACCAGAGGGGACCCATCAGGAAATCACAAGCCCGGGGGGCGTGCCCTACCCCTCTGGCCTCGCCCCTGTGGCTTGTGGGTCTCCAGGCAGCCCTCTGGTAGACATCTTCTGCTATATGAAGGGTTTTGACCTGGAAAAAAAATCATAAGAGAGCTTTCGGGCCGAAGCACCTCCGTCTCGAGGTGGAACTTGGGCAGAACCAATCTAGGACTCCGGCGGAGCTGTTCTGCCGAGGAAACTTCCCTCCCGGAGGGGGAAATCAAAGCCATCGTCATCACCAACGATCATCTCATCGAGAGGAGGTCAATTTCCATCAACATCTTCACCAGCACCATGTGCTCTCCAAACCCTAGTTCATCTCTTGTATCCGATATTTGTCTCAAAACCTCAGATTAGTACCCGTGGTTGCTAGTAGTGTTGATTACTCCTTGTAGTTGATGCTAGTTGGTTTACTTGGTGGAAGATCATATGTTCAGATCCTTAATGATAATTAATAGTTGCTACTTCTCGAGCATGCGTTGGTTTCCCGTCAAGAGGAACATTTTTTTGCAGCAAAGTAGATAAGTATTTCCCTTAGTTTTTGATAACCAAGGTAACAATCCAGTAGGAGATACAAGGGAGCCACCAATAGATGTACCTACACAAATAATCAAACTCTTGCACCCAACGCTATAAAGGGGTTGTCAATCCCTTCATGGTTATTTGCATGGATGAGATCCAGTAGAGATAGATATAATAGGATGCTTGAACAGAAAGTAAAACTAAAGTAAAAATAGCGCAACAAGTATTTTTGGTTTTAGATCTGAAAATATAATATGGAAAATAGACCCGGGGGCCATAAGTTTCACTAGATGGCTTCTCTCATGATGGCAAGTATTACGATGGGTGAACAAATTACTTTCGAGCAATTGATAGAAAAGCGAATAATTATGAAGACATACAAGTCAATGATTATGCATATAGGCATCACGTCCGTCTCAAGTAGACCGAAACGATTCTGCATCTACTACTATTACTCCACACATCGACTGACTCCTGCCTGCATCTAGAGTATTAAGTTCATGATGAACAGAGTAACACATTAAGCAAGATGACATGATGTCGAGGGATAAACTCAAGAAATATGACGAAAACCCCATGTTTTTACCCTTGATGGAAACAATACAATATGTGCCTCGCTACCCCTACTTTGTCATTGGGTGAGAACACCGCAAGATTGAACCCAAAACTAAGCACTTCTCCTATTGCAAGAATTACCAATCTAGTTGGTCAAACCAAACCAATAACTCGAAGAGACTTGCAAAGATATGAAATCATGCATATAAGAATTCAGGAAAGACTCAAATAATATTCATGGATAATCTGAACATAAACCCACAATTCATCGGATCTCGACAAACACACCGCAAAAGAGTATTACATCGGATAGATCTCCATGAAGATCATGAAGAACATGGTATTGAGAAGCAAAGAGAGAGAAGAATCCATCTAGCTACTATATATGGACCCGTAGGTCTGTGGTGAACTACTCATGCATCATCGGAGGGGCAATGAAGTTGATGTAGATGCCCTCCATGATCGAATCCCCCTCCGGTAGATTACCGGAAAAGGCTCCAAGATTGGATCTCTCGGGAACGGAGGCTTCTGGTGGCAGAAAAGTGTTTTCGTGTCTCGTTTTGATAATGATGGAACATTTGGGTATTTATAGGCCGAAGATTAGGGTTAGGGGAGTTTCCAGGGGCCCACAAGCCTGCCCGGCGCCGGTGGCCCCCCTGGCCATGGTAAGCGGGCTTGTGGCCGTGTGAAAGCTCCTCTGCCTTGGTTCTCAAGTCGTGTGGCTTCCTTTTATTCCAGAAAAAATCATTCCGGAGGTTTTATTCCGTTTGGATTCCGTTTATTATTCCTTATCTACGAAACTCAAAAACAAGGAAAAACAGAAACTGGCACTAGGCTCTAGATTAATAGGTTAGTCCCAAAAATAATATAAAATAGCATATTAATGCATATAAAACATCCAAGACAGATAATATAATAACATGGAACAATAAAAAATTATAGATACATTGGAGACGTATCAGTATCCCCAAGCTTAATTCCTGCTCGTCCTCGAGTAGGTAAATGATAAAAACAGAATTTTTGATGTGGAATGCTACCCAACATATTTATCCATGTAATATTCTTTATTGTGGCATTAATATTCAGATCCGTTAGATCTAAAACAATAGTCTAATATTGATATAAAAACAGTAATACTTCTAGCACACCAACAAGGTAGTCGTGTCCTTTCGAAATAAGATGGCCTTAGAAAGTTATCCCTACAAAATCATATGGTGTGGCTATGCTCCATCTTCCCCACACAAAGTATCTAAATCATGCACAACCCCGATGAACAAGTCAAGCAATTGTTTCACACTTTTGGTGTTCTCAAACCTTTTCAACTCTCACGCAATACATGAGCGTGAGCCATGGATATATCATTATAGGTGGAATAGAATATGGATGAGGTGCAAAGGAAAATGGAGAAGATAGTCTCACATCAACTAGGCGTATCAACGAGCTAGGGAGATACCCATCAATAAATATCCATGTGAGTGAGTAGGGATTGCCATGCAACAAATGCACTTTGAGCTATAAGTGTATGAAAGCTCAAAAAGAAAACTAAGTGGTCATGCATAATGAATATCCACTAGTTATATGAAAGTGACAAAATAGGAGACTCTCTATCATGAAGATCATGGTGCTACTTTGAAGCACAAGCGTGGAAAAAGGTAGTAGAAATTGTCCCTTCTCTCTTTCTCTCATTATATATATATTTTTTATGGTGGGCTTCTTTGGCCTCTTTTATTATTTTGGTTTGGGCTTCATTGGCCTCTTTTATTTTTTTGTAAAGTCCGGATACTCGTCCCAACTTGTGAGAGAGTCATAGCCTCCATCATCCTTTTCTCTCATGGGACAATGCTCTATTAATGAAAAATCATCACACTTTTATTTACTTATAACTCAAAGAAGAAGAAATTACAACTCAATTCCTATGACAAGATATAACTCTATATGCAATATGAAGTGATGATGCAAGTCATAGAAAAACTACATGGTGGAAGTTGCATGGCAATATATCTCGGAATGGCTATGAAAATACCATAATAGGTAGGTATGGTGGCTGTTTTGAGGAATATATGGTGGCTGTTTTGAGGAAGGAGGGTTTGATGTACCGGCGAAAGTTGCGCGGTACTAGAGAGGCTAGCAAAGATGGAACGGTGAGAGTGCGTATAATCCATGGACTCACATTAGTCATAAAGAACTCACATACTTATTGCAAAAGTCTATTATTTATCAAACAAAGCATTAGATGCATGCTCCTAGGGGAGAGGTTGGTAGGAGTTAACCATCGCGCGCTCCCGACCCTCACACAAAGGTTGACAATCATTAGACAAATCATGCTCTGACTCCGTTACATAACGGTTCACCATACGTGCATGCTACAAGAATCACAAGATTTAACACATGTATCTCTTAAATTCACAACTACTCACTAGCATGAATCTCATATTACCATCCCTATTATCTCAAAACTATATGCAAGCAATCCAACTTCTCATAGTTGTTAATGCACTTTAATATGAAAGTTTTTATTATATCCCTCTTGGATGCCATTATATTAGGACTAAATTCATAACCTAAACAAATTACCATGCTGTTTTAAGAAACTCTCAAAGTAATATAAGCGAGGAGCTAGAGTTAAATAATTCTATAAAATATAACACCACCATGCTCTATAAAGATATAAGTGAAGCACTAGAGCAACATTGCCTAGCTCAAAAGATATAAGTGAAGCACATAGAGTATTCTAACAAATTCACGATTCAGTGTGTCTCTCTCAAAAGATGTGTGCAGCAAGGATGGTTTTGGCAAAAGAACAAGCAAAGACTCATATCATACAAGACGCTCCAAGCAAAACACATATCATGTGGTGAATAAAAATATAGCCTCAAGTAAATTTACCGATGGATTGAAGATGAAAGAGGGGATGCCTTCCGGGGCATCCCCAAGCTTATGATTTTTGGTATCCTTAAATATGACTTGGGGTGCCTTGGGCATCCCCAAGCTTAGGCTCTTTCCACTCTTTATTCCATATTCCATCGAATCTTCACCCAAAACTTGAAAACTTCACAACACAAAACTCAACAGAAAACTCATGAGATCCGTAAGTATAAAAAGATAAATCACCACTTTTAGGTACTGTTGTGAACTCATTCTTTATTTGTATTTGTGTAATACTTACTGTATTATAACTTTTCCATGACTCATACCCCCTGATACGACCCATAGATACATCAAAATAAGCAAACAACACAAAGAAAACAAAAGCTGTCAAAAACAGAACAGTCTATAGCAATCTATAAACTTCGAATACTTATGGAACTCTAAAACTTCTGAAAAATTAGGACAATCAGGGAAATTTGTATGTCAATCTGTTGTAAAAAATTCAGATCAATTTGACTCTCTTAACTATTTAGAAACTTCCTGGACTGAGCGCAAAAGTTTCTGTTTTCCAGCAAAATCAAATCAACAACTACCATAGAGAACCCCAATGGTTTTACTTGGCTCAAACACTAAACAAAACACAAAAACACAATTACTACAGAAGTAATAATGTGCCAAACACACCAAAAATAAGCAAAAAACAGAAAACGAAATAAAATTGGGTTGCCTCCCAACAAGCGCTTTTCTTTAATGCCTTTTAGCTAGGCATGATGATTTCAATGATGCTCACATAGGAATAGTAATTGAAACATGCAAAATAGCATCATCAATCTCATGACAAGCACATTTAAGTCTAACACACTTCCTATGCATAGGGATTTTGTGAGCAAACAATTTATGGGAACAAGAATTAACTAGCATAGGAAGGCAAAACGAGCATAACTTTAAAACTTTGAACACATAGAGAGGAAACTTGGTATTATTGCAATTCCAAGCAAATGTTCCTCCTTCATAATAAATTTCAGTAGAATAATGAAGGAATTCAACAATATAACTATCTTATAAAAATTTCTCTTCATGATCCACATGCATGCAAAGTTGATACTCTTCCAAAATAGTGGGATTATCGTTAACTAAAGTCATGACCTCTCCAAACCCACTTTTATCAAAAATTTCATAAGATTGAACACTCTCCAAATTAGTGGGATCAATAATGCCTAAACTTGACACTCTTCCAAACCCACTTTGAATATCATATTCATCATGAGTATTAAATAAATTATCAAGATCATAAGAAACATTATCACCCCAATCATGATCATTGCAATAAGTAGTGGTCATGGCAAACTCATCAAATATAGCATCCCCAAGCTTGTAGTTTTGCATATCATTAACATAATTGACATTAATAAATTTATAACAATATCATTGCAGTCATGCTTTTCATTCAAGGAAACATCATGAATCACTTCATCACAATTTTTAGATTCACGAATATCAAGCAAAACTTCATAGAGATAATCAAGTACACTCAACTCACTAGTAATTGGTTCATCATAATTTGGTCTTTTGAAAAGATTATCAAGTGGATAAGGATCCATATAAATAGATTTTGAGCAATCGAAGATGCAAGCAAATAGAAGGCACATGGCAACACAAGCAAACATAGCAACGAAAAGGCAAACGAAAGTAGGGCGAACAAAAAGGCAAATCTTTTTGGTATTTTCTGAAAATTGTTTTTGAAGTGGGGGAGAGGAAAACGAGAGGCAAATGGCAAATAATGTAAATGCAAGAGATGAGTTTGTGATGGGTACTTGGTATCTTAACTTGTTATGTATCTCCCCGACAACAGTGCTAGAAATCCTTCTTCCTACTTCTCGAGCATGTGTTGGTTTCCCGTGAAGAGGAACAGTTTGATGCAGCAAAGTAGATAAGTATTTCCCTCAGTTTTTGAGAACCAAGGTATCAATCCAATAGGAGACACAAGCGAGCCGCCAATATATGTACCTACACAAAGAATCAAACTCGTGCACCCAACGCTATAAAGGGGTTGTCAATCCCTTCACGGTTATTTGCAAGGATGAGATCTAGTAGAGATAGATATAATAGGATGTTTGAACAAAAAGTAAAACTAAAAGTAAAACTAGGGCACCAAGTATTTTTTGTATTTTTGGTTTTAGGTCTGAAAATATAATACGGAAAATAGACCCGGGGGCCATAGGTTTCACTAGATGGCTTCTCTCATGATGGCAAGTATTACGATGGGTGAACAAATTACTGTCGAGCAATTGTTAGAAAAGCGAATAATTATGAAGATATTCAAGGCAATGATTATGCATATATGCATCACATCTGTATCAAGTAGACCGAAACGATTCTGCATCTACTACTATTACTCCACACATCGACCGACTCCTGCCTGCATCTAGAGTATTAAGTTCATGAAGAACAGAGTAACACATTAAGCAAGATGACATGATGTAGAGGGATAAAATCAAGCAATATGATGAAAATCCCATCTTTTTACCCTTGATGGCAACAATACAATAAGTGCCTCGCTACCCCTACTTTGTCACTGGGTGAGGACACCGCAAGATTGAACCCAAAACTAAGCACTTCTCCTATTGCAAGAATTACCAATCTAGTTGGCCAAACCAAACCAATAACTAGAAGAGACTTGCAAAGATATGAAATCATACATATAAGAATTCAGGGAAGACTCAAATAATGGATAATCTGAACATAAACCCACAATTCATCGGATCTCGACAAACACACCGCAAAAGAGTATTACATCGGATAGATCTCCATGAAGATCATGAAGAACATGGTATTGAGAAGCAAAGAGAGAGAAGAAGCCATCTAGCTAGTAGCTATGGACCCATATGTGTGGTGAACTACTCACGCATCAACGGAGGGGGAAATGGAGTTGATGTAGATGCCCTCCGTGATCGAATCCCCCTCCGACAGATTACCGAAAAAGGCTCCAAGATTGGATCTCTCGGGAATGGAGGCTTCTGGCGGTGGAAAAGTGTTTTTGTGGCTCGTTTTGATAATGATGAAATATTTAGGTATTTATAGGCCGAAGATTAGGGTTATGGGAGTTGCGAGGGGCCCGCAAGCCTGCCCAGCGTGGGTGGCCCCCCTGGCTGCGACAAGCGGGCTTGTGGCCCCGTGACAGCTCCTCTGCCTTGGTTCTCAAGTCTCGTGGCTTCCTTTTATTCCAGAAAAAATCATTCCGGAGGTTTTATTCTGTTTGGACTCCATTTAATATTCCTTATTTGCGAAACTAAAAAAAGAGTAAAAAACAGAAACCGGCAATAGGCTCTTGATTAATAGGTTAGTCCCAAAAATAATATAAAATAGCATATTAATGCATATAAAACATCCAAAACAGATAATATAATAGCATGGAACAATCAAAAATTATAGATACGTTGGAGACGTATCGATACTCCTCTGTTTATGAACATGAATATGCTTTGTGAGTAGTTACGTTTGTTCCTGGGGACATGGGATAAGTTTTGTTATAAGTAATCATGTGAATTTGGTATTCGTTCGATATTTTGATGAGATGTATGTTGTCTCTCCTCTAGTGGTGTTATGTGAACGTCGACTACATGAAGCTTCACCATTATTTGGGCCTAGGGGAAGGCATTGGGAAGTAATAAGTAGATGATGGGTTGCTAGAGTGACAGAAGCTTAAACCCTAGTTTATGCGTTGCTTCGTAAGGGGCTGATTTGGATCCATATGTTTCGTGCTATGGTTAGATTTATCTTAATTCTTCTTTCGTAGTTGCGGATGTTTGCGAGAGAGGTTAATCATAAGTGGGAGGCTTGTCCAAGTAAGGGCAGCACCCCAGCACTGGTCCACCCACATATCAAATTATCAAAGTAACGAACGTGAATCGTATGAGCATGATGAAAACTAGCTTGAAAGAAATTCCCATGCGTCCTCGGGAGCGCTTTGCTTTATATAAGAGTTTGTCGAGGCTTGTCCTTTGATACAAAAAGGATTTGGCCACCTTGTTGCACCTTTGCTACATTTATTACTTGCTACCCGTTACAAATTATCTTATCACAAAACTATCTATTACCGATAATTTCAGTGCTTGCAGAGAACACCTTACTGAAAACCACTTGTCATTTCCTTCTGCTCCTTGTTGGGTTAGACACTCTTACTTATCGGAAGGACTATGATAGATCCCCTATACTTGTGGGTCATCACATCACAGCAGCTCAGGTTGTGCTCATCTTGGAGAAAAACTGCCATTTTCAGCCCCTGGTCCTGAAACTTGGAGGATTAAAGCATAAAGTTCAAGATATGGGTGAGTTGATGGACGTTCTTACCAGGTATGCCGAGTCAGATAGCACGATGGATCCCGGCTTAGGCGAGGATAAAACTAGCAAAGGAACGAAAGGTGATGGTGGCAAGGGTGATCGGCAAGGTAGAAACTCTAGAGGTCAAAGCAACAAACGAAAACAACACGATGGCGGGTCAGAGCTTGTGGCCAATACCAACACTGGTTTCAAAAACCAGTGCCGGAACAGTTGTCCTGGGGGTCCTATAAGTGGAATAAGTTGCATAATTACGAAGAGGCACTCAAGGGACCTTGTCCCAAGCATAGTACTCAGGACAAGCTAGCTACCCACTCATGGGAAAATTGTTATATCATGTAGGAGTTCCGCAACAAGACGTCTCAGAATCATCAAGGTGGTAATGGTGGAGGCCATCCGGGTCTGTATGGTCAGGGGGCTCACCAGGTGGATTTCCGGATCAGGTTTTCAACACCAAGGAAACAATAGCAATGGGCAGCATTATGTTCAGGGCGGTCAACAGCATAATAGACAAGCAAGATTTCAAAGTAATCCTAAATAGTTAAATGGTGGTCAATACCATGCTTTACCACCAGTACGAGTAAACGATACAAAAAGCTCAAACGGAGAGCCGTCAACGTGGTAGAACCGGCCGTTCCTAGGTACCTCAATTGGTCTGAGCAGCAAATCACTTGGAGTAGGGAGGATCACCCTCCCAGGGTTGATAACCCGAGGTTTCTGGCCTTGGTGGGGGCACCTCAGGTGGGTGGATATACCCTTACAAAGCTTGCCATGGATGGAGGTAGCAGCATCAACATCTTATATCATGACACCTTCCGACGAATGAGTCTCCCGGATGGCAGTTTGCAACCCTCAACCACAATTTTTCATGGCATTGTTCCCGGGAAATCAGCATGCCTAGTCAGGCAATTTAAGCTTGATGTTGCTTTTGGTGATGAATATAACTACAGATGTGAGCCCTTAACTTTTGAGGTGGTGAAAATAAAAAGGCCTTACCATGCTCTTTTCGGAAGGCCGACTTACACTCATTTCATGGTTCGTTCCTGCTACATCTACATCAAGCTCAAGATGTCGGGTCCCAAAGGAACTATAGTTGTGGGTGGCGACAGGAAGATTGCTCAGGAGTGTGAGGAGGGAGATGCGTCTTATGCTGAGTCGGCCTATGCTATTCAAGAATTAAGGTTCACTACGGTTGATGTTGACCCGGTCGATCAGAATCCCCTCAAGAAAATCAACACTTGAGTGAGTTGATCTGGCTTACCTTTAGTATTATTATACTTAGAGCCATTTGGCTCACTATTTTATGTATCGATCTCCGATTTCTATATATTCTTCTATGTTTTTAAATATAATAAAGACGACACCCCAAAACTTGAGTTTTTTTGCCGTTTCGGCCTATATATTCAGTATGAGTCTTTATTCTTTGAAGCACATTACTTGGGGGCTTCTCGCTCAATGAGTTATTATAATTTTATGATCATTGGAATAAAGCCGGCTTATCTGAACACCCGATGTTTTGCACTAGAAGCATTGACTCATGTATATCCCATGACTAGCTTTTCCATGAGCATAGGGCATTTGGGGGCTTCCAAATCATTGAGTTTAGCATTCTCACCCTTTTGACCCAGCATAAAAAAACCCCACAAAAATGGTTAAACCTGCCAGTATGCTTGGTGCGACTCCGATCAGTTGACCCCATGAACTCTTGACTAGTCAATCCATTGTAGACCCTGAACTGTTCGAGGTCAGAGCATTGGTTTAGTCACGTGAGAGCTGGCATAGGAAGAGCTAGGATAAACCATGGGTTATCATACCTGCTTCATTGAAGCAAGACTTAAGCCTCGGAAGCTGGTCTTTTTGTCGAGTCTCACTGAGTGGGCTTATTACAGTTTCCTTATTATTTATCTGGCCATGTATTGCAATATAATAAGCTTTTAGGTATATTTTCCGGCTCATTACTGAGTATTCGGATTACAAAACTAGACCTTATCAAGGCCGACTTTAATGAAAAATCTCCTGCGACAATGGTGTGGAAGAATTCATCAAAAACTTAAAAACCTCATAGACGAAACCTTCCGAAAGGTAGCCGATTGATTTCTTCAGATTTAGTCAGAAATCCAGAGGCAAGAAAAGGGAGTAAGCATGATAGTATTTTGGGAGACAGCTCAAAACATCAAGGTGTCATGACAGTGTTTACCATAAAGAGGATCTAATGAATGTGCACGATGGCACGACAGGGAATTTCAAAGTTTTAAACTATCCCTATTATAGGCTCGTACTATGATCCACAAAATATTAATGTTTTTGCCCAACATTCATGGGCCTGAGCCGCATGGCGGCTCATTAATCATCAAATGCTCATCTTCAAACATGGCCTGCGTCAACCGCCTTTGGACCAGTCTCTGCCGGCTCTTCCTCATCTTCAGCCTGCTGGTCCTTTTGTTGCCATTGAATTGATAGTAAGGATTCAAAGTTTGAAGAGCCCTCAATAACACTTGATGCATCGACATCAGGAGTGTCGTGGGAACGAACACCTATGGGATCATGGGAATCCCATTCGGTTCGGCAGGGGGCGGGCTTGCACAACGAGTCGGTCTGGTAAGCATCACACGGGGAGTTTTTACCCAGGTTCGGGCCGCACGCGTGCGTAAAACCCTACTCCTGCTTGGTTATATTGATCGTGTTCTAGGGTTCTAGCTACATGAGCGCCATGAACGACCGCTACGTGAGCTTGGTAACCTCCAGTTGTCTAACTGTCTGGTTGTACGGTTGTCTAACTGCCCAACCGTCCAAAAAAAACCTCTGTAACGCCCTGGGCCTCCTTTTATACCTAAGGGGATCCCAACAGTGGCGTACAGCGTGCACACATGATGCACATTGCTACAGTGATATCGTACCTAACTTTGACAGAGTAGGACAAGAGCATTCAATGCACCGTCAGGCGCCTCAGTCCGTCAGAGGGACGGGACGGGGGCCCATCCATCGGCACCGCTTAGCTCCCTCCAACGTCGACACCGCGACACGTGTCTAGGTGAATCGACACCTGGCCTGTGCGCTGGCGGTGCCTGCCGGGGCCTTGCCTTGCCAGGGGCCTTGCTTCGCTTGGAGGCTCTAGAGCCCTCCCGGCAAGGTCTTGCCAGTAGTCTTAAGTGTTCTGTGTTGGTGCTTGATGACTCTTCGCTGGGCCTTGTCGCCGGGGTGGCTACTACTTCCCGTGCACGAGTAAAGGGGCACTAGATGGCCCAAAAAAACTCTAGTGCATCGACAGGAGCCCCCGGGCCTAGGCCATACACGTCACGAGGCGTTGTTGGGCTAGGCCCAACCAGTGCACATGCACGCGTGGCAGGCCCTTGCAGTTGTGATCATTGCGCCCGATGTGCTTCCCCACGATGCCCATTGAATGCAGGTAGTGGGATACGTGCACGACGCGGCCACCGACTTTTCAATTATCATGTCAGGTCTTTTCTGCCACGCGCGTCGCATGCATAGCGGGGAGCTAGCAACGGGCGCCCGTGATTTAAAGTCCCTGAGAAAAGGCAGTAACTACGGAGCAATGGATTGGAGCGACGGGGCAGTTGTTGTTCACCCCGTGATCGAGGGCGCCACTATTGGAGGAGGTGGGCGGCTTCCTTTGGAGTGGGGGAGAGCCAGCCCTTGCGCTTCCTCCTATAAATTGGGGACAGTGGGGGCAGAGCTCATCCATCCTTCTTTCGCCCTTCGAGTGCAAAACTCCGCAGTCTGCCTCCCCCTCGTCTTCTCAATCTTCAGGCAGCGCCCGCCCTTCGCCATGTATAGGGGGCGGGGGCGACCACCTTCCTCGGCTATGAGGAGGAGCTCTCGTCGGGATCATGCCGCCGTTTCAGTCACGGAGGTGGAGGGAGGCTCGAGTTCGTGTGGTGGAGGAGGCGCGAGAGGCCATGGCCGCCGCAGAGGCCGAGGTCGGGGGAGGCGGAGCACTGCTCTACCCCTCCTCTAACGCCAGGCATCTCCATCGAAGAGGCCCATGCCGAGGGGACGGCACTGGACTTTGTCCTCGAGCTGGGTGGGGCACGTTCTTCGTTTTAAAATGATGGAGGCCAATACGCTCTCCATCAAATTTATGGGAGCTCCGACATCCGCCTCACCTGCTGCGAAGAGAGCACGAGCAGCGACGAAAGCCTGTCCTCCGACGAGAGTGACGGGGAGGACAATGGCGAAGACAGCGGTGATGCTCCCGGTCTTCGGGTGGTCAAGTCGAGCCCGAAGATTCGAGCTCGGACTGACCGCCAGCCGCGCCATCATCGCCAGCCTCACGCCTCTCCCCTCCCGGCAAGATGTCCTTGCCATGTGCTTCAATCCCGGGCACTGCCTCATCTTCCAGTTGGGTCTTCCGACAGGCCCGTGGACTTCGGCTTCTGGGGTCCATCCCCCTTTCCACCCGCTCTGGCCCTCTCCTCCGTGCAATGCTGGTCCAGGAGGTGCCAGGTTCTTGCCTGCCCATCTGGCAGCCCTGCTCGTCCGCGTAGTGCTGGTCCATAGGGGTCAGGCCAGGCTTCTGTCGGGGGCCTCTTGCCATCTTTTTCTTCTTGTAATCTGCCCATCCTCTCCATCTTTTTCTTCTTGTAATCTCCCCCTAGTGGAGAAAGTCAAATAAAGATGTTCTTAGAGGAAAAGCGATATCTTATGTACATTTGACCCTATCTGAAAAGCTGTATGTTATCTTCCTTGCTAAACTGATTCTGTGTATGGAATTTTCCCTATGCCCTTTCTCGAAGAATCTTGCCGGCGTGTGTAGTCCTACCGCAAGCGCTTTGAGGAACGAGTCCTTAACAGCCTGCTGGCGGTGCCACTGCCCGCAAGATACCTTGGCGTCCTTGGCACGGCCGTTCAAGGTGTCGTCCTTACTCGAAAGCAGGATAAGGGCGCGAGCACTGTCACTTGGATTGTTGAGCGGACTCGAAACGAAACAAGGAGCGCGGGCGAGGCCACTTAAGCTGTTGAGCGGTCCCGGACACAGTGAAGGCGCATCCAATCGTAGCAAGGTTTCCGCGCGTGCAGGTTTTCCATACGGAAGTCAAATTTGCTCAAGGAAAATAACTGTATGCCTTTCTCCTTCCAGCAAGTTTTTTGGGACGCTGTTCATAGGCATCCGTACTCCCCATCCCCCCTGGCAAAGCTGCACATGAGGTGTCCTTCCGTCCTTTACAACAAGAAAGAAGAGAAGATATGGATATGGAACCTTGGCGGTCCGTTAGCCCTTGCTGGGATTAAGTATAGTGCAACGCTTCAGATAGACATGTATGTAAACAAACATGAGAATCAGCCAAGGTTGAGAAATACTTATCTTTATTTAGCTACACATAGGGACTGAGCCTGGCTTTGTATCAAGGATTACATGCTTCAGCGGCAAGACTTGTACAAAAGGTGGTTGCCGGGGGGCCCGACAACCGTGCCTCATGGGTAGAACTTGCGAAGATGTTCGATATTCCAGGAGTTGCTCACTCGGATGCCATCTTCGGTCTCCAGGCGAACTACGCCAGGCCTGGTGACTTGTACTACCCGATAAGGGCCTTCCCACTTTGACGTCAACTTGTTTGGATTCTTGGCGGACTGAACTCGCCAAAGAACAAGGTCGCCTTCCTCAAGACTTCTGGCATTGACCTTGTGGCTATGGTAGCGGCGCAAAGCTTGCTGGTAGCACGCAGCTCTCACAGCAGCTTGAAGACAGTCTTCCTCAAGGAGCGTCGCGTCGTCTTGCCATAACTGCTCTTGCTCCAGCTCATCATAAGCGAGCACTCGAGGAGACCCATATATGAGTTCCATGGGGAGAACTACCTCCGCCCCATAGACAAGGGAGAAGGGTGTATGACCGGTAGCTCAATTTGGTGTCATCCTGATTGACCAAAGAACCACTGCCAACTCATCAATCTAGTTCCTTCCGCAGCTATGCAGCTTGTCGAAAGTTCTTGTCTTGAGGCCTCACAACACTTCAACGTTAGCCCTTTCCGCTTGGCCGTTGCTCCTTGGGTGGGCGACGGAAGCAAAATAGATTTTGCTACCAAGGTTTTGGACATATTGCATGAAGGTGTGGCTCGTGAACTGTGTGCCATTATCAGTGATGATCCTGTTGGGGACACCAAAGCGGCAGACTAGCGCTTGGAAGAACTTGACGGCTAATTGTGCTGTCACCTTTTTCACTGCTTCCACTCCGGCCACTTTGTGGACTTGTCGATTGCTACGTACAAGTACTCAAAGCCCCCGGCAGCGCGGGGAAAGGGGCCCAAGATGTCGAGCCCCCAGACCGAAAATGGCCAGGAGAGAGGGATTGTATGAAGGGTTTGAGCTGATTGATGTAATCTCTTTGAATGAAACTGGCATGCTTCACACTTTGTTACTAATGCCGTTGCATCCTGGAGGGCGGTGGGCCAAAAGAAGCCTTGCAGGAATGCTTTCCCGGCAAGGGCTCTTGACCCTATGTGGAAGCCACATATGCCTCCATGTATCTCTGCCAACAGCTCCAGTCCATCTTCCCAGGAAATGCATTTGAGTTTCACACCGTTCGGTCTTTTTCTGTACAGGACGTTGTCTATGAACTAGTACATATTAGACCGACGGGCTACTCTCTCTGCTTCCTTTTGTTCCTCGGGGAGTTCTCCTATTTGAAGGAATTGGACAATGTGTTGTGCCCATGTTGGAGCCTGGGACTCGACAACAAGGACTAAAGGCGTATCCTCTATCGGGGTAGCATTTTCCTTGACGGCAAGGTCAAGAGGGCTTGCCGGAGTCTGCTGCACCCCGGCAAGCCTGGCAGGAGCACGCGCCTCCATGACAGGAGCCTAGGTCTCCGCCAGAGCACGATGCTCACCGACAAGCCTGCCGTTTTCTTCGGCAACTTCCTCGCCAGCGGCTCTAGGGAGCTCTGTCGGGAAATACTTGCCAAAACTTAACTTTCTTCTCTTCTCTTATCCAGTTGATGGTGTCATGGAGGGTCGATTTAGTTGGAGCACGAAAGTTCCTGGTTCCACAGGTAACTTAAGGGCAGCACACTTTGATAGGCCATCGGCAACACTGTTCTCTGCACGTGGAACATGCTCCATTTGTAGGCCATCAAAACGTTCTTCCAACTTCTTCACTTCATCTACATAGGCTTCCATCAACGGGCTCTGGTAATATTTGTTCACTTGCTTGACGACAAGTTGAGAATCACTCCTGACAATAAGTTTCTTGATCCCAAGGTCAGCCGCGATCCTGAGACCGGCAAGCAGCCCTTCATACTCAGTAGTGTTGTTCATTGATCTCTCCCGGGGAAAGTGCATCTGGACCACATATTTGAGGCGCTCTCCAGTGGGTGCGACAAGTAGCACTCTGACACCAGCGCCTTGCAGCGAGAAAGCTCCATCAAAATAAATGATCCATTCTCGATCAGTCTCCTTGTCGAGGAGAGTTGACTCTGGAATCTCTTCATCAGGTGTTGGGGTCCATTCTGCAATGAACTCCGCCAAGGCCTTGCTCTGAATGGTCGAAGTTCTTTCAAACTTAAGACCAAAGCTTGATAGTTCCAGGGCCCACTCCAAAATCCTGCCGGTAGCTTCTGGGTTTCGCAATATCTGCTGTAGCGGGAAGCGGGTGATAGCAGTGATCTCATGTGCTTGGAAGTAATGGCGCAGCTTCCTCGAGGCCATAAGAAGGCCAAAGAGCAATTTTTGCATGCCAGAATACCTCGATCTAGCCCCCTGCAACAAGGAGCTGACAAAATAGATTGGTCGCTGCACCACTTTCTTCTTCTGGACTATCTCTTTCAACTGCGTAGATCCTTCTTTGCCGGCACCAGACCCTGCTGGAGACTATCCTGGTTTGTTGCACGATAGTCCTGATGTTGTTGTCGCTTCTTCGTCAACTTCTCTTTCAGCCACCAGTGCATCACTCACCACTTGATTTGTTGCCGCCAGATACAGCAACAACGACTCTTGTGGTTTTGGCGCTACTAGGACTGGCGGAGAGGAAAGGCACTTCTTCAAATCCTGTAGCGCCGCCTCCGCTTCCGGAGTCCATTTCATTGGACCTAACTTCTTCAAGATTTTGAAAAAGGGCAGGGCGTGCTCAGCAGATTTTGAGATGAACCTACTCAGAGTAGCAACACAGCCGGCAAGGCGTCGCACGTCCTTGACTCGTCTTGCTGCCTCAATTTTCTCAATTGCTTTGATCTTGTTGGGATTTGCTTCGATTCCTCGTTGAGACACAAAGAACCCGAGAAGCTTGCCGAATGGGACGTCGAACACACATTTCTCGAGGTTGAGCTTCATGTTGATCTTGCGTAGATTTGCAAATGTTTCTTCCAAGTCTGGTATGAGCATAGCCTTGTCCTTGGTTTTGACCACTATGTCGTCCATATAAGCCTTCATATTTCTATGTAGCTGGGGCTCCAAACCAATCTGGACCGCTCTCGCAAAGGTAGAACCGGCGCTTTTCAACCCGAAAGGTATACGCAAAAAGCAGTACGTACCACATGGGGTGATAAACACGGTCTTCTCTTTGTCTTCCTTAGCCATAAAAACCTGATGATAACCGGAATAGGCGTCAAGGAAAGACAACAGATCGCAACTGACAGTGGAGTCCACAATCTGGTTGATGTGCGGCAAGGGAAAAGGATCCTTGGGGCAGGCTTTGTTGGTGTCTGTTAAATCAATGCACAACCTCTATTTACCATTTGTCTTGCACACTACAACCGGGTTGGCCAACCATGTCGGATGGAGTACTCCTCTAATCAAGCCAGCTGCCTCTAGTTTCTTGATCTCCTCGGCAATAAATTGTTGCCGCTCCAAAGCTTGCTTCCGGACCTTCTGCTTGAGGGCCGCGCGTGTGGGCAGATTACAAGGTCATGCTCAATCACCTTCCTAGGAACACCGGGGATATTAGATGGTTGCCATGCAAACACATCGACATTGTCCCATAGGAAGGCGACGAGCGCGCTTTCCTATTTGTTGTCAAGGGTGGAACTTATGGTGAAAGTTCCCCCCGTGCCATCCTCCTTGGTAAACCTTGGTAAACCTCTAACGATAAGATTGATAGTTCTAAGCTTACCAATCATGTCAATTTCCTCTTCGTATGTGGGATGCAATTCATCAATGGGGAACACATAGGGATTTTCAATATGCTTTCTCAAATGGAATTTATCAAATAGACAAATCATAGCATCTTTCCATTGACTATAGTACTCTCCATCAAGAATAGGCACTCTACAACTCCAACTTTCCATACCAGACACATCCATCTTCCTCCACGGTGATGAAACCGAAGCTATGGAGACCAATGCTCTGATACCAATTGTGGGATCACTAGAAGAGTATGTCTAGAGGGGTGGGGGATATACTACTAGCACAAATTAAAATCTACACAATATCCAAAGTTAAGTGTTGGCAGATTTTAGCAATTATAGCAAGTCTAGCACACCCTACACATGCAATTCATCAAGTATAGCAGCGGAAAGTAAGGACATTGCATATGGAAGTAAGGAGTTGAGATAGGGAGATCAAACGCATGAAGGACACGATATGTGGCACTATCATACACCCACGTTTATGGAATCTTCAACCCACGGAGGGTAACGGTCGCGAGAGTCCATGGAGGGCTCTACCCACGGAGGGTTCCACTAAGAAGCAACCTTGACTATACCATTATGGCCTACGTCCATGGAGGACTAGCCTAACTCGGGTAGATCTTCATGAAGTAGGAGATCTCCTTGCCCTTACAAACTTCTTGGTTCACTCCACAACACAAAGTAGGAGGCCCCCAAGCGACACCTAGCCAATCTAGGAGCCACCACCCTCCAAAAGGTAATAGGGTCGATAATGTTGGTGAACTCCTTGCTCTTGTGCTTCAAGATGATAGAATCCTCAACACTCAATCACTCTCTCATATATTTGGCTTTGGTGGAAGAGATTGATTGGGTGGAAAGCAACTTGGGGAGGCTAGAGATCAAGATTCATATGGTTGGAATGGAATGACATGATCTCAACACATGAGTAGGTGGCTCTCTCTCAGAATATTTGATAGGATAGGTGGGGATCTGTTCTGAGTGCTTCTCTTGCGGGTGAGTGATGGTGGATGGGTATATATAGGCATCTACAAAAATCCAACTGTTACAACTAAAGTGACCAACTCGGTGGCACTGATGTGGGATTCGCGATGGTACCGAAGTAACCAAAAGGTGGCAACATTTGAATCTCGGTGAAACCGATATATAACTCTCGATGGTATCGATCAGGTGTCCAATGGTTAGAATTTGCATCTCGGTGACACCGATCCAAAAACTCGGAAATTCCGATTTTATGAATAGGGGCAAACAAAAGTTGGCAACCTGAACTTGGTGGCACCGATGTGAGATCTGTTGCACTGATGTTCTAGGGTTTGGTATGGGTCTGTCTGTGTTTGGGAATAGGTGGGACCGAGTGGAAATTGTTGGTTTCACCAATTTGACTGGTAGGGCTCTAGACAAAGTTTTGTGGAAGAGTTTGTGGGTGTTTTTGGTGACTATTACTTGTGCATGTTTGAGCATCTTGTTCACCAACAGTACCTTACCCCCTTTTAATAGTATTGGCTTTCCTATGGACTCAAAGTGATTTCTCACAAAGTAAAATATAGAGTCCTCTTCCTTGAAGCTTTTGCCAATGCCATTCCTTCTTCTTCTTCTTGGGGATACTCTCCACATTCCTTTTTGCCAACCCATCTCTCTCTATGGACTTTTACCCGAAATGCACTAGGTCAAAATATCAGTCCAAGAGACAATGTATGTTGTCATAAATTATCAAAGCCACCCAGGGAGCATATTGTGCTTTCAAGTCCATATCTGACAGAGAGGCCAAACCGGAGGTTGATGGAGGATACCGACCATGGGATGCGACGAAGCTAGTGGCGGGGACGACGACTGGGTGCAAAGGGGGCAGATCTGGGGGCGGGCACCCCAGACCTGTCGGCGACGCGGCCGGAGGCGACCAGCGACGAGGCTTGCCAATGCGGAGGAGCATGGTGGCGGGTGGATATGGAGGCGAGGCGACCATGGCAGCGGTGACAGGGCATGGGAGTCCAGCGGCGGGGTGCGGGTTGTGCAGGGGAGCCGGGTGGCACGAGGCGAGGTCACTAGAGATGCGGCAGCGATGTAGTGTGGAGGAGTGACGCCGGCGATGGAGGCCGTGAGCGCCTCCTCCTCGGGAGCAAGGCGGTGGCAAGGAGCTCATGCGCGTTTGGGACGGCTCGGGCCCAGTTCGGCAAGAGAGGGCCGACTGTGGGCTATGGGCGGGCCTGCGGTGTCTAGGGCATGGGGCGGCGACGTGGCGCACCCTAATTGTTGCTGTCGACGGCTAGTGACAGTGCGGCCCATGGCCGGATGCCAAGTGGTAGCAGGGAACCACCGACACGGAAAATGAGGCATTGGTGGCGACGACTGAGAGGTGGAGGGGTACGGATTTTGAGGAGGTGGGAGGTGGAGGCCCATTTTTAGCAGGTGGGGGACATTTCTATAGGGAAGTACCTAGGGTTTGAGGGGTTTTGGGGCGTTTCGAGCCCTCCGATTACGATCGAGCAGCTCCGGTTGCACTCTAGGGTTAGGTAGGCTTAGTTGGGCTGGTTGGGTTGTGTAGAGATGCTTGTGGTATGAGATGAGAGGGAGGTGTATGGCCCAATGACAATTGAAACACTGAAAAAAGGTCCGACGTTTTAACGACTATAGTGCCGCTATATATTTAACGGTTGGGGTACAAACGACCTCCGATTGTGACGAAATTTACACGCGGTCTACCTACTATAAAACAAGACCGCATGCCAACTTTTGGCCCAATCCGGGAAAGTTTATATGCACTTTTAGAAACAATATTTTACCGATGCCGCGGGCGCGTGCATGTGTGGTTGGTCTAAAAACGATCAACGATAAAAACAGAGAGAACCGACAACTATGAACAGATGGAACTTTTCAATAATGTTGGCAACAAAGTGTCGATGCAATGTGTATGATGCCAATGATGAATCGACAACCAAACGACTCGCATGATGACAATGAAATAAAATGGGAATCTTCTGGAGCGTCGGTCTCTAGTTGTTACAACTCTCCTCCACCAACAAGAGATCTCACCCCGAGATCTTACAATGAGAAGGGGAAGAGGAAGAAGAAAGGAAGAGCTAAACTTATTTGCTTCTTTGACAAAATAGTGAAACCAACAAAATTAGGTTGCTAAGACATGAAGAATGGCATGAGGAACAATGAAGAATTAACGAGAAATTTGGGTAACACTTCGGTAGAAAAGAGGGGCGGAACTTGATAAGATGGAAAGAACTTGACAAAAGGGCGCAACACTCCGAAAAAAGGATTGCAATCACCTAGATGTAAAAGAATAAGAATTATGTTATGCTTATCCTTCATCAAGCTAAATCGATGACATGCAACGGATTTGGCATACTACTTATTCTTCTTGAAAAGATTGAAGAGAGATATCACAAGCTTGTAGAGGTCTTCAACAAAACACCGGTAAGAATTTGCAAATGAATGAGGATACTATGAATGAATGAAGATACATTAGAACGAAAAGATCACGATCCGCCTAATAGAAAACTTCAACAAGGCATCAGAATAAATGAGATATGAACAAAGAGACAACAATTGGGAAGAATTTGAGAATTAAAGCTGAAAGCTGAGAACGAAGAAATATTCTGAAATGATGGCCATCGGAGGATCAAGGAATGAAAACAACTATGAAATGCACCGGATGGATATGGAAGGAGTTTCTCATCATCAAAACAATTGGAAGAATAGGATGAAGTTTGAACACAAAAATAGTCAAGAGAATGGACCGAGATTTAAAAGAAACTCTTCTTCGGTCTTCCAAGATGAAATTTATGACAAGGCACACCACCATGAATTGCCGAGAGCTCCGTTAAAATGAATAAAGAACGGTTGAGTCAATGATAAAAAATATTTCGAAACGATCTTGGAAGAGGGATATGACTGATGGAATTCATTCTTACATCACATTTGACAAGAACTTGAGATATTCGGAAAAGATTAGAAGAGCCAGAGAAGATCAAGGGGAAAACCTGTGGGTTTGGGCCCACTGTGGCAACACTATCGAAACAATTGCTTCAAAAGAGATGGCACTGGTAGGAAATGAAGAGTTGACGTGGTGATAGCCTTGAAATAACTTAGGCAGATTTGAACGGAAGCAACAAGTCTTCTGACACATCTTTGCCACTCCGTGGTAGCAAAGAGAGAGGATTAATAAACAAGAGAGGCTTAGATAAGAACTTCTGACATGAAAAAAAATTAATGAATGAAAAGGATAAGATTAACACCAAGAGGTTGAATTGAATTCACCGGAGAAGAAACTAGAAACAAAGAAATTATGAACTTGAATGACTTGAGGATCTTCACATGGAAAACACCAGAATGAAATATGGAAGAAAATGGATGAATAGACTTCATATAAATACAAGGAAAATTTATTCGAGATGTCTCGCTCAGGAAGAAAAGGGGTGGGAGGGTGGGGAAGTACAAAGAAAACTTAGGACGGATGAAAAGAACTCTGGAAAAGGAATATGAGGATTGATCTTGTAAATGTTGGAGAGGATTAAATTATCTTGAAGAGAAAGACTCCGGTTGGAAAGGAAATTCATGACAACTTCGGATGATCAAAAGGATTAGCATTCTCATCGGAATATGAGAACACCACTTAACAAAGATATGAAATCAACACTTGACATGGAAGCTGTTGGAAATATGCCCTAGAGGCAATAATAAAGTGGTTATTATTATATTTCCTTGTTCATGATAATAGTTTATTATCCATGCTATAATTTTATTGATTGGAAACTCAAATGTTTGCGTGGATACATAGACAACACTGTGTCCCTAGTATGCCTCTAGTAGACTAGCTCGTTGGGCAAAGATGGTCAAGGTTTCCTAGCCATAGACATGAGATGTCATTTGATAACAAGATCACATCATTAGGAGAATGATGTGATGGATAAGAACCAAACTATGAACGTAGCATATGATCGTTTCAGTTTATTGCTATAGTTTTTTGCATGTCAAGTATGTGTTCCTATGACCATGAGATCATGCAACTCACTAACACCGGAGAAATACCTTGTGTGTATCAAACGTCGCAATGTAACTGGGTGACTATAAATATGCTCTACAGGTATCTCCGAAGGTGTCTCTTGGGTTGGAATGGATTAAGACTGGGATTTGTTACTCCCTGTGATGGAGCGGTATCTTAGGGCCCACTCAGTAATACAACATCATAATGAGCCTTGCAAGCAAAGTGACTAATGAGTTAGCCATAGGATCTTGTATTATGGAATGAGTAAAGAGACTTGCGGGTAACGAGATTGAACTAGGTATGGCGATACCAACGATCAAATCTCGGGCAAGTAACATACCGAAGAACAAAGGGAACTACATACGGGATTAACTGAATCCTTGACATACAGGTTCAACCAATAAATATATTCGTAGAATATGAAGGAACCAATATGGGCATCTAGGTCATGCTATTGGTTATTAGCCGTAGAGGTGTCTCCATCATGTCTGCATAGTTCTCGAACCCGCAGGGTCTACACACTTAACGTTTGGTGACGATATAAGTATAGTTGAGTTATTATGTTGGTGACTGAAAGTTGTTCGGAGTCCCAGATGATATCTCGGACATGACGAGGAGCTTTGCAATAGTCTAGAGGTAAAGATTGATATATGGGATAATATTGTTTTGTATCCGAAAGGGTTCCGGAATTCACTGGAAGGGGTTTTGGATGTTTCCCGAAATGTTCGGGGTACAAAATCACTTTATTTGGGCCAAGGGGTAAAGCCCATGAGGCTTTAGGAAGGTTCAAAAAGGAGTTTTGCGGAGGCCAAGGGCCAGACGCCGAGGACCCTGGCGTCTGGTCCTAGAGTTCGAGGAGGACTCTTGCCTTGCGTGCCAAACTGACTTTGAGGAGGCTCTTTGTCCAAGTTTTGACCTGAGGGCTCAACATATAAATAGAGGGGCAGGGCTAGCACCCCACCCCTCATGATTTCCCCAAGACGTGTGCCGGCAACCCCGCCCCTCTAGTTTATTGTCCATCATAGTTTCCGTTGTGCTTGGTGAACCCTGCGGAGATTGTTCTTCACCACCACCGTCACCACGATGTCGTGTTGTCAGAACTCATCTACTACTTCCCCCTGTTGCTGGATCAAGAAGGCGAAGATCGTCATTGAGCTGTACGTGTGCTAAACGCGGAGGTACCGTCCGTTCGGTGCTAGATTGGGACGGATCGTGATCGGATCGCGGGACGGCTAGCGATTTGGATTGCGAAGATGTTCGACTACATCAACCGTGTTTCTTAACGCTTCCCGCTTAGCGATCTATAAAGGTATGTAGATCAACTCTCCCTCTCGTAGATGCCACCATGGATAGATCTTGCATTGCATAGGAATTTTTTTGTTTCCCATGCAACATTCCCCAACAGAAGCAACTCGAATTACCATACTCCAACAAAAAAAGGATGAGGCTTGCAAATTAATCTGGAAACAAATACATAACCCACTATGCATTTGTTGGAAGTATAATCCTAGGTAACTACTTGAATTTCCACGTGAGAACTCCCGAAATCTTTCTGCTTATGCAATCTGGTCCATCGGATACACGGAGTAATTACTGAATAAATCACTCAACTCCTAGCAATAACACAACTAGTCCAGTGTATCACATCTGTCAACACATAACCAGAGAAACCTCAGAAACTCATCTACCTCAGACCCTCGTAATCACAACGATACTAAGTATGGCAGTACATCTGGACACTCTCCCTAGTACTGGGTGATGCCAAACTCCTCTCGCCACAAAGAGTATTGAAGCAATTTTGAACATCTTCTTCCTAAGATATTAAGAAAACTGAACGATAGCGAGTGTGACAAGAATATCGTGGAGATGAACTCCCCAGAACACGAGGCACCAAGAACAAAATCCTGGTCACAACGACATCGTAGAGATTCCAGAATACCCGCGTGATCCTAAAAAAAATTGAGTGAGAAGAGGGGTAGAATTAAAATTCCCATGTCAGGATTCCTCACTAGAGCATAGAATAGGAGTAAAAGAATCCTACTCTCCGATATATAACTATATTCAAAATAGTTTTTTCACTAGACTCGACTCGGCCAAGTTCGATCAATCAAGGGGGCTCATAGGTCGGTACAAGCTCTAATACCAACTTGTAACGCCCAAGATGCAATCCTATCCTTATTTTGGGTCGAGGGCCTCGACAGGGATAGAAGTGCATCTTGTCGTTTCACAAGAATGGATATAATTACAAGTACATATAAAGAAGAGATGACTATATGGAATTGTCTTACACTCGCCACAAGCTAAATCATGATCACATCAATACAACATCATATTCAATCATCGTACATAAGAGCAGGGTCCAACTACGGACAAAATCAAACTATAGAAAAACGACATCCATCCTTGCTATCCCAGGTTGCCGGCCTAGAACCCATCCGATGATTAATGAAGAATAATAAGAAGAAGAACTCCAAACCAAATAAGCATCGCGCTCACGTAAATTCATCGCATTAAATGCACCTGCAACTGTTGTTGTAGTAATTTGTGAGTCACGGGGACTCACCAATCTCATTTCCAAGGGTAACAAGACTAGCAAAGCTTAATGGGTGAGACATGGTCAACTGGTGAGGCTACAACAAGCACTAAACATTTATTTGAGTGACTAACTTACGAGTACAAGAATAAGGAGGGTGATCTGCGCATAAACAGATGTGAACTATTAATGATAACTAAGTGATTCTGAACACCTACTTACGAGTCAAACATAACCCCATCGTGTTCTCGCTCGATTCAGAATTCATGAGTCGAGACAGTTATGGTTTGCACACGGTTGGTGTTTAAGTTTACTTCAAGTTTTCTGTGACCGGATGCTAAAAAAAATTCCAAGTTGCCACATAACTGCGGGCATGGCTTCTCAAAAAGATATAACCCTACAGGGGTGCTCCAACTCATTCATCACAAACTAGCCACACGCTGCATGGAAAATCTCAACCACGAGATAACCCGTAGTATCCTTAGAATTCTGGTGGAAAACCTCAACCTCGAGATAGCCCAAAGTATCCTCAGAATCCCGGTGCACAAGACGTTTGAGAAAGGTAAGACAAATCTAGAAAGGCCGCCCGACAAGCCAGATCCCTATAATAGCCGCACATATCTCATTCCCAGGGCACTACCAGATGGGTTAAACGTCGGGTTGGCTGAAACCCTGGGTGACCATGGGGAACCGGACATCGCCTGGTTTGGACCAACACTCAGGAGGGGCACTGACCCAGGTTATTGATTAAATTATCCGCGGGTGCTGGCGGGTCCCTATGCAATTTTATTAGTTATTAGGAAAAATAGTAAAACCAATGTTGGGCCTTGCTGGAAGAGTTTTATCCCAAGACGAAAATCAACGGGGTCCCCATAATAACCCAAAGCATGTTAGGAGCGCTCAATATGGAACATAACACCGGTACACAAGTAACCAGGGGGGCAAAGGTAGAATAAAACACCGAGCAAAAGGCCAAGCCTTCCACCTTTTACCATGTATATGTGTGCATTAGATTAAATTTAATAATATTGTGATATCCCAAAATATGCATATTGTCACATGGAAACAACTTGCACCTACAACTAGCAATGCTATAAGAAGGTTGAGCACACGGTAACATAGCCAAACAATGGTTTGCTGGGATGTGGAGGGGTTAGTGGCTTTTCATGGAAGTGATGGGAGGCTTGACATACAAGTGGTAGGTAACTATACAAAATGACAAAAGCGGGACAACTAGCATGGCAATGATAGTAGTGGTATCCAGGGAAATGGTCATCTTGCCTGAGATCCCGCTTGGAAGAAGAATGAGTCCATGAAGTAGACGAACGTGACATAGTCGAACGAACATCACACTCCGAACGCTTTTGAAACTCTATCAAGATGACGCATTCCGGAAACAATAAATCAACACATGATACACCATAACATACTCATGACATGATGCACAAACAAATATGATGCATGTTCATAGGATTATGCAAGCCATGACAATGCACAACAATCAAATACTACACATTAATTGAGTTCAATATGCAACGATTGCATATTGATGAAACTCAACATTTGAATTACTTAGGTCACTCCCGTTTAGATACACGACAATATTAAATATTGTTAAACATGACAATAGGTGAAGCATAAATAAACTATATATCTAGGCATTTTAAATGAGGTCGGAAACAACATATAGTACTTCTGATACGACACCATATGCAAATTATGAATTTGGTCTGGATGTCAACAAAACATATTTTATATTTGTTAAACAGGAAAACAAAATGCACTATGTGATTCTACTTGTCATTCTAGGCGTTTATATATAGAGAGCATTTAAAACGGAGCTACAATTTAAAAGATATGACAAACACAAGATGAATATGCCATCAATGCAAAATGCATGCAAACGACAACCACAAACTTTCCAAATCATGAATGGAGCAAGATATTATGAAACTACATGGGATTCTAAGCAAGTTTCATATATGTCATGTACAAAATGGAGCAACGGTTCAACAAATACAACCAACAGAAGTTATAACTAAAACCTGTCCAAATCAGCAACATGGCATATTGCAACCCACAAATCAACAAGCTACAGCAACCTAAAATGCACAAAAAAGACATGGTGGTTTAGCCTACATTATGCACAAGAAATAACTCCATTGGAGCATCATCAAAATATGCATAGAGACTAGGCTAGCATCCACCCAACATGGCATGTTGAACTAAGCAGTTCTCGAGACTTAGAAAAAAGATCATGGTGTAAGGCAGAGCAGTTTTATCAGATTGACATGTTTGATAGCAGCATTATCTATGGTGAAAACACTAATTATGGAAACAAATGGCACAACCTGGTAGACAATAACATGCTTAACAAAAGTCCTCATTGGGGCAACAACATAAGAGTCCTAGATCAATGGAAAATCACATGGCAACATGGCAACATAATAACAGTTTCAGCCTTAGTGAAATTTAACAATCTCCCAAAACTACAGTTTGATTAGGCATGTTTCCATGGAAATAAAAGTAGCATAGCAATCATTTATATGCATGAAGGATATTAGCAGCAAGTAGACATGTCATACTTCAAATCATTTCACTGGCACATGTACAAAGGATGCATAGTTTGCTTGATATGAGCCTCACAAAATGGAACTTATCGTTAACAGATTATTGTTTTAACATGATAGGAACTTTAGAAAAAAAACAAGCATGTTAATAATGTTTTACATGGCAATCAATAGCATGGAATCAAAGTAGACATCACATAGGGCAATACCCGTGAAGACACCACATGCAAAATACCTACGATTATATGCAATCTTCCTCCAAAGTTTGCAGTTTTAACAGTTTGACGATTATAATGAAATGAAATTTTGCAAAAAGGTTTTTAGCATGCAAATTAATCCTAATGTACATGCAAATGACTCCATCATGTAGAGAACGAAGAGTAGAATAATTTTCATATATAACCCATTTCAATTCCAGACACGCTTTAAAAGATACAAGCTGATCAATATGCCATAATGATGTTTTTTTAACAGCCACATAGGGACTTAGAGAAAAATTAACCCTCGGACGAAGTGGGACAGCAGGGAACGGGATGGATCCGGGGTTGGCTCGTTTGGTTCGCGGGACCGGAGGATGATGCCGTACGGGATGATGACGTCCAAATCTGATAGGGAGGCCGAACGGAGGTTGACGGAGGAGACCGGTTAAGGGACGCTATGAAGCTGGTGGCGGGGACGATGACCGGGCGATGAGGGGCCGGATCCGGGGGAGGCGGCGCAACCGGAGGTGACCAACGACGAGGCTTGGCAGGGTGGCGAACCATGACAGCGGGTGGAGCTGGAGGCGAGACAGCCATGGCAACATCGAGAGGGCGCTGGAGTCCAGTGGCGGGGTGCGGGCTGCATAGGTGAGCCGGGCGGTGCGGGGCGAGGTCGCTGGAGGTGCGGCAGCGGGGCAGCTGTAGGGCTTGAAAGTAGGTCTAGAAGGGGGTGATTAGACTACTTGGCCAAATAAAAACCTAACCTTTTCCCAAGTTAATTGGTTGGCAGATTTTCGCAATTCTAGCATATCAAGTACACCCTACACATGCATGTCTACAAGTATTGCATCGGATAGTAAATACAAGCATATGTAAGAGGATAAGGGTAGGAAGATCAAAAGCAATTGCAGACACAAAGATTTTCCCATGGTACCGATAGGTGGCGCTATCGTACATCCACGTTTATGGAGACTTCAACCCATGGAGGTTAAGAGTCGCGATAGTCCATGGAGGGCTCTACCCACAAAGGGTTCCAAAAAGAAACAACCTTGTCTATACCATGATGGCCCACGTCCATGGAGGACTAGCCTAACTCGGGGTAGATCTTCACTAAGTAGGCGATCTCCTTGCCCTTACAAACTTCTTGGTTCAACTCCACAACATGAAGTAGGAGGCTCCCAAGTGACACCAAACCAATCTAGGAGGCACCACCCTCCAAAAGGTAATAGGCTCGATAGTAACGGTTTTGCTCTTGTGTTTCAAGTGATGGTCTCCTCAACACTCAATCACTCTCGATTTGGCTTGGGTAGAAGATATTGATTGGGTGGAAACCAACTTGGGGAGGCTAGAAATCAAGATTCATATGGTTGGAGTGGTTGATCTTGACCTCAACACAAGGGTAGGTGATTCTCTCTCAGAAATTTCGATATGGGAAGTGTGGGTCTGTTCTGAGTGCTTCTCTTGCGAGCGTGATGTGATGGAGGGGTATATATAGGCATCTCCAAAAATTCAACCGTTACAACATTATTGCCCAACTCGGTTGCGCCGACTAGTGCAAAATGTGGCAACTTTGGCGTTCGATGAGACAGATATAGAATTCTCGATGGTACCAATATGAGTTGCCGAGGGCAGTTACACAACTTGATAAGAACAATTCACAATTCTCGGAAATTCCAATTCTTGTGAAATAGGCAAGAGGAAGGTGTTCAATGGAACTCAGTTGCACCCAAGTGAAAGTTGGTAGTACCGAGAAGTGGGTTTTGGCTAGGGTTTTTGTCTAGGGCTTTGACTCGATGTAGCCGATATGGAATTGTTGATGGTACCAATTTTGAGTGGTAGGTTCTAGGATATAATCTTTGTGGGAGAGCTTGTGTGCGTTTTTGGTGACTAACACTTGATCATTCTGAGCATTTCATTCACCATTAATACCTCACCCATTTTGATAGTATTGGCTTTCATATAGACTCAAAGTGATTTCTCACAAAGTAAAATGTAGAGTCTTGAGCTGTAGCTTGGCCAATCCTATGCTTGCATCTTGGGGCCTCCTCACAATCCTTTGCCAATCATAACATTGAACTTTTTCTGAAATATACTTAGTGGAAACATTAGTCCAATGAAATATATGTTGTTATTAATTACCAAAACCACCTAGGGAGAAGTTGTGCTTTGAGTCTCCCCCTTTTTGGTAATTCATGACAACATATAGATCAAAGCTTTGATAGAGATATAATCAATGAACAACATCGTCACTTTGAGAGGTATGTGATAAGTAGGAGCTCCCCATAAATTTGTGCATTATTTTCAATTTGCTTTTGAATGCAAATGCACAATCGATTAGGATCATGGGTTAATCTTCCATGTCACATACAACTTGGTGGTGCCCAAAGATTAATATGAATGAATTACATAAGCACATCACACCAAACATTAAGTGAATGATCAGCATATAGACATCTCAATGATAAGCAATAGTAGCATCACACAAGGATATATGATCAAGCACCAACAAAACTTTACAACACCAAACGATAAACCAAATGTTTTGAAAAGCAGAGAGGGATCAAAATGCAACACTCTCTCTCAAAGCCCTATGATCTATAGCCTCTCCACCTTTGGCAACAAGTTACCAAAAATTTCAAAGTTGTAGATCTACTAGTCGCTCTGGGCATGATCTCCTCCTGTGGCAGTCGAAGGAGTCGAGAGAACAACATCCGCGAAAGCTTCAGGTGAAGTCCTCTGAGGTGGTGTAGTAAACACTAGAGTTGATGGAGCTGCTGCTAGTGCTGAAGATGAAGGCCTCAACTCTGGAGCATGCACTGTAGGGGTTTTGGCTTGAGTTGTGAACTGAGTGCTAGTCCTGAGGTGTGGACTCCTATCATCATCATCATCATCATCTGAGTCTGAAGTGTGGGGATTGGAACTGCATCCACTTCCTTCTTGAGCTCATCTACAGTTTTGGTCAGCCCATCCATTTTGTTGTTCAACACTGAAAACTTGTCCTCCATGGTCCTCACAAGACTCCCTTGATTACGTAGGATGGTCTTGATGTCATTCTGCATCCCGTGAACTGTGCTAAGGAGAAGATCTATTTGTTCACTCCTTGTTCTAGGCACCTGAGCACTAGCAGCTCTATTGCCTCTGCCTGTGCAGTAGATGAAGTGGGATGACTTGGATCCATCACCACGACATTATCCTCAAACTCTGGCCGGAGTGGCAAATGTGGGCGATCCAGTGCATATACATTCTTCTCTAACTTAGAGTCAATGAGCATCTCAATGTATAGTCCATATCCACAAGATCTCTTCTGGTCTGCAGTTGTTCTCTTCAATATCTCAACAATAAGATCCATTACCCTGAACCTGGTGTGGGTGTCAATATGGCGCAACATGTTGATTGAGAAACCTCGGATCATCTTGTCATCTCCTGACTTGGGCATCAATGTATATCTCAGAATGGTGTTGGTTGTAGGCAACCCTGCTTCCAGATAGTAAAATGAGCCAAATTGACGTGAATGAACATAATTTGCAGGAATCACCTTATACATATTTGCCATGGAGTTGTGACTCATCTTGGCTTCTACACATACATCCAAGTCACCTTGCTCAACTGGTGGAGCTCCTAAGATGCTAGCACACTCATCCATAGTAGATTGGTACCTTGTAGCCTCAGTCATCCACACAATCCTGCCATCTGGATAGAAGTGAGCAGTGGAGTAGAACTAAATAATCATCTCATTGTTCCAGTAAGTGAACTCCCTGCATCTGGATAGAAGTTTGCAATGCCAATACACTGGAAATTGTCTTGCACACTTGGAAAATAATCTTCATTTTCCTTGATGAAGGCCCAGTCAACATATCTCATGTCACTAACTGCTGGGCTCATGTCCAATATGACAATCGTTATGCTCTGGGAGATGGGGCCTGAACGTCCTTAATACTAGCAAGTATTCCTCGGCATCTTTGGAAGTTTATGTCTTGTTCTTGGCAGCTAGAGGGATGTCTCTAGTGGTTTTCTTGGACTTTCGAGCAATTGACTTCTTGGGTGCATATTTCCTGCTTGACAAAGCTTGCTTGGGCATAGCATCAACAAGGAGCTTCTTCTTCTCGGAAGGAGCCTGGGAAGCTGTCTCTTCCTCCACTTCCACCTCTTCAGCTTCTTCTAGATCCTCATACATGAAGATAGGTCTGCCAATGACCTTGACAATCCTCTTCCTTGTTCTTTTCTTCTCTCCTGCCTTCTTAGGCATGGAGCTCTTGGCTGGCTCAATAGAAATTGAGGTGTTGGTCCTGGCACTCTCAAGTGCCCTCATAGAATTAACACTGGCATAGTCCTTAATGATAGGTCTCTTGGAAAAAGTAGCATATGTTGTTGTGCTCTTGGCAGCCTTCTCTTTCTGCCTCTTGGCAAATTCTTCCTCTGGCACAAAATCAGAATCCTCCTCACCAGAATTTAGATTCTTTCTTGCCCAGGTGACAGCCTTGGGCAAATCAGGTGAGTTAGGGTAATCATCATAGGAAGATGAACTAGCCTCTAGGCTAGTGCCTGAACTCATCTCCACATTCCTCTCTCTGAAGTTGTTCTCACTATCATCTGATCCTGACATGATGACCCTATGACTAGAGCATAGAAGAGCAGAAAGATTGAGCATCACAAAACATAGAAGTTTTTCTGAAATTTGAACTCAAATTCTTAGTTCTGAATTTCATATAAGTGGGTTTGCGATACCATCGAGTTAGAAAAACTAGAGCCACCAAGATAGACACTCTCCTGTTACAGGAACTTGGCAGCCCTTTTCGGTTAGATCGAAAAGTCGTATCGGTTCCACCGAGAGTGTTCTCGGTTGCCCTAATTCGCATATCGGTATGACCGATATTTCCAACTCGGTGTCACCGAGACACACATGACGGAAAATCAACCGTAAAATTTTTCGGCCTTCTACTCTAATGGAAGTTTTTCGAGTATGCATCAATCTCAAACCGTGTCTTATTGATAAAACAACCCTAATGCACAAGAATGGGATCAAGGAGCGCAAAGGGGATCGGAATCCCACCCTAATTCGCTGAGGTGTCCACTATGGTGATGACGGCGGTGAAGATTCCGTCAATGGCGAGGATCCCAACGGCAAGAGCATACGTGGAGGCAAGGGTGATGACCAGGGGTCCATGGGTGACAGCTAGGGTTTGGAGGAAACGAATGTTTGAAGGTTTGATTTCAAAATTAGGGTCCGCCACAATATATATCCCTTGTTGTCGGTGACACTGGTTCAAAATTATCGGTGCCACCGAGTTCCTCAACTGTCAGTTGACAGGGGAACTCGGCGAAGTCAAGAATATGGAATCGATGTTACCGAGATTGGAAAACCAGATCAACCCTAGGTATCGGTGAGACCGAGATTTTTGTGTTTGTTCCACTGAGTTGCACTTGGGCAGTTTTGCTGGTCAGCTCTTGACGAAACGGAATTCCGAGTGCTCCTCACACAGTGGGTTCGAGAAGTGCTTGTTCAAATTTTGTGATGTAGCATGAATAGAATTTGAGACGAGAAAGCATAGATAGCTAGAGAGGGATCTTAGGCATTCTTGTATATCCAATTTGCCAAATAAAATTGAAATCCAAATAAAACAATTGGATATGCTCGAATGAGTAAAGAAGTGCATACCAACATGCTCACACAATAAGATGTCAAATGAAATATGGCAAACATGCAAAACCACTCTAGTATCTACCCAACACTTTGGAGATGATGGAGCCATCTATATATGAGTATATTGACTTAGGAGCGAATTAAGAATCCTTGATCATAGGACATACTCGTCGTTTAAGCACAAGTGGGGTTACCACTTTTACATAAAGCAATTAATGTGTCCACATCTTTAAGAGATTCTTTAACTCTAGTCTTAGAGTAAAGATCTGCCTTGATGTGACGTCCCCTCTAAGAGGGATAAACTAACCTTTGGTTTTGTTGTAGAATAATTCATGTGGGTGATGTAGTGGTGGATGCTCATTGTTGATGAAGATCATGTTGAGTTGGGAGCAATCCTCGTTTCTTACACTTCTCACCTACATGGGTTAGTCCCAAGCAAGAGACAAATACAATGATATCTATGGACATGGAGTGCAAGGCATACATGATGATGTCCATGGATTCATTAATTACCTTGTCCCTTTCTTACCTTTGAGGGAATGTGTGACTCCGACTATTGCATAAATTTGGAGTTAATTGCAAATAGTCCTTGCCAAAAACGAATGTGAGTGAATTTTGTTGGTGGAGTCACCACTCAAGAACTTCTCTAGTTCTTCTTCTTTGGGATCAACATCAACTTGATTGGAATCCTTGGAGTTGAAGTATCACTTGTAGAAGTTGAGCTGGTAGTAGCTTTGGGACCCCACTTGACAATGGCTTGGGATACATCTTCATATGAGCCAATCTCCTCTTGAAGCTTGTCCTCGCCCTTGAGCTTGCGGTCTTGTGGTGGAAGGTCATCTTGAGCCTTTGTTTCCTTGGGGAGAGTATGTTCATACTTCTACCTTTGAGGAACAAACTTGGGCTTGGGGTATTGACCTTCTTCCCATTCAACTCCGTTGGCGTTGAATTAGCCAATGACATGGTTCTTCCAGTATCCTCCATGCTTGCATACAATTTCCCCAAATTGCTTACATCCGACAAGACTTTTATAGATACCTTTTTCTATAATCCCTTTCAATTCTTGCACAAGTGTAACTTGGCTAAGAGAATCGTTAGTCGAATCAATAGAACTACTAGAAGCAATATCATTGGATTTATCATTTTTATTGCTACTAGTTGAAGAACCTTTCTTGCCTTTGTTACTAGTTTGCTTAGACTTAACTTATGGAATGAATGTAGACAAAAATAGTCATTTGGCTAGATAAGAGGAAGTCTTCTTTCGACCATCGTCATTGATAGCTTTAAGGAATTCATGCTCTTGCTCCAAATTGAGCTTCTTGAAGCGAAGCTTCTCATGAGTACTTACATGTTCTCTTTGATCTTCTAGATTAGACTCGTGGGCTAACTTAAGAGTGTTTAGTTATTTAGTTAGTCACTCTATGTCCATATTATCATCATCACACAACTTATATTGACTAAAGTGATTACTAACAAGTTCATTTTGACTAATGTCACTAGATTTTTCAAATAGCAAGTTATCATCTCCAAGAAGGTCATCCTCATCACTATTAAAGTCAAGCTATTCGGTGTGTCATACCTTGGGTCCTTTAGCCATGAATCAGCTTTGACTCCCTTCATTTGCTGAATCAAATATGTCGTCGGAGTTGGAGGAAACGAGTGCAAGTCCGGCAACACCTTCATCTTGACTGTAGTCGGAGTCAGAGTGACAGTTTCTCTCAGAGTGGTTGTCAGATTCGGAGCCGGAAACCCATTCACCAACATGAGATTGATGTCTTCTTCTTGTGTAGATCTTGGTATACTTGTCCTTGTTCTCCGAGTCTTTGCTTCTCTAGGAGGGTCTTCATTCATAACGATCATCTCTACTGCTTCTCTCTCTTCAAGGTGACTCATCTCTTGATCTCTTTCTTCTAGGTGACCCTTCCCTTCTTGTGTGTGTGGGGGTGGTGGTGGTGCACGCATTGGAGTAATGTCCGGGCCTTCCACAATTGTAATAATGTCGGTCACGACTAGATGAACGCTTCTCTTCATATCTTGAGTTGGAGTTCCTCTCTTTGCCTCTACTCTTGTAGAACTTGTTGAAATTCTTGACCATGAGGCTTATTTCTACATTGGTAACAAGGTTGTCGCTTGATGTAGCGGGAGTGTCACTTGAAGCTTTGTAAGCACCGCTTGACTTGTTGTGAAGTTCTTTTTTGTCCTTGAGTGACATCTCATGAGCAACAATCCTTCCAATCACTTCCGTAAGCTTGAGATCTTTTTAGTTTGGCATCATTTGGATCAATGTGCACAAGGTGTCATACTTTCCATCCAAGGATCTAAGTATCTTCTTGATTATGAATTTGCCGGTAATTCTTCACTTCCTAAGCTGGCAATCTCATTTGTGATGAGAACAAGCCTAGAGTACATTTCGGCGACTCCTTCACCATCCTTCATCTTGAACTTGTCAAGTTGACTATCAAGAACATGCAACTTAGATTCCCTGACGGAGTCGGTACCTTCATGCATATCAACCAAAGTATCCCATATTTCCTTTGCATTCCCAAGACGTCTGATTTTGTTGAATTCTTTGGGGCATAGGCAGTTGAATATAATGTCATAGACTTGAGCATTGTATTGCAACATCTTTAGTTCATCAGCGGTCGCTTCACGATCCTATTCCTTTCCATCACCAAAGAATTCATCTTGCAAGCCAACATGGACAACAACCCATACGGCGGGTTTATGACCAAGAATATGCATTTTCATCTTATGCTTCCAACTAGCAAAATTTGTACCATCAAAATATGGACCTCTACGGTGATAGTTTCCCTCACTAGACGCCATACTATCCTTGGTTGTGAGACCAATGCAATGGAGACCAAAGCTCTGATACCACTTGTAGGGATGGAAAGTAGGTCTAGAGGGGTGTGTGATTAGACTACTTTACAAAATAAAACCTAGCCTTTTCCCAAGTTAATTGGTTGGCAGATTTTAGCACTTCTAGCATATCAAGTACACCCTACACATGCATGTCCATGAGTATTGCAGCGGAAAGTAAAGACATGCATATGTAAGAGGATAATGGTAGGAATATCAAACACAATTGTAGACACAAAGATTTTTTTCTCGGTTCCGATAGGTGGTGCTATCGTACATCCATGTTTATGGAGACCTCAACCCACGGATGGTAACAGTCGTGACAATCCATGGAGGGCTCTACCCATGAAGGGTTCCACGAAGAAGCAACATTGTATATACCACGATAGCCTACGTCCATGGAGGACTATCCTAACTCGGGGTAGATCTTCACGAAGTAGGAGATCTCCTTGCCCTTACAAACTTCTAGGTTCAACTCCAGAACATGAACTAGGAGGCTCCCAAGCGACATCTAACCAATCTAGGAGGCACCACCCTCCAAAAGTTAATAGGCTCGATAGTAATGATGAACTCCTTGCTCCTGTGTTTCAAATGATAGTCTCCTCAACACTGAATCACTTTCACATAGATTTGGCTTGGGTAGAAGAGATTGATTGGGTAGAAAGCAACTTGGGGAGGCTAGAAATCAGGATCCATATGGTTGGAGTGGATGATCTTGACCTCAACACAAGTGTAGGTGGTTCTCTCTCAGAAATTTGGATATGGGAAGTGTGGGTCTGTTCTGAGTGCTTCTCTTGCGAGTGGGATGTGATGGAAGGGTATATATAGGCATCTCCAAAAATTCAACCATTACGACTTTATTGCCCAACTCGGTGAAACCGAAGTGAAAACTCGGTTGCACCGACTAATGCAAAATGAGCCAACTTTGGCGTTTCGGTGAGACATATATATAATGCTTGATGGTACCGATATGAGTTGTCGAGGGCAGTTACACAACTCGTTAAGACTGATTCACAATTCTCGGAAATTCCGATTCTTGTGAAAGAGGCAAGAGGAAGTTGTTCATTAGAACTCGGTTGCACCAAAGTGAAAGTTGGTAGTACCAATAAGTGGGTTTTGGCTAGGGTTTTGACTCGATGTAGCTGATATGGAACTGTTGGTGCACCAATTTTGAGTGGTAGGTTCCAGGACATAATCTTTGTGAGAGAGCTTGTGGGTGTTTTTGGTGACTAACACTTGATTATTTTGAGCATTTCATTCACCACTAATACCTCACCCTCTTATAGTATTGGCTTTCCTATGGACTCAAAGTGATTTTTCACAAAGTAAAATGTAGAGTCTTGAGCTTGTAGCCTGGCCAATCCTATGCATGCATCTTGGGGTCTCCTCACAATCCTTCGCCAATCATAACATTGAACTTTTTCCTGAAATATACTTAGTGGAAACATTAGTCCAATGAAATATATGTTGTTATTAATTACCAAAACCACCTAGGGAGAAGTTGTGCTTTCAGCAACGCGGCAGAGCGACGCTTGCGATGGAGGCCGTGGGCGCCTCCCGCTCAGGAGCAAAGCGGCGGCACGGAGCACAGGCACGCTTGGGCCGGCTCGGGCCCAGTTCGGCCAGAGTGGCCCGGCTATGGGCTCGGGGCAGGCCTGCAGTGGCTGGGGCGCGGGAAGGCGACATGGCGCACCCCGATTGCTGTTGCCGGCGGCTGGTGGCGGTGCGACGCGTGGCCGGCTGCCAAGTGGTAGCAAGGGAACCACCGGCAAGAAGATTGAGGCATTGGTGGAAGTGGCTAAGAGGTGGAGGGTGCGGATTTTGAGGAGGAGGGAGGTTGAGGTCCATTTTTGGCTGGGGGGCGTTTATATAGGGAAGGGCTAGGGTTTGAGGGGTTTTGGCGATGTTTCGAGCCCTCCGATTGCAGTGTGGCGGCTTCAGTTGCATGCTAGATTTAGGTAGGCTTAGGTGGGATGGTTGGGCCGTGTGCATATGCTTGTGGGCTGACATGAGATGGAGGTCCGCTGCCCGATGTAAATTGAAACACCGAAAAACATCTCACGTTTTACTCACTATTGTGTCGCTATATATTTAATTGTTGGGGTATCAAACGACCCCCGATTGCAATGATATTTGGCACGCGGTCTACCCACAATAAAACAAGATCGCACGCCAACTTTTGACTCAATCCGAGGAAGTTTTATACGCACTTTTAAAAACGATATTTTACCGATGTCGTGGGCGCATGCATTGTGGTTGGTCTCAAAACGATCAACAACAAGAATGATCAGAACCGATGACTATGAATAGATGCAAGTTTTCAGAAACATCGGCAGCGAGGTGCCGATGCAATGTGGATGATGTGATGATGAATGCGACAACCAAACAGATCACAGGAGACAAGGTAATAAAACGGGAATCTTCTGAAGCGTCGGTCTCGGGATCTTACAACTCTCCTCCACTAACAAGAGATCTCGCCCCGAGATCGTAGAATGAGAAGGGAAGAGGAAGAAGAAAGGAAGTAAACTTATTTGCTTCTTTGACAAATGAGTGAAACCAACAAAATTTAGAGCTTGCTAAGAGATGAAGAATGTCATGAGGAACAAGGAAGAATTCATAAGAAACTTGGGAAGCATTTCGGTAGAAAAGAGAGGCAAAAGTTCATAAGATGGAAAGAACTTGACAAAAGGGCGCAAAACTCCGGAAGAACCATTGCAATCACCTAGATGAAACAAGAATAATAATCATGTTATGATTGTCCTTCAGCAAGTTAAATTGATGACAAGCAACAGATTTGGCATACTACTTATTCTTCTTGAAAAGATTGAAGAGAGATATCACAAGCTTGAAGATCTCTTCAACGAAACACCGATGAGAATTTGCAAATGAATGAAGATACTATGAATGGATGAAGATGCATCAGAATGAAGAGATCATGATCTGCCTAATAGAAAACTTCAACAAGGCACCAGAATAAATGAGATACGAATGAAGAGACAACAACTCGGAAGAATTTGGGAACAAAAGCTGAAATGTGAGAACGAAGAAATCTTCTGAAATGATGGACGTTGGAGGTTCAAGGAATGAAAACAAATCTGAAAGCACAAGATAGATATGGAAGGAGTTTCTCATCATCAAAACAATTGGAAGAATAGGACAAAGTTTGAACACGAAAATCTTCAAGACAATGGACCAGGATTTAAAAGAAACTCTTCTTCGGTCTTCCAAGATGAGATTTATGACGAGGCACACCACCACGAATTGCTGAGAACTCCGGAACAATGGATAAAGAACAGTTGATCCAACGATGAAAATTAATTCAAAATGATCTTGGTAGAGGGATATGACTGATAGAATTCATTCTTGCGTCACATTTGACAAGAACTTGAGATATTCGAAAAAGATTAGAAGAGCCACGTAAGATCATGGGGGAAAACCTATGGGTTACGGGCCCACTGAAGGAAACACCTATGAAACAATTGCTTAGAAAGAGATGGCACTGGTACAAAATGAAAACTTGATGAGATGAGAGCCTTGAAATAACTTAAGAGGATTTGAACGGAAGCGACAAGTCTTATGACATATCTTTGCCACTCCGCATAGAATAGAGAGAGGATGAATAAACAAGAGAGGATTAGATAAGAACTTCTGACATGAAAAACATTTAACGAGTGAAAAGGATATGATGAACATGGAGATGTTTAATTGAATTTACCAGAGAAGAAAATAGAGACGAAGAAACAATGAACTTGAATGACTTGTGGATCTTCACATGGAAAACACCAGAATGAAATATGGAAGAAAACAGATGAAGAGACTTCATATAAATACATGGACAATTTATTCGAGATGTCTAGCTCTGAAATAAAAAGGGTGGGAGGGTGGGGAAAAACAAAGAAAACTTAGGATGGATGAAAAGAACTCCGGAAAAGGAATATGATGACCGATCTTGCAAATATTGGAGAGGATTGTATTATCTTGAAGAGAAACACTCTGGTTGGAAAGAAATTTCATGACAACTTCAGATAATCAAAAGGGTTAGCAATATCATAGGAATATGAGAACACCACCTAACAAAGATATGAAATGAACACTTGACGTCGAAGCAACTCGAATTACCATACGCCTATAAAACAAAGGACGAGGCTTGCAAATTAAACCGGAAACAAATACATAACCCACTATGCATTTGTTGGAAGGATAGTTCAAGGTAACTACTTGAATTCCCACCTAAGAACTCCCAAAATCTTTCTGGTTATGCAATCTGGTCCAATGGATACACGTAGTAATTATTGAATAAATCACTCAACTCCTAGCAATTACACTACTAGTCCAGTGTATCACATCCGTCAACACATAACCAGAGAAACCTTGGAAACTCGTCTACCTCAGACCCTCGTAATCACAATGATACTAAGTATGTCAGTACATCTGGACGCTCTCCCCAGTACTGGGTGACGCCAAACTCCTCTCTCCACAAAGAGTATTGAAGCAATTTCGAACATCTTCGTCCTGATATATTAAGAAAACTGAATGATAGCGAGTGTGACAAGAATCCTCTGGAGCTCAAATCCCTAGAATAGGAGGCACCAAGAACAAAATCCCGGTCACAACGACATCGTAGAGATTCCAGAATACCCGCGTGATCCTAAAAAAACTGCGTGACAAGAGGGGTAGAATTAAAATTCCTACACTAGGATTCCTCACCACAGCATAGAAGAGGAGTAAAAGAATCCTACTCTCTGATATATAACTACAGTCAAAATAGTTTTTTCACTAGACTTGACTCGGCCAAGTTTGATCAATCAAGGGGGATCCTAGGTCAGTATAGGCTCTGATACCAACTTGTAATGCCCAAGATGAGATCATATCCTTATTTTGATTCGAGGGCCTTGATAGGGATAGAAGCGCATCTCCTTGTTTCACAAGAATGGATACCCTTACAAGTACATGTAAAGAAGAGGTGAGTATATGGAATTGGCTTACACTCGCTGATAACCCACAAGTGTAGAGGATCGTTTGTAGCCTTTTTCGATAAGTAAGAGTGTCAAACCCAACAAGGAGATAAAGGTATAATTAATATTCTCTCAAGTTCTATCGACCACTGATACAACACTACCCATGCTAATGCTTGCTTTACCTAGAACAAGTATGAATCTACTTTACGGGAATAAAACTAGAAGTACTTTGCAAGATAACAAAGAACGTGAAAATAAAAGTTCGGTGTTGTTTTAATAAAAGAACAATAAAAGTAAATAGTTTCATAGAAAGCTTTTTGTGTAATGCAAGAGAAAGATTATCCCTAGGCAATTGAATACAATATTATAGATACTCGTTATATGCAATGAGGGAGAGACATACGCTAACACACTTTCCGTACTTGGATCATATGCATTTATGATTGGAACCCTAGCAAGCATCTGCAACTATCAAAGTTCTTTAAGGTAAAATCCAACCATAGCATTAAGTATCAAGTCCTCTTTACTCCCATACACAACAACCCACCTACTCGGGTTTATATTTCTGTCACTCAAGCAACCCACCATAGGCAAATCATGAAGATATTGCAACACCCTACAACAGGGATCCCTCGTTTGCGTGACACCGAGGGCACCGTAGGACATCACCATATCAACATACAACTCACATCTATAACATCATACCATAATCAACCATATGACAAAAGAGATATACTCAAACATCATAGGATAGCAAAATATAATTGGGAAATATTATATGGAGTTGAGAACCATTTTTAAGTAGATATTACAACAGGGAAGAAGGTGTTACACTGCTGCATGGAGGGGGGGAGTTTGGGTTGACGACGGCGAAGTTGTTGGTCTAGATCGCCGTCATGATGCATGCCCCGATGGCGTTCCGGTGCCACATGGAGAGAGGGGGAGAGAGCCCCCCTCCTTCTTCTTATTCCTTGCCCCCTAGTTGGGAGGAGAGTTCCTGTTCTGGTCCATGGCCTCCATGACAGCGGAGGGGCAGGAGCCCCTCCTAGACTGGATCTCCCTCTCCATTCTCTTCTGTTTCGCGTTCCTAGTTTCTGGCCAAAAACAAGGTTTGTTATATTCGCGGAGATCTATAACTCTGATCGGGTTGAAACTTTGAGGGGGGGGTTTATCCAAAAATTAGCTTCCTTGCGGCCGAAGGAGAGCTCCAACAGACATACGACGTGAGAACCACCCACCACCCCATGCTTGGGCCCTCGGTCGCGCCCTCGTGGGTGGTGGTGGCTGTGGGCCTCCTCTTTTGTTGATTCCACTTCCCAAAATTCACAAATATTACAAAACAAATTCTCCGTAATTTTTTATCACATTTGGACTTCGTTCGATGTGGAATTTCTGCAAAACAAAAAACACACAAACAACGGGAACTAGCGCTGGGCACTGGATCAATAGGTTAGTCCAATGAATCATATACATTGTTGCCAAAAGTATGTGAAAGTTGTATAATATTGGCATGAAACAAGCAAAAATTATAGATACGACGGAGACATATCAGCATCCCCAAGCCTAATTCCTGCTTGTCCTCAAGTAGGTAAATGGTAAAAAAGTTAATTTTTGTTGTGGAATTCTACCTAGAATAATCTTGATCATATATCTAATCATGGCATGAATATTGAGACACAAGTGATTCAAAGCAATAGTCTAGTTTTGACATAAAGACATTAATACTCAGGCATCCCAACAAACAATCATGTCTTTCAAAATAGTAAGGCTAAAGAATGCTATCCCTACAATATCATATAACCTTCTCATGCACCGTCTTCTTAAAACAAAGTATAAATCATGTACTATCCCAGTGTCAGCCAAGAAATTGGTTTATACTTTTTAACGCGCTTCAGCATTTTCAACTCCCATGCAATACATGAGCGCAAGCCATGGATATAGCACTATGGTTGGAATAGAATGCGGTGGTCTGTTTCAAAGGGGTAAAAGTGGAGAAGAAATTCTCGCATCAACTCAGCGTATCAACGGGCTATGGAGATGCCCATCAATAGATATCAATGCGAGGAGTAGGGATTGGCATGCAACGGATGCACTAAGAGCTATATGTGTATGAAAGCTCATTATGAAAACTAAGAGGGTGTGCATCTAACTCTATAATGGAAAATTCCCACTAGTATATGAAAGTGACAACATAGGAGACTCTCTATATGAAAAACATGGTGCTACTTTGAAGCACAAGTGTGGAATTAGCATGCCCCTTCTCTCTTTGTCTCTCATTTTTTCATTTTTCTATTCTTTTTTTGATTTTTTTTCCTTTTTTCCCTTTTTTTGTCCGGAGCCTCATCCCGACTTGTGGGGGAATCATAGTTTCCTTCATACTTTCCTCACTGGGACATGCTCTAATAATGATGATCATCACACTTCTATTTACTTACGACTCAATATTACAACTCGATTGATAGAGGCGAAGTTGTCCCTGTCTTTCGATGAGATGGTGGCTATCGTTTTTGGTGGAGTAGACTTTGACGATCCGACTACGAACGTGTGAGCCGTCGCGCCTTAGCAATCGCTAAATAGTAGAACAAAGTATGACTCTATATGAATGATATGATATAACGTAGCAAAGAAATAAAAAAACAGACAAGCCATGGAAACATCATGCTAACTATCTTACGAAGTGCACCTGCGAAGTTTGCACAAACTCTCGAGGTGAGAAAGGGCAATGCGCGGTACTGTAGAGGCTAGCAAATTGCGAAAAGGTAAGAGTGCGTATAATCCATGGTCTCACATTAGTCATAAAGAACTCACATACTTATCGCAAAAGTTTATTAGCCCTCGAAGGAAAGTATTACTATGCATGCCCCTAGGGAGAGGTTGGTAGGAGTTAACCATCATGCGCCCCGACCTCCACACAAAGATAGACAATCAAGAATAAATTTTGCTGCAAGTTCCTAGCATAATAGGAGACTATACGTGCATGCTTCGGGAATCAAAAACCTTAACACCAATAGCTTATGAAACACGAGTATCCACTAGTACCTCCCACATATTATCATCTCTATATCGCAAAACTATTGCAAGGAATAAAACATATCATATTCAGTGATCCGTAAGTTTTATATAGGATTTTATGACTAACCATGCAAATGACCAATTCCCGTTGACTCTCTAAACAGATATAAGTGAATAAAGAGAGTTTAATTCTTTAAACAAAAGACCATGCTCTAATAAATATAAATGAAGCAAAAGAGCATTCTACAAATAACTGTTTTCTATGTGAAGAGAAAGAGGCAATCCAAACTTGAAATGATATAAGTGAAGCATATGAAGCATTCTATAAAGCCATACTCGAAAGATATAAGTGAAGTGCAATGAGCATTCTATAAATCATCCATGGAAAATCTAATACCACCATGGTGCATAAAATAAAAGAGAAAAATAAACACAAAATACGCTCCAAGATTTAGACATATCACATGAACGAAACGATTTCGAAAACATACCGATACTTGTTGAAGAAACATGGGATGCCTTCCGGGGCATCCCCAAGCTTAGACGCTTGAGTCTCCTTGGATATTTACTTGGGGTTCCTTGGGCATCCCCAAGCTTTAATTCTTGCCTCTCCTCCTTCTCCTCATATCGAGACCTCCTCGATCTTCGTACACTTCATCCACACAAAACTTAACAGAAGACTAGTAAGATCCATTAGTATAATAAAGCAAATTTCTCCTTTAAGTCCTGTTTAAAACCCATTCACATTTTATATTTTCATTATCCTTGCTTTATTATAACTTTTCTATGGCTTACACCACCGCTAAAATCAATAGTTTCATCAAAACAAGCAAAACAATGCATCAAAAACACAATCTATCTTAAACATGACAGTCTGTAGTAATCTGAACTTTGACCATACTTATGTAACTCCAAAAATTCTTAAACATTAGCAAGAAATAAAAAAATTTGTATATACATATTGTGTAGAAAATTCAGAAACTTCTGAAGTTGCAGTAAAAAACGAAAATTCACGAACCACATCCAAAGTTTCTATTTTTACACCGCACATACCAACAAGCAATCTAATCATCCTAAAGGCGAATCTTGGCACAATAATGTTATAATAAAATGGATTTTTACAAGGCGATAATTATTTTTGTTGGAAAAGTTTGCATGATTCAAGACTCACAAAGTTTCCATGGGCATGAACAAAAGTTCAAGGACGTCCCCCATTTCAACGATGCTCATCAACTCTCTCACTTTCACCTTTACTTTTGTGAAGTTTTAGGTTCTCCTCTATATTTTTTGTTTTTAACTTTATAAAAGGGCACAACAAAAATAAATGACTCTCTAAAACTTCCGGATTGTCTCCCTGGCAGTGCTTTCTGTAAAGCCATTAAGCTAGGCGTAAAGTGCTCAAGTAATGGATCCACCCGGATCCCAAGGTACATCAAAGCCAATTTTAATAAACAATGATTTGTAATTCAGTAGTGAGCACAAAGTAATATATATCATGTGACAATGAAGTATAACTCTCTTCCTATGCATCAGCATGTCATACAAGAACAATTCATGCACATTAAGTAAAGGCCAATGCATAGCATAAACAGTTTCTTGCAATTTTATACTATTGGAAACATAGAGAGGTGAATATGTAGTTCCTCTATCATAATAATTGCAAGTAGGAGCAGCAAGCACATGCATATTATATTCATCAAAATCATCATGTGTAGTAGCAAAACGCAACCCATTAATATTGTCCTTAATAAGAGCAAACTTCTCCAATATAGTGTAGTTGGGAGAATTCAAAAAGAGAATAGGACTATCATGTGTGAGTGCAATAGCAACAATTTCATGCTTAACATAAGGAACTATATCAAGTTCATCTTCATAAGAATAATTCATATTGGCATCATGGCCACAAGCATAGCAAGCATCAAGTTCATCAAAGATGGATATATCAAATGAATCCAAGGGATCATAGCAATCATCATAGCATTCATCCTTCGGTATGTGCGAAGGGTAATTAAACATTGTATGAGTTTAAGAGTTACTCTCATTAGATGGTGGGCACAGGTGATCAATCCGCTCTTCAGCCTTTTGGTCTTCGCTCTCTGATAATCCACAAGTATAGGGGATCAATTGTATCCTTTCTCGATAAGTGGGAGTGTCAAACCCAACGAGGAGCTAAAGGTAGAACAAATATTTTGTCAAGCTCTATCGACCACTGATACAACTCTACGCACGCTTAACATTCGCTTTACCTAGAACAAGTATGAAACTAGAAGTACTTTGTAGGTGTGATAGGATAGGTTTGCAAGATAATAAAGAGCACGGAAATAAAAACTAGGGGCTGCTAAGATAAAGAAACAACTAAGTTAGTTAAACGAGTGTGGAAAAGTGGTGGTAGGAGTTGCGGAATTGTCCCTAGGCAATTGATAACTAGACCGGTAAACATTATTGCAATTTTATATGAGGGAGAGGCATAAGCTAAAAAACTTTCTCTACTTGGATCATATGCACTTATGATTGCAACTCTAGCAAGCATCCGCAACTACTAAAGATCATTAAGGTAAAACCCAACCATAACATTATAGGGTATCAAGTCCTCTTTATTCCCATACGCAAACAACCTACTTACTCGGGTCTGTACTTTTGTCACTCACGCCACCCACCATAAGCGAATCATAAACATATTGCAAACCCTACAGCGGGGATCCCTCACGCTTGCACGACATGGTGAGCACCATAGGACAACACCAATAATAAAACATGCAACTCAAACCAATCATGATCATCAATCAACCAATAGGACAAAATAGATCTACTCAGACATCATAGGATGGCAACACATCATTGGATAATAACATGAAGCATAAAGCACCATGTCCAAGTAGAGGGTACAATGGGTTGTGGGAGAGTGGACCGCTGTAGATAGATGGGGGAAGGTGATGGAGGTGTTGGTGAAGATGATGGAGGTGTTGGAGTAGATCTCCGTCACGATGATGGCCCTGGCGGTGTTCCCGTGCCACTGAGAGAGAGGGGGAGAGAGCCCCCCTCCTCTGTCTTCTTCCTTGACCTCCTCCCTATATGGGAGAAGGGTTTCCCCTCTGGTCCATGGCCTCCATGGAAGCGAAGGGGCAAGAGCCCCTCTGAGATTGGATCTCTCTCTCTCTGTTTCCTTATGTTTGTGCGTTCTCATATTCTGGCCTTTAACCGTTTCTTAAATATCCGGAGATCCGTAACTCCGATCGGGCTGAAATTTTGAGGGAATCTTTATCCAAAAATTAGCTTTCTTGCAACCGAAGGAGAGATCTAACCGACCTAATGGGTGACCACAATCCCTTAGGGCGCGGCCAAAGGGTGTGGGCCGCGCCTAACAGGCTTGTGGGCCCCTCGGGCACCGTCTTCTGTTGATTCCACTTCCCAAAATTCACATATATTCCAAAAAAAATTCTTCGTAAGTTTTTATCCTGTTTGGACTTCGTTTGATATGGAGTTTTTGCGAAACAAAAAACATGCAACAAATAGGAACTGGCACTGGGCACTTGATCAATATGTTAGTCCCAAAAATAGTATAAAAAGTTGCCAAAAGTATATGAAAGTTGTAGAATATTTGCATGAAACAATCAAAAATTATAAATACGATGGAGACATATCAGCATCCCCAAAAATTATAGTTTATATGTTCTCAAACCTTTTCAACTCTCACGCAATACATGAGCTTGAGCATGGATATAGAATTATGGGTGGAATAGAATATGGTGGAGGTGATGAGGAAAAAGGAGAAGATAGTCTCACATCAACTAGGCATATCAACGGGCTATGGAGATGCCCATCAATAGATATTACTGTGAGTAAGTAGGGATTGCCATGCAACGAATGCACTTAGAGCTATAAGTGTATGAAAGCTCAAAAAGAAATCTAAGTGGTCACGCAAAAAATTCCACTAGTTATATGAAAGTGACAAAATAGGAGACTCTCTATCATGAAGATCATGGTGCTACTTTGAAGCACAAGTGTGGAAAAGGATAGTAGCAATTGTCCCTTCTCTCTTTCTCTCATTTTTTTTATTTTTTATTTTGGCAGGCATCTTTGGCCTCTGTTATTTATTTATTTGGGCTTCACTGGCCTCTTTTATTTTTTGTAAAGTCCGGAGACTCCTCCCAACTTGTGAGGGAATCATAGCTTCCATCATCCTTTTCTCACACGAGACAATGCTCTACTAATGAAAATCATCACACTTTTATTTACTTACAACTCGATACCTAGAACAAAAATATGACTCTATATGAATGCTTCCGGTAGGATATCGGGATGTGCAACGATCTAGCCTAGCAAATGACATCAAAAAATGGACAAGCCATGAAAACATCATGCAAGCTGTCTTACGATCATGCAAAGCAATATGAAAATGATGGTGCATGTCATACTAAACGGAACAGTGGAAGTTGCATGGCTATATATCTCGGCATGGCTATGGAAATGCCAAAATAGGTAGGTATGGTGTCTGTTTTGAAGAAGGTGGGTTTGATGCACCGACGCAAGTTGCGCGGTACTATAGAGGCTAGCAAAGGTGGAAGGGTGAGAGTGCGTATAATCTATGGACTCAACATTAGTCATAAAGAACTCACATACTTATTGCAAAAGTCTATTAGTTATCAAACAAAGCATTAGATGCATGCTCCTAGGGGAGAGGTTGGTAGGAGTTAACCATCGTGCACTCCCGACCCTCACACAAAGGTTGACAATCATTACACAAATCATGCTCCGACTTCGTTACATAATGGTTCACCATACGTGCATGCTACGGGAATCACAAACTTCAACACATGTATTTCTCCAATTCACAACTAGTCACTAGCATGGCTCTTATATTACCATCTTCATATCGCAAAACTATTGCAAGGAATCAAACATATCATATTCAGTGATCTACAAGTTTTTTGTAGGATTTTATGACTAACCATGTGAATGACCAACTCCTGTTAACTCTCTAAATAGATATAAGTGAAGCATGGGAGTTTAATTATTTCTACAAAACATATGCCCATGCTATAAAAATATAAGTGAAGCAAAAGAGCATTCTACAAAGGCGGTTTTCTATGTGTCAGACACAGGTAATCCAAACTTCAAATGATATAAGTGAAGCACATGAAGCATTCTATAAAGCCATGCTCAAAAGATATAAGTGAAGTGCATGAAGCATTCTATAAATCAACCAATGACTTTCTCATACCTGCATGGTGCATTATTAAAAGAAAAATGAAAAGCACATGATGCTCCAAGATTTACGCATATCATGTGACGAATAAAAATATAGCTCCAAGTAAAATTACCGATGGTTGTTAGAAGAAAGAGGGGATGCCTTCCGGGGCATACCCAAGCTTAGTTTCTTGGGAGTCCTTTAATATTACCTTGGGGTGCCTCGGACATCCCCAATCTTAGTCTCTTTCCACTCCTTATTCCTTCATCCATCGTGATCTCACCCAAAACTTGAAAACTTCAATCACACAAAACTTAACAAAACCCTCGTGAGATCCGTTAATATGATAAAGCAAATCACAACTTTATGTACTGTTTACAACCAATTCATATTTTATTTTTGCATTGTAGCTACTGTATAATAATTTTTCCATGTCTTATATCACCGATACAATCGATAGTTTCATCAAAACAAGCAAAACAATGCATCAAAAACAGAATATGTCTTAAACAGGTCAAACTGTAGCAATCTGAACATTCACCATACTTATGTAACTCTAAAAATTCTGAACAATTAGGACCAAATTAAAAATTTGCATAGAAGTACTGTGTAAAAGTTTCAGAAACTTTTGACATTCTAGTAAAAAAATCTAAATTCACGTACTACAGCCAAAGTTTCTGTTTTTTGACTTTGTTATTGCATGACATACCAAACAAGCAATCTAATCATCCTAAAGGCAAATCTTGGCACATTATTTTTATAATACAATGGATTTATACAAGGGGGTAATTATTTTTATTTAAAAATTTCTGTAACCAAGATTTGCAAAGTTTCTATGGGCATGAACAAAGTTCAAGGCTAGCTCCCACTTTCACAATGCTCGTCTCTCTCACTTTCACTTTTCTTTTTGAAAATGTTTTAGGTTCCCCTCTTTATTTATGTTTTGTTTTTAAACTATATAAAAGCACACAACAGAATTAAATGAATCTCTAAAACTTCCGGGTTCTCCCCCTGGCAGCGCTTTCTTTAAAGCCATTAAGCTAGGCATAAAGTGATCAAGTAATGATCCACCCGGATCCCAAGGTATATCAAAGCCAATTTTAATTAACAATGATTTGTAATTTAGTATTGATCACAAAGTAACATATATCATGCAATAACAAAGTCTAACTCTCTTCCTATGCATCGGCATGTCATAAAAGAACAATTCAGGCACACAAAGTAAAGGCCAATATATAACATAAGCAGTTTCTTGCAATTTTATCATATTGGAAACATAGAGAGGTGGAGATGTAGTTCCTCTATCATAATAATTGCAAGTAGGAGCAGCAAGCACATGCATATTATATCTATCAAAATCATCATGTGTAATAGTAAAATGCAACCCATCTATATAATCCTTAATAAGTGCAAACTTCTCCGATATAGTGTAGTTAGGAGAAATCAAAAAGATAATAGGACTATCATGCGTGGGTGCAATAGCAAAAATTTCATTCTAAACATAAGGAACTATAGCAAGTTCATCTCCATAAGCATCTTTCATATTGGCATCATGGCCACAAGCATAGAAAGCATCAAGTTCATCAAAAAGGGATATTTCAAACGAATCCAAGGGATCATAGCAATTATCATAGCATTCATCCTTCGGTAAGAACGAATGGAAATTAAACAATGTATGAGTTGAATAGTTACTCTCATTAGAAGGTGGGCATGGGTAGCTAATCCGCTCTTCCTCCTTTTGTTCTTTACTCTCCTCGTCATCTTTTTCATCTAATGAGCTCACAATGTCTGGAATTTCTTCTTCCGTAGATTCCTGCAAAATATTAATCTCTTCCTAAGCAGAAGTCATTCTTTCAATAAACTCTTTGACATAAGCATTAGAAGCATAGTTTTCATAGCAATATTTAAGTATGGCAAAATTTTCATATTCATAAAGATTAGCATCATACTTTTCAATGAAAGAAGCAATTTCATAGGCACCCTTAAAAACAACAAATTCTTCAATTTGTTCAACATCATTATAGCAATAGGCCTCCTTGGCATAAGAGGATAATATTTCATTATCATTAAACACACATGGGTAGGGAAGGTGTTTTTTAGCTTCTTTAGAACAACAAATAAAATCATAAATTTCACATAGATTCCAAGCATAGCAACACAAAGTATTAATTTGATGCCACAAGAGTTTCCCTTTTTGAGATATGCGGTGTCACACATAATGAGCATGCTCATTTAATGATTGTCCCTCAACTAAGCTAGTTGGGTTTTCAGCATGAGCATAAGTGGATCGAAGATGACCCAAGTAATATTCTTTGGTGGTACAGAACACTAGTGGTTCCACAACTTTTGGAGCAGCAAAACTAATTTTTTTGCTATTTTGCATTTCCTACCCATATCTAAATATAGAAAACAACCAAGAACAACAAATAAAATCTACTTAGTGATGAAGCAAACAAGCACACACGAGAATATTCACCCCACACCATTGCTCCCCGGCAACGACGCCAGAAAAAGGTCTTGATAACCCACAAGTATAGGGGATCAATTGTAGCCTTTCTTGATAAGTAGGAGTGTCGAACCCAACGAGGAGCTAAAGGTAGAACAAATATTCCCTCAAGTTCTATCGACCACCGATACAACTCTATGCACGCTTAACATTTGCTTTACCTAGAACAAGTATGAAACTAGAAGTACTTTGTAGGTGTGATAGGATAGGTTTGCAAGATAATAAAGAGCACGTAAATAAAAACTAGGGGCTGCTAAGATAAATAAACAACTAAGTTAGTTTAACGATTGTGAAAAAGTGGTGGTAGGAGTTGCGGAATTGTCCCTAGGCAACTGATAACTAGATTGGTAATCATTATTGCAATTTTATATGAGGGAGAGGCATAAGCTAACATACTTTCTCTACTTGGATCATATGCACTTATGATTGCAAATCTAGCAAGCATCCGCAACTACTAAATATCATTAAGGTAAAACCCAACCATAGCATTATAAGGTATCAAGTCCTCTTTATTCCCATACGCAAACAACCTACTTACTTGGGTCTGTCCTTCTGTCACTCACGCCACCCACCATAAGCGAACCATAAACATATTGCAAACCCTACAGCAGGGATCCCTCACGCTTGCATGACACGGAGAGAACCATAGGACATAACCAATAATAAAACATGCAACTCAAACCAATCATGATCATCAATCAACCAATAGGACAAAATAGATCTACTCAGACATCATAGGATGGCAACACATCATTGGATAATAATATGAAGCATAAAGCACCATGTTCAAGTAGAGGGTACAGCGGGTTGCGAGAGAGTGGACCGCTGTAGATAGACGGGGGAAGGTGATGGAGGTGTTGGTGAAGATGACGGAGTTGTTGGAGTAGATCGTCGTCACGATGATGGCCCCGGCGGTGTTCCGGTGCCACCGGGAGAGAGGGGGAGAGAGCCCCCTCCTCCTTCTTCTTCCTTGACCTCCTACCTAGATGTGAGAAGGGTTTCCCCTCTGGTACATGGACTCCATGGCAGTGGAGGGGCGAGAGCCCCTCCGAGATTAGATCTCTCTCTCTCTCTCTGTTTCCTTATGTTTCTGCGTTCTTAGATTTTGGCCTTTAACCGTTTCTTCAATATCAGGAGATCCGTCACTCCGATAGGGCTTAAATTTTGAGGGGATCTTTATCCAAAAATTAGCTTTCTTGCGGCCTAAGTGGAGCCCCAACCGACCTAAGGGGTGGCCACGAACTCTTAGGGTGCGACCAGGGGTGTGGGTCACACCTAGCAGGCTTGTGGGCCCCTCGGGCTCCGCCTTCTATTGATTCCACTTCCTAAAATTCACATATATTCCAAGGAAAAATCTCTGTGAGTTTTTATCCCGTTTGGACTTTGTTTGATATGGATTTTCTGGGAAACAAAAAACATGCAACAAACAGGAACTGGCACTGGGCACTGGATCAATATGTTAGTCCCAAAAATAGTATAAAAAGTTGCCAAAAGTATAAAAAGTCGTAGAATATTGGCATGAAAAAATCAAAAATTATAGATACGACGGAGACGTATCACTCTCCTCCTCATCTTTTTCATCTAATGAGCTCACAATTTCAGCAACTTCTTCTTCCATAGGTCCCTGCAAAATATCAGTCTCTTCCAAGGCAGCGGACATTCTCTCAATAAATTCAATGAGATCATCATTGTATTTATAATTATCATAGCAATATTGAAGTGTGGCAAAAATTTCAGATTCTTAAAAGAAGCAATTTCATAAGCAACCTTAAAAGCAACAAATTCTTCTATTCGTTCCACATCATAGTAATCATATATACCATTAGCATAAGAAGCTATGGTTTCATTATCATTAAATTTGCACAAAAAGGTAAGGTGTGGAGCGTTCATCCTAGAGCAACAAGTAATATCATATCTCAAGCATAGCTCCTGAGCATACCAATGCAACATATGAATTTGATCCCGTGGCAATTTCCCTTTTTGAGTCAAGCGATAATCCCTAAAGTGAATACGTTGATCCAACATTACTCCCATTATCAAGTTGAATGGGGTTTTCTTAGGATTATCAAAGTAGTATTTAATACTTTGCAAATAACTAGCATCAAGGGTTTTAGGAGGTTCCACATCTCCATGAGTAGCAAGTACCACTAATTTTTTTGGTGTTTCGTGTTCCATATACATAACTAAAGATATAAAACAACTAATAACAGAAAATAAAATTTACTTAGTGATAAACCAAACAAGCACACACAAGAATATTCGCCGCACGCTATTGCTCCCCAGAAACGGCGCTAGAAAAAGGTCTTGATAACCCACAAGTGTAGAGTATCATTTGTAGCCTTTTTTGATAAGTAAGAGTTTTGAACCCAACGAGGAGCTAAAGGTAGAATTAATATTCTCTCAAGTTCTATTGACCACCGATATAACTCTATGCATGCTAATGCTTGCTTTACCTAGAACAAGTATGAAATTACTTTACGGGAATAAAACTAGAAGTGCTTTGCAAGATAATAAAGAACGTGAAAATAAAAGTTAACTGTTGTTTTAATGAAACAACAATAAAAGTAAATAGTTTTGTAGAAAGATTTTTGTGTAACGCAAGACAAAGATTGTCCCTAGGCAATTGAATATAATATGATAGATACTTGTTATATGCAATGAGGGAGAGGCATACACTAACACACTTTCCGTACTTGGATCATATGCACTTATGGTTGGAACCCTAGAAAGCATCCGCAACTACCAAAGTTCATTTAGGTAAAACCCAACCATAACATTAATTATCAAGTCCTACAGTGGGGATCCCTCACGTTTGCGCGACACGGAGGCCACCGTAGGACAACATCATATTAACATACAAATCACATCCATAACAACATATCGCAATTAACCCATGGGACAAAAGAGATCTACCCAAACATCATAGGATAGCCAAATATCATTGGGAAATAATATATGGAGTAGAACACCTTGTTTAAGTAGAGATTATAGCGGGGAAGAGAGTTGTTACACAGTTGCATAGAGGGGGAGAGAGTTGGTATTGATGGCGGGGAAGTTTTTGGTGTAGATCGTCGTCATGATGCTTGCCCCGACGATGTTCCGGCTCCACCTGGAGAGAGGGAGAGAGAGCCCCCCTCCTTCTTATTCTTCCTTGGCCTCCCCCTAGATGGGAGGAGAGTTCCCCCTATGGTCTATGGCCTCCATGGCGGTGGCGGGGTAGGATCCCCTCCTAGATTGGATCTCCCTCTCTGTTCACTTCTGTTTCGCGTTCCTCGCTTAGGGCCAAAAACTGCTTCTTATATTCCCGGAGATCCATAACTCCAATCTGGTTGAAATTTTGAGGGGAGTTTTATCCAAAAGTTAGCTTTCTTGAGGCTGAAGGAGAGATCCAATTGTCTTACGAGGTGAGCACCACCCATCACCCCGCGCTTGGACCCTAGGCCGCGCCCTGGTGGGTGGTGGTGGCTGTGGGCCTCCTTTTTCGTTCATTCCACTTCCCAAAAGTCGCAAATATTCCAAACAAATTCTATGTAAATTTTTATCGTGTTTGGACTTCGTTTGATATGGAATTTCTACAAAACAAAAAACACACAAAAAAAGGAACTGGCACTGGGCACTAGATCAATAGGTTAGTCCAATAAATCATATAAATTGTTGCCAAAGTATGTGAAAGTTGTATAATAATGGCATGAAACAATAAAAATTATAGATACAATGGAGACATATCAGTAACCCCAAACTTAATTCCTTCTCGTACTTGAGTAGGTAAATGATAAAAATAAGAATTTTTGATGTGGAATCCTACCTAGCATAATCTTGATCATATATCTAATCGTGGCATGAATATTAAGACACAAGTGATTCAAAGCAATAGTCTAGTTTTGAAATAAAGACATTAATTCTCAGGCATCACAACAAACAATCATGTCTTTCAAAATATCAAGGCTAAACAATGCTATCCCTACAAAATCATATAGCCTTCTCATGTACGGTCTTCTTAACACAAAGTATAAATAAGGTACTATCCCGGTGTCAGCCAAGAAATTGGTTCATACTTGTTAATGTGCTTTAGCATTTTCAAATCTCACGCAATACATGAGCACAAGCCATGGATATAGCACCATGGGTGGAATAGAATGAGGTGGTAGGTTTCAAAAGGGTAAAAGTGGAGAGGAAAGTCTCGCATCAACTCAGCGTATCAACGGGCTATGGAGATGCCCATCAATAGATATCAATGCATTGATTAGGGATTGCCATGCAATGGATGCACTAAGAGCTATAAGTGTATGAAAGCTCAATATGAAAACTAAGTGGGTGCGCATCTAACTCAATAATGAAAAATTCTCACTAGTATATGAAAGTGACAACATAGGAGACTCTCTATATGAAAACATGGTGCTACTTTGAAGCACAAGTGTGGAATTAGCATGCCCCTTCTCTCTTTGTCTCTCATTTTCCCCTTTTATTCCTTTTTTCTCCCCCCCTTTATTTTTTTATTTTTTGTTCGGAGCCTCATCCCGATTTGTGGGGGAACCATAGTTTCCATCATCGTTTACTCATTGGGACATGCTCTAATAATGATGATCATCACACTTCTATTTACTTACAACTCAATATTACAACTCGATAGTAGAACAAAGTATGACTCTATATGAATGCAATGATCTAGCATAGCAAAGATATCGAAAAATGGACAAGCCATGGAAACATCATGCTAGCTATCTTACAATCATGTAAAACAATATGACAATGAATGCTCAAGTCATCAAAACGGAAGCGGTGGAAGTGGCATGGCCATATATCTCTGAATGGCTAGGGAAATGCCATAATAGATAGATATGGTGGCTTTTTTGAGGCAGATATAGTAAGGCTTATGGGTGATAGAGCATGTCATATGACAGGGTTTGGATGTACCGACGAAGTTTGCACCAACTCTCGAGGTGAGAAAGGACAATGCGCGGTACCATAGAGGCTAACAAATTGCGGAAATGTAAGAGTGCGTATAATCCATGGACTCACGTTAGTCATAAAGAACTCACAGACTTATTGAAATTTTTTATCAGCCCTCGAAGCAAAGTATTACTACGTATGCGCCTAGGGGGCGGGTTTGTAGGAGTTAATGATCGCACACCCCCGACCTTCACACAAAGATAGACAATCAAGAATAAATTGCACTCTAACTTCCTAGCATAATAGGAGACTATACGTCCATGCTTCAGGAATCACAAACCTTAACACATATATGTTACTAAACACGATCATCCACTAGTACCTCCCACATGTTATCATCTCTATATCGCAAAACTACTGCAAGGAATCAAACATATCATATTTAGTGATCCATAAGTTTTATGTAGGATATTATGACTAACCATGCAAATGACCAATTCCCATTGACTCTATAAATAGATATAAGTAAAGCAGCAGATTTTAATTCTTCCGACAAAATACCATGCTATAATAAATATAAATGAAGAAAAAGAGCATTCTACAAATAACGGTTTTCTATGTGAAGAGAAACAGGCAATCCAAACTTCAAATGATATAAGTGAAGCACATGAAGCATTCTGTAAAGTCATACTAAAAAGATATAAGTGAAGTTCAATGAGCATTCTATTAATCAGCCATGGACTATCTCATACCAGCATGGTGCATAAAATAAAAGTGAAAAATAAACACAAAATACGCCCCAAGATTTACACATATCACGTGAACGAAACGAATTCGAAAACATACCGATACTTGTTCAAGAAAAATGGGATGCCTTCCAGGGCATCCCCAAGCTTAGACGCTTGAGTCTCCATGAAAATTTACTTGGGGTGCCTTGGGCATCCCAAGCTTGAACTCTTCCCTCTCATCCTTCTCCTCATATCGATACCTCCTCGATCTTCGAACAGTTCATCCACACAAAACATAACAAAAGACTGGTAAGATCAGTAATAAAGCATATTTCTAGTTTAAGTACAGTTTCAAACCCATTAATATTTTATATTTGCAATATCCCTGCTGCATTACAACTTTTCTATGGCTTACACCACCAATAAACTCGATAGTTTCATCAAAACCAGCAAAACAATGCATCAAAAATAGAATCTGTCTTAAACAGGACAGTCCGTAGTAATCTGAACTTTGACCATACTTATGTAACTCCAAAAATTCTGAACGATTAGGACAACATAAAAAAGTTGCATAGAAATAGTATGTAAAAAGTTCAGAAACATTTGACATTCCAGTAAAAAAATGAAAATTCACGGACCACAGCCAAAGTTTCTGGTTTTACACCGCACATACCAAGAAGAAATCTAATCATCCTAAAGGAAAATATTGGCACAACAATATTATAATACAATGGATTTGTACAAGGGGATAATTATTTTTGTTGAAAAGTTTCCATGATTCAATACTCACAAAGTTTCCATGGGCATTAACAAAAGTTCAAGGACGCCCCAACCTCAATGATGCTCATCATATTTCTCACTTTCACCTCTACTTTTGTGAAGTTTTAGGTTCCCCTCTATTTTTAGAACTTTTAAAAGCACACAACAGAAATAAATGACTCTCTGAAACTTCCAGGTTGTCTCCCTGGCAGCGGTTTCTTTAAAGCCATTAAGCTAGGCATAAAGTGCTCAAGTAATGGATCCACCCGGATCCCAATGTATATCAAAGCCAATTTTAATTAACAATGATTTCTAATTTAGTAGTGAGCACAAAGTGATATATATATCATGTGACAACATAGTCTAACTCTCTTCCTATGCATCACCATGCCATACAAGAACAATCCATGCACATTAAGTAAAGGCCAATGCATAGTGTAAACAGTTTCTTGCAATTTTATGTATTGGAAACATAGAGAGGTGAAGATGTAGTTCCTCTCATAATAATTGCAAGTACGAGCAGCAAGCACATGCATATTATATTCATCAAAATCATCATGTGTAGTAGCAAAATACAACCCATCAATATAATCCTTAATAAGAGCAAACTTATCTGATATAGTGTAGTTGGGCGAATTCAAAAAGATAATAGGACTATCATGTGTGGCTGCAATGACAACAATTCATGCTTGATATAAGGAATTGTAGCAAGTTCATCTTCAGCAGCATAATTCATATTGGCATCATGAAAACAAGCATAGCAAGTGTTAAGTTCATCAAAAAGGGATATTTCAAACGAGTCCAAGGGATCATAGCTTTCATCCTTTGGTATGTGCGAAGGGTAATTAAACAATGTATGAGTTGAAGAGTTACTCTCATTAGAAGGTGGGCATGGGTGATCAATCCGCACTTCCTCCTTTTGTTCTTTGTTATCCTCCTCATCTTTTTCATCTAATGATCTCATAATTTCAGCAACTTCTTCTTCCATACCCCCTGCAAAATATTAGTATCTTCCAAGGCATCGGACATTATCTCAATAAATTCAATAATATCAGCATCGTTGTCGGGATTGGATGCACACGATCACCTATGGGGCCATCGGCCCCTTTGTGGTTTGGCGAGGGCATAGACGCAGGCACAAAGATCGGAGGCAGTAAGACGATGCGGCGATTTATCCAGGTTCGAGCCTATGTGAAGCATAAAAACCTACTCATGCTTTGTGGGTGGATTGATCAAGGGAACACAAAGAGCGCGCAACGCTCCAACCCGGCAAGGGTTGCCTTCGGGGGAGCTATTATGCATGTACAAACGCTCAAACATCCGAATCCTCAGCTAGGTAGCCTTGGGCCTCCTTTTATAGCACAAGGGGCAACGATAGTGGCAAAACAGACATTGTCTGATGACTAGATAGCTAGCAGAGCTTATCATACCTAACTCTAGCATTAGAGACAAAATACCATCATTGCTAGTCTAGGTGGCGTGCTGGGGTGCATCCCCAACAAGCTTATACCACCGCTCTAGCTAACCGTTGCACCCCACCTTGACATGTCTAAGGACGGGTGTCAAGGAGGGGTAATCTTCCTTCCAACATGTAGCTACGTGCATAGCGAGAGCCTTTTATCCACCTGGGGGCTCGACACCGCATTGACAAGTGACTGGCCTTGCGATCAGGTGGAGCGGTGTCGGGTTGGCTCACACTTGCCGGGGGATGGCTTGTCGGGGCTTCAAGAGGGTTCATATGTCCTGATCTTCGGCAAGTGTCGATGAAGTACTTGGTGCGCAGCAGTCCCAGGTTTGGGCAGCCGCGTAGAGCTCGCTGCTTGATCATTGCCGAGTTGGCTTGGTGTGTGTAGGGTTTTTACCATCGTAGCCTGTGCACAAGTCAGGGGCACTTGGTACCCCTGTCTCAATGCACCAACAGGAGCCCCCGGGTCTGGCCCACACGTGCCTGCCAAGTGCCATTGGGCGAGGCCCAAATTTCATGCACATGCGCGCAATGTGAGGGAGTAACTGCCAATTTAATGGTCAGCACTAACCCATTTTCTCAGGATGTTTCCGCCACACATGCCGCATGCATAGTGTGGGGCTACCGGCGGGTGCGTGTGGCTTAAAGCTCAGGTCATGGCAAAAACCACAATGCCATGGATTGGAGCAATGGGGCGGTTACCTGTTTCGCCCGTGATCGTGGGTAGTGGGATTGGTGGAGACGGGCGGTGACCCTTGGAGCGGGGAGAGCCAGCCCCCGCGCCCTCCCTATAAAGTGGGAGGTCTCAAGAGGCAATGCTCATCCACCTTCTCGTCGTCCTTGAGTCTGAACCCACAGAGCTTGCTTCTCTGCTTCCTTGTCTTGAGCGGCGCCTGTCCCCCTGATGGTCAGAGGGAGAGGCTTGGCAAGCGCGACGACCACCGTATTGTACTCCCCTTGTCTCCATGCTCGGCCTCCACCTAGGGTCGTCGGTCTTGGGTGGATGGCCGACCGGAGAGTCCCGGGATGGGGGAGCGGACGGTGCGGCAGCGACGCCAGGGATAACCGTGGCGATGTCTTCACCGTTGTGCCGCTCGCTTATCTAGTCCTGACGGGGTACCGTATGGTTACCACTGCACCAGAGCCCATAGTAAAGGTGCAGCGCTGCGGCGGATCGCGGTATCCATGCTTCTTCTTCAAGGTGATGGAGGTAGATTGTCCGCTTGGTCATTGGTTAGGCGTGAGTCGTTGTAGTAGCGGTTCTCCACGAATCATGCTGAAGTTCTTCACCAATGGCGTCGCGTATAATGTGCCAGGGTGGGAACATTTCAGCCGTGTGTACCTCTCTACGGTAGGGGCAATTCCCCGCCTTTGGCCACCGGGGGACCATGCTCTCTGGGAGGCTCTTCAGGGGGCCCAACTCCCGCCTTCACTATTGCATAGAAGGCTTGGATGGCGAAGGTCAGCGTGGCTACGGAGACGTCCCTCCAAGCAACGGCGATGATGAAGATGACGATGGGGAGGCCTGAGCACCGATAGCACCAACATCAACCGTTGGGCTTCGGTAGCGCCTCCGCCCGCACTCACCCTCTGCCTTCTTCCACCCTACCGGTTTCGTCCACCCAGCCTGGGTGCAGGGTCCTTCGGCTCCTCCATGGGACGCGTCCCTCTGGTTCTGTCGGCGAAGCGCTGGATCCCACCCAGGCGCTCCTTTTGCCCTCTGTTTCTCTTCTGCCTAATCCCTAGGAGGAGAGGGACAAGAAAGGCCTTACAAGGCACTTATCTTTTTATGTCAAAAGATGTAGGCGCTTGTCAAGTTTTAAGTAATCATAATCTAATCTCTACCCATTTTGTATCAAAAATGAATGAGAAGTGCCATTTTCTTTCTGCAAGTGCTATCCTTTTCTTTCCCTATTTATGCTGTCTTGGGATGTTTTGTCCTTGCTACATGGAGCCACTTGCCGGATCATAACTTAGCCACGAGTGCCAAGGGGGAAACGAGCCCCCGGCAACAGGTTGGCATTGTTCCCCGACAGAGCTCCTTACCGGTGTCGGCGCATCCCCCATAGTTTCTAAACAAAAAATAGGGGATGGGTCGTCTCGACAAGGGTTCTCACCACGTGGAGGACTCCACTACCCACAGCAAGTGAGATACTACGGATTTCCTCGGGGCATCGGAACAACATTGAACTTGGGAAATGTAATTGTACTTATCTTTTCCAAGTTGTATCCCTCTTGAGGGCTTGATAGGCCATTGTCCTTGTTCCTTTGCTTCTCTTCCCTGTCTTCCTGACGGTCTGTCGCGTAGGGAGAGAAAAGTAAGAAAGATTACAGGTTCATCAAGCACTCTAGCAAATCTTATATCTTAAAAGCGATAACACTACAATCATGAAAATGTGTAATGAGCATGTAAGATGGTGCTACGATGCAATGCCTAGCTTTATTATTGCCGCACAGGGTCTGTGCCTGGCTTTGTACAAAGGGTTACATGCAACTTCGACAATGCTTGTACAAAAGGTGGCTGCCGGGGGACAGTATTCCTCGAGGAGCATGGCATCGTCATGTCGTAGCTTCTGTTGCTCTACTTCGTTGTAGACAAGCACTCGAGGTGACCCGTATATGAGTTCTATGGGGAGCACTGCTTCCATCCCGTACATTAGGGAGAAGGGCTTCTGGCCAGTAGCTCGATTTGGTGTCGTTCTGAGTGACCAAAGAACCACCGACAGCTTGTCTATCCAACACTTGCCGCTCTTCCGCAGCTTATCAAAAGTCATTGTCTTGAGTCCTCGCAGCACTTCAACATTCATCCTCTTGACTTGCCTGTTGCTTCTAGGATGGGCAACAGAGGCGAAGGAGACCTTGCTTCCAAGGCTCTGGATATATTGCATGAAGGCGCGGCTCGTGAACTGGGTACAATTGTCAGTGATCACCATGTTAGGTACTCCAAAGTGGCATACCAGTCCTTTCATGAACTTGATAGCTGACTGTGCAGTCACCTTCCTCACTAGTTCCACCTCAGGCCACTTTGTGAACTTGTCGATTGCCACGAAAGAGAACTCAAAGCCCTCGACAATGCGTGGGAAAGGGTGCAAGATATCGAGCCCCCAGACCGAGAATGGCCAGCATAAATGAATTGTTTGCAGAGCTTGTGCTGGTTGATGGATGTTCTTGGAATGAAACTGGCAAGCTTCACACTTGGCGACCAGCTCAGTGGCGTCCTAGAGGGCAGTGGGCTAATAGAAACCCTACCGGAAAGCTTTACCAACAAGGGCTCTTAATCCTATGTGAGAGCCACATACTCCTCCGTGGATTTCTGCCAATAGCTTTAGTCCATCCTCCCGACAGATGCACCTCAATTTCACACCGTTTGGTCGTCTTCTGTACAAGGTGTCATCGACAAACAAGTACATACTAGACTAGCGGGCTACTTTTCTAGCTTCCTATTGCTCCTCGGGGAGTTATCCTGTCTGAAGAAGTGAACTATATGTTGTGCCCAGGATGGATCCTGTGGCTCGACAACAAGGACCAGTGGTGTCTCCTCATCGGCGGGAGTGCTTGTCTAAATAGTGAGGACCTGGGGTCCCGCGGGAGGGAGCTGCTCATCAACCGCGGCGGGACTTTTCCTGGCAGCATCTCTACCAATGGCTTCGGGGAGCTCTACCGAGAAATGCTTTCCGGAGTTCAGCTTCCTTCTCTTTCTGGTCATTGCCAACAGGGATACTGATGGTTGGGTGAGGCGAAGAACAAAAGTTCATGGTTCCACAGGAAGCTTCTATGCAGCGCACTTCGATAGGTGGTCAGCAATGTTGTTTTTTGCTCGGGGCACATGCTCTGTCTGTAGTCCATCGAAGTGCTCCTCCAATTTCCTCACCTCTTCCACGTATGCTTCCATCAGCGGGCTCTGGTAATCCTTGTTGACTTGCTTCACCACAAGCTGAGCGTCTCGTCGGAAAACCAGTCACTTGATCCCCAAGTCTATCACGATTCTAAGTTCGGCAGGGAGTCCCTCTTACTCAGCGGTACTGTTGGTGGCTTCCTCCTGTGGAAAGTGCATTTGAACCACATACTTGAGGTGTTCTTTGGTGGGGGCAATGAGAAGCACACCTGCTCCGGCACCCTGAAGTGAAAAGGCACCATCAAAGTACATGATCCAGTCTTTGGGTGCTTCTTTACCGGGGAGGATTCTCTCTAGAAATTCTTCATCGGGCATGGACATTCATTCCACAATAAACTCCGCCAAGGCTCTGCTTTCTATAGTGGAAGTACTCCCATACTTCAATCCAAAACTTGACCGCTTCAGCGCCCACTCAACTATCCTCCGAGTGGCCTCGGGGTTCCTCAGTATGCGTTGCAATGGGAAACGGGTAACAACTGTGATCTCATGGGCTTAGAAGTAGTGGCACAACTTCCTCGAGGCCATGGTGAGGCCGAAGATCAGCTTTTGTAATCCAGAGTACCTCGATCTAGCTCCTTATAATAAGGAACTAATGAAGTACATGGGTCACTACACCATCTTATTTTTTGCCACCTCCTTAGATCCCCTGCCGTCCATTTGCTGAGACCCCCCTTGATCATTATCGGGTCCTGCCATGCATATTCCTATATTGTTCTCGATAGCACTAGCAACAGCCGCTGAATCTTCATACGTCTCTCTCTGCGCCACCAGCATTGCACTTGGCACTTGATTTGTTGCTACTAAATACAGCAACAACTACTCTTGCGGTTTAGGAGCGACCAAGGTGGGAGCAGAGGAAAGGTATTTTTCAGGTCTTGGAGAGCTGCATCTGCTTCCGGGGTCCACTTCATAGGGCCAACCTTCTTCAAGATCTTGAAGAACAGCAAGGCACACTCAACGGACTTGGAAATGGACCTACTCAATGCAGCAACACATCCGGTCAAACGCCTGATATCCTTGATGGTTTTGGGCGCTTGTATCTGTTCGATCGCCTTGATCTTGTCGGCATTAACTTATATTCCTCGCTGAGACACAAAGAACCCAAGTAGTTTCCCAGATGGGACATTAAATACACACTTCTCAGGGTTGAGCTTCAAGTTGATCTTGCGTAGGTTTACGAAAGTTTCCTCCAAATCCTGTATGAGAGTTGCTTCGTCTTTGGTCTTGACTACAGTGTCATCCATGTAAGCTTCCACGTTTCTATACAGTTGAGGTTCAAAACCAATCTAAACTGCTCTGGCATAGGTTGAACCGGCACTCTTTAACCCGAAGGGCATATGCACAAAGCAGTATGTGCCAAATGAGTTATGAATGCAGTCTTCTCCTCATCCTCTTTGGCCATGAATATCTGGTGGTATCCGAAGTAGGCATCCAGAAAGGAGAGCAAACCACATCCGGAGGTGGAATCGACAATCTGATCGATGCATAGCAAGGGAAAAGGGTCCTTCGGGCAAGCCTTGTTCAAGTCAGTGAAGTCTATGCAAAGCCACCATTTCCCATTCTCCTTGCGCACCACCACCGGGTTTGCAAGCCAAGTCAGAAGCAATACTCCTCTGACCAAACCAGCTCCTTCAAGCTTCTTTATTTCCTCGGCAATGAATTGTTGCCGCTCCAAGGCTTGTTTCCTAACCTTTTGTTTGACTTGTCGGGCTTCAGGGCAGACACCTAGGTGGTGCTCAATTACCTCATTGGGAACACTAGGGATGTCAGATGGTTGCCAAGAAAACACATCGACATTCGCCCGTGGGAAGGCAACGATCGTGCTTTCCTATTTTTCAGTAAGGGTAGAACTGATGGTGAAGGTACCACCAGCGCCGTCCTCCCTTGTCGGGACCTTGTTCGTCTTAGGATAGGTGACCTTGGTCTTCTTGCTAGTGGAACTCTCCGGTAGGTCATCATCGGATGCAGTGTACTCCGGAGAGGCGCGCTTCCCGGAGTCCTTGCGAGTGCTCCTGCTAGCCTTCTTCGATCTCTTTGACTCCTTGGCAGTAGCTGGGACGTGTGTGGCCTCGGCTGCTACCGCGTCGTGATACATCTTGTCTACACAGATAACTTCATTCTTCTTGTTAGAGGGGTTGGAAATGATCACAATGGGCCCTTGCATCTTCAAAGTATTGTAAGCATAGTGGGATGCTGCCATGAATTTTGCCAAGGCTGGGCAATCGAGGATTCCATTGTAAGGCAAAGGGATCTCATCCACATCGAACACTATCCTTTCTGTCGGGAAATTCACTTCCTCGCCGAATGTTACCGGCAGGGTGATCTTTCCCTTGGGTTGGCTCCTGGCGGGGTCAATTCCCTGAAAGGTGCGTGAAGCTTTGAGCTCTTCATCATGGATCTGCAATTTCTCAGCCACTTTAGGGGAGATCAAGTTCAATCCGTCCCCACCGTCAACTAACATCATAGACACCTTGAGGTTGCGTATTGTCGGGGAAACCAACAACGACAAACATCCGACCTTAGTGGTACGGACAGGATGATCCTCTTCATAAAAAATGATAGGCGTGCGGGGCCATTTGAGCGGCTTCCTGGATTCTGCAGTCGGCTCCATGGCATTCCCCTCGCACGCCAACTGTTTGAGTTGGCGGTGAGTGGAGTATAAGGAAGCACCCCCGTCAATGCACATGACTTCGGTCGCTTTTTGGAACTCCCCGTCACTGGAATCCTCATCATCATCCTCATCCTCACTCATGCCATCTGTTTCCTTCTTCTCACGGCCTCTCACAGGCTTTTGCTTTTGTTGTGGGGTTTTGCCGTGACAACCTCCTCTGCTACCACGGCCCTTCCCAACAGTACCATCTTGCCTTTCTCTTTGTCGCGCTTCCCATATTCAGCCCTCTGTTTCTTAACAAGTTTCTCCACCTGTCGGCAGTCTTGGAGATCATGGCCCTTGGTGCGGTGAATTTTGTAATATGGCCCGTTGGACTTCCCGGTCTTCTCAGCGGCAACAGCCTCCCAGCAATCAGTGCACGCGGTAGCTCCCTTGCCAAGGGTTTCAGCTTTCTCCCTCTTGCCGACACTGAGGTCTCCGGAGCTCTCCACGACCAGTACGCCTTTCCCTTGCGCTTCCTTGAAAGCACAATATGCTCCCTTGGTGGTTTTAATAATTAATGACAACATACATTGTCTATTGGACTAATACTTTTAGAAAGTGTATTTTAGGTGAAAGTCCATAGAGAGAGATAGGTTGTCATAAGGAGTGTGGAGAGTATCCCCAAGAAGGAGAAAGATAAGCAATAGCATTGGCAAAGCCTAAAGCAAGATGACTCTACATTTTACTTCGTGAGAAATCACTTTGAGTCCATAGGAAAGCCAATACTATTAAAAGGGGGTATGGTACTGTTGGTGAACAAAATGCTCAAACGTGCACAAGTGATAGTCACCAAAACACCCACAAGCTCTTCCACAAAAGCCTGTCCAAAGCGAAATATCCAAAATCGGTGCAACCAACAATTTCCACTCGGTGCCACCGATTTCCAAACTCAGACAGACCCATGCCAAACCCTAGCACATCAGTGCAACCGATTCCACTTCGGTGCCATCGAGTTTGGGTTGCCAACTTTCTGTTACCTCGATTCACAAAATAGGTCCCCACCGAGTTTGTTAGATTGGCGTCACCGAGTTGCGCAATCTGACCATTGGTCACCTAATCGGTACCACCGAGATTTCTATATCAGTCTCACCAAGATTCAAAAGTTGCTACCTTTGGAGCAATTCGGTACCATAGAGATTCACACGTCGGTGTCACCGAGTTGGTCACTTAAGGTGTAATGGTTGGATTTTTGGAGATGCCTATATATACCCCTCCACCAACACTCACTCACAAGAACAACACTCAGAGCAGATCCCCACTCATACCAACTGATTTTTGAGAGAGAGCCACCTACTAATGTGTTCAGATCATGCCATTCCATTCCAACCATATGAATCTTGATCTCTAGAGTCCCCAAGTTTCTTTCCACCTAATGAATCTCTTCCTGCAAAGCCAAATCTATAAGAGAGTGATTGTGTGTTGAAGAGTCTATCATCTTGGAGCACAAGAGCAAGGAGTTCATCGACTTTATCGAGCCTATTACCTTTTGGAGGGTGGTGCCTCCTAGATTGGTTAGCTGTCGCTTGGGAGCCTCCTACTTTGTGTTGTGGAGTGAACCAAGAAGTTTGTAAGGGCAAGGAGATCGCCTAGTTCGTCAAGATCTACCCCGAGTTAGGCTAGTCCTCTATGGACGTAGGCCATCATGGTATAGTCAAGGTTGCTTCTTTGTGGAACCCTCCGTCCATAGAGCCCTCCGTGGACTCTCGCGAATGTTACCCTCTATGGGTTGAAGACTCCAGAAACGTGAACGTACGATAACACCACCTATCGGAACCACGGGAAATATCTTCGTGTCCTTCATGTGTTTGATCTCCCTATCTCAACTTACTTCCATGTGCAATGTCTTTACTTTCCGCTGCTATACTTGATGACTTGCATGTGTAGGGTGTGCTAGACTTGCTATAATTGCTAAAATCTACCAACATTTAACTTTGGATATTGTGTAGATTTTAAATTCCTTCTTGTAGTCTATCCACCCCCTCTAGACATACTCTTCTAGTAATCCCTCAATTGGTATTAGGGCATTGGTCTCCATTGCTTCGGTTTCATCACCGTGGAGGAAGATGGATGTGTCTAGTGTGGAAAGTTTTAGCTGTAGAGTGCCCATTCTTGATGGAGAGTGCCATAGTTAATCGAAGAATGCTATGATTGGTCTATTTGACAAATTACATTTGAGAAAACATATCTAAAATCCTTATGTGTTCCCCATCGATGAATTGCATCCCACACACAAAGAGAAAATTGACATGGTTGGTAACCTTAGAACTCTCAATCTTATTGTTAGAGGTTTACCAAGATTTGTGCTTTCTGAATTGAAGAATTTTGCATGTGCTTATACTTTGTGGAATGATTTGGAGAAACGATATCCAAATCTTAAATTAAGTGATCTTGATGAAATTCTTCATAAAACTGTTGCTTTTCACAAAATGAAGCCTAGTGATCCAAACTTTGATGACTGCCCATTTGAGCTTCGTGATCTTATGCATGCTAAAGGAGATGTCACAACTTTAAACAACATAATTATTGAAGCCATTCACATTCATAAACTTGAACATTGTCATGGTTACAACTCTAACGAATCTCTTGGTTTCTATGACGAGGAGATTCTACCAAATGATGACAATGAAGAACATGGCTACTATGATGAAGATGAGTTGTTCGAGATTGAGCACGAAAAGATCATGAAGAATCTAAGTCTCATGGCAAACTTCAAGGATTACATGTCCGGAGGAAAAGAATGGATTCTCGAAAGTGGATGCACCGGTCACATGACTGGAGATAAAGACATGTTCCAAGAGATCATGCCTAATCAAGGTCCTCGGAGGTACGTGACCTTTGGAGAGAACTTTAAGGGTAAGGTACTTGGCCTTGGAAGGTGGCCATATCAAATGATATCTCTATTTAAAATGTGATGCTTTTCGATCCCTTGGCTACAAACTTCTTTCCGTATCTAGACTAGCGGACTTCAGTTTCAATGTGCTATTTACTAAAGTAAATTGCCAAGTGTTTCGTTATGATAATCATAAAATTGTCTTTACTACTATTCGTAGAGGTTATCTATACATTGACGATTTCACTAAAAAGGCCCAACCTCGTACTTGTCTTATTGCAAAATCTTCTAAAGGTTGGCTATGGCATAGAAGGCTAGGATAGGTAGGCATGCGCAATCTAGATAAGCTTATCAAGGGCGATCACATTCTTGGTGTTAAAGATGTTATCTTTGACAAAGATAGGCTTTGTAGCGCTTGTCAACTAGGAAATCAAGTAGGTGGGAGTCACCTGGTCAAGAACATCATGACCACTAGGAGACCACTCGAGTTACTTCATATGGATCTTTTTGGTCCCAATACTTACAAGAGTCTCGGTGGAAACTCTTATGGTCTAGTTATAGTTGGTGATATTTCCTGATTTACGTGGGTATTCTTTCTTGATGATAAGTCGTAGGTACAAAAGATCTTCAAGAACTTTGCACGCAAAGCGCAAAATCAATTTGAAGTGAAAATCAAGAAGGTTCGAAGCGATAATGGATCGGAGTTCAAGAACACCCATGTGGATACCTTTCTTGACAAAGAGGGTATTTCACATGAGTTCTCGGCTACGCACACACCTCAACAAAATGGAGTTATTGAGAGGAAGAACCGAACCCTCATCGAGATGGCTAGAATGATGCTTGACAAATACAAGACGCCAAGACACTTTTGGGTAGAAGCCATGGAAACAACATGTCATGCCACAAACCGACTCTACTTGCACAAGCTTCTCGATAAAACGGCATACGAGTTTCTCACCAGTAACAAACCCCAAGTTGGATACTTTTGAGTATTCGGCTCTAAGTGGTACATTCTCGATAAGCTCCGTCGTGCTAAATTTGCTCCTAAATCTCATGAAGGTTTCCTACTTGGTTATGGATCTAACTCTCACACCTATCGTATCTACAACAACTTCACTCAAAAAGTTGAAGAAACGGTAGATGTGAAGTTTGATGAATCTAATGGTTCGCAAGTCGAACAATTGCCAAATGATGTAGGTGACAACCATCATTCGGAAGCTATACAAGATTTTCCCATCGACAATATTCGTCCTATGTAGGTGAAGGAAAGTACTTCATCAATCCAAGTGGAAGATCCTACTTCGGATCAAGGCTACCGGCGAAACGACATGGAAGCATCCACAAGTGGTACATGACAATATGAAGAGGAGGAGGAAGTACATCATGAAGATCCACCACAACCTCCTTCACCACCACCTTAAGGATATGACCACTTTGACTACAATGAAGATGAACGAGATAATGAAGAAGAAGCTCCACCATCCAACAAACCAAAGCTACCCCGAGTTCAAGCACAAGTGACTAAGAACCATCCCCTAAACCAAATCTTTGGTGATATACAAACATGGAGGATCACTCGCTCTAAAACCCACTTAGCTAACTTGTGTGAGCATTATTCTTTCATCTCTAGCATTGAACCCTTGAAGGTTGAACAAGCCCTTGAAGATGTGGATTGGGTGAACGCTATGCATGAAGAGCTTCACAACTTTGAGAGGAACGAAGTGTGGACACTCGTGGAGAAGCCCAAGGACGAGCAAAACATCATTGGTACTAAATGGGTGTTTCAGAACAAGAAAGATGAAGATGGTAAAGTTGTACGCAACAAGGCTCTTCTCGTAGCCCAAGGATATACGCAAGTCAAAGGTATGGCCTACGGTGAGACCTATGCCCCTGTTGCTAGACTCGAAGCTATTCAAATTCTTATTGCTTATGCCAATCACCATGACATCACTTTTTACCAAATGGATATTAAAAGTGCTTTTTAAATGGATAAATAGAGGAGGAAGTCTATGTTAAACAACCTCCCGGATTTTTAAATCCTAAGAAACCTGACCACGTTTACAAGCTTCACAAAGCTTTATATGGTCTTAAGCAAGCTCCTCATGCTTGGTATAAATGCCTAACGCAGTTTCTTATTGAAAAAGTTTTTGAATTTGGTAAAATTGATGCAACCTTATTCACAAAGAGAGTTAATGGTAAATTATTTGTGTGTCAAATTTATGTGGATGATATTATCTTTGGATCTATGTCGGGACCCCGATCCTAAGCCATATGAATCTAGCCTGTAACATGTCACGCCACTTTGCGGCCTCACGCACGGTAACCTATGGCTGCCGCCTTAGCTTGGCCGGGACCATTTGCGCCTTTTGGCTCACGGATATGAACATGTCGCTAGCATTCACATGTCAAAGAACCTGGGTCGACAAGACTAGTTATAGACCCAAGTAGCACAACCATACAGGGACATGCATATGTAACCTAGCAATGCAGGTGTCGGTCATCGGCGTGTGTAGATGAGTCATAGCAAGCCACAAGGACTCCATTACGCCATGGTACATAAATGTCATCACTGCACATAGACGAGTCGTAGCAAGCTACAGGGACTCCATTACACTGTGAGACATTTCCCCGAAGGGACAGACACAACAGCAAAGAAGGATACATGCCGGTCAATCAATGTGTCCGGAGCAGTAGCCATCTACGAGGGCTCACGGAGGTACAAAGAGGCATTTCCCCATAAAGAAGGCTACTAAAGGCACACAACTAGGTGTCGAATCCCACACATACCAATGCATTTCAATCATACACGCACTATGCATGATATGCATAGATGCAACATGGCATCACAACAAAACTCTACAACATAACATTTATTTAGGAGGCTCCAAGGAGCCAACATAGTATAATGTTACAAGCAGGAGGGGTCACATGACCCAACATTCATAGCATACAAATAACAAGCAGAAGTTACATGTCTGAGTACAAACATCTACAAAAGCGGATAGAAGAGCCTGAAAAGCTACAACGACCCTACCATAGGAGCCAAACTCCTGTCTGGGTTACTAAGCTAATCCGTCGATGTCAACGTCAAAAGAAACATAACTGAACAACGTCTATCTCTGCAAAATTGTAAATAAGAAATAGTGAGTACGAAGGTACTCACCAAGTCTTATGTCAGAACTATCTACACATGCATCATGTATCAATGAATAGGGTAGTGGGGTTTATTGTAGAATGTCAGTTTTGACCTTTGGCTATCGTGGACTATGACAAAGTATCCAACATATCACTACTCTCTCGTCTCTCTACAAGAGAGCACACACAAGTCTACATGTTCACCATCTCAATACACCACTATGGATTCTCTCTCGTCCTCCTATGAGAAGCCATCCATAGCACTCACACTTGTTTGGTGCATTTTAGAGTATCCACTTAAAGTTGTCTATGAATAATGCAAGTCTCCAAGTAGTCCATATCCGCGAACACAGCTATTCGAATAGATATTTTACCCTGCAGGAGTGTACTTCGTCACACATACTCCCGCCACTTGTCGCCATGTGCACATAAAAAGACACCTCGGCAACCTTCAAGCGGAAGCCCAGCGAGGGAGTCGGCCACGGACGTTAACCTTCAACGACTCACGTCCAAGGCAGTTGCCTATCTCAGTTGGAACCCATAATGGAAGCCCGGCCAAGGTTTCCAACATGGCATCAAACATTGTGAGCAGGGCCTCAAGTTGGTCCCGATTGGGCCGTTCATCCACTTCGCATGCCGTGCCACACCTATCAACATTTTGAACTACTACGACTCCTGGACCGAGAAAAGGATAGGTTAATAGGCCGAGAGGGTCCGTTGGTTTTGGGCCCAATGTGCGGTAGTAGCTAGTCTTGGAACACAAACATGGAACAATGAGCGGCTTCAATGAGACAACCCACCATGTAGTCCTACATGGCCTCTCATCGTTACCTTTACCAAATAGGTTCAACACTTAACCCTCAGCATCATGACACAACTCTAAACATAGCAAGCATAACAGGGTGATAGCACAAAATGTCTCAAGCATCTACCAGGTATGCTAGGTTGCTTGGTTTAGCTATTTTCGGTGATAATGACAGGTCATGCAAAGGAGTGGGTTCATCTACCGCAACACAAGTAGCAGTTGAATTGCATTGTCCTAATGCATTGAAAAGAGAGCAAGAGTGAGAGAGTGGGATTGTATCGAACATGCTCAAGGAGGGGTTGCTTGCCCGTGGATCAGAAGAACTCAGTTGTTCTTCCATGTCATCGATAACTACGTCTCGCAAGTCTATCGACAAGATCAAACAAGGTACAAATTAAGCAAGGAAAATGCTTCACAATGATGCATGATAATGGCATAGCAATATGTTGCTGGTTTGAGCTAATGCATCTATAAACATGTTAAATGAAGATGGTTTGAACCCAAGGTTCAAGTTCAACTGCATGTGTGAGGTTACATAATGTGTTTGGAAGAAAATGTCCAAGTTCTCCTATTTAGGTTGCTCTAACATGCATGAAATTGCCACCATCAGATTCATTGGATTTTTTTGATAATTTTTCATATATAAATTATTTTCACCTGACTTACAAATGATTTTCTATGATTTTTAGAAGTTTATATATATATTTTTTGGAATTTTTGGAATTATCTTTCATTCCAAAAATGATTAATTACGTTAGCCTGGCGTCATCATGACGTCAGCAGGTCAACGGCCCCGGGTCCAGGTCAAACCTAGCTAGCGGGGCCCACTGGTCAGCGACCCAGGATTAATCCTCGTGCTGGCCAGGGGATTAACCCACCCCAGGGCCTACTGGTCAGTGGTTGAGGGGCTTAATTAGTGGTGGATTAGGCCCTAATGGCCAGTCCACGTTGGCACCAGCCGGGTTAGGCTGCCGGCGACCAAACCAGTGACGGAAGATTGCCGAAGATGGTCGGGACGACGCTACAGAGAACCTCCGGATGCGCTGCTAGCACCAGAGTGCTCCTGGCGCTCGCGCGCTTCGATTGGCGGCGATGGCTGGCGGTGGCCCTAAATGACGATGACGAGTAGTTCGCGGCGGTCGGAGTTCGGCCATGGTGGCGCTATGGCCTAGAGGATGTGGGAAGGAACGGGGAGAGAGGGAAACGGACTAGGAGCTCATGATGGGGTCGATGGGTGGATCGATGAGCTTAGGGATGAACGGTAGCCGGTGAACCGATGATGAAGTTCGGCGGGTCCGGAGGTTGAAGATGACCGAAATGGCGGCGTTGGACAGCCTTTGGCCTTGATTCTGTCGACTTGAGCTCGAGGAGGAGGGTCACGGGGCGAAGGAGCACGTCGGCGGGGCTTCTCGTGGTCGATGGTTGCGGCGACAATGAGCTACGATGATGGGCATGCTTGGGTTCGCGCAAGGAGGAGCGAGGGGGAGAGACATAGCGGTAGGGGGAATGAGACAAACTCACCCTGGCCGTCGATCTGGGCGGCTAGAAGCCTCGAGGGCTCCAGGTGGAGCAGGAGGTGGCCCAGGCCCTCGGGTGCACGCCACGCACCTACGTGGTCCATCTGGTAGGAGGAGGAAGAAGACCTCTTGCCCCTGGTGGGTTGGGCTGGCTTCCCACTGGGCCAGACACAGGTAGCCTTTCCTTCCCTTTTTTCATTTGTTTTACTTTTCTATTATCTGCAATTTTGTTCTGGTTTGTTAAAAATATTAACCCATTTATAAAATATTGAGAAATTGCATGTGGCCTAAATGAATTTAATGAGTGCCACACAGTAATTTTCAAAATTGTTGGACATATATTTTCCATATAGAAAATATATATCTAACGCAAATAGGGTTTAGATTAATTCAAATGCCCAAGATAAAATGTTTCCGTGCCCCCAAAATATTGGATGGCATTTTGACATCATGCCAATATTTTATCAGAACACGAGGGGCATTTTCTTGGATCTATTTGAAGCAGTTTTTATATTGCTTATTTGGCAAAAATTGAATGTTGAGGCTTGATCACTCCTCATTTCATTTTCAATTGAAACAAAAATGCATGCATGAATGCATTGGCAATCATAAATAAACTAGGGCTATGACAATCTACTAACCCACACCATCAAAGAAGTATGAGATGTCTATGATGTGTGAGCTGAAATTCTTCCTTGGTCTACAAATCAAGCAAATGAGAGAAGGTACATTCATATGTCAAACCAAGTACACCAAGGACTTGATCAAGAACTTCAACATGCAAGAGTGCAAAGGTATGAAAACTCCCATGTCCACTAGCGGACACGATGATCTCACTAAGGAGGGTGAACTGGTTGATCAAAAGGTTTATCGATCAATGATTGGTTCATTGCTATATCTACGTGCCTCCCATCCTGATATTATGCTTAGTGTGTGCATGTGTGCGTGATATCAAGCTGCACCTAAAAAATTCATCTTAAGGCTGTGAAACACATTGTGAGATACTTGATACATACACCAAAATTTGGCATTTGGTATCCTAAGGGATCTTCTTTTAATCTTGTTGTCTACTCCTACTCGTACTATGCCGGTGACAAGGTTGATAGAAAATCCACCTCGGGTACATGTGAATTTCTTGGTAGATCTCTTGTGTCCTGGTCCTCCAATAAACAAAACTCGGTATCTCTATCTACCGCCGAAGCTGCGTATATTGCTGCCAGATCATGTTGTGTGCAATTATCATGGATGACACAAACACTTAAAGATTATGGAATCTGTGTGAAAAATGTGCCATTACTTTGTGATAATGAGAGTGCTATTAAGATTGGTCATAACCCTATGCAACATTCTCGAACTAAGCATATTCAAGTTTGACATTATTTCATTCATGATCATGTTGCCAAAGGAGACATTAATCTTAAGCATGTTCGTACTAACAAAACATTGGCTGATATCTTTACTAAGCCACTTGATGAAAAAGTGTTTTGTCACTCGAGGAGTGAGTTGAACATCATTGATGCTTCAAACTTGAGCTAAGCTTACTCGGATGCATGCAAGGGATGAGCTTTCTTAACCATTCCATGTTACTATTATCTTGAATATCATCTACTTGGAATTCTATGCTCCCTTATCTTGCATCTAACCCTTTTGTAGGTACTAGGAAGAACAAAACTCCACAAGATTGCCAACAATTCATATCTTAAGCAATCTTGTCATGACCAAGTATCCACAACCTCTCTGTGATGATTAAAGGAAGAAGACAACAAAATTTATCCTTGACATATATATTTCAATTGGTATCAACTCACAATTGGTATCATGTCATTTGGATATATCTTGTTCTTCCTTGCGTGACTAACCTATGTAGGTGAAAAGTGAACAAAAACAACAAGGATTGCTCCCAACTCAAGATGAACTTCATCAACTTCGAGCATCCTCATCAAGTTCACATACAAGCTACATCATCATCGCTCAAAGGTATGCACTCATATCCTTGATATAGCTTTACTCCAAGACATGAGATAAAATAACTCAAGTGATATGAAGACATTAATATGCTTAATCAAAAAATGGTAACCCCATTTTGAGCTTAACGATGAGTATGACCTATGATCAAGTATTCTTGCTTGACTAAATATACTCTCATATAGGTGACCTAGTCACCGCTCATCATCTAGTCATAAGAATTGAATGGAAAACCCTTCTTGTATTGCTCTTTGACATTTCCATTCAACTCTAGCCTAGATTAAAATTCATTGCAAATCTTTTTGAAAATTCATTGCAAATCTTTCTTAAAATTCATTGCAAATCTTTCTGAAAATTCAATGCAAATCTTTCTAAAAATTCATTGCAAATCCTTCTAAAAATTCATTGCAAATCCTTCTATAAATTCATTGCAAATCTTTCTTAAAATTCATTGCAAATCTTTTTGAAAATTCATTGCAAATCTTTCTGAAAATTCATTGCAAATCTTTGAGATACGTTTGAGACATTCTGAAAAATTGCATTTAAGAAAGTTGCCAATTTTCTGTTTTCCAACTCGGAGCCTCCGATCAAAACTTCTCGGTTCTACCGATATTGCAGTCCTACTGTAGAAACACATATCCGTGCCACCAAATCCTTTTGCCTCAGAGCCATCGACATCTATGCACTTTGTCTACTCTGTTTTATGATAAACTCAATGATTCCAATGATGTAGAGGGAGAAACACAAAGAGATATAATGTCAAATAATCAAGGATCCCTACATCAAAGGAGGAGAAATTTTTAAAGGTTTTCCAGATCTTAAGGGGGAGACAACCGTTTTCAAGGAACCCTTGTCTCTATACTCTCAATGACGCTTTATCTCTAGGATCCCTTCCCATTCAATATTCCTTTTATCTGTCCCTTGTGTGACATTTTTGGAAATTAATGCCAAAGGGAGAGAAATATCAAAGCTTCAAAGCTTACCTAACAAAGGGGGAGATACTCATACCAAAGGGGGAGATATCTAAGCATTCATGCTTCAGGGGAGAGGTGATCATGAAAACAATAAGTGTAACCTTATCATATAATGGGGGAGAAAGCATATCAAGGATCCCTTATCTCACAAACACTTCTTAAGGAGAAGAGGGTAGAATGAATTTGAAATTTAATTCCCATATGCTTGAGACTTTTCTTAGCCCTACCTATTCTCAATATATATATATATATATATTATGATTCAAGGAGAGAGGAAAACTTTCACAATTGGTATCTAGGGGAGAAAACTCTAAACTTATTTGGAGGCATATCATTCTCAAGAAATCACTTCTTATATGTCCTCCATATCTTGGTACTCTTGGTTCCATTTGCATTTGCACTATTCAATACACTTGTGTTTCCTAACATTGTTTTCTCAAATGTGTTCCTACTATTAAATGCTCAAGGACCTCAAGGTAAGTATATGCATCATATTCTTGTTCAAGATGACCTCTTGCTTCTTGCATATATTGTTTGCAAGCATGAGTCTTGAGCATGAAATCATTTCATTCTCATATATTTGATGCATATTGCCAAGATATACATGACTTCTCATGTCCTTCCTATCATGTGTGTGTTCATGCATTCAAAAACAACTATCCTTAAAATGGACTGCACACATTTAGGGGGAGCTTGTATTAGTCATGTATCCTTCAAAGTCTTCATATATTTTTGCATATCCTGAATTGAAGCTTTGATGGTATGTTGTCATCAATTACCAAAAAGGGGGAGATTGAAAGCACAATATGCTCCCTTGGTGGTTTTCATAATTAATGACAACATACATTGTCTCTTGGACTAATACTTTTACCAAGTGTATTTCAGGTGAAAGTCCATAGAGAGAGATGGGTTGGCATAAGTTGTGTGGAGAGTATCCCCAAGAAGGAGAAGGAGAAGTAATAGCATTGGCAAAGCCTCAAGCAAGATGACTCTACATTTTACTTTGTGAGAAATTACTTTGAGTCCATAGGAAAGCCAATACTATTAAAAGGGGGTAAAGTACTATTGGTGAACAAAATGCTCAAACATGCAGAAGTGATAGTCACCAGAAACACCCATAAGCTCTTCCACAAAAGTCTGTCCAAAGCCCAATATACAAAATCTGTGCAACCAACAATTTCCACTCGGTGCCACCAATTCCCAAACTCAAGCAGACCCATGCCAAACCCTAGCACATCGGTGTAACCGATTCCACTTAGGTGCCACCGAGTTTGGGTTGCCAACATTCTGTTACCTTGATTCACAAAATCGGTCCCACCGAGTTTGTTGGATCGACGTCACCGAGTTATGCAATCTGACCATTGATCACCTAATCGGTACCATCGAGATTTCTATATCGGTCTCACCGAGATCAGAAGTTGCGACCTTTCGAGCACGTACCACTGAGATTCACACATCGGTGTCACGAGTTGGTCACTTAAGGTGTAACGATTGTATTTTTGGAGATGTATATATATACCCCTCCACCACCACTCACTCTCAATAAAAGCACTCAGAATAGATCCCCACTCATACCAACTGATTTTCTAATAGAGAGCCACCTAATCATGTGTTGAGATCATGCCATTCCATTCCAACCATATGAATCTTGATCTCTAGCCTCCCCAAGTTGCTTTCCACCCAATCAATCTCTTCCACCAAAGCCAAATCTGTGAGAGAGTGATTGTATGTTGATGAGTCTTTCATCTTGAAGCACAAGAGCAAGGAGTTCATCGACTTTATCGAGCCTATTACCTTTTGGAGGGTGGTGCCTCCTAGATTGATTAGGTGTCGCTTGGGAGCCTCCTACTTCATGTTGTGGAGTGAACCAAGAAGTTTGTAAGGTCAAGAAGATCGCCTACTTCGTGAAGATCTACCCCGAGTTAGGCTAGTCCTCTGTGGACATAGGCCATTATGGTATAATCAAGGTTGCCTATTCATGGAACCTCCGTGGGTAGATCCCTCTATGGACTCTCGCGACTGTTACCCTTCGTGGGTTGAAGACTCCAATAACATGGACATACAATAGCACCATCTATCGGAACCATGGGAATAACCGTTGTGTCCTTCATGCGTTTGATCTCCCTATCTCAACTCCTTACTTCCATGTGCAATGTCTTTACTTTCCACTACTATACTTGATGAGTTTCATGTGTAGGGTGTGCTAAACTTGCTATAATTGCTAAAATCTGCCAACACTTAACTTTGGATATTGTGTAGATTTTAAATTCCTACTAGTAGTCTATTCACCCCCTCTAGGCATACTCTTCCAGTGATCCCTCATTCCTATGGAACGTACTAATCCGAGTGGATAGTATGTCTGTATTTTTCTGGACCCACCTCATGAGTGGACAACATGCTTCTATGATATTTCGACCCTTCATGGGCCTACCTGTTATGTGTATCCCCAACATTCCCCTTTGAATTAAACTTGCAAAATAAAAGACAAAAGGCATTAGGATTACATCATAAAGGATAATAATCATTCAAAACATAATGAATGTTAACAAAAGACATCAGGAAAAATGGACGTATCAACTCTGCCAAGCTTAGACCTTGCTTGTCCTCAAGGGGAAGCCGAACTTAATAATAATGAGAACATGCTTAGAGAGAGAGGTGTTGATAAAATAAAATACTTACATGAAAGCATGATCATCATTATCATAACAACAACATGATATAATAAAACTTCTCATGAACAAGTGGCAATTTATCCACGTGCTCAAGTATGAATCATAAACCTCATTCAAAACTAACAAACTGTGTTCTTGGTCACCGAAACAGTTGCAAACCAACATATTTTCAAAAAAAATCTATGTCAGAGCTTTCTTTAGAAACTTCACATACTCAACTATCATTTAGTCTTCCATGATTGCTGACAATCATGTCATATTTGTGAAGCAAAAATGTTTCAATCAGACACATAGGAAGATATGGGTTTATAGTTTTTCACCACCCAACAAATTATCTTAGGAATAATGTCAACAATAATAATTCATGCTCACCTATATCTAACTGGATATATGTGCCTAGATCTTTTCCCACCACATGATGCTTGCCAAGTAGAGAGTAATAATAATGGAATAGGGATTAACATTATTGACTCTTGCATAAAATTATATACATAAACGTAAAAGATAGGCCCTTCGCAGAGGGAAGCAGAGGTTGTCATGTGCTTTCAATTGGATGTGCAAGATCCTAATGGAAAGGAACGTCACTTTATATTGCCCCTTGTGATAGCAAACTTTACTATGCAGTGTGTCCCTTTTATTTCTTTGCCATCACAAGTTCGTACAAAGCTTATTTTCCCTTCCAACATGCTTAGGAGCAAATTTTTTGCTTTTGAACCAATAACAACTTAATTCAAGGATAGTATTCAATCCATAGGTAGATATGGTGGACTCTTGTGGCAAGAAACAGGATTTAATGGTTTTTGGATGCACAAGTAGTATCTCTACTTGGTGCAAAGTTTTGGCTAGCAGAAGATTATGAGCAAGCACCACATGTTAGAGGATCCTTGACAATATAACTTCTATGTGAATGTAAGCAATCATAACTCATTACGTTGTCTTCCTTGTCCAACATCAATTGGTTGATCATGCATAAAATATTTAATGGGGGCTCACAATCATATGAGATGACCAAGATAGTGTACTTATATGTGAGAACTATATTCAATTATTTCTTTTCATGAATTGCATCAATGACCAATGTTATGTTTGTTAACTTCCAATAAACTTTATCAATTATACATGTTTTATGCAAAGTCATCGCTCCCGATCGGATTAGCATATGATCTTTTCATTCTTTTCATTGCTAAGATTGATGCAAGAAAGTAAAGCAAAAACTCACAACTCTTTATTATATAGCTCTTAAACTCAATTACATAGATAGATACATCACAAAGCAAACACTCGATACTAAATCATACAAAAAATTTATTCATCTAAATCATAAGATAACTAATGATCGAACTAAAATAGATAATGATGGTAAAAGTGATGGTGATACGATACCGGTGCACCTCCCCCAAACTTTGAACAAGCTAAGGGTGGCGCCCATACCCGTGTACTCAAGTTTCTTTCTTCGGTGATGGTGGTGATGAAGTGGTGGGCTTGTCCTTAATGATATAAAGAAGACCATCCCGCAATTCCTGGATCAACCGCTGCTCAAGGCATGCCTTGCATCTCCTGGAGCAACCGTCGAATCATTGAGGTATTCCTTTGCAATTCCACCATAATATGTTTATTCTCCAGCCAACAATAACTCTTTCCTGCATCATTTTTGTTGGGGAACGTTGTATGGGAAACAAAAAATTTCCTACGCACACGCAAGATCTATCCATGGTGATGAGCATCTACGAGAGGGAGAGGGGATTTACATACCCTTGTAGATCGCTAAGCGGGTAGCGTTAAGAAACAGGGTTGATGTAGTCGAACGTCATCACGATCCAAATCGCCGGGCGTCCCATGATCCCATCATGATCCATCTCGTGATACAATCACAATCCATCCCACAATCCCATCACGATCCGTCCCGCGATCAAATCACGAATCATCTCATGATCCGTATCACGGTCCTTCTGATCTAGCGCCGAACGGACGGCGCCTCCATGTTCAGCACACGTATAGCTCGATGACAATCTTCGCCTTCTTGATCCAGCAAGAGGGGGCGGAGAGGTAGATGAGTTCTCCACTAGCACAATGGCATGGTGGCGGTGGTGGTGGAGTTGTCCCGGCATGGCTTCGCCAAGCACAACCAAGACGATCTAGTGGAGAACAGACCTAGAGGAAGAAGAGGGCAGCATGTGACAATTAGGGTTAGCTCTTCCCTCTAAATCCTCTAGTATATATAGGAGGGAGGGAGGGGAGGAGACAGCCTCAAACCCTCATGGTTTGGACAAAATTGGAGGTGGAGGAGTCCTACTCCAATCCTACTAGGAGTACGATTCCTTCTCCCACTTTGGAAACCCTTTCCACCTCTTCCACCTTTGGGTTTCTCCACCCCAGCTAAAAGCACAACATGCTCCCTTGGTGGTTTTGATAATTCATGACAACATACATTGTCTCTTGGACTAATACTTTTATCTAGTGCATTTCAGATAATAGTCCATGTAGAGTTGGGTTGGCAAAGAGATTGTGGAAAACCCCAAGATGCAAGGAAATGGATTGGCAAAGCTTCAAGCAAGAGGACTCTACATTTTATATTTGTGAGAAATCACTTTGAGTCCATAGGAAAGCCAATACTATTAAAAGGGGGTGAAGTTTTGTTGGTGAACAAAATGCTCATACGTGCACAAGTGATAGTCACCAAAGACACCCACAAACTCTATCACCAAAGTCTGTCCTAAGCCAAACACTCAAAATCGTTGCAGCCAACATTCCACATTTGGTGCAACCAATTCCAAATCCTAGACAAACTCAACCAAACCCTAGCCACTTCGGTGCAACCGATTCCATACCGGTGCCACCGAGTCATGCTGCCAACTTTCTGTTACGCAAGTTCATAGTTTCAGTCCCTCCGAGATTGTTGAATCAGCGTCACCGAGAAAGGGCATTATGACCGTTGCTCACCTTATCGGTGAAACGGAGATTCCTATATCGGTCCCTTTGAGATTCAAAAGTTGCCACCTTTTGGTCACTTCAATACCACCAAGATTAGCACTTTGGTGTCACCGAGTTGGTCATTTTGTGTGTAACAGTTGGATTTTTGGGGATGCCTATATATACCCCTTCACCACCACCTACACGAAAGAGAAGCACTCGGGACAATTCCATACCTATCCTATCAGTTTTCCGAGGGAGAACGACCTACCCTTGTGTCGAGGTCAAGATCTTCCACTCCAACCATATGGATCTTGATTTCTAGCCTCCCCAAGTTGCTTTCCACCAATCCCATCTCTTCTACCAAGACAAATCTATGAGAGAGTGACTGTGTATTGAGGAGTCTATCATCTTCAATCACAAGAGCATGGAGTTCATCGACATTACTGAGCCTATTACCTTTTGGAGGGTGGTGCCTCCTAGATTGGTTAGGTGTCACTTGGGAGACTCCTACTTTGTGTTGTGGAGTTGAACCAAGAAGTTTGTACAGGCAAGGAGATCGCCTACTTCGTGAAGATCTACCCATAGTGAGGCTAGTTCTTCGTGGATGGAAGCCGTCATGGAATAGCCAAGGTTGCTACTTCGTGGACCCTTATGGGTGGAGTCCTCCGTTGACTCTCACGACCGTTACCTTCCGTGGGTTGAAGACTCCATAAACGTGGACGTACGATAGCACCACCTATCGGAACCACGGGAAAATCCTTGTGTCTCCAATTGCGTTTGATCTCCATATCTCAACTCTTCACTTCTTGTGCAATGTCTTAATTTCCGCTGCCATATTTGTTGACATGCATGTGTAGGGTATATAGGCTTGCTAGTCTTGCTAAAACTGTTAAAATCTTCCAACCAACTAACTTGGGAAAAGGTTAGGTTTTAATTTCCTGCTAGTAGTCTATTCACCCCCCCTCAAGACACTCTTCTAGTGATCCCTCAATTGGTATCAGAGCATTGCTCTCCATTGCAAATTGGATTGATCATCGAGGTGGAAGATGGATGTGTCTAGTATAGGGAGTTTGAGTTGTAGAGTGCCTATTCTTGATGGAGAGTATTATAGTTAATGGAAAACTTTGATGCTTGAGCTATTTAATCAATTTCAATTGAGCAAATATGTTATACGCCCCTTGATAGGGGCGAAGTTGTCCCTGTCTTTCGATGAGATGGTGGCTATCGTTTTTGGTGGAGTAGACTTTGACGATCCGACTACGAACGTGTGAGCCGTCGCGCCTTAGCAATCGCTAAACCAACTCTGAGAGGTTATTGACCACGCCGGAGCACGATCAACCTGACCAGAGGGTCTATTTCCTGCACGCAAACGAAGAACAAGCAAGAAACTAAGATTGCAATCTGGATATTGCGAATATAAGAGGAAAACTTTATTGATGAAGTGGGGTTCTGTGACGCCTTTGACTGGTCGTGGAACACAAACGAAGAACGCAAAGTTGCTGCTATGGCAAACTTGTAATCTAAACAAAACCCAACCCTAAAACGAAGCCCTAAGGGCTGTATATATGGGGGAATAGAAGGGAATTTCGTGGCCCCTTGGAGGAGGGGTCCGAAACCGACCCTAAGTCAGTTTCCCCATATATACGGAATCTAAAAACAGCCTATAATATGGTATTTCGAAATTACATGGGCCTGGCCCAAAAATAAGGTGGCGCAGCACCTATATTAGCCTATGGACGAATTTTATAAAGTGGCATCATGCATATTTCGTCCAAGGCTTCCCGCTCCCATTACGGTGGCTTCAATGTGCGAAAATCATCACTGGAAGCTCCATTGTTCTTCCCCGCACGCGCACCTTCTCCTCCATGCTTGATCCCGCTCCAATGGTCATCCTTCTTATCCATGCTAGGTCCTTCATTCATAAGTAAAACAAAAGTATCCAATTTAGGCAGCATCATATGTTCATGAATATTAGAAGGATTTCCAAGAAACGAAAGTACCTGGTAATTCAATTGACGTGCGCGAGCTCTAGTAATTGGTCCTGTATGTATAGCAGTCGGGGTGGGTGTAACATTAGTAGGGATGTCCTCATCATCCTCCCCTTCTTGAACTGACGTCGTCCTCGACGAAAGCTCATCTTCCTCACCCAAATAAGGCTTCAAATCTGCAATGTTAAAAGTGGGGCTAACCCCAAACTCTGCAGGCAGCTCAAGTTTATATGCATTATCATTTATTTTCTCTAACACCTTAAAAGGACCATCAGCACGTGGCATTAGCTTTGACTTGCGCAAATCAGGAAATCTATCCTTACGCAAATGTAACCAAACAAGATCTCCAGGTGCAAAGACAACATGTTTTCTACCCTTATCTCCAGCAAGTTTGTATTTAGCATTCATATGCTCAATGTTTTCCTTAGTTAACTCATGAATCTTTAATATCAATTCAGCACGTTCTTTAGCATCAAAATTAACCTTCTCCGAAGACGGAAGAGGCAACAAATCAATAGGTGCACGAGGTAAGAAACCATACACAACTTCAAAAGGGCACATCTTAGTGGTAGAATGTAGCGAACGATTATAAGCAAATTCAATATGAGGCAAGCATTCTTCCCACATTTTCAGGTTATTCTTCAAAACAGCCCTAAGCATAGTAGACAATGATCTATTGACTACTTCAGTTTGGCCATCAGTTTGGGGGTGACATGTAGTACTAAAAAGCAGTTTAGTCCCCAATTTAGCCCATAAACATCTCCAAAAGTGGCTAAGAAATTTAGCATCACGATCGGAAACAATTGTATTTGGCACACCATGCAACCGAATAATTTCACGAAAGAACAAATCAGCAACATGAGTAGCATCATCACTTTTATGACATGGTATAAAGTGTGCCATTTTAGAAAATCTATCCACGACAACAAATATGCTATCCCTCCCCTTCTTTGTTCGAGGTAAACCTAAAACAAAGTCCATAGATATATCCTCCCAAGGAACACTAGGTACATGTAAAGGCATATATAAACCATGAGGATTGAGTCGTGACTTAGCTTTTTGACATGTAGTGCAGCGAGCAACAAAACGCTCAACATCCCGTCTCATCTTTGGCCAAAAGAAATGTGTAGCGAGTACGTCCTCCGTCTTCTTCACGCCAAAGTGTCCCATTAATCCTCCTCCGTGCGCCTCCTGTAACAACAAAAGGCATGACTAGCCACTCATATAATCCAAACTTAGTTTTAAATGCTGTTTTCCATTCATCGCCCAATTTCATACGAATTTGATGGTATCCACTACGCAAATCAACTTTGGAGAAAATTGTAGAGCCACTTAGTTCATCAAGCATATCATCTAGTCTAGGAATAGGATGACGATAACGAATAGTAATATTATTAATGCCTCTACAATCCACACACATGCGCGATGTACCATCCTTTTTAGGCACTAGAATAATAGGAACAGCACAAGGACTAAGGGATTCACGTATATAACCTTTGTCAAGCAGCTCCTGTACTTGACGCATAATCTCCTTTGTCTCCTCTGGATTGGTACGGTAGGGCGCACGGTTGGGTAGGGATGCACCGGGAATTAAGTCAATCTGATGCTCAATCCCGCGAATAGGCGGTAATCCCGGTGGCACGTCTTGTGGAAAGACATCAGCGAACTCCTGCAAAATGTTAATGACAGCAGGAGGCAAAGAGGGAGGCATGTCCTCGAATGAAAATAATACCTCTTTACATACAAAGCATAGCAAACATATGTAGCAACATCCAAATCATTAATATCAGATTTAGTAGCAAGTAAACATCCACTCTTCAATTTTATTTCGGATGCAACAGTAGATGATGGTTTATTATGCTTATGGTGTTGCTCAAATTCCTGTGCTACAATCTGATTTTCACTCTTATTTTTCTCCTGTTTTGCTTTACTAGCTCTAGCAATGTCATCTTTCATAATATGTTCGGGAGACATAGGAAGCAAAGTGATATTATGATCCTTATGAACAAGAGTATACTGATTTGTCCTACCATGGTGTACAGAATTTTTATCAAACTGCCATGGTCTACCAAGTAAAACAGAACATGCTTGCATGGGTACCACATCACAATCCACATAATCAGAATATGTAGCAATGCTAAAATGCACACGAACAGTACGTGTTACCTTAACCTTGCCACTATTGTTGAACCATTGGATGTAATAAGGATGAGGATGTGGTCTGGTGGATAGAGACAGCTTCTCCACCATCTCCATGCTAGCCAAGTTATTGCAACTGCCTCCATCGATGATGATGCGAACAGAACGCTCTTTCACAACTCCCTTTGTGTGGAACAAGTTGTGCCTCTGATTTTTCTCAGCGTGTGTAACCTGCACACTGAGAACACGTTGAGCAACTAAACTTTCATACCTGTCAGCGTAATCAGCAGCCATGTATTGTGTTTCTGGTGCTGCATCCTCGCCACCCTGTTCGTCACTTGCAATAAGTGCCAAAGTCTTCTCATCATAATCACTAGCGGACGCATATCCACCATCCTCAGTAACAATCATTACACGCTTGGAAGGGCATTCTCTCGCATAGTGACCTCCACCCTTGCAACGACGACATATAACCTCATGTGTTTGCCCTGTGGATGCAATAGATGAAGAAGAACTCTGTGCAGGCCCAAAAGGTGTGCTCTTCGCAGAGGGTGCAGTAGGAGCCTGTTTCCTGGTATTGCGATTAGAGTTGGAGGTTGAAGGAGGTGGTGTTGCAGCAGGACGTGCGGAAGTAGAGGAGGTACGTGGCGTCCATGATGAAGTACGGCCTGCAAAATTAGTAGTTCTCGCCATTGCCTGTCGATCCTGCACTTCACGTTCAGCTTTGCAAGCAAGATGAAATAAACGAGTGATAGTGTTATACTCCTTATACTCTAGAATAGTCTGAATCTCTCTATTTAATCCACCCATAAAACGTGCAAGCATAGCTTCATTCTCCTCAACAATACCACATCTAATCATACCAGTTTGTAATTCCTGATAATATTCTTCTACAGAATTTTTTCCTTGTCTTAAACGCTGCAAATTTTGAAGCAATTCACGTTGATAATAAGGTGGCACCCAACGATTTCTCATAGCAGTTTTCAAAGCAGCCCAAGTAGTTGGAATATTATCAGGGTGTATTCTACAATGTTCTGACCACCAAACACAAGCAAAACTAGTGAATGAACAAACAGCAGCAGCAACACGTCGATCCTCTGGAAATTGTAAGCATGTAAAACGTTGTTCTGTTTCTAACTCCCATGTAAGATATATATCAGGAACATATCTACCCTCAAATGTCGGAATATTCAATTTAAGTTTAGGGAGATGGTCATGATCCCGTACCTGCGGGGGTGGTGCAGCCCTACCGTTACGGTTGTAGCCATGTGGTCGACCTGGTGCGTATGGTGGTGGTTGCCCGTGGGGCGGATCTGGAGCAACCTCTCCCTCATCATCGAAGTCACCATCATAATCTTCAACCTGCTCAACGACAGTAGCCGCACGAGCCACCGAAGTAGCAGCAGTATCAACAGTACCAGGATGTTGGGCGTGGCCGAGAGGCACACGTCGCGCTCGTCGTTCGAAAGGAATAGGAACTGCAGCTGGTGGAGGTAGACGGGCAAGCACCTCATTGAACTTGGCGTCCATCTTGGTGTCGAATGTCTTCTCCAAACCATCTAGCTTCTCCATGGCCACTCCAAAGTTGTTCACGAAGTCCTGTACCTGCTCAGCCATCATTTGCTGAAATTTATCATAGAGCGCTTTGTTGGTCATGCTCTCCCAGTCGATCTCGTCATCGTGTGATCCTGGCATGGTTAGCAGAAATAGGAAACACACAATATGAAACCTACAGACTACTGGGACGTGGTGGTGGTGGTGGTGTGGCACAAATCCTTTAAGCGAATCTCAATTTCTTACCAGTTCTTACCCAGTAGCAGGCGGTGATCGGCAACCGTTGTAGCCAAAACTCTCAAAGCTTGGATAGAGCGATTGCCAGGTGGTGTCAAGCACATGGCGTAGAAGTATGTGGAGCTGGGATGGCTTATAATATGGTAGCAAAAAGGGTCAGCAATAATCAATTCAGAGATGCAAGGTTGAATAAACGCTCAACGACGGTACTGTGTTGGTCCTAGGCTAGACCGTGCTAGAGACGCGAGCCTAAAACACCAACAAAAGCACGACGATACACGTAAGCAAGGGAAAAGCACACTCGGAATTTTTTATTTTTTTTTTCTTTTTTTTTCGGCGCCTCTTTTTTTTTTTCAAAAACTCACTACAATGGCGAGTGTCTCAAAACTCTTGCCACGTCGTATAAGCAAGATGGGCACGAATTTTTTTTTTGGACTATTTTTTTTTCTGGAGCAATCCGGGGGCTGCGACGACCCAAAAATTTCGACAAAAATCACTATGATAGCAAGTGTCTCAAAACGCTCCGGGGAACCTAAAATCAAGATAGGGAAAAAATATTTTCGGCCGAAATTTTTTTGGGCCAAAACGTGCTCTGCAAAGCGTGCCAGACTCTTTTTTTTTCCCGACACCTGCGCAGGTAGCAAAACACGGATCCGAAATCAAAAGGATCTCGAAACTAAACCTAAAACGAACTGGACTTGGATTGGTGGAGGATTTGTGGTGGTATATATGGACACCAATGGATAGTGATGATGGATGATGAGATATGGCAGCGGGGATGATGGTGGTGGTATATGGCAACTATGACGACGATGCGGTGGCGGCGTGACAACCTGTGAAAAGAACTCGAAACTCTAAAGGACTAGACACTAAGACCAGCAACTCGACACGACGATGTAACCGCCAATTCAACAAAGCAAAATACTGAAAAGACTATGCAAAGGCTCAGATTGGTTTGGATATGATGATCTAACCCTAATTTTTTTTGTGGCTTTTTCGTGGACTAAAGGTATGAAGAACAGATGCGATCTAAACTACGAAAACTGGTAAAATCTCACCGAGCAACCTGGAAATCTGATACCACTTGATAGGGCGAAGTTGTCCCTGTCTTTCGATGAGATGGTGGCTATCGTTTTTGGTGGAGTAGACTTTGACGATCCGACTACGAACGTGTGAGCCGTCGCGCCTTAGCAATCGCTAAACCAACTCTGAGAGGTTATTGACCACGCCGGAGCACGATCAACCTGACCACGAGGGTCTATTTCCTGCACGCAAACGAAGAACAAGCAAGAAACTAAGATTGCAATCTGGATATTGCGAATATAAGAGGAAAACTTTATTGATGAAGTGGGGTTCTGTGACGCCTTTGTCTGGTCGTGGAACACAAACGAAGAACGCAAAGTTGCTGCTATGGCAAACTTGTAATCTAAACAAAACCCAACCCTAAAACGAAGCCCTAAGGGCTGTATATATGGGGGAATAGAAGGGAATTTCGTGTCCCCTTGGAGGAGGGGTCCGAAACCGACCCTAAGTCAGTTTCCCCATATATACGGAATCTAAAAACAACCTATAATATGGTATTTCGAAATTACATGGGCCTGGCCCAAAAATAAGGTGGCGCAGCACCTATATTAGCCTATGGACGAATTTTATAAAGTGGCATCATGCATATTTCGTCCAAGGCTTCCCGCTCCCATTATGGTGGCTTCAATGTGCAAAAATCATCACTGGAAGCTCCATTGTTCTTCCCCGCACGCGCACCTTCTCCTCCATGCTTGATCCCGCTCCAATGGTCATCCTTCTTATCCATGCTAGGTCCTTCATTCATAAGTAAAACAAAAGTATCCAATTTAGGCAGCATCATATGTTCATGAATATTAGAAGGATTTCCAAGAAACGAAAGTACCTGGTAATTCAATTGACGTGCGCGAGCTCTAGTAATTGGTCCTGTATGTATAGCAGTCGGGGTGGGTGTAACATTAGTAGGGATGTCCTCATCACCCCTATGAGCCTCCTATTGATGAATTGCATCCCACACACGAAGAGGAAATTAACATGCATGGTAACCTAAGAACTGTCAATCTTATCATTAGAGGTTTACCAAGATTCGTGATTTCTCAGTTGAAGAACTTTGCATGTGCCTATACCTTGTGGACTAATCTGGAGAAACAATATCCAAATCTTTCCTTAGGAAATCTTGATGAAATTCTTCATAAAACTATTGCTTTCCATAAAATGAAGCCTAGTGATCCAAACTTTGATAAATGCCTATTTGAGCTCCGTGATCTTACGCATGCTAAAGGAGATGTCACCACTATCAGCAACATTATCTTTGAAGCCATTCGCATTCATAAACTTGAACATTGTCATGATCACAATTCTAACGAATCTCTTGTTCTTTATGACAAGGATTTCCCACTTGATGATGACAATGTGGAACATGACTACCTTGGTGAAGATGAGTTGTTCGACATTGAGTATGAGAAGATCATGAAGAATCTAAGTCTCATGGAAAACTTCAAGGATTATATGTCCGGAGGAAAAGAGTGGATTCTCGATAGTGGATGTATGGATCATATGACTGGTGATAAAGACATGTTCCAAGAAATCACACCTAATCAAGGTCCACGAAGGTACGCGACCTTTGGAGACAACTCTAAGGGTAAGGTACTTGGCCTTGGTAAGTTGGCCATATCTCATGTTAGCTCTATTCAAAATGTTATGCTTGTTGAATCCCTTGGCTACAATCTTATTTCCATATCTAGACTTGCCGACTTCGGTTTCAATGTGTTATTCACGAAAGTAGATTGCCAAGTGTTTTGTCAAGATAATCATAAAATGGTCTTTACCGGTTTCCGTAGAGGTGATATACACATTGTTGACTTTACTAAGAGATCCAAGCCTCGCACTTGTTTAATTGCTAAATCTTCTAAAGGTTGGCTTTGGCATAGAAGACTTGGACATGTAGGCATGTGCAATCTAGATAAGCTTATCAAAGGTGATCATATAATTGGTGTTAAAGATGTTATCTTTGACAAAGATAGACTTTGTAGCGCATGTTAAGCAGGAAAATAAGTAGGTGGAAGTCATCCCGTTAAGAATATCATGACTACTAGGAGACCACTAGAGTTACTTCACATGGATCTTTTCGGTCCCAATGCTTTACAAGAGTCTCAGTGGAAATTCCTATGGTCTAGTTATAGTTGATGTTTTTTCTAGGTTTACGTGGGTATTTTTCCTTGATGATAAGTTGCAGGTTCAAAAGATCTTCAAGAACTTTGTTCGCAAAGCGCAAAATCAAGTTGAAATGAAGCTCAAGAAGGTTCAAAGCGATAACGGATTGGAGTTTAAGAACACCCATGTGGATACCTTTCTTGACGAAGAAGGTGTCTCACATGAGTTCTCGGCTACGTACATGCCTCAACAAAATGGAGTTGTTGAGATGAAGAACCGGATGCTTATTGAGATGGCTAGAACGATGCTTGACGAATACAAGATGCCAAGACACTTTTGGGCAGAAGCCATGGAAACAACATGTCATGCCACAAACTGACTTTAATTGCACAAGCTTCTCAGTAAAACGGCATACGAGCTACTCACCGGTAACAAACTCCAAGTTGTATACATTGGGGTATTTGCCTCCAAGTGCTATATTCTTGAAAATAATCATCGTACTAAATTTGCTCCTAAATCTCATGAAGGATTCCTACCTGGTTATGCATCAAACTCTCACACTTGCCGTCTCTACAACAACTTCACTCAAAAAGTTGAAGAGACGGTAGATGTGAAGTTTGATGAATCTAATGGTTCGTAAGTCGAACAATTGTCAAATGATGTAGGTGATAAGGACCCTTCGGAAGCTATCCTAGATTTACCCATCGGAAGATTCGTCCCATGGAGGTGAATGAAAGTACTTCATCAACTCAAGTGGAAGCCCCTACTTCACGACAAGGTGAACCACAACATGACATGGAGGCATCCACAAGCGGTACACGACAAGATGAAGAGGAGGAGGAAGTACATCATGAAGATCCACCACAACATCCTTCACCACCACCTTAAGGATATGATCACGTTGACGACAACGAAGAAGAAGGAAATGATGATGAAGAAGAAGCTCCACCATCCAACAATCAGAAGTTGAGCCGAGTTCGAGCACAAGTGACCAAGAACCATCCCCTAAACCAAATCTTTGGAGATATCCAAACCGGGAGAATACCTCGCTCTAAAACTCGTCTAGCTAACTTTTGTGAGCATTATTCATTCATATCTGGCATTGAGCCTTTGAAGGTAGAACAAGCTCTTGAAGATGCAGATTGGGTGAACGCTATGCATGAAGTGTTGGGGAATGTCGCATGGGAAACAAAAAAATTCCTACGCACACGCAAACCTATCCATGGTGATGAGCATCTACGAGAGGGAGAGTGGATCTACATACCCTTGTAGATCGCTAAGCGGGAAGCGTTAAGAAACGCGGTTGGTGTAGTCGAACATCTTCGCGATCCAAATCGCCGAGCGTCCCGCGATCTCATCACGATCCGTCTCACGATCTTGATCACGATCTGTCCCGTGAACTCATCACGATCCGTTCCGCGATCTCATCACGAACCGTCTCGCGATCTCGATCACGGTCCTTCTGATCTAGCGCCGAACGGACGGCACCTCCGCGTTCAGCACACGTGCAGCTTGATGACGATCTCCACCGTCTCGATCCAGCGAGAGGAGGTGGAGAGGAGAGAGAGTTCATCGGCAGCGTGACGACGCTCCGGTGATGGTGGTGGAGTGATTCCGACAGGGCTTCGCCTAAGCGCTGCGGAAAACCGATCTAGAGGAGAAACTGTGCACCGGTGTAACGGGTAGCACGTGGCCGGAAATTCTGTCCAAAAACCACCCAATCCACTAGTATATATAGGAGGAGAGGAGAGGATAGGCAGCCAAGGCCTTTGGGTCGGCCGAAATAGGAGGTGGGAAGCAATCCTACTTCACCTCCAATCCTAGTTGGAGTAGGATTGCCTCCTATTGGCTGATTTTCCACTTTTTGCTTTAGGACTTTCTCTCCTGCGCCATGGGCCTTTGTGGCTGTTTTTCCAGCCCACTAAGGGCTGGTTATTATTCTCCCACAGCCCATGGACCTCTTGGGGTCGAAATACCCCTCCCGGAGGCCTCCCGGTACACTACCGGCACTCCCGGTACACTACCGGCACTCCCGGTACACTACCGATGAGCCCGAAACTTTTCCGGAAACCAAACCGGGACTTCCTATATATGAATCTTTACCTCCGGACCATTCCGGAGCTCCTCGTGACGTCCAGGATCACATCTGGGACTCCGAACAAACTTCGGTCACCACCATACATAACTCTACACTACCGAAACGTCACCGAACCTTAAGTGTGCAGACCCTGCGGGTTCGAGAACTATGTAGACATGACCGACACACCTCTACGGTCAATAACCAATGGCGGGACCTGGACGTCCACATTGGTTCCTACATATTCTACGAAGATCTTTATCGGTCGAACCTCTATGTCAAGGATTCAGTTAATCCCGTACGATGTTCCCTTTCTTCTTCGGTATGTTACTTGCCCGAGATTCGATCGTCGGTATCTCCATACCTAGTTCAACCTCGTTACTGGCAAGTCTCTTTACTCGTTCCGTAATACAAGATCCCGCAACTAAAAATTAGTCACATTGCTTGCAAGGCTCATTGTGATGTTGTATTACCGAGTGGGCCCTGAGATACCTCTCCGTCACACGGAGTAACAAATCCCAGTCTCGATCCATGCCAACTCAACAGACACCCTCGAAGATACCTGTAGAGCACCTTTATAGTCACCCAGTTACGTTGCAACGTTTGATACACACAAGGCACTCCTCCGATATCCGTGAGTTGCATGATCTCATGGTCATAGGAACATATACTTGACATGCAGAAAACAATAGCAATAAACTGACACGATCATATGCTATGTTTGTAGTTTGGGTCTTGTCCACCACATCATTCTCCTAATGATGTGATCCCGTTATCAAATGACATCTCATGTCCATGGCTAGGAAACCTTAACCATCTTTTGATTAACGAGCTAGTCTACTAGAGGCATACTAGGGACATGGTTTTGTCTATGTATCCACACATGCATTTAAGTCTCCGATCAATACAATTATAGCATGGATAATAAACGATTATCATGAACAAGGAAATATGATAATAACTAATTTATTATTGCCTCTAGGGCATATTTCCAACATGAAGAGCTTCACAACTTCGAAAGGAAGGAAGTGTGGCCACTCGTGGAGAAGCCCAAAGATGAGCACAACATCATCAGAAGCAAATGGGTGTTTCGGTGCAAGCAAGACGAAGACGGTCAAGTCGTACGCAACAAGGCACGTCTCGTGGCCCAAGGATATACTCAAGTCGAAGGTATGGACTACGGTGAGACTTACGCCCCCATTGCTAGACTAGAAGCTATTCGAATTCTTCTTGCCTATGCTAATCACCATGATATCATGCTTATCAAATTGACATTAAAAGTGTGTTTTTAAATGGTGAAATTGAAGAAGAGGTTTATGTTAAGCAACCACCTGGTTTTGTGAATCCTAAGAAACCTAATCTTGTTTACAAACTTCGTAAGTCCTTTATGGAATTACGCAAGCCCCTCGTGCTTGGTACAAATTCTTAACGAAGTTTCTCATTGAAAAAGGTTTTGAAATTGGTAAAATTGATACAACCTTGTTCACTAAGAGATTTAATGGAGAATTTTTTGTGTGCCAAATCTATGTGGATGATATTATCTTTGGTTCCACTAACCCTCAATTTAGTGAAAGATTTGGAAGGTTGATGTCCGAGAAGTATGAGATGTCTATGATGTGTGAGCTGAAATTCTTTCTTCGATTGCAAATCAAGCAATCAAGAGAAGGTTCTTTCATATCTCAAACTAAGTATACCAAGGACTTGATTAAGAAATTCAACATGCAAGAGTGCAAAGGTATGAAAACTCCCATGCCAACTAGTGGACATGTTGATCTAACCAAGGAAGATGAACCTGTTGATCAAAAAGTTTATCGATCCATGATTGGTTCGTTGCTATATCTATGTGCATCTCATCCCGATATTATGCTTAGTGTTTGCATGTGTGCTAGATATCAAGATGCACCTAAGGAGTGTCATCTTTTGGCTGTGAAACATATTGTGAGATACTTGATACAAACACCAAACTTTGGCATTTGGTATCCCAAGCAGTACAGGAATCAGGCACTTTGCCGTCAGCCATCCCGAACGGCAAAGGCATGCATCCCGGACGGCAAAGGCTTTGCCGTCCGCCAGCAGACGGCCAACCGTCCGGCTGAATAAGCCACGGTAAAGGGCGCTTTCCTGTCTGCCAGCGGACGGCAAAGACCTTTGCATCTTTGCCGTCTGCCAGCGGACGGCAAAGGGCATGGACGGCACACGTGGCAACTTAGGTCCGTTAAGGGCTTAACGGTGTGCTTTGCCGTCCGCTGGCAGACGGCAAAGATGTTCTTTGCCGTCTGCTAGTGGACGGTAGAGCACCTGTTTCTTTGCCGGCCTAAGTGGGTTCTTTGCCGTCTGCTGGCAGACAGCAAAGAACCATAGGTCCTTACCGTCTGCCAGCGGACGGCAAAGAACCCACCTAGGCCAGCCTAGTGCTACCCCCAGGTTGCATAGGTAGCTGCCATGTGGCGGCTTTGCCGTCCGCTAGCTGACGGCAAAGACCTTTGCCTTCTGCCAGCAGACGACAAAGTGGTTATATAGCCCCTGTTTTTTCTGTTTTTTCTTAAAATCATTCAATTTGACAGAATTTCACATATATATCCAACATATCAACAATACAAGTTTCCAACAAGCATACCAACAATAAGTTTCAACAAGCATACCAACAATAAGTTCCAACAACATATCCAACATACAAGTTTCCAACAACATATCCAACATACAATGGTTTCCAACAACATATCCATACATACATATCCAAAACAAGTTTCCAACAAGTTTCCATAACCAAAAAGGAAGCACAAGTAGAAGAGTATACTCCATCAACGCAAGCTTCCTCATCTATAGCAAATCTGCAAATTAGGAAAGATGAAAGTTAGAAGAAGAAGAAGGCTAGCTAGAAGAAAAAGAAGAAAAAGAAGAAGAAGGATTTATCTTCTCTTTCTTTTTCTCCTCTCCTCTCCTCTTCTCCAAGGTAGTAATGCCATTTTCTATCTAACTAAGTATATAAAGTCATTTTGGAAGAAAAAATGGTAAGTATAGGTCATTTTATAGCTATCCTAGGTAGAATATATCATTTTGGAGGTAAGTAAGGTTATTATGTCATTTTTGAGGAAAATAAGCTAAGTATAGGTCATTTTGGATCTAAACCAAGGTTATTATGCCATTTTTTACCTAAGTGAGCTAATTATGTCATAAATGAACTAGCTAAGCTAATTATAGATCCTTATTGAGCTATCCTAGGTAGTTATGCCATTTTGTACCTAAGTGAGCTAATTATGTCATAAATGAACTAGCTAAGCTAACTATAGATCATTATTGAGCTATTCTAGGTAGTTATGCCATTTTCTAGCTAACTAAGCATATCAAGTCATTTTGGAGGAAAAATGCTAAGTATAGGTCATTTTATAGCTATCCTAGGTAGAATATATCATTTTGGAGGTAAGTAAGGTTATTATGTCATTTTTAGGAAAATAAGCTAAGTATAGGTCATTTTGGAGCTAAACCAAGGTTATTATGCCTTTTTTACCTAAGTGAGCTAATTATGTCATAAATGAACTAGCTAAGCTAATTATGGATCAGTATTGAGCTATCCTAGGTAGTTATGCCATTTTGTACCTCAGTGAGCTAATTATGTCATAAATGAACTAGCTAAGCTAGCTATAGATCATTATTGAGCTATCCTAGGTAGTTATGCCATTTTCTAGCAAACTAAGCATATCAAGTCATTTTGGAGGAAAAAAATGCTAAGTATAGGTCATTTTATAGCTATCCTAGGTAGAATATATCATTTTGGAGGTAAGTAAGGTTATTATGTCATTTTTGAGGAAAATAAGCTAAGTATAGGTCATTTTGGAGCTAAGTAGGTCATTTCTTAAGCTAAGTATGCATTTGTTAAAGAAAGCGCTTGGGAAAACTTACCATCATCACGGAGGTGAAGGATCAGTAGGGTTTGCGCTAGGGTGAGACGTAGAAGGACCAGTCGGGGTTGCGGCAGATGCAGAAGGATCGATTGATGCTTGTCGGGAGGCACGCTGCACCAAAGATCATTTGCAATGTCTCCTTAGCATGATGCAACTCAAATGTTAATACAAGTAACTAATGACCATTCAAATGAAACTTGCCGTGGGTGCTATAGCAATATGGGGCATCGACGGAGGGGTGTGACCATTGTTCTAGCACACGGTCTACACATTTTGTTTTCACGAGTCATTCATATTAGTTAGTGATGAAACGAACATTAGGTGCATGATTTGGCTAATTTGCAGGAGAAACTTACCACGAGGAGCTCGTATAGGGCCCGGTGAGACGCGTCGTTCCAGTTCCTCTCCTCCTCCAACAGCCTAGCCGTCCTCTCCTTCATGTCTCTCTCCCTCTGCGCCGCCTGCCTGTTTGCCTCCGCCAGAAGCTCCTGGGCCTTAGCCTCAATGGAGAGCTCCATTGGCCGTGGACGAGGCCTTATCTCAGGATCAGAGCTTGTCTGGCGCTTCTTGATCTCCGGGAGAGTTCTAGGATAACGTATCAGTCCATCCCCAATGGCTATCGAGCCATGGGGCCTCCCGCCACCAGATATCATCACGAGCTTTGGATCAAAAGGACTCTGGCTCGGGTTGAAGTCCTCCCCTTTCCTCGCCTTCCCCTCATCTCTATACCTCACGAGCTTGTTGTGGGAGGAGATGTCGCTGAAGCTCTCTGGACGATCGAGGTCATCCTTAGAGAATGCCTTGGCCTTATTGTACGAGGCAGTATGGGCCATGGCATAGAGGTCGAACAGAGGTGGCACCTCCTTCTTGTTTTCTCGCTCCTAAAAGAGAGGAACAAAATATTAGTTAAGGGCTCAAGCTAGCATGAAGAATGAAATTGCATGAATCATGAAGCAAACCACATACCCAGTTATCCCCAAACTCAAACAGGTTGGAGCTCCCTTGATGGTGTGGCTCACCTCTGATTTGGGCATGCTTATCCTTGGCCCTATTGTGTTCGGCTAGCCATTCGAGAGAGCACCACTCATCCACCAATGCCTCCCAATAGTCTATCCTATCCGCACACCATCTCGGGGGCACCTAAGTTAGACAAGAGAAATTTCAGCGCTACGCCTACGAATCAAATCAAAGAAACTAAGTACAAGGCCTTAAGAATAGATAATTACCTTCATTAACTTCTCCTTACTCAGATAATTTTTGTGGCACTTCTTCTTGGCCCTCTTAATGTTAGTCGAGGCATAGTAGTCTCGAATAGCCTGCACCCGAACCTCGTGCCGTAAGTTCTGAAGTAGGCACTTGTACTCGGCTTCGAGAACAACAACCGCTTTCGCCTCGTCTTCCTCAAGACACCTGTAGAAGGTCTGTAATCAAACAAGTTAACACTGATTAGTACAATCACTAGGTGCTGTTGATCTTTAATTCTGTAAAGGAGAAATTACCCAAAAGCGACGGATCACAATGTCAGCCACCGTATCGCACAAGACACTATTGACCATCTCCTTCGGCAGGGCCGGGGCAGCCATGTACAGCTCCCAGGTCAGTGCTACCTGTGGAGCCTCACCCTCACCGGGCAACTGGACCTTCCCTGGGAAGTGGTGCCGGAGAAGCACACCAAGGACCTGGTTGGGCCTACGGACACCACACTCATATTTCCAACCCCTGTAGTATGACAAGGCCAACACATTAGATATTAATTTGAAGAAACATGAAGGCAAAAGGTTAAAAAAGAGTAAATGCACTTACTTATCCGCATTAGGCGCAATCAACCACCTCTGCTCGCCGGTCGTCGGCACGGGCGGGAGCTTTGTACAACCACGCCGGTAGACCTTCTTGCCCTCCTCAACTAGCTCGCCCTCGCTATAGGTGTCCTCAGACAAGTTGTCCTCGCCACCATCAGCATGGCCACTAGCCTCTAGAGTCATGTGGGACGAAGACTTTGGGACCCGAGTCTCCTGGGACGAAGACTTTGGGACCCGAGTCTCCTGGGACGAAGACTCTAGGACCGGACTCTCCTGGGACGAAGGCTCAGTGACCCGAGGCTTGTCGACCTGAGGCTCGTGGACCGGAGTCCGAGACGGGTCCAAGTCAGACGGGTCCACCTAAGACGGAGCACTCCTGTGGTCGGGAAAATCAGCTGGGGGTGGCGGCGAGGAAGGCGCGGCAGCCTTCCTACCTCTAGCACCTCTCTTTGTCTTCCCCCGACCTCTCCTAGTCGAAGAAGAAGTGCCCCCGGTGTCTGCATGCAGTGTACCATAGCTCTCCGGAGTTGCTGGGGTGGAATAATAGCACCCCTCCCAGCACGTGCGGAGGAAGGAGGCTCAGAGCCCTCTCGACCTGAGCCCACCATCTGTCAACACCTGCAATGACAAAGAGTGAACGAAATTAGTTCGATCAACATAAAATAATTGAAACCTAATAACATGAACTAATTAATAATATATATGTACATAATAATAATTGAATACCTCACATTACTAATATTAATATTCATCGTCTATATATGCTCCGGGATCAATAAATGCATAATCATCATTATTATTAGTAATGACGTGCTCATCAGCATCATCAATAAATGAATCAACATGTGGAAGGCCTCTATGTAATCGGTCAAGCATTGTCAGGTCATCCGCAGAAGTAAGCTCTTCTTCTTCCGTCTCTTCTTGTTACGGCTCAGGGGTGAAGTCGGGTTCACTATTGCTGTCGACCTCAATGCTTTGGGGTGAAGTAGAGCGGTTCTTGAAACATTTTTTGGAAACGTGTGTTTCTTGGAAGAATTCTCCTTCATATGTGTCTGGGTTAATATGAGGTTCATAATCATCTTCATTGAGGGGAGGTGGTCTAAAATGTGGCGGCACATCATAAATGACATCCCAACCTTTCAAATTTGGATCCGTTTGGCAGGCCCACGGTAGATAGAAAACTTGGGTCACCTGTTGAGCCGTAATATAGACATCGGGAACATCTAAATGGGTGCTTTGTTTGATTTCGACTATCCCTATATGTTCATGAGTCCTTCTAGTCTCCTTTGGCTGGAACCAATAATATTTGAAGACTACGACGTTTGGTGGGTTTCACCAAAGAATGTAAGTTCATAAATTGCTTCTACTCTTCCATAATACTCGACCCCTTCTTTGTCGACAGCGGAGACACAACAATTTGTAGACTTTCGGTCGGCCATAGACAGCTCTTTGCCAAAAGTACGAAAGCGATACCCATTGATGTCGTATTTGTCAAAATGAACGGACCTTATAGTCAAAACCATTAGCGACTTATCTCAATTCGGAGTCCATAGAATTTGCATTATCCGACAAGTTTAATACGAAAGGATTGTTGCATTAGCCACAAACTAGGCGAAGAAATGAAATCGTCTAATTAATGGAAATTACCGTTTGCTTGAACCAAGAGATGAAACCGGGATAGCCGCCTCCATGCTTTTCCAGAATCTCATACTCTTTGATGGAATCCTTTTGGATCACCGCTCCATCCGAGAATTTGGCGACGTATCGAATGTATCACATATCCGGGAATAAGAGCATTTCAAAGGAATTAGAAGTTGCGAAACAATGTACCGAGAACTTACTCGATGTATGGCCACACTTCTGTTAGGTTGTTAAAGATATACAACGAAATGGTCCGCCATTCTTCGACATCCAACGTTATTGATTTTGAAGCACCGGCTGGTGCGAGCTTCCCTTTGAATATGCTGAGGTTGGATCGACCTTTTTCACGGTCGCCATCATTGTACCGAGGCTTCAGATTATGCAAATGACGATTCTTAGATTTGTAGTGTGCTGTCACGAAGTTTGTCGCCTCCTCAGTAATGAATGCCTCGGCCATCGATGCTTCAACTCTACGTTTATTTTACATTCTGCTCGAAGCGTCTTCTGCATCCTCTCAGTTGCGAAGCACCAACAATTTTGCACGGGCTCCCCCCAATCTTGCCTTGATCGGGAGATGCAAAATCAAATGCTGCATTGGATTAAAGAATCCCGGTGGAAAGATCTTTTCTAACTTGCAGATCAACTCCAGCGCCAACTCTTCTAGTTCGTCTAACAGGTCAGGCGATAGTTCTTTCGCATAAAGAGCACGAAAGAAATAGCTCAGCTCTGCGATTACTAGCCATTCATCCTCAGGGATAAAGCCACGCAACATCACATGCATTACCCGCTCAAGCCATACGTGCCAATCATGACTCTTGAGTCCAAATATTTTCAATTTGTCAAAACTTGCTCCCCTCTTTAGATTCGCTGCATACCCATCGGGGAACATCAACTGCATTTTCACCCACAAGATCATTTCCCTCATAGCTGGCCTTCCAAGATTGAACCATGCCTTTGGCTTCCTCCCGTTCTTCTTTCCTTTCGGTTGTCAAATGTTTTGTAATGGTCTATCACATAGAGCCTCCTGGTCGACTCTAGCCTTGAGATTATCCTTCGACTTCCCCTCTATGCCGAACAATGTACCAAAAAGGGCCTCCGCGATATTCTTTTCAGTGTGCATCACGTGGATGTTGTGTGGGCAAAGGAGATCTTTAAAGTAAGGCAGATCCCACAAACATTGTTGGGGAACATTGCATGGGAAACAAAAAATTCCTACGCACACGCAAGATCTATCCATGGTGATGAGCATCTACGAGAGGGAGAGCGGATCTACATACCCTTGTAGATCGCTAAGCGGGAAGCGTTAAGAAACATGGTTGGTGTAGTTGAACGTCTTCGCGATCCGAATCGCCGAGCGTCCTGCGATCTCGTCATGATCCGAATTGCCGAGCGCACGTAGGATTTTGTCCGACAGGTATAGGTTTGCTGGCAATACATGGTCTTTGGGTAGAAAGCATCCAAATATCGTCATCATCGCGTCGTAGCATTCTCTGCCCAGGTTGAACTGAGCCTTCAGAGCCATTACTTGCACGATGGCATCTAGCTAACAAACCTCAGTGTGCTGGCGAAGAGGACGTTTTGAAGACTCCAACATTTCATAAAAGGCCTTTGCAGATTCCTCCATCTCATCGTCCGAATCCCGAGCATCATCAAAGTCTTGCACCATGTCTTCGATCCTGGTACCATGCTCGTCGGTGTGATGACGAACCACCTCAGCTCTGGCACGTTGGGCAGACTCACCATGAAATGTCCAGACAGTATAATTAGGCATAAAACCCCACTTTTGTAGGTGTTTGATCATTTCAAACTCTGACTTCTTTTTAAAGTTGTCGCAATCGACACAAGGGCACCAGGTTGTTTTCTGTCCATTTGCAAATGCGACTCTCACAAACTCCTTGGTTTTTGTTATCCATTCACGGGTCATGTCTTTCTGACTAGTGTGACTGTTGTACATCCACCCACGATCACTCATCTTGCCTAGCTACTGGACACACACAAAATATATACAAAATTCAACAAACCATATTCATTAGTTAATATAGTTTGTCAGTTTCATTACGATGCAACCTAGACGCTAGTAGGTAAAGATATGTCCTAATCCCACCCGAGTATGTGTAGATTGGGTTCGTTTTCCCATGCCCCGCTCTGGATTCGAAGCACAATTTTGATAGCACCTCCCCGTTGTTCTCCTGATACACGTCTCGGTAATAAGCAGAGAGGATGTGTACCCGGAGAACAACAGGGAGGCACTGACGAAATTCTGCATCGGATCCGGAGTAGAGCATATGGGAAAACGGGGAGGTCATCAAACACCAGACCCTCGCAGTGACGAAACAACTGCACATTTAAATCCACCTGATCAACATAAATATGATGTTCTGTATAACAAAATCGAAAAATATATGACCTAACTCATAATTCACAAATATATGACCCGTCGGCCTCTCGAATGCCGAAGAGCACCTTTTTCGGGATCAAGGTGTCGGGGGTGTCGTGTCGGGGTCGGGGTGTCGGGGGTGTTGTGTCGGGGTAGGGGTGCTGTGTTGGGGTCTGGGGTGCCGTGTCGGGTTGTCGGGGTGTCGTGTCGGGGGTCGGGGTGTTGGGGGTGTCGGGGGGTCGATGGCGTTGGCGGTCGGGGGTCGATGGTGTCGGTGGTCGGGGGTCGGTGGTGTTGGTGGTCGGGGGGTGATGGCGTCGGTGGTCGGGGGTCCGGGGCATCGGGGGTCGGTGGCGTCGGGGGTCGGTGGCATCGGAGGTTGGGGGTTAGTGGCGTCGGGGATCAGGGGCTCTTCTCTTCTTCTTCTTCTTCTTCTTCTCCTCCTCCTCCTCCTCCTCCTCCTCCTCCTCCTCCTCCTTCTTCTTCGTCTTCTTCTTCTCCTCCTCTTCTCCTCATATTCTTCTTCTTCGTCGTCTTCTTCTTCTTCTCCTTTTTGCACTAACCTAATAAACCTAAACTAACACTAACCTAATTAACACTAACCTAATAAACCTAAACTAAGACTAACCTAACTAACACTAACCTAATTAACATTAACCTAATTAACACTAACCTAATTAACACCAACCTAATAATATAATCTAAACCTAAACTAAAATAAAAAAATAAAAAAAGAGGAGGGGTAAGAGCTTACCAGAAGGGGGCGGGCCAGGGGGCGTCGAGGAGGGTTGGGGGAGCGTCGGGGAGGGCCGGGGAGCACCGGGGAGGGCCGGAGAGGGCGGCGGCGGTGGCCGGGCGGTAGGGACAGGGGCCCTCGGGTGCTTGGGAGTGGCTTGTGGCAGGGCCGGAGGGGGCGCAGGGGGGCCGCAGGGCACCGCCCGGGCCGGTGGGGTGGCGGGCGTGTGCGGCGGGCGCGGGCGGCACTGGCGGGCGACGGGCGGCGGTGGCGACGCGGCCGGTTCCGGGGCGGTGGGGCGTAGGGGGGCCCGGGCGTGCGGCGGCGGGGGCGACGGGGCGTCGGTGGCGTCGGGGGGCAGTGGGCCGGTGGGGCGGTGGGGTGGTGGGGCGACGGGGCGGCGGCGCGAATGCGGTGGGCGGCGTGGAGGAGAGCTAGGGAGAGAAACAGAGAGAGAGAGAGAGAGAGAGAGAGGCGAGCCGAGGTGGGCCACTGCCGTTAGTTAATCCCCTTCTTTGCCATCCGCTAGCGGACGGCAAAGAGGGGGGCCATTAGGTTAAGTTCCAAGCGGCTCGTCAGTGGGGCCCCCTCCCTCTTTGCCATCCGCTAGGTGACGACAAACCTCCTTTGCCGTCCGCTAGCAGACGACAAAGAAGTGGCTGATGGCAAAGAGCTTCTTTGCTGTCAGCTAGCTCTTTGCCGTTTGTTTTCTGCTAGCTGATGGCAAAGAGCTTCTTTGCTGTCCGCCAGCTGACGACAAAGATGATGTTTCTAGTAGTGAAGGGATCTTCTTTTAACCTTGTTGGTTATTCCGACTCGGACTATGCCGGTGACAAGGTTGATAGAAAATCCACCTCAGGTACTTGTCAATTTTTGGGTAGATCTCTTGTGTCTTGGTCCTCGAAGAAACAAAACTCGATATCTCTATCTACTGCCGAAGCTGAATATATTGCTGCTGGATCTTGTTGTGCGCGGTTACTATGGATGACACAAATGCTTAAGGATTATGGAATCCATGTTAAAAATGTTCCATTACTTTGTGACAATGAAAGTGCTATTAATATTGGTCATAATCTTGTGCAACATTCTTGAACTATGCATATTCAAGTTTAACATCATTTCATTCGCGATCATGTTGCCAAAGGAGATATCAATCTTAAGCATGTTCATACTAACAAGCAATTGGCCGATATCTTTACTAAGCCACTTGATGAGAACACTTTTTTCACTTGAGGAGTGATTTGAACATCATTGATGCTTCAAACTTGATCTAGACTCACTCAGATGCTTGCAAGGGCATGAGCCTTCTTGATACTTCCATGATATTGCTAACATGATATCTTATGCCATGGAATCCTATGCTCCCTTGTATTGCATCTAACCGTTTGTAGGTACTTGGAAGAACTTCATTCCATGAGATTGCAACCAACTCTAATTATAAGCAATCTTGTCTTGACCTAGTATCCACAACCCCTCTTGATGATGGAAGGAAGGAGATACCAAAAACATATCCTTGACATTTACTTGATCTTTATTGCAATATCTCAATTGGTATCATGTCAAATGGATATACCGATTATTCTTCCTTGCATGACTAACCCTTGTAGGTAACAAGTGTACTAGAACGAGAAGGATTGCTCCCAACTCTAGATGTTCTTCATCAACCTCGAACATCCTCAACAAGTTCACCTACGAGCAACGTCATCAACATCACTCAAAGGTATGCTCTCATATCCTTGAAATGGCTTTACTCCAAGTCATGAGCTAAAGCAACTCAAGAGATATGAAGACAATAAAATGCTTAATCGAAAAATGGTAACCCCATATCGAGCTTAACATAGAGTATGACCTATGATCAAGTAATCTTACTTGGCTCCTAAGTCAATATACTCTAATATAGGTGACCTAGTCACCGCCCATTATCTAGATTAGAATCTTGTGTGGTTTGTTCTCTATTTGCATGATCTCTAGTAACCACTCAAATCCTTTCTAAATGATGCCCTTTTCTCTTTTTTTTTGAAAATATTTTTTTTCTTTTGACCATTTGAAAACAGAAGCTTGGTCCCTTATTCTTTTCTTTCTGATTTAGCCTCGGAGTCACCGATTCAGATATCTCGGTACCACCAATCTATCTGTCTCGGAGTCACCGATTTGTTTTTCTTATCTTATCTATCCTTCTTCTGCCAATTCGAGGATCCCTTCAAAAAAGGGGGAGAAGAACAAGCAAAACTTAGGGGGAGAAATTCTTTATTCAATGATCCCTAGGTCCAAGGAAAAGAAGACTAAATATTTGCCACAGGGAAAGAAGCTTCATTCATTAATTCTGTCGGTTCTTTTCTATGAACCCTACTTTCAATGACCCTTGTTCTCAAGGATCCCTCCCTTGTCAATGATCCCTGTACCCACTCCTAACTTTGACCTTTTTGGAAATTAATGCCAAAGGTGGAGAAGAACAAAGCTTCATGCTAAAGGGAGAGTTACATGCTTATGCAAAGGGGGAGATATGATTTAAGGGGAAAGGAGAATATCAAAAGTTAGATATTCCTAAAGAAGGGGGAGAAGAACAAAGCTTCATGCTAAACAAGGGGAGAATACCAAGGTAAGGGGGAGAAAATTCCAAGCTCTCAAAATAATATTCTTGTCTATTTTATACTTTTCTCATCCTATCCAATCCCAATATCTACATGCTAAGATTCAGGGGGAGAGGATGAACTACACTCTCATATCTAAGGGGAGAAAGCTCTAAAAGATTTATGCTAAAAGGGGAGACATATTAATATTAAGGATTATCACATTCTATATGTTCTCCATATCTTGGTATCTTCTAAGTTCTATTGCTTTTGATTAGTAGAATACTCTTGTGTTTCTTAACATTGTTTTATCAAGTGTGTTTCTACTACTAGAATTCTCAAGAACTCAAGGTAAGTATATGCATCATATCTTTGATCAAGATGATCTCTTGCTTCTTGTACATACTGTTTGCAACAGTGAAGTCTTGAACGAGGATACATCTCATTCATATATTTTGATGCATATAGCCAAGATACACATGACTCTTTATATCCCTTCATCCATATGTGTGTCCGTGCATTCCAGAGCAACTATCCTTTAAAGGACTGCACACATTTAAGGGGAGCAAATCTAAGTCATGTGTCTCTCAAAGTCTTCATTTTATTCACGTATATCTTTATATGAAGCTTTGATTGTATGTTGTCATCAATTACCAAAAAGGGGGAGATTGAAAGCACAACATGCTCCCTTGGTGGTTTTGATAATTCATGACAACATACATTGTCTCTTGGACTAATACTTTTATCTAGTGCATTTCAGATAATAGTCCATGGAGAGTTGGGTTGGAAAAGAGATTGTGGAAAACCCCAAGATGCAAGGAAATGGATTGGTAAAGCTTCAAGCAAGAGGACTCTACATTTTATATTTGTGAGAAATCACTTTGAGTCCATAGGAAAGCTAATACTATTAAAAGGGGGTAAAGTTTTGTTGGTGAACAAAATGCTCATACGTGCACAAGTGATAGTCAACAAAGACACCCACAAACTCTCCCACCAAAGCCAAACACTCAAAATCGGTGCAACCAACATTCCACATTCGGTGCCACCGATTCCAAACCCTAGACAGACTCAGCCAAACCCTAGTCACTTCGGTGCAACCGATTCCATACCGGTGCCACCGAGTTCAGGCTACCAACTTTCTATTATGCAAGTTCACAGTTTCGGTCCCTCTGAGATTGTTGAATCGGCGTCACCGAGAATGGGCATTCTGACCGTTGGTCACCTTATTGGTGAAACCGAGATTCCTATATCGATCCCTCGGAGATTCAAAAGTTTCCACCTTTTGGTCACTTCGGCACCACCGAGATTAACACTTCGGTGTCACCGAGTTGTTCATTTTGTGTGTAATGGTTGTATTTTTGGGGATGCCTATACATACCCCTTCACCACCACCTACTCGAAAGAGAAGCACTCAGGACTATTCCATACATATCCTATCAGTTTTCTGAGAGAGAACCACCTACCATTGTGTTGAGGTCAAGATCTTCCACTCCAACCATATGGATCTTTATTTCTGGCCTCGCAAGTTGCTTTCCACCAATCCCATCTCTTCTACCAAGCCAAATCTATGAGAGGGTGATTGTGTGTTGAGGAGTCTATCATCTTGAAGCACAAGAGCAAGGAGTTCATCGACATTACCGAGCCTATTACCTTTTGGAGGGTGGTGCCTCCTAGATTGGTTAGGTGTCACTTGGGATCCTCCTACTTCGTGTTGTGGAGTTGAACCAAGAAGTTTGTATGGGTAAGGAGATCGCCTACTTCGTAATGATCTACCCATAGTGAGGCTAGTCCATCATGGACGGAAGCCGTTATGGAATAGTCAAGGTTGCTACTTCGTGGACCCTTATGGGTGGAGCCCTCCATGGACTCTCGCGACCGTTATCCTCCGTGGGTTTAAGACTCCATAAACATGGACGTACGATAGCACCACCTATCGGAACTACAGGAAAAATCCTTGCTTCTCCAATTGTGTTTGATCTCCATATCTCAACTCTTTACTTCTTGTGCAATGTCTTTACTTTACGCTTCCATATTTGTTGACATTCATGTGTAGGGTATATAGAAATGCTAGTCTTGCTAAAACTGTTAAAATCTGCCAAGCAATTAACTTGGGAAAAGGTTAGGTTTTAATTTCCTGCTAGTAGTCTATTCACCACCCTCTAGACACTCTTCTAGTGATCCCTCACCAGCCGCATGGGCCTTTAGTGGGGGCTTCGGCCAGCCCGCCAGGGGCTGGCTTTCCTCCTCACACAGCCCATGTGTCCCCTTGGGTCGAGACACCTCTCACGATGGTCCCCTGGTACCTTCCCGGCACACTCGGTACTACCGATGAGCCCGAAACTTTTTCGATGACGAAAACAAGACTTACTGTATATAAATCTTTACCTTTGAACCATTCTAGAGCTCCTCGTGACATCCAGGATCTCATCCAGGACTTCGAACAACCTTTGGTCACCACCAATCATAACTCTACTATACCGAAACCTCGCCGAACCTTAAGTGTGCAGACCCCGCGGGTTTGAGAACTATGTAGACATGACCGAGACACCTCCACGGTTAATAACCAATAGCAAGACCTGGATGCCCAATTGGTTCCTACATATTCTACGAAGATCTTTATCGGTTGAACCTCTATGTCAAGGATTCAGTTAATCCCGTACGTTGTTCCCTTTGTTCTTCGGTATGTTACTTGCCCGAGATTCGATCGTTGGTATCTCTATACCTAGTTCAATCACGTTACTTGCAAGTCCCTTTACTCGTTCTGTAATACAAGATCCCATGGCTAACACTTAGTCACATGCTTGCAAGGCTTATTGTGATGTTGTATTACCGAGTGGGCCTTCAGATATCTCTCCGTCACACGGAGTAACAAATCCCAGTCTTGATCCATACCCACTCAACAGACACCCTCGAAGATATGTGCAGAGCACCTTTATAGTCACCCAGTTACGTTGCAACATTTTATACACACAAGGTATTCCTCTAGTATCAGTGAGTTGCATGATCTCATGGTCATAGGAATAGATACTTGACATGTAGAAAACTATAGAAATAAACTGACACAATCATCTGCTATGTTTATAGTCTAGGTCTTGTCCATCACATCATTCTCCTAATGATGTGATCCCGTTATCAAATGACATCTCATGTCTATGGCCAGGAAACCTTGACCATATTTGATCAAGGAACTAGTTAACTAGAGGCATACTAGGGACACAGTGCTGTTATGTACCCACACATGTATTTGAGTTTCCAATCAATACAATTATAGCATGGATAATAAACGATTATCATGAACAAGGAAATATAGTAATAACTAATTTATGATTGCCTCTAGGGCATATTTCCAACAGTCTCCCACTTGCACTAGAGTCAATAATCTAGTTCACATCACCGTGTGATTTACATTCTTATGAATCTAACACCCAATGAGTTCTGGGGTTTGATCATGCTTTGCATGTGAGAGAGGTCTTTAGTCAATGGGTCTGCAACATTCAAATCCGTGTGTACTTTGCAAATCTCTATGTCATACTATAGACACTACTAGCACACTCCACTTGGAGCTATTCCAAATGGCTGCTCCACTATACGTGTCCGGATTGCTACTCAGAGTCATCCGGATTGGTGTTAAAAGCTTGCATCCATGTAACTCTTTATGACGAACTCTTTATCACCTCCATAATCGAGAAACATGTCCTCAATCCTCTAGTTACTAAGGATAATTTTGACCATTGTCCAGTAATCCACTCCTGGATCACTCTTGTACCCCCTTGTCAGAAATGGGGCAAGGCACACATCAAGTGTAGTACACAGCATGGCATACCAAATAAAGCCTATGGCTAGTGGCATAGGGGACGACCTTCGTCTTTTCTCTTTCTTTTGTCGTGGTCGAGGTTTGACTCTTACTCAACTTCACACCATAAAAATCAGGCAAGAACTCCTTTTTGACTGATCCATTTTGAACTCTTTCAAAACTTGTCAAGGTATGTTCTCATTTGAAAGTTTTATCAAGTGTCTTGATCTATCTCTATAGATATTGATGCTTAATATAATAGTAGCTTTGTACGGGTTTTCCTTTGAAAAAAATTTCAAACAACCCTTTTTGCTTTCCAGAAGTTCTACATTATTTCCGATCAACAATATGTCAACCACATATACATATCAGAAATTCTATAGTGCTCCCACTCACTATCTTGTAAATACAAGTTTCTTATAAACTTTGTATAAACTCAAAAACTTTGATTACCTCATCAAAGCATATATTCCGACTCTAAGATGCTTGCTCCAGCCCACAGAAGGATGCTGGAGCTTGCATAGCTTTTAGCATCCTTAGGAGTGACAAACCTTCCGGTTGTATCACATACAACCTTTCCTCACGGAAACCGTTAAGGAAACTATGTTTTGACATCCATCTACCAAATTTCATAACCGAAAAATGCAACAACTGCTAACACAATTTCAACAGACTTTTAGCATCGCTACGGGTGAGAATGTCTCATCGTAGTCAACTCCTTGAACTTGGCAGAAAATTCTTTGCGACAAGTCAAGCTTTATAAATGGTGACATTCACCATCATCGTATGTCTTCATCTTAAAGGTCCATTTGTACTCAACGACCTGCCGTTGAATGGGCAAGTCTACCAAAGTCCATACTTGATTTTCATACATGGATCCTTTCTCGGATTTCATGGCCTCTAACCATTTGTTGGAATCCAAGCCCATCATCGCTTCTCCATAGTTCGTAGGTTCATTGTTGTCCAACAACATGACCTCCAAGACAGGGTTGTCGTACCACTCAGGAGCAGTACACGTCCTTGTCGACCTACGAGGTTTGATAGTAACTTGGTCTGAAGCTTCATGATCATCATCATTAACTTCCTCTTCAACTGATGTAGGTTCCACATAAATATCTTTTTGTGATGCGCTACTCTCTGGTTGAAACAAATGTTCAATAACCTCATCAAGTTCAATCTTCCTCCCACTCAATTCTTTTGAGAGAAACTCTTTCTCGAGAAAGGAACCGTTTTTAGCAATAAACACTTTGCACTCGGATCTGAGATAGAAGGTATACCCAACTGTTCTTAGGGTATCCTATGAAGTTGCACTTTTCTGCTTTGGGTTCGAGCTTATCAAACATAAGTGTCGCATTCCCAAACTCTGAGAAATGACCCCTATGGTGTCATCTCAACAGATTTAGATGGTGCCCTATTTAAAGTGAATGTAGTTGTCTCTAATGCATAACCCCAAAACTATAGTGGCAAAATGATAAGAGACATCATAGTACGCACCATATCCAATAGAGCACGACTATGACGTTCGGACACACCATCACACTATGGTGTTCCAGGTGGCGTGAGTTGTGAAAGAACTTTCACATTGTCTTAAGTTGTATACCAAACTCGTAACTGAGATATTCACCTCCACGATCATATCGTAGACATTTTTATCTTCTTGTCACGACGATCTTAAACTTCACTCTGAATTTGTTTGAACTTTTCAAACGTTTCAGACTTGTGTTTCATTAAGTAAATATACTCATATATACTCAAATCATCAGTGACGGTAAGAAAATAACAATATCCATTGCACCCTACAACACTCATTGGACCGCATACATCAACATGTATTATTTCGTATAAGTTACTAGCCCGCTCCATCATACCGAAAACAGGGCTTGCCCAAGATGCATGGTCCGCATGTCTCAACCGATTCGAAATTGAATGAGTCCAAAGATTCATCGGCATGGAGTTTCTTCATACGATTTATACCAATATGATTTAGCAGCAGTGCCACAAGTATGTGGTACTATCATTATTAACTTTGTATTTTTGGCATCAATGTTATGAACATGTGTATTACTATGATCAAGAGTCAATAAACCATTCTCATTGGGTGCATGACCATTGAAGGTATTATCTATTATATATAAAAGTGCTTGACGGGTCAATCGGAGAAAAGATTAATAATCTAGAAATTACCACAATAATTAGAAACATCTGGTCATTGATTTGCTGGACTTGTAACTTAACAGACATAATTAACAGATTAGATCTAAGAGCGCTCCATCTCAAAAGGAGAAAAAAATATAGATATCCTAAGCATGTACGTACCTAATTAACAGAAAAAACTGTAGCTATCCTTAGCATGTACGTTTGATCAGCCTCCGAAGCAATTCCATAAAAAAACATCAGCCAGCCTCCCCATAAAAAAAGGTCCATCAACTCCAACCCCAATCAAGCTAGCTTCATGGACATGGAAGAAAACGATCAACTTTTAATCTATTCAAACTAGCTTCACGTGTATGTAAAAAAACTTATAAATGGATTGACTCCACTCCCTAAAAAATGATCGATCAGGCCTCCCACCCTTTAAAAAAAGATAGATCAGCCAGGTAAACAAACACGTAAAAAAATGTCCATGAGCCCCAACTCTTATCAAGTTAGCTTCACGTACAAGAAAGGAAACGATCAACTTTAAGTCTATTCAAGCTAGCTTCACGTGTATGTAAAAAAACTTATAAATGGATCGACCCCACTCCCTAAAAAATGATTCTGGCCTCCCACCATTTTCAAAAAAAGATAGATCAGCCAGGTAAAAAAGAGAGCAATCAGCCTGTAGTCCTTTTGACCTAGCTTCACATACATGTAAAAAACACAGCTTCACATATTTGCATTTAGCTTCACATACATGTAAAAAAATAGTTTGCCATGTTTGCATCGACCAAAATCCATTCAAGAGCTTTCTTTGGATCATCCACGTGCCTATGAAAATAATTAAGCTGTGTAATGTAGGCATATCTCCAAGTTGGCGACCTTGTAGAATATCTGGACGACTATGCGGGCAACTAATGTGCAATGGACTCCCACGCAACATGAGATAAGGGACAGGATATCTGGTCGTTTAATTGCTAATCCGTAAAATATCATCTTACCCTTTCTACAACAGGATTATTGTACAAGGTTTTCAAGCGAGACTGTAGAGAAAATGAAATTCTAACCTACGGAAGGTTGAACTAATCGAAATATTTGGATGAGGAGCATATGAGGCAACATGTGTGCAGATGGGGTGTCCATGTGAATGGTGGCTTCAAGGACAAACTTTTGTAACAATAATGAAGAAGAATATGTGTTGCCCTCCATATGATGAATTGATCGAAGGGGATATAATTGATCCGAAGAAAGTTATTATATGACATATGTGGGTAATTCTTTCAGTTATGACGATCCTAATTTGTCGACACGATTACCAGGTTGTAGTGGCATAAACAGTACACCGGGAGTTCTCCTCGCATAGTATTATTGATGAGTTGCCTTGCTGGGGTGACAATATGGCTACTACATTAAGACGAGCTCATATCGCAACCAGGGCATGGACCATTGTGTCCCGTAGTAGGAACAAGGATGAAATGCAAAGTTAAAGAAAGTTATGGTTTAATACAAAGGGAGAGAACGTGATTTTTTTGAAACAAAAACACATGTAGCCGTCATCCCCTATGTCCTTGACCTCAAGTAGAAACCATCGCAATGAGTCTCTGCGCCAGTGCAACCGGCTTTGTGATCTGTGGTCTCTCCTTCGCCAACTAGAGACAAAAAAACTATCAACTCTCGATCTCTTTTTGTAGAAAAAACTATGATCAAGGCATCAAGTCCCGATCTCCTTCTCCAGGGTCCTTCGACTATTATCACGCGATGTCTGAGCCTTAGGTCCACTAGCTTCATTGATCCTAGCTACTAGGTTTTTGCCTCCAGACGTACAAGCCTGTGATGCACCAACTTCCTCAATCTTGGATGTAAGGTTATTGTTTCCAAAGTAGGCACATCGGGATGTTTTGAATCCTGCGGCAATACATATAAATAAAATGAATCAACTGTTGTCATACTACGGGATGGTGGTAGCACCGAGTACGCGCCTTGTAGGCATGAGGCGGATGACATTTGCTTAGGTTACTTGCAATTATTTATAACAATATACATATACTAACAATTCTCAGAGTAATATTTGGTTGAAATAGTTTATCGGTTTCAAACAATGAAAAATCAATATTATGCGATATCTGAGTCCTCACGCTTTTTGTATAGTGCATCCAATAGTAAGAGCATCTGGACATGGTTATAGTTTATATGTATAATGCAATCGAACATGTTTTCTTATTCAGTTATTAAATCTTAACTTATATTTGGGAGTTTGTTGAAAATTAATAGGTGAAGAAGGGTCTAACACTGCCAGTGCTGGTCCCAAGACAAGAAAAAACTCAAGGGAATATAAACAAATTAACACTACGCCTTTAAAATTGACCTTCATAACTTACGATCGTCATTTTGTAACTTGGCCATAAGTCAATAGAGTGAAGGTACAAAAACACAAATTGAAAGGTTAGTCACTAACACAAACTACCTTATTAATTTATTAGTTCAATTGTACGGTGACAAAAGATAAATAAGGGGAAGTGAGACCAGCAGGTCAAAATTTTTGAGGTATCTCTTCCCAAACATGTGTTTACATATGGAGAACTATACTAGCATTCCCAAGAATCGCAAGAAAAGGATGGACAAAAGGTAATATTATATAAATCAATATCTAAGACATGAAAGATTTTTTTAGTATAGTTCTTCTACAACATGATGTTGCTACTCACATTTTATTAGAGGATAATAAGTACATGAAAATTTCTATAATACAAACTATCTTCAAAATAATAACTAACATATAATTGCCAACATGTTATGGTATGATCTATATGGTCTACTGATATGCAGAAGTAATATAAATGTGCATTAGCATTTGATGGGAACAACTCATTCGTACCTAACATCGATGCTCAATACTGTTTGATATTTGAGGCTCATTCACAGTTGAGAGATTGAATATGAATAGGGGTACGGGTGCAACTGCCAATGTCGATCCCAAGAAAGAATAAAGTGGATAGGCATTAATAAATTACTATTTTCACTTCCATAATTACAACGGGTTAAGAGTACAAACATGGTAAAGTGATAAGAAGAAGGGGGAAATATAACATGAACATGTAAGGGAAAAAGTTTTCCCAATGGAGGACAAGACGACGTGTCGGTTGGCTTCGGTTTTCACTAATCTGGATGTGTCTTCTGGAGGATGTACTCAGCCCAGATCCAATCTAGCTATGGGAGATGAGCTCCATGCCCACAAGGCCACAACGAGTCATCAAAAACATCGATGTTGCTCTTTGCGTAGCGACATCAATGTGGGATTCAACAGCGAAATGTAGGTTCTCTTTTTTGTATGACTTGTTGAACATGAGCTGACAGCAGTAACCTGGGAGTCAATAGAGAAAGGAAGGAAAGGAGAAAAGGGACAAAAGGGATCTAGCAAGACCAACCTTTGTGTGAAGGTGTTGACTGTGGAGTGTGAGAGATGCTTGAACGTTGTTTGTATCTGCATGAGCCTGTTGGGCTAAAATGCCAACTAATCATTCAAGCGCGAAAAATTGTTTTACTACACACAACACAAATGATCAGCTATAATTTTTTTTCCAAAAATGAGCAATAAATTACGAAAAAACACCTATGATTAATGTACATAATCTTAGGACATAAGTATAGTGCATCTACATATTTTTAGCGTAAACTATGTAATTTTTTGTGATGCAAACTTTTTCAATAAAAATCCATGATAACATAAAATGAGATATTTTAATGCACCTCAACAAGAATGTCAAGCGAGCCACACACCATGTACATATCAATGCAACGGCTTTGGGTAAACCCATGGATTTGAGCACGTAGCAATAAAAAAGTTTAGCAACTACATACCCTCTTGATATTTCCCTGAAACATAAAAGCAGTAACACTTATATATCCTTAAAATCCCCACTTTGCGGCCCGCCCTAATAATTGGAACATACTAGCCCGCACGAAGAGCGGGCCACTTTGCTAGTTCATGTAAACAGAATAACCATTATTCTCTAACTTAAATGAATAACCGTATTGCAATAAACACGATCTAATCACGTTCATGCTCAATGCAAACACCAAATAATATTTATTTAGGTTTATCACTAATCCCTAAGGTAGAGAGAGCGTGCGATGGTGATCACATCAACCTTGGAAGCACTTCCAACACACATCATCACCTCACCCTTAGCTAGCCTCTGTTTGTTCCGTAGCTTTTATTTCGAGTTACTAACATTTAGCAACTGAACCAGTATCTAATACCCAGGTGCTATTAGGAGTAATAGCAAGGTACACATCAATAACATGTATATCAAATATACTTTTGTTGACATTGCTAGCCTTCTTATCTACCAAGTATCTAGGGTTGTTCCGCATCAGCGACCGTTCTCCTCATAATAGAAGCACTTAGTCTCGGGTTTGGGTTCAACCTTGGGTTTCTTCACTAGAGCGACAACTGGCTTGCCATTCCTGAAGTTTTTCCCTTATTGCCCTTGCCCTTCTTGAAACTAGTGGTTTTACTAACCATCAACACTTGATGCTCCTTCTTGATTTCTACCTTCATGGAGTCAAACATCGCGAAAAGCTCAGGGATCATTATTTCCATCCCTGGCATTTCATAGTTCATCATGAAGCTCTAGTAGCTTAGTGAAAGTGACTTGGAGAACTGTATCAATCACTATCTTATTTGGAAGATCAACTCCCACTCGATTCAAGCGATTGTAGTACCCAGACAATCTGAGCACATGCTCACCCATTGAGCTATTCTCCTTCATCTTGTAGGCAAGGAATCTTGTTGGAGGTCTCATACCTCTCAAGATGGGCACGAGCCTGAGATCCCAATTTAAGCTCTTAGAACATCTCATATGTTCCGTGCCGTTCAAAACATTTTGGAGCCTCAGCTGTAAGCCATAATGCATGACGCACTAAACTCTCAAGTAGTCATCAGAACGTGTCTGTCAGATGTTCACAACATCTATAGACGACACTTGAGGGGGTGGAGCACCGAGCGGTGCATCAAGGGCATAAGCCTTCTGTGCAGCAATGCGGACAATCCTCAGATCACGGACCCAGTCCGCATTATTGCTACCAATATCTTTCAAATCTATTTCTCTAGGAACATATAAAAATTCAAGGGATCTACAACGCGAGCTAGTAAACTACAACATAATTTGCAAAGACAATTTGACTATGTTCATGATAATGAGTTTAGTTAATCATATTACTTAAAAACTCCAACTCAAATTGACATCCCTCTGGTCATTCGAGTGTCACGTGATCCAAATCCACCAACTCAAGTCCGATCATCACGTGAGTTGAGGTGGTTTCAATGGTGAACATCTTCATGTTGATCATATCTACTATATGACTCGTGTTTGACCTTTTGGCCTCTTGTGTTCCGAGGCCATGTCTGTACATGCTAGGCTCGTCAAGTTTAACCCGAATGTTCTGCACGTGCAACACTAGCTAGAACCCGTTGTATGTGAACATACAGTCTATCACACCCGATCATCACGTGGTGTCTCAAAACGAAGAACTTTCGCAACGGTGCACACTCGGGGAGAACACAATTTTATCTTGAAATTTAAGTGAGGGATCACCTTATAATGCTACCATCGTCCTAAGCAAAACAAGGTTCATAAAAGGATTAACATCACATGCAAATCATAAGTGACATGATATGGCCATGAACTTGTGCTTTTGATCTTCATCTTCAAAGCAACGACATGATCTCCATCGTCACTGGTATGACACCATGATATCCATCATCTAGATCTCCATCAACATGTCGCCATCGGGGTTGTCGCGTCGATTGTTGCTTCCATGACTATTGCTAACTCATAGCGATAAAGTAAAGCAAAATGGCGAAAATAATTAGAGACAACCCTATGGCTCCTGTCGGCTGCCGTACTCATCGACATGCAAGTCGTGATATTGGCCATATCATACATCACATATATCTCACCATGTAATTAGCCATATCACATCACAACATACCCTACAAAAACAAGTTAGACATCCTCTAATTCTTGTTGCAAGTTTTACGTGGCTGCTACGGGTATCTTGCAAGAACAATTCTCACCTACGCATAAACCAGAACGGTGATACACAAATTGCTATTAAACCTTCTCAAGGACCGCCTTTGTCGAAACCGATCCAACTAGAGTAGGAGAGACAGACACCCGCCAGCCATCTTTTTGCAACAAAGTTACATGTCATTCTATGTAACCGGTCTCTCGTGATCGTACGAGTAAGGTTGGTCCGGCTGCTTCATCCCACAATACCGCTGAATCAAAACACGACCAAGGGAGGAAGCAATCTAAGCATCAACGCCCACAAACTCCTTTGTGTTCTACTCGTGATCTCATCTACACATAGTTCTAGCTCATGATGTCCCTGTTGGGGAACGTTGAATGGGAAACAAAAAAATTCCTACGCACATGCAAGATCTATCCATGGTGATGAGCATCTACGAGAGGGAGAGTGGAACTACATACCCTTGTAGATCGCTAAGCGGGAAGCGTTAAGAAACGTGGTTGATGTAGTCAAACGTCTTCACGATCCAAATCGCCGAGCGTCCCACGATCCCATCACGATCCATCTCATGCTCCAATCATGATCCGTCCTGCAATCCCATCATGATCCGTCCCACGATCAAATCACGAATTGTCTCGCGATCCATATCACGACCCTTTCGATCTATCGCCGAACGGACGACGCCTCCGCGTTCAGCACATGTACAGCTCGATGACGATCTCCGCCTTCTTGATCTAGCAAGAGGGAGTGTAGAGGTAGATGAGTTCTCCGCTAGAAAAACGGCATGGTGGCGATGGTGGTGGAGCTGTCCCGACAGGGCTTCACCAAGCACAACCAAGACGATCTAGTGGGGAACAGATCTAGAGGAAGAAGAGGGTAGCACCTGGCAATTAAGGTTAGCTCTTCCCTCTAAATCCTCTAGTATATATAGTAGGTAGGGAGGGGGGAGGCAGCCTCAAACCCTCAAGGTTTGGCTGAAATTGGAGGTGGAGGAGTCCTACCGCAATCCTACTACGAGTAGGATTCCTTATCCCACTTTGGAAACCCTTTCCACCTCTTCCACCTTTGGGTTTCTCCACCCCAGCCACATGGGACTTTAGTGGGGGCTTAGTCCATACCACCAGGGGCTGGTTTGCCTCCTCCCACAGCCCATGTGGCCCCTTGGGTCGAGACACCTCTCCCGATTGTCCCCTGGTACTCTCGGTACACTACCGATGAGCCCGAAACTTTTCCGATGACCAAAACAAGACTTCATATATATCAATTTTTACCTCCGAACCATTCTAGAGCTCCTCCTGACGTCCAGGATCGCATCTAGGACTCCGAACAACCTTCGGTCACCACCATACATAAGTCTACTATACCGAAACATCACCGAACCTTAAGTGTGCAGACCCTGCGGGTTCGAGAACTATGTAGACATGACCGAGACACCTCCATGGTCAATAACCAATAGTGGGACCTGGATGCCCATATTGGTTCCTACATATTATACGAAGATCTTTATAAGTTGAACCTCTATGTCAAGGATTCAGTTAATCCCATACGTTGTTCCCTTTGTTCTTCGGTATGTTATTTGCCCGAGATTCGATCGTTGGTATCTCTATACCTAGTTTAATCTCGTTGCCGACAAGTCTCTTTACTTGTTCTGTAAGACAAGATCCCATGGCCAACACTTAGTCACATTGCTTGCAAGGCTTATTGTGATGTTGTATTACCGAGTGGGCCCTGAGATACCTCTCCATCACACGGAGTAACAAATCCCAGTCTTGATCCATACCCACTCAACAGACACCCTCGGAGATACCTGTAGAGCACCTTAATAGTCACCTAGTTACGTTGCAATGTTTGATACACACAAGGTATTCCTCTGGTGTTAGTGAGTTGCATGATCCCATGGTCATAGGAACAGATACTTGACATGCAGAAAACTATAGCAATAAACTAACATGATCATATGCGATGCTTATAGTATGGGTCTTGTCCATCACATCATTCTCCTAATGATGTGATCCCATTATCAAATGACATCTCATGTCTATGGCCAGGAAACCTTGACCATCTTTGATCAATGAACTAGTTAACTAGAGGCATACTAGGGACACAATGTTGTCTATGTACCCACACACGTGTTTGAGTTTCCAATCAATACAATTGTAGCATGGATAATAAACGATTACAACAAACAAGGAAATATAATAATAACTCATTTATCATTGCCTCTAGGGCATATTTCCTGTAATTTTCACTTGGTCAAGAGTGTCCCAATTGGACAGTATATGCATACAAGAAGTATTCTTGGCCCCATAAATATGGATTAAATTATGAAAATTATTCCATGTAACCTGTCGAGGGGCCTCCTTGGATTGGATCCATCTTGTACGCCTTGTAACAATTGGCTTCTTCTCCCCACGGGTGGACAAGTATTTGGAGAAGTGAAGATGCCACCAAGCGTTCTTTGCTCTAAATCACGGGGGGGGGTTGCACCTCGATGGAGTGTCTGGAGCCTTCTCGTGTAATGACTTACTCGGTTCCTTCTCTTCCAAACTCCATATGCAGTAACCAAGCATCATCCCCAATGTTGTCGGAGGAGGAGGACGACATAGCCTTCGAGATCTTGATACCCTGAGAGAAAATAGCTAGAAATAAGAAAGGAAGGAAAACTTGTGATACAGTTGTCAAAACATCAAGGATTATATACAATGATTTTTTCTCGTGCAGGACAAGTCCACGAAACAAAAACGGAGTCAGGAACGTCCACGAGGGGGCCACGTGCTAGGGTGGCATGCCCCTGGCTCGTGGCCACCACGTGTAATTTCCTAGATTGTTACTATTTTTTGTAAAAAATATATTTATTCTGAAATGAAGAAAAATGCTTTTATGGAACTTTTGGAGTCGGTTTGCTTATTGTACCACATACCTGCCTTTTTTCAAGGATTCTGGAGCATTCTAGAAGGTCTCTTTTATGTGCTCCTCCGGTTTGTCTGTTTGGATAATATTGCTTTGCTTGTTAATGGGTGTACCAAAAATATAATGTGTAATTCTTTGTACATTAACTAAATCAGGATTTGTGCCTCCGTGTTGTTGATCTTGATGGCTCCGGACCGATAAACACCCTCGATAATATAGGGTCCTTTCCATTTGGAGAGGAGTTTTCTTGCAAAGAATTTGGAACAAGATTTGTATAATAGAACATGATCACAAATGTTAAATTCTTGATTTTGTATCCTCTAATCGTGCCATCTTTTAACGTTTTCTTTAAAGAGCTTGGCATTTTCATAAGCATGTGTCATCAATTCATACAGAGAACTCATGTCAAATAACCTAATAGGTCTCAAATTTATTAATAATTTATGAAGTATTCATGGCATATTCACCTATATTTACAATATTTTTATATGGTTTGATGCATTTTATATGATTTAATTGTTACTAACAGAGACTTATAATGTATTCAGCAGAATTACCATGGTGTTGTTTTTGTGTGGAAAACGAAAGTTCTCGAAATTCGCCCGAAACTTTTGATGACTTTTTCGAGAAAGAAAGAGGCACATGAAGCTTCGAGGGAGTGCCAAGGGACCCATGAAGATGGTGCCAAGGTAACTAGGCGTGCCTAGGGGGTGGTCGTGCCCTCTTACCTTGGGACCACCCCATGGCTCCGTTTCGTGTGATTCCAACACTGAAAATTCTAGAAATCCCAAACCCCCCAAAAGTTAACCTAGAACTTCTGCGTAGCCGCCACAACTCTCTCTATTGAAGAAATCTCATCTGAAGCCCTTTTTGGTACCTTGTCGGAGAGGGAAAATCATCACTGGAGGCCATCTTCATCATCTCGATGGTCTCCATGATGAAGAGGGAGTAGTTCACCCTTGGGGCTAAGGATATGTACCCGTAGCTATGTGTTTGATCTCTCTCTCTCATGTTATTGAGATGTCATGATCTTGTCGTATCACGAGCTTTGTTAATATAGTTGGATCATATGATGTTCTTCCCTCTCTATCTTGATGTGATGAATTGAGTCTTTCCCTTTGAGGTTTTGTTATGTCGGCATGAATATTGTATTTAAGATCACTTGATGTATGTCTTGCATGTGGATACCTATGGTGACAATGGGGTGTTCTATTGATGACCTTCATATATTTTTTGGTACTCAACTTGCAGATTCCTGTGGTGACAATGGGGTAATCGATGCATATAGTGTGATACATGTTATTGTCATACTTTCTCCGATAGAAATCTTGGGGTACTCTTTGAAGTTATTTTGCGTGGATTGAATATGATGAATCTGAAATTGTTTGATGCATAACGTATAATTTACTCACAGATACTTGTGGTGACATTGGAGTATCTAGGTGACAATAGAGTTGATTGATGCGTATCATATGGTGTTATTTTAGTACAAACTCTAAGGTTGTTTGTGACACTTATAGGAATAGCTCAATAGATTGATCGAAAAAGATGACTTTGAGGTGGTTCTACTACCTACAACAATTTCTCTTATGTTCTCCGCTAGATATCTACTTTGGAGTGATTATTTGTCGCACATTGAGGGATGATCATATGATTCTATCATGTTAGCATTGTTGGGAGATTGCACTAGTGAAAGTATAAACCCTAGGCCTTATTTCCAAGCACTTATATAACATTTTGCTCGATGTTTGTCACTTGCTTTATTGTTTTTATATTTTCATATTACAAAAACCTGTACCTACTATCCATATTGCACTTGTATCACTATCCCTTCACCGAACTAGTGCGCCTATACAATTTGTCATTGTATTGGGTGTGTTGGGGGGCACAAGATATTTATTATATTTGATTGCAGGGTTGTTTGAGAGAGACCCTCTTCATATTACACCTCCCATAGATTAATAAACCTTATGTCATCCACTTGAGGGAAAATTGCTACTTTCCTACAAAGCTCTGCGCCTGGAAGCCCAACACAAGTCTACAAGAATAAAGTTGTGTAGTAGACATGAAGCTATTTTCTTACGCCGTTGCCAAGGAGGTGAGTGCTAGAAGGTATATCTTTAGATCTTGCAATTAAATCTTTTAATTTATTGTTTATCATTAGTTTTCTTTATAAAACAAAACACAAAAAATGGAATTGAGGTGGCCTCATATGCTCCACCTTTATAATGTCGTCCATGAAAATGATGGATCGGATAATTGTGCCAATGTGTTAGAAGCAAGATTTATTAAAATGTTTGGTATTAAATCCTTGAATGATGAGAATTTTTGCAATGTTATTGTGTCTTCTCTAAATTTCCATGATGTTAATGATATGCAAATCCACAAGCTTGGGGATGCTATGTTTTATGAATATGATATTTATTGTCCCCCAAGTTTTGATGAGCAAATTTATTATGATGATTGCATGCCTCCTATTTATGATGATTATGGTGATGACATGTCACCATGAAACTTGTCACCATGATTTTTATTTTTCATTTGGTTATGACAATCAACTATCACATGATAGTTATTTTGTTGAGTTTGCTCCCACTATCATGTATGAGAAGAATTTTTCTTAGGTGGGAAGTAACAAAATTTCTATGCTAGTCGAACATGAAAATAATGCTTTATGTGATAGTTATATTGTTGAATTCCTTCATGATGCTACTGAAAATTATTACGAGAGAGCTCAATAATATCAAGTTTCCTCTCTATTTCTATAAAATCCTGAAGTTATGCTTGGTTTGCCTTCCTATGCTAGCTGATTATTGCTCCCATAAATTGTTTTCTCACAAAATCATTATGCACAGGAAGTGGATTAGACTTAAACATGCTTATTGTATGCTTCATGATGCTCCCATTGTGGTTCAATCCTATACTTTTACATGAGCATCATTGGAATCATCATGCCTAGCTAAATGGCTTTAAAGAAAATCGCTTGTTGGGAGACAACCCAATATTTAAACTTAATGTTTTTGTGTGTTCACATGTTTAGCTATTTTAGTAATTATGTTTTGTGCCTTATGTTTCAATAATGTGCCACGTAAAGCTTTTGGAATGGTGTGGATACTTGTTGGTTTGATTTTGTGCAAAAACAGAAACTTTTGCCTATGGTACAGAATTTCTATGATTTTAGTGGAGCTTCAAAATATTCTTAGAGTCACGCAAGTATGGTTTTTACGCAGATCTTTACAGTCTGTTATGTTCTTGATAGATTCTGTTCCCATGGCTTATATTTAGTAGTATAAATTATGTGTATGGTATAATACAGTAGGTATTATGTGAGAACAATTATGAATCTTGTCTTGACAGTACATAGGTGAATGATCTATATTTACTATACTAACCCATCTGATCAAGTTCCGTTGAGTTTTGTGTGCTTGAAGTTTTTTTCAAGTTTTGGGTGAGATACCTATATGAGGAGAATAAGGAGTGGCAATACACTAAGATTGGGTATGCCCAAGGTACCCCCAAGGTTATATTCAATGAATACTCAAGCGTCTAATCTTGGGGATGCCCAGAAGGCATCCCCTCTTTCGTCTTCAACACTATCGGTATATCTTACTTGGAGCTATATTTTTATTCGTCACATAATATGTGTTTTTCTTGGACTTCATCTTATTTTGTTGCTATCTTTTATATTTTATTTATAATCATGTTTTTAATAAAAGGTTCCAAGAATGGCTTTAATATTCCTCAATTGCATGTTTGATGTGTGTTGTATTGATGACCCACAAGTATAGGGGATCAATCGTAGTCCTTTCGATAAGTAAGAGTATTGAACCCAATGAGGAGCAGAAGGAAATGACTAGCGGTTTTCAGCAAGGTATTCTCTGCAAGCACTGAAATTGTAGGTAGCAGATAGTTTGATAGCAAGGTAATTTGTAACGAGCAAGTAATTGTAATGGTAAACAAGGTGCAGCAAGGTATCCCAATCCTTTTGAGGCAAAGGACAAGCCAGAACAATCACTATTAATATGCAAAGTGTTCTTGAGGGTACACGGGAATTTCGTCTAGTCACTTTTATCATGTTGGTTCGATTCGTGTTCGCTACTTTGAAAATTTGATATGTGGGTGGACGGTGCTAAGGTGTTGTTCTTACTTGAACTAACAACCTACTTATGATTAACCCCTCGCAAGCAACCGCAACTACAAGAAAAGTATTAAGACAAAGTCTAGCCATAGCATTAAACATGTGGATCCAAATCAGCCCCTTACGAAGTAGCACATAAACTAGGGTTTAAGCTTTTGTCACTCTAGCAACCCATCATCTAATAACTACTCAACAATGCATTCCCATAGGCCCATGATTGGTGAAGTGTCATGTAGTCGACGTTCACATGACACCACTAAGGGAATCACAACATACATATCATCAAAATATCAAACACATATCAATTTCACATGATTACTCGCAACATGACTTCTCTCGTGACCACAAGAACAAAGGTAACTACTTACAAATAATATGCGTGCTCAAGATCAGAGGAATATTGAATAGCATAATGGATCTGAACATATATTGTTCCACCAAATAAACCATATAGTAATCAACTATGCAAGGTAATCAACACTACTAGTCACCCACAGGTACCAATTTGAGGTTCCGGGACAAAGATTGAACACAAGAGATGAACTAGGGTTTGAGAGGATATGGTGATGTTGAAGATGTTGATGAATATTGGCCTCCCAAAGATGAGATGGGTATTGGTGATGACGATGGCTTCGATTTCCCTCTCCGACAGGGAAGTTCCCCCAGCGGAATCGCTCTACCGGAGGGCAAAAGTGCTCCTGCCCAAGTTCCGCCTCGAGGCGGCGGCACTTCGTCCCGAAAGTACACCTCTGATTTTTTTCTAGGTCAAGAGTGACCACATACCAGAAGAGGGGCATCGGAAGCGGGACGGGCTGGGCATGATACACAAGGGCGCCGCCAGGGGCCTGGTGCGCCCTAGTGGGTTGTGCCCACCTAGGGGCCCTCCCCGGTAGTTTTTGGCTCCAGTAATTTTTATTAAATGCAAAAATAATCTCCGTAAATTTTCAGCTTCAATGGAGTCGTGTAGAATAGGTATATCTTACGTGCTTTTCTTGGGTCCAAATTTCCAACTGCCGGTATTCTCCCTCTCTGTGTAAACCTTGCATATTATGAGAGAAAAGACAGAGTCACTCCCCAAAGCATTATTATTCAAAAAAACAAAGTAAATAACAGTAGGAAATGATGATGCAAAATGGACGTATCAACTCCCCCAAGCTTAGACCTCGCTTGTCCTCAAGCGAAAGCCGAAATTGAAAAACATGTCCACTTGGTTTGAGGGAGAGGTATCGATAAAAAACATACGGACATAGAAGCATCATGCTTATTAACATAACACCAACTAATTCTAACATAAGAACTTATTTGAATACATTTTTATCATAAGGCTTCTCATGAAAAGTAACAATTCATCACAACATAGAAGTATGAAGCATAAATGTAGCGACCCAACTCAAAACAAGTCAAGCCTCTCTGTGTTAGTGCCATCCCTGGATAAGTATGCTGGGACACATAGTACATCAATGTATATATCAAAGTGCAATCACATGTAAATAATGTAAAACTGATATATACCTCTTAAATCACAGCGGAAACAGTCAACGGGAGTGGAGTCCCAATAAACACCAACGGCAGGTTGAGTGTAGACCGCAACCCAGAATCATACTCTTACTCGTCATAGAAAAGTATCTGCAACATAAGACTTGGCAGCCATGTAGGTCAGTACATTGAATGTACCGGCAAGATCACCATAGAAAGAATGATAAAGGCTATTCAATATGCAAAAGGCTTTGTGGCTCTATGTTTGAGTTTTTGCAAAAAAGCTAGTTTTATTTTCCCTACAACAAAGGAGTGAAATGGAAATCACTACTAACAGTTGGTTGTTAATGCGATGGTTCCACCAACCAATTCTCATGTCCCAAAAATTATTAATAGACCCACTCATCATAAAATTTATTAATTGTGTTGAGAATGGCTGATAGTATCATCTCCCGTGCTCATGTTGTTCGTAACCGGGGACACGGCTAATCGATTAATTTGACACTCTACAGATGTTTGTACACTTTACCCACAAGAATCGATCCCTCCCGTTATGTCCTCGCACTGCCTGGTGTTTGAGAACGGGACGATCGAAACATGGTCTTCCATAGTGATCCTCCGATAGAAAGTTAGTGCCCATCCAAATCCTACCGTTCTTCTACATCTCGTAGCAACTGACCTACCGGAGTCACCACTAGCGTCAACCAAGCCAGAGCCCATATTGACTTGCGGTTGCACATGTAAGCTTTCCGACCTTGAAGTATCCATCCATCTCTTTGAGCCTGGGTGGCATTCCGTTGGGATGATCACAGGTAGATACCAGGATTCCTAGCATAACCATGATAGATATCAGGCTGCCAAAATGCATGTCCAATCCACCCAGAGGTATATTGAGTCCTTGAAGTCTAGAAGTCTTGATCATCATGCAGGCCTTGAGATAATTAATTAACCTCACAACGGTCCTGAATCTCACAACCAATCCCGTCTACTAAAGCGTCGCAATTGTGAAGTAACGTCCCTTCCCAGGCAATGGCAATAGGGTGTTGGGTTTCTCCTACCTCATGATACTACTACAAGTTCAAGATCAATATCCTACTGGATGTATGATGGAAAGATTGATTCTAATGCAAATAAAACATAGGTAATGTAAGATGATAAAAGTGAACTTGCATGTACTGTTGATGAAGAATAATATTGCTCATAGAAATAACTTGATAGAACTATTCGTCACTCTTCGATGAAAATCTATATAATCAAACATTGCTTTCATATAAGCAACCATACTAGCAATCAATACTAACAATCAATAAGCAACACAAAAAAACACAAAAAGGTTGTGATGAAGGAAATACTTAAGACAAAAGTTAAAATAACAAAACTTCATCAAATCAACCATTTCTAGTTTTCCCTACAAATAACCTATTTTCAAAATTAACAAAACAAAAACAAAGTAAAATATAATAAAATTATTTTAGTAAATATTTTACTAGCAAAAAGAATTACTTTTGAAGAACAACTAAGAACTAAGAAAACAATACTCTAAACAACATAAGTTTTTGCCTAATAAACTTAACAACAAGAAAAACAATAAAATACTAAAATAAGAGAAAACAAAAATATATAATAACTAGGTTAACAGAAAGTAAAACTGATAAAACAATTTATGGAAATAATTTCAAATAGGAAATCCAACTAGCAATGAAATTAGTTTGCAAGTTATTATGAAACTAGAATTGATTTCATTCTATCAAAAATAATAAATAACATAAAAATAAATTTTGTTGAAGTACTACTGCTAAATAACATAAAATAAAGTAAAATTTGCCAACTAATATAAAAGAAAATATATCAAAACAATTTAAAATGAAAGAGATAAAAATAAACCTAGAAAAGAACTAAAGCAGAATCTGTTTTTCTTGAAACCCTAATTTAAATTATTCTAATAAATCTCAAATTCTACGTACTGATAAATAAGATCACTAGTGACCAGTAGCAAAAATAATCTACTCAAAATCTATTTTTAAACTCAAGATATTCAGAAAATAAGATTTGAATCAAATCTGTTTGAATTCAAATTTCAATTATTCAAATATTGACAAACTTTATATCTATAGAAATTAGATAACTTTTTTGACACAATGAAAAAAGAATCAAAATAAAACAATTAAAAACGTAAAAGATATAAAGAAAACAAATACAGAACTAATTCTATAAAAGAAACTAAAACAGAAAAAATATTAACCTACGAACAGGGGGTCCACGTGGCACATCGCGACTGGTTGCGGGTGTGCGCGCGCGGTGGCTAGCCAGCGAATTCGGTAATGAAAGAAAAATGCTTCGGCCATTTAAATAAAAAAAATCTAATCCTTACCGTTGCTTTAGATCCAACGGCTAGGAGGGATGCCGACGACTTATAGAGGGGAGGGTGGAGGTCTCCTGCGGGATTCCGGCAAGGCAGAGGCGGCAAGGTGATGTGGGGCGGCGCTCCAATGGTCCTCCGACATCGGGGACGAGTCCAAGAGATGCAGACGACAACATCGAGCATGATGGTGGCCTCGGGGTCAGCGGGGGATGACGGGTTGGAGCTCTACATCGGCAGTGGCGGACGACGGCGTCAGGCGTGGATGGAGGGAAGCCTCCGGTGGGTCCTGGCGGTGATGATGGGGTCCTGGAGATGGCGGGCGGCCTCCTGTGATGTTTGGTGGCGACAGCGAGGCAAGAGGGAGTCGGGGACGAGCAACACGAGCTCGGGGAGCTCCTGCAGTGCGGCTACTCCGGCGTGGTGGTCGGGGAAGGTGCTCCCGGGACCTCCGGTGATGATGGGTGGTTCTGGATGATGAAGACGGGGCGTTATGTCCTCCAGGGTGTCAGGGGAGGTCGAGGGTGAGCAGGGGGTTGGCAATGGCATGGTAGCCGTGGCGGAGCTCAAGCGAGCAATCGCGACAAGGGGAAAGGGTCGGGCGTGGGGTGTTAGGGAGAAACGGAGTGCAGAGGGATGGGGATTTATAGCTAGAGGGTCGAGGTCTTCGTTTGGCAGGGAAATCATCGAGGGGAGCGGGCTCCGGTGAGGTCTCCGGCGAAGGAAGGAGGTGACTGTCGCGGGATACGGTCGGGCGGTGAGACCCGCGTGCAAGAGAGAGAGAGAGAGGGGGGAAGGAAACAGATCGGGTGGCCGATCTGATCCAGATTCGGATCGGGCGCAGGGAGATACGGGCCGAATTCCTTCCAAATGGGCCTCGGGGTATTTCCTAATAAAACAATTTTTCCTTTTTTATAAAACAAAAGGAAAAAGGAAAAAGATTTGGAGGATCAAATAAAATCCAAATAGAAACGTTTTATATACCAAAATTATCAGAAAAATAAATGCAAATATATGGACATTATTCCACGGCCAAAATAAATACTTTAAAAATATTTTTTAGAAAAAGCCTAAATTGATTTTATTTCTTTTTACAAATATTTTTCAAATAACCCCATGGGTTTTATGGTTCAAATATTTCAAAAAATTTACCCCTGGTTTGGAGGGTCATGTTCCTCCTCTCAAATTGTTTGAGTTTGGCGCAAGTGAATTTGAATCCACTCAAATTTTAAAATGGAACCAACATATGAAGTGAACTTCCAAAATAGAAAATCTCCAGTGGTTTTCAATTCAAACTTCAGATCCTATTTTTGAAGACGTCATGTCATCTTGTCTCATTATCTTGCATTGGATGATAGTTGAATTCAAATCAAAAAGGGAAAGTCATTTTATTCCCTCTTATTCAAAAGTTTAGAAAAAGTTTCGAATTTTCACTCAAATTCAATCACTTAGTCAAAAACACGATCATTCATCAATTTATTATAACATTCCAAAATTTGGGATGTTACAAACCTACCACACTTAAAATGAATCTCGTCCTCGAGAGTCGAAGAGGCTAGAAAGAAAAGGTTAGGGTTTGGGTCTTCTAGCAAATTCATTGACCATGAAAGTGTGGGGCTACCACACTTAAAATGAGAGTTACTGGTCCCCCAAAACCATGGTAATCCTGTGGGGTCCTGTGCCATATTAGCCTCCTCACATTCTTCACAGTAACTCCTTCGGTGATGCTCTTCCGTTATATTTATAACGTTTCCTTCAGAATGCAGTGTTTCCATTGGTTAATACAAAGCTTCTTTCGTTAATAGATCTCCTTAACTGACAAGTCTCGTGATCATTCTAAATAACTTATCGAAGATCTCATGGTGGTCTACCATTAGTGGTTATCCTGAAGTGAAATGGGTATTGGCTTCATTCCTCACCAAAAAATTCGTACGTGTGGCAATAACTGCCATGTACAAGGGTTTTCATCATACCATTCTAAGGCTTAAACAAAAGCTTCAAAGAACGTCGTCTCTTTACTATGGGTAAGTCACTCAGATTTACCATTCCGAATAACAAGAGAAATGATAAGAGTAAGTCGTCATGGTGTCCAAGCCATGTCGCATTGAAATCATTACCTTGTATAAGGTTTAGTGAATCTCATATTCTAACACTTGGGCTTCCTCACAAGCGTTGCAGAAATTTCTCTTGTCAACGAATGAAGTTCAGATAAATCCTTTGATTCTGCAAGCTGAACAAAATCTTCTATCGTTCCTTCATAGCTCTCAGGTTTATGTATGCTCCTAAGAAAACGTTTGCTAATCATTCATAACTTCTTGCTTCAAGATCTTGGGTTAACCTTCATGAAACCATGAGATCCATCCTTGATACAGGTTCTATTCCTTGAATACATTTTCCTTTCCATTGGTCTGTTTACCAATAAAAGTTTTGGTTCATCATATTCAAAATCCAAGGTATATTATTTCAGGTGTTGTCATCCACATAGTTGGATATGGTTCCACATTCCCTTCACCTGTATTCACTTATCCAAACTCCTTAACAAGAATGGTACTTTCTTTATTCATTTGTCCCTGTGGTTACTACCACACTTAAAAATGAAATTTACACATGCTTGCATAGACACACATGCCTGCATAGACCATATTTTCTCATATCCTCGAAAAGGGTCACATATCTTTGTTCATAGAGTAACAGCTCATATAATTCAACATAGGAGAATCATGACACCATAAATTCCATTGACTCATGATTTTTATTAAAAACTTTGAGACTTCCGTTACATAACTTCAAAATGATAAGAGTGCTACCTATTACATTTATTACTCCCAAAAATCAAAAAATCAAACTAATCATGTTTAGCCTTCTTCTCTGGGTAGATATAGGAGTAGTGTCCTGTCTTATTGCACCGATGACAAGTGATGTGGCTCGGATCCTTCCATGTAGAAAACCACAGAGTCCTCTTCTTCTTCTTGGGTTGGGTTCCTTTCTTGATGCTTGGCTCATACCTCTTGCAAAAACGGTGTGGCCTCTCCAAGCTACAATGTAAACATCTGATGCCTACACTTACTTGGCCTTTCTTCTTGTCAAGGTTGATCATTCCTTCTATCTCCTGAGGATCATATTGCACTTCTTCTGTTGGGAAGTATCCCACATACTCGTTCGGACAATCCTGAGAGATATGTCCTTCTTCTCCACGTGAATAACATGACTTGGTATCTATGCTTGGGTCTGGTATATCTCCCATCATCATGGATTCTTCTAACTTTTTCTCGAGGGCTTATTTCATTGCTTCCTTCTGCTGCTTCATGACTTCTTGTACCTTGGGGTATATTTGACATTGTGCTGGAAAATGAGTGGTTCCTTCACACAAGAAACATGTCACCTGCCCAGTTGGGCATTCCTCAGCTCAGTGATTTTCTTCACAATGAGGGCATCCTTCCTTGTGTTCTTCCTGGGTGTGTCCATTTTCTCCACATATCTTGGAAGCACAAAGCATCCTTATAGGGCTATCATAGTGCTTCCGGATGAGACGGGATCTTAACAGAGTTTTCTTGAATTCCTCCCTGGTTTTTTCTCCATTACATCCTTGTATGGCTTGATGCATTTTCCACCAAATTGCAGCACTTTGGGTAAAGTACTGAAGAGCGTATTGAACCTCATACTTCTTTGCAATCGAGTTGCTCCCAAAGCTATTCTCCATGTTTTGAATCCATACTTCTGCCTCCAGCTGGGTCATTGGTCTAGAGAATTCAAGTCTAGCTTTATTCACCATCTATTGGGTTCAAGGTTTTGGGATGAGATACGAGAGAGAGAGAAAGGAGGGGACACACACAATACAAACAATGGTTTTTAAAATAGATTTTATTTGTGGCTGTCAAAAAAATACACACAAATGACAGCTCACAAATCATCGTATCTAACGTAAGTATACAACAGGGGTTTGGTCTTCTAGGGGCATAATATCTTGGAAATTCTTCATGGTCTTCAATTTCTTCAGGTCTTTATAGTCTTCAATCTTTTTGTAGCTCTTTCCATAATGGTCAAAGGGACAAGGGTATTACCTAACTAGTTGATAAAACTAAGGGATAAGAAGTAAAAGATCTTTTTGAGAATAGAGTTTTTGATAGATATCCTGTCCTATGGGCTTTCCAGTTTCTAGGGTCACGTCCTACGGTCAACATGTGCTCTGATACCATTTCTGTACCGACCCGACTCAAAACAAGTCAAGCCTCTATGTGTTAGTGCCATCCCTGGATCAGTATGTTGGCACACACAATACATCAATGTATATATCAAAGTGCAATCACATGTAAATAACGTAAAACTGATATATACCTCTTAAATCACAGTGGAAACAGTCAACGGGAGTGGAGTCCCAATAAACACCAACGACAGGTTGAGTGTAGACCGTAACCCTGAATCGTACTCTTACTCGTCGTAGAAAAGTATCTGCAACATAAGACGTTGCAGCCGTGTAGGCTAGTACATACCGGCAAGATCACCATAGAAAGAATGATAAAGGCTATTCTATATTTGCAAAAGGCTTTGTGGCTCTGTGTCTGAGCTTTTGCAGAAAAGTTGGTTTTATTTTCCTTACAACAAAGGAGTGAAACGGAAATCACTACTAACAGTTGGTTGTTAATGAGATGGTTCCACCAACCAATTCTCATGTCCCAAAAATTATTAATAGACCCACTCATCATAAAATTTATTAATTGTGTTGAGAATGGCTGATTGTATCATCTTCGGTGCTCATGTTGTCCGTAATCGGGGACATGGCTAATCGATTAGTTTGACACTCTGCAGAGGTTTGTACACTTTACCCGCAAGAACTAATCCCTCCCGTTATGTCCTTGCACAGCCTGGTGTTTGACAACGAGACGATCGAAACATGGTCTTCCATAGTGATCCACCGATAGAAAGTCAGTACCCATCCAAATCCTACCGTTCTTGTACTTCTCATAGCAACTAACCTACTGGAGTCACCACTAGGGTCAACCAAGCCAGAGCCCATATTGACTTTCGGTTGCACATGTAAGCTTTCCGGGCTTGAAGTATCCATCCATCTATTTGAGCCTGGGTGGCATTTCGTTGGGATGATCACATGTAGATACCAGGATTCCCGGCATAACCATGATAGATATCAGGCTACCAAAATGCATGTCCAATCCACCCAGAGGTATATTGAGTCCTTGAAGTCTTGAAGTCTTGATCATCATGCAGGTCTTGAGATAATTAATTAACCTCACATATGTCCTGAATCTCACAACCAACCCCGTCTACTAAAGCGTAGCAATTGTGAAGTAACATCCCTTCCCCGGCAAAGGTAATAGGGTGTTGGGTTTCTCCTACCTCATGATACTACTACAAGTTCAAGCTCAATATCCTACTGGATGTATGATGGAAAGATTGATTCTAATGCAAATAAAACATACGTAATGTAAGATGATCAAAGTGAACTTGCCTGTACTGTTGATGAAGAATAATATCGCTCTCAGAAATAACTTGATAGAACTATTCTTCACTCTTCGATGAAAATCTATATAATCAAACATTGCATTCATATAACTAACCATACTAGCAATCAATACTAACAATCAATAAGCAACACAAAAAAAACCAAACACAAAAGGGTTGAGACGAAGGAAATATTTAAGAAAAAAGTTAAAATAACAAAACTTCATCAAATCAACCATGTTTAGTTTTCCCTAAAAATAACCTATTTTCAAAAGTAACAAAATAAAAACAAAGTAAAATATAACAAAAGTATTTTTGTAAATATTTTACTAGAAAAAAGAATTACTTTTGAAGCACAACTAAGAACTAAGAAAACAATACTATAAACAACATAAGTTTTTGCCTAATAAACTTAAAAACAAGAAAAACAATAAAATACTAAAATAAGAGAAAACAAAAATATATAATAACTAGGTTAACAGAAAGTAAAACTTATAAAACAATTTATGGGAATAATTTCAAATAGGAAATCCAACTAGCAATGAAATCAATTTGCAAGTTATTATGAAACTAGAATTGATTTCATGCTATCAAACATAATAAATAACATAAAAATAAATTTGGTTGAAGTACTACTGCTAACTAACATAAAACAAAGTAAAATTTTCCTACTAATATAAAAGAAAATAAATAAAAACAATTTAAAATGAAAGAGATAGAAATAAACCTAGAAAAGAACTAAAGCAGAATCTATTTTGCTTGAAACCCTAATTTAAAATATTCTAAAAAATTCTCAAATTCTACCTACTGCTAAATAAGATCACTAGTGACCAGTAGCAAAAAGAATCTACTCAAAATATATTTTTAAACTCAAGATATTCAGAAAATAAAATTTGAATCAAATCTGTTTGAATTCAAATTTAAATTATTCAAATGTAGATAAACTTTATATCTACAGAAACTAGTTAACTTTTTTGACACAATGCAAAAAGAATCAAATTAAAAAAAATTAAAACATAAAAGATATAAAGAAAACAAAAACAGAACTAATTCTGTAAAAGAAACTAAAACAGAAAAAAATTAACCTAACGAAGAGGGGGTCCACGTGGCACATTGTGATTGGTTGCGGGCGTGCGCGCGCGGTGGCTCGCCAACGAACGTTCGGTAATTAAAGAAAAACAGTTTGGCCATTTAAATAAAAAATCTAATCCTAATAGTTGCTTTAGATCCGACGGCTAGGAGGGATGCCGATGACTTACAGACGGTGGGTGGAGGTCTCCGGCGGGATTCCGGCAAGGCAGAGGCGGCGAGGTGATGCGGGGCGGCGCTCTAGTGGTCCTCCGGCGTCGGGGATGAGTCCAAGAGATGCAGACGATGACGTCGAGCATGATGGTGGCCTCGGGGTCAGCGGGGGACGACGGGTTGGAGCTCTACGTCGGCAGTTCCGGACGGCGACGTCAAGCATGGACGGAGGGAAGCCTCCGGTGGGTCGTGGCGGTGATGATGGGGTCCTCGAGATGGCGGGCGGCCTCCTGTGACGTTTGGTGGTGACGGCAAGGCGAGTGGGAGTCAGAGACGAGCGGCACAAGCTCGGGGAGCTCCGACGATGCGGCTACTCCGACGTGGTGGTCGAGGAAGGTGCTCCAGGGACCTCCGACGACAGTGGGTGGTTCCGATCGATGAGGACGGGGCGTTATGTCCTCCAGGGCATCAGGGGAGGTCGGGGGTGAGTAGGGGGTTGGTAATGGCGTGGTGGCCGTGGTGGAGCTTCGGCGAGCAATCGCGACGAGGGGAGAGGGTCGGGCGAGGGGTGTTAGGGCGAAACAGAGTGTGGAGGGCTAGGGATTTATAGCCAGGGGGTCGGGGTCTTCATTTGGCAAGGAAATCAGCGAGGGGATCGGGCTCTGGTGAGGTCTCCGACGAAGGAAGGAGGCGACCGTCGCGGGATACGATCGGGCAGTGGGACCCGCGTGCAAGAGAGAGAGAGAAAGGGGGGAAGGAAACACATCGGGTGGCCGATCTGATCCAGAAACAGATCGGGTGGCCGATCTGATCCAGATTCAGATCGGGCGCGGGGAGATACGGGCCGAATTCCTTCCAAATGGGCATCGGGGTATTTCCTAATAAAACGAATTTTCCTTTTTATAAAACAAAACAGAAAAGGAAAAAGATTTGGAGGATCAAATAAAATCCAAATATAAAAGTTTTATATACCAAAATTATCAAAAAAAAATAAATGCAAATATATGGACATTATTCTACGGCCAAAATAAATACTTTAAAAATATTTTTCAGAAAAAGCCTAAATTGATTTTATTTCTTTTTACAAATATTTTTCAAATAACCCCATGGGTTTTATGGTTCAAATATTTCACAAAATTTACCCCTGGTTTGGAGGGTCATGCTCCTCCTCTCAAATTGTTTGAATTTGGGGCAAGTGAATTTGAATTCACTCAAATTTTAAAATGGAACCAACATATGAAGTGAAATTCCAAAATAGAAAATCTCCAGTGGTTTTCAATTCAAACTTCAGATCCTATTTTTGAAGAAGTCATGTCATCTTCTCTCATTATCTTGCATTGTATGAAAGTTGAATTCAAAGCAAAAAGGGAAAGTCATTTTATTCCCTCTCATTCAAAATTTTAGAAAAAGTTTCGAATTTTCACTCAAATTCAATCACTAAATCAAACACACGATCATTCATCAATTTATTATAACATTCCAAATTTTGGGATGTTACAATAAACCTTATTTGAAACCAACAAACTATGTTCTCAGTCAACTTTGCAGCTACAATTCCTCATATATTTTGGAAGGGTCTCATGTCGGAGCCTTTTGGCAAGTACACATACTCAACTATCATTTAGTCTTCTATGATTGCTAATACTCACGGCATACCCAAGGACAAAAAGTTTCAACCGGACACATAGGAAGATAGGGGCTTATAGTTTTGCCTCCCAACTCACTCACCTCATAGGCGATGTCAAAAATAATAACTCATGCCCACCCATATCCAACTGGATATATGTGCCTAGATCTTTCCTCACCACATGATGCTTGCAAAAGCAAAAAAGTAAAAAGGGAATAGGGAAGAATACTTTGACTCTTGCATAAAAGTAAGTGCATAAAAGTAAAAGATAGGCCCTTCCCAGAGGGAAGAAGAGGTTGTCATGCTCTTATCGATTCGTATGCCCAATCCCTTAATGTAAAAGAACATCACGCTATATTGCCCCCTATGATAGCAACCTTTATTATGCAGTCCATTGATTTTATTACTTTGCCATCATAAGTTCATATAACGCTCAATTTTCTCTTACAATAATTGATCAAAACATTTGTAGAAGCAATTTTTATTGCCTTATTGCACCGATGACAACTTACTTGAAGGATATTTCTCGATCCATAGGTAGGTATGGTGGACACTCAAAGAAAGAGTTTGGTTTGGGTTTTTGGATGCACAAGTAGTATCTGTACTTAGTGCGGAATTTTTGGCTAGCAAAGATATTGGGAAAGAACCACATGTTAAAGGATCTATGAAAATATAACTTCTATGTGGATATGAACAAACATAAATCATTACATTGTCTTCCTCGTCCAACATCAACAATTTCGGCATATAATATTTTATAGGGGCTCACAATCATAAAAGATGTCCAAGATAGTGTATTTGCATGTAAATCTTCTCTTACCTTATTAATTCTTTCATGAATTCCGTCATTGACCAATGCTATGTTTGTCAATCTTCAATAAATTTTACTACTTATACTTTTCCTTATGTGATGTCATTACTCACCATAAGATTATCATATGATTTTTTCATTTCTTTCTTTTCCTTTATTTGATAGCAACAAGAAATTAAAGAGGCAAAAACTAAAATTAACTTTATTATATAACTTTCACTCGATTGCGTAGATAAATAGGCCAGGAACTAACACACGAAAATAGATCATGCTAAACTTTTATTCAGCTAAAGAAAAGCGAAAGTAAGTATCGAAATAAAATACGTAAAGATGAATAAAAGTGGTGGTGATACGATACCGGGGCACCTCCCCAAGCTTGGCTTAAGCCAAGGGGAGTGCCCATACCGTGTGCTCAAGTCTCATTTGGTGGTGGTGATGAAGACGACAGTGGTAAGGCGTCACACTTTGAAAGCACATTTGCTCCCTTGGTGGTTTTGGTAATTAATAACAACATATAGGTCATTGAACTAATATTTACACTAAGCATATTTTAGGAAAAGTTTAATGATAGGGATGGAAAAAAGGATTGTGGAGAAACCCCAAGATGCAAGGAAATGGATTGGCAAAGCTTCAAGCAAGAGGACTCTACATTTTACTTTGTGAGAAATCACTTTGAGTCCACAGGAAAGCCAATACTATTAAAAGGGGGTAAGGTACTGTTGGTGAACAAGATGCTCCACGTGCACAAGTGATAGTCACCAAAAACACGCACAAGCTCTTCCACAAAAGTTTGTCCAAAGCCAAATATCAAAAATCTATGCAACTAACAATTTCCACTCGGTGCCACCGATTCCCAAACTCAAACATACCCATGCCAAACCCTAGCACATCGGTCCAACCAATTCCACTTCGGTGCCACCGGGTTTGGGTTGCCAACTTTCTATTACCTCGACTCACAAAATCAGTACCACCGAGTTTGTTCGGTCAATGTCACCGAGTTGCGCAATCTGACCGTTAGTTACCTAATCGATACCACCAAAATTTATATATCGATCTCACCGAGATTCAAAATTTGTCACCTTTTGGTCACTTCAGTACCATCGAGATTTACACATTGGTGTCACCGAGTTGGTCACTTTAGGTGTAACGGTTGGATTTTTGGAGATGCCTATATATACCCCTCCACCACCCCCTACTCGCAAAAGAAGCACTGAGAACAGCTCCCCACTTATCCCAACTGACTTTTTTGTGAAAGAGCCACCTACTCTTGTGTTGAGGTCATGACATTCCATTCCAACCATATGAATCTTGATCTCTAGCCTCCCCAAGTTTCTTTCCACCCAATCAATCTCTTCCACCAAAGCAAAATCTGTGAGAGAGTGATAGAGTGTTCAATAGTCTATCATCTTGAAGCACAAGAGCAAGGAGTTCATCGACATTATTGAGCCTATTACCTTTTGGAGGGTGGTGCCTCCTAGATTGGTTAGGTGTTGCTTGGGAGCTAGCTACTTTGTGTTGTGGAGTGAACCAAGAAGTTTGTAGGGGCAAGGAGATCACCTACTTTGTGAAGATCTACCCTGAGTTAGGCTAGTCCTCCGTGGATGTAGGCTATCATGGTATAGTCAAGTTTGCTTATTTGTGGAACCCTCCGTGGGTGGAGCCCTCCGTGGACTCTCATGATCATTACCCTCCGTGGGTAGAAGACTCCATAAACGTGGACGTACAATAGCACCACCTATGGGAACCATGGGAAAAATCTCCGTGTCTCCAAATTGTGTTTGATCTTCCTACCCTTCCTTTACTAACCTCTATCTTTACTTTCCGCTGCTATACTCATAGACATGCATGTGTAGGGTGTGCTTGACTTGCTGTGAATGCTAAAATCTGCCTACACTTAAAATGGGGAAAGGTAGATTTTTATTTTTCAAGTAGTCTAATCACCCCACCTCTAGACCTACTTACGATCCTACAAGTGGTATCAGAGCTTTGGTATCCATTGAATTAGTTTCACAACCTAGGAGAGTATGGCGTCTAGAGAGGGAAATTATCACCGTGGAGTTCAATACTTTGATGGCACTAATTTTGCTAGTTGGAAGCACAAAATGAAAATGCATATCCTAGGTCATAACCCTGCCATTTGGGCTGTTGTTCGTGTTGGATTGCAAGATGAATTCTTTGCGGATGGAAGGGAACCGGATCACGAAGCGATTGCGGATGAATTGAAGATGTTGCAATACAATGCTCAAGCATGTGACATTCTCTTCAACTGCCTATGCCTCGAAGAACTCAACAAATTCAGGCGTCTTGAGAATGCAAAAGAGATTTGGGATACTTTGGTTTATATGCATGAAGGTACCGAATCTATGAGAGAATCCATGTTGGATGTTCTTCAAAGTCAGCTTGACAAGTTCAAGATGAAGGATGGTGAAGGAGTGACTCAGATGTACTCTAGGCTAGCTCTCTTCAGCAATGAGATTGCCGACTTAGGAAACGAAGAAATGACCGACAAATTCATCATCAAGAATATACTTCGAGCTTTGGATGATAGATATGACACCGTATGCACATTGATCCAAATGATGCCCAACTACAAAGATCTCAAGACTACATAAGTGATTGGAAGGATTGTTGCTCATGAGATGACACTCAAGCACAAGGACGAGCTTCACAAAAAGTCTAGCGGTGCTTACAAAGCCACAAGTGATGCTCCCGCAGCTTCAAGTGACAACCTTGTCACAAATGAACAGATAAGCCTCATGGTCAATAAATTCAACAAGTTCTACAAGAATAGAGGCAAAGATCGAAGCTCCAACTCAAGATATGAAGAGAAGGGTTCATCAAGTCGTGACCGAAACTGCTACAATTGTGGGAAGCCCAGACACTACTCCAATGAGTGCATGGCTCCTTACAAAAGGAAAGAAGAGTCACCACGAAGGCAAAGCTCAAGAGATAAGTCACCTCGAAGAGAGAGAAGGAATACAGATGATCGTTATGAACGAAGACCCTCAAGGAGAAGTAGGGACTCGGAGAAGAAGGACAAGTACACCAAGAGCTACTCGACAAGAAGACATCAAGCTCATGTTGGTGAATGGGTTTTCGGCTCCGAATCCGACAACCACTCCGAGAGAAGCTATCACTCCAACTCCGATTATAGTCAAGATGAAGGTGTTGCCGGACTTGCACTAGTGACAACCGACTCCTACGACATATTTGATTCACCAAATGAAGGGAGAGGATGTTGCTTCATGGATAAAGGCCCCAAGGTATCACACCCCAAGTATCTTGATTTTAATAGTGATGAGGATGACTTGTTAGTAGATAATGACTTGCAATTTGACAAATATAGTAATGTTAGTCAAGATGAACTTGCTAGTAATCACTCTAGTCAAGATAAGTCATGCGTTGATGATGAGTTGGAATAGAACGACTAACTCAAGAACTAAACACTATTAAGTTAGCTCATGAGTCTACTCTACAAGATCATAGAGAGCTTGAAAGGACACATGAGAAGATTCACTTCGAGAAGCTCAATTTAGAGCAAGAGCATGAGTTCCTTAAAGCTCAATGACGATATTCGAAAGAATACTTCCTCTTATCTAGCCAAACGACTTCTTTTGTCTACATTCATACCACAAGTTAAGGCCAAGCAAACTAGTAACAAAGGCAAGAAAGGTTCTTCAACTAGTAGCAATAAAAATGATAAATCCAATGATATTGCTTCTATTAGTTCTATTGATCCCACAAACACTTCTCTTAGCCAAGTTACACTTGAGCAAGAAAATGAACTTTTGAAAGGGATTATAGAGAAAGGAATCTACAAGAGTCTTGCTGGATGTAAGCAATTTGAGGAAATTGTACGCAAGCACGAAGGATACGGGAAGAACCATGGCATTGGCTACTGTAACGCTAATGGAGTTGAATTGGAAGAAGGTCAATACCCCAAGCCCAAGTTTTCTCCTCAAATGGAGAAGTATGAAAATACTCTCCCCAAGGGAACAAAATCTCAAGATGACCTTCCACCACAATACGCCAAGCTCAAGGGCAAGAACAAGCTTCAAGAGGACATTGACTCATATGGAGACGAATCCCGAGCTTTGGTGAAGTGGGTTCCCAAGGCTACTACAAGCTCAACTTCTACAAGTGCCACTTCAACACCAAGGATCCCCATCAACTTGATGTGGGTCCCTAAGAAGAAGAACTACACAAGTTCTTGAGAGATGACTCCGCCAATGAAAGTCACTCATATTCATTATTGGCAAGAACTAGTTGCAATCAACATCAACATCATGCAATAGTTTAATGAGTCACACATTCCCTCAAAGGTAAGCAAGGGACAAGGTAATCAACAAATAATTGGACATCATCATATTTTCTTTGCACTCCATGTCCATAGATATTCTTGTATTTGTCTCTTGTCTATTGGGACTAACCCATGTAGGTGACAAGAGTAAGAAACAACAAGGATGCTCCCAACTCATGGTGATCTTCATCAACTTTGAGCATCCACCACTACTTCACCTACATGAGGTCTTCATCGACAAAACCCAAGGTTAGTTTGTCCCTCTCAAGGAGGGATGTCACATAAAGGGGGAGATTTACTCCAAGACTTGAGTCAAAGCATCTCATAGTATGTGACAACATTAAATGCTTTATGTAAAAGTGGTAACCCCACTCGTGCTTAAATGATAAGTATGACCTGTGATCAAGTATTCTTACTTGGCTCCTAAGTCAATATACTCATATATAGATGACTACATCATCGCCAAAGTGCTTGATAGATGCTAGTATGTATGTGCATGTTTGCCATGCTTCATTTGACATCTTATTGTGTGAGCATGTTGGTCTGCATTTATTTACCCATTCGAGAACATCCAATTGTTGCTATTTGGCTTTTGTTTTTTCTTTTGCCAATTGGATGGACAAGAATGCCAAGGACCCTCCTCTAGCTATTTATGCTTTCTTGTCTCAAATTCTATTCATGCTGCATCAAAAAATTTGAACAAGTACTTTTCGATCTCTCTGTGTGAGAAGCACTCAGAGATCTGTATCGACAAAGGATAGACCATTAAAACCTCCCAAGTGCATCTCGGTGGAACCAATACAAAAATATCGGTCTCACAGTGTGCCTAGGGTTGATCTGGTTTTTCATCTCGGTACCACCGATTCCATCTTCTCGGTTATACCGAGTTTCCCTGTCAGCAGATAGTTGAGGAACTCGGTGACACCAAAAAGTTAGAATCAGTGTCACCGACAGCCATGGGTATATATAGAGGCGGACCCGACATTTAATTTTCTCTCTCAAATGTCATCCCCTCAAAACCCTAAGCTACCGAACAGAGGCCCCTGGTCATCGCCATTGTCTTCCCAAGCGCCTCCACCGTTGGAAGTCCATGCCGTCGACGGAATCTCCACCCCCGTCGTCACCATAGCGAAGTCGTCACCAAGCTAGGTTACGATTTCACCCCTTCATCTGCTCCAACCTCCGATTTGGCTTCTCCATCAAATATCCATGGTTTGAGATTGATTCATCCGCGAGAAACTCCGATAGATTAGCGAACAAACGATTTTTATGTTCTGCTGTCCGCCACATGAATCTCGGTAGAAGCGATGCAAAAGAATCGGTAGCACCGATTTGCTTTTCTGGTCGATTGAGAACAACCTCGGTAAAACCGAGTGCCCATTTTCGGTCTCACCGAAAGTGGTACCAAGTTTCTATTATGAAGACTGTCTGTCTTGGTAGGTCCGGAAAATTTGCTTCAGTTGTACCGACATACATTTGGTAGAATGCAAAATTTGCGAAATCTTAGTTCAATCTTTTGAAAATGTTTGCATTTTGTGATGATTCAACCCTTCTACTCTTCTATATTCTATTCACAAGGTCAAAGATGTATGCTTTAGAGGATAGTCAGAACTTGAGAGAGCAGAATGTTGACATTTTCTCTGGCACTAGTCCAAACAATAGCTCATACCTCTTCAGATGTTGGTATTCCCAGCTCACCTGATCTACCCAGGGCTGCTACTAGGGCAAGAAGAAAGCTTAATTCTGATGAGGAAGATGAGGAATTCATACATGATGAAGTGCCTCCCAAGACCAGCAAGACAAATCCGTCAAGAAGCCCTCTAAGAAGATAGTCAGGAAATAGTATGCCCCCTCTAAATCTATGAGAGCACCTGAGAGCTCTAAAGGCACCATGACTATTGAGCCTCCCAGGAAGTCTATGCCCAAGAAGGCTGATGAGAAGATAGCCAGGAAGAGGATTATCCGTGTTGTTGTCAGGGCTACCTCCATGTATGAGGACCCAGAAGAGACTGCTGCTGCCGAGGATGAGGAGGAAGAGCAAGCTACAAAGGCACCTCCCATGAAGAAGAAGAAGCTCGTGGCAGATGTTATGCCAAAGCAAGCTCCATCCAAGAGCACCAAGACTGCACCCAAGAAGGCTACTGCTGAGAAGTCCAAGAGGTTCTCCAAAGAGATTCCAACCTCTGAGAAGAACAGGGGATCAACCTCCAGAGATATAGATGAGGATGCCATGCATGCATTGATGAAGCTTAGACCACACCTTCTAGAGCACAATGTTAGTCACTTGGTTGCTGAGGACATGATGAAGAAGAAGGATTCAGGTCTGAGAGAGTGGAGAGTTGTTGATCCTTACTATCAAAGGAGCAAAACAAATGTGGACTATAGGTTTTATACCAAGGAGCAACAAGATTTCTGTGAGACAATCTTGCTTGATAAGAGTCCAGCTGTGAGTGACATGAGATACGTTGATTGGAAGTACATCAAGGAGAATGAAGACTACTTCTCGAGTGTGCAAGATAACTTTCACTGCATTGGACTAGACAAGTTTGTTGGCAAAGAATTCACTGCATGGAACGATGAGATGATCATGAAATTCTACTCCACTGCTCACTTCTATGGAGATGGTAGGAGTGTGTGGATGACTGAAGAGGCAAGATATGAGTCCACTGCTGCCATCTTAGGAGTCCTAGAGGTGGAAGATGGAGATATCTGTGTGTACTCCGAGTCCAAGGCAAGCCACAATGCCATGAAGGACATGTACAATGCAATCCCTGCTACACACCTGAAGTCTCATAAGCTAGGATCAATCTATTACCTCCACGCAGGTCTTCACACTATCAGCACCATTCCGAGGCACACTTTGATGCCTAAGTCAAGAGATGAGAAGATTATCCGAGTCTACTCCATCAACTTACTTCTTCTTATAGACCGACATCAGAGATTCAAAGTGATGGATCTGGTTATGCAGACACTGAAGAGGGTTTCTACTGATCAGAAGCGATCATGCTGCTATGCACCCTACATTCAGCTGCTCATCAACTCCAAGTTGGAGCAGCACATTTTTGCTCTTGACAGGCCACACTTTCCCCTACATCCAGATCTTGAGGACAACATTGTGGTGATGGACCCAGATCATCCCACATTAGGTGCAGCACATGCACAGGCAGAGGTAGAGGTAGCTAGACCCACTAGTGCTCAAGTCCCTAGATCTAGGAACAAGCAAATGGATATTTTGATCACTACCATTCAGGGCATGCAGAAGGACATCAAGGACATATTGGCGAATCAGCATAGTCTTGTGAGGATCATGGAGAATAGGATCAAGACCCTCAATGACAAGGTGGATGGGCTGACCAAGACCGTGAACAAGCTCAAGCAGGAAGTTGATGTTGTGCCTATCCCACAATCTTCTTCAAATGATGAGGATGACTCTCCTCTCAGGCCAGGCACTCACTTCACTACCCAGGCTAAATCAGCCACAATGCCAGCTCCACAGTTGAGGCCTTCTTCATCAGAACTTGCTACAGCCTCTTCGGCTCCATCAGCTCCTCCAGTTCCTCCAGTTGCTACACCAACTCCATCCATGACATCAGCAGAGGTCTTTGCTGACGCAGTTCTCTCGACTCCTTCATCGACCACCGGAGGAGATCATCCCCAGAAGAACGATTAGCTCTATACCTTTGAACTTTTTGGTAACTTGTTGCCAAAGGGGGATAAGTTGTATAGATCATTAGGGCTTCGAGAGAGAGAGCGTTGGTTTTTATTGTTTTTTCAAAACATTTGATCTTTTGGTTTGCTTGTGTTAAACTTTGTATGGTGTTTGACCATACACTTGATGTGTGTTGCTACTATTTCCTATCATTATGATGCTTATGAGATGATCATTCACTTTTCTTGGTTGTGTTGTGCTATGATATTCACTCTTATTATTTTCGCACACCACCAAGATGTATGTGACATGGAAGAAGTGCCCCATGTACCTAATCGATTGTGCATTTGCATTCAAACGCAAATTTCAAATAATACAAAAATTTAGGGGGAGCTCTTTCTTATCACATACTTCTCAAAGCGACGATTATATTCATTGATTATATCATATGTAAAATCTTTGATATATATGTTTGTCATCAATTACCAAAAAGGGGGAGATTGAAAGCACATTTGCTCCCTTGGTGGTTTTGGTAATTAATAACAACATATATGTCATTGAACTAATATTTCCACTAAGCATATTTCAGAAAAAGTTCAATGATAGGGATGGCAAAGGATTGTAGAGAAACCCCAAGATGCAAGGAAATGGATTGGCAAAGCTTCAAGCAAGATGACTCTACAATTTACTTTGTGAGAAATCACTTTGAGTCCATAGGAAAGCCAATACTATGAAAAGGGGGTAAGGTACTGTAGGTGAACAAGATGCTCCATGTGCACAAGTGATAGTCACCAAAAACTCCCACAAGCTCTTCCACAAAAGTCTGCCCAAACACAAATATCCAAAATCGGTGCAATCAACAATTTCCACTCAGTGCCATGGATTGCCAAACTCAGATTGACCCATGCCAAACCCTAGCACATTGGTGCAACCGATTCCACTTTGGTGCCACCGACTTTGGGTTGCCAACTTTCTGTTACCTCGATTCACAAAATCGGTACCACCGAGATATATATCGGTCTCACCGAGATTCAAAAGTTGTCACCTTTTGGCCACTTCGGTACCACCGAGATTCACACATCGGTGTCATCGAGTTGGTCACTTTAGGTGTAATGGTTAGATTTTTGGAGATGCCTATATATACCCCTCCACCACCACCTACTCGCAAAAGAAGCACTTAGAACAGATCCCCACTTATCCCAACTGATTTCCCGAGAGAGAGCCACCTACTCATGCATTGACATCATGCTATTTCATTCCAACCATATGAATCTTGATCTCTAGCCTCCCCAAGTTTCTTTCCACCCAATCAATCTCTTCCACCAAATCCAAATTTGTGAGAGAGTGATTTAGTGTTGAGGAGACTATCATCTTGAAGCACAAGAGCAAGGAGTTCACCGACATTATCGAGCACCTTTTGGAGGGTGGTGCCTCCTAGATTGGTTAGGTGTCGCTTGGGAGCCTCCTACTTCGTGTTGTGGAGTGAACCAAGAAGTTTGAAAGGGCAAGGAGATCGCCTACTACATGAAGATCTACCCTGAGTTAGGCTAGTCCTCCATGGACGTAGGCCATCATGGTATAGTCAAGGTTGCTTCTTTGTGGAACCCTCAGTGGGTAGAGCCCTCCATGGACTCTCGTGGCCGTTACCCTCCATGGGTTGAAGACTCCATAAACGTGGATGTACGATAGCACCACCTATCGGAACCATGGGAAAAATCTCCGTGTCTCCAAATTGTGTTTGGTCTTCCTACCTTTCCTTTACTACTCATTCTTGTCTTTACTTTTTGCTGCTATACTCGTAGACATGCATGTGTAGGGTGTGCTTGACTTGCTATGAATGCTAAAATCTGCCTACACTTAAAATTGGGAAAAAGTAGATTTTTATTTTGTCAAGTAGTCTAATGACCCCCCTCTAGACCTACTTTTGATCCTACACACTTCAGCTCCAATAAGTACTTTAATTTGCGGATGACGCTCCTGAGGGTGGTGATGTGCTCCTCTAGCAAAAGATTTTCACGGGTGAGGTATTTATTTGAACATGAACCTCTTCAAAAGCCCTGAAAGCTTGAATTTCAAGAGGGGTGAGATGAAGATACTAAGGCCGAAGGATATCTTCTTCCTCTTCCATTATGCCCGTGGGTCGCTCTCCTTCAGGAGGCTGATCCACCATAGACTCCTTGCCCTTGTCTCCCTTATTGACTTCCCCGACACCTCCCTCTTCAGCTCTATCTTCATTAGCCAAGCATCTTCTTGCACGTTGTTAGAAAAGGGGGAAGACATGATGTCTGACTCGACAAATATGACAGGGAAATAGCAAGGAACAAGAACAGAGGATTTTTCTGCGATGCGGTCGTCAAAACAGTCGGGGGTATATATATAATTTGTATTCTTGGGAAACAAGTGTTTGGAAGGGAAACGGAGTCGGGAAGGCATCCGAGGTGGGCACAACCCACCAGGGCGCCGCTAGGGAGGCATGGTGCGCCCTGGTGTATCGTGTTCACCTGATCACCTTCCGGTTTATTTCTTTATTTCCAAAATTCTAAAATACTCCAAAACTGACATAAAATGTTTTTGCAGATTTTTTGGAGTCCGTTTACTGACCGAATCACATACCTCCTATTTTTAAGAATTCTGGAGTGTTTCGGAAGGTTTATTTTATGTGATCATCTGGTGTCATGGTTTGGATAACATTGCTTTCAACGTTAATAGGCATACCTGAGATATAGTGCTTAATTCTTTGTCCATTGACCACCTTCGGGTTAGTACCTTAGGAATTATTAATCTTGATAGCTCCATAACGATAGACCTCTTCGATAATATATGGTCCTTCCCATTTGGAGAGAAGCTTTCCCGCAAAAAATCTTAAATGAGAGTTGAACAAAAGAACATGGTCTCCTATTTTGAATTCCCGCTTTTGAATTATTTTGTCATGCAATATTTTTACTTTTTCTTTGAATAGCCCAGCATTTTCATACGATTGGGTTCTCCATTCATCTAGTGAGCTAATATCAAATAGCCTCTTTTCACCGGCAAGTTTGACATCATAGTAGAGTTTTTAAATTTCCCAATATGCTTTATGTTCTAATTCTAGAGGCAAATGACAATCTTACCCATATACCATTTTATACAGACATACCCATAGGATTTTTCTAAGCTGTTCTATAGGCCCAAAGTGCATCATCTAATTTCTTAGACCAATTCTTACGAGGCCTATTGGCAATTTTTTGTAATATTAAATGTATTTATGTATTGCTAAGTTCTACTTGACCACTAGATTGAGGATGATAGGGTGATGCAATTCTATCGTTAACATAATATTTAGCAAGCATCTTAGGGAAAGCACCATGAATAAAGTGCGAACCACCATCGGTCATTAAATATCTAGGGACTCGAAACCTCGGAAAGATAACCTCTTTAAGCATTTTAATGGAGGTGTGGTGATAATCACTACTAGTTGGAATAGCCTCTACCCACTTAGTGACATAATCAACCGCAACTAAAATATGAGTGTATCCGTTAGAGGAAAGAAAAAGTCCCATATAATCAAAACCACAGATGTCAAATGGTTCAACAACAAGTGAATAATTCATAGGCATTTTGTGACGCTTATCGAAATTACCAATTCTTTGACATTCATCATAAGACAAGACAAACTTACGGGCATCCTTGAAGAGAGTAGGCCAGTAAAAACTAGATTGCAATACCTTGTGAGTAGTTCTATCTCCCGCATGATGTCCTCCATAAGCTTCAGAATGACATTTCCGTAGGATTTGTTCCTGTTCATGCTCAGGTACACAACGTCTAATAATAACATCCACGCCTTCTTTATAAAGATGTGGGTTATCCCAAAAGTAATGTCTCAAGTCATAGAAGATTTTTTTTCTTTTGTTGATATGTAAAGCTAGGTGGTATATATTTAGCGATAATGCAATTAGCATAATCGGCATACCAAGGTGTGTTGTGTGAGACACTTATTGCAGCTAGTTGTTCTTTAGGGAAACTATCATCAATAGGTAGTGGGTCATCAAGAATATTTTCTAACCTAGATAAGTTATCATCTACGGGGTTCTCAGCTCCTTTCCTATCAACGATATGTAAATCAAATTCCTGAAGCAAGAGAACCCACCTAATGAGTCTAGGTTTAGCATCTTTCTTTTCTATAAGATACTTTATAGCAGCATGGTCAGTGTGAACTGTAACTTTGGAATAAAAAATGTAAGGTCTAAATTTATCACAAGCAAACACGAGTACTAAAAATTCTTTTTCAGTAGTTGCATAATTTCTTTGGGCACTGTCTAGAGTTTTGCTAGCATAAGGGATAACATTTAATTTCTTATCATCTCTTTGTCCTAGAACAACACCAACAACATAATCACTAGCATCATACATAATTTAAAAAGACAAGTTCCAATTAGGTGGTTGAACAATAGCTGAAGTGGTTAAGGCTTTCTTTAGTGTTTCAAAGGATTCCATGCAATCATGATCAACAACAAAGGGAATATCCTTCTGCAAAGTATTAGTAAGAGGCCTACAAAATTTAAAGAAGTCTTTAATGAACCTCCTATAAAAAACAACATGACCAAGGAAACTTTGAATACCTTTGATATCTTTAGGACATGGCATTTTCTTAATTGCATCAACTTTAGCTTGATCCACCTCAATACCTCGTTCGGAAATTTTATGCCCCAAGACAATACCTTCATTAAACATAAACTGGCACTTCTCCCAATTCAAGACGAGATTAGTTTGTTCACATCTCTACAAAACTCGATCAAGGTTGCTTAAGAAATCATCAAAAGAAGTCCGTAAACAAAAAAATCATCCATGAAAACCTCCACAATACTTCATAAAAATCGGAGAATATAGCAGGCATTCATCTTTGAAAGGTAGCAGGTGCATTGCATAAGCCAAAAGGCATACGTCTATATGCACAAGTTACAAAAGGGCAAGTAAAGGTGGTTTTCTCTTGATCGGATTGTGACACAGGTATTTGAGAGAAACGAGAATATCCATCTAGGAAACAAAAGTGTGTGTGCTTAGATAGTCTCTCTAGCATTTGATCAATGAATGGCAAAGGGTAATGATCTTTCCTAATAGATTTATTTAATTTTCTAAACTCAATTAGCATTCTATAGCCAATGAAAATTCTTTGTGGAATGAGTTCATTCTTATCATTAGGAACAACGGTAATACCTCCTTTCTTAGGGACAACCCAAGATGCGCGCCTATCCATTCTAAGGCACGAGGGCCTCGCAAGGGATATAGGCGCATCTTGCCGTTCGCAAGTCTAGTATCATTGCATTATACATTACAGAAGAGATGAGAATACAAGTTGGCTTACACTCACCACATACTAAATTACAATTCCACACAGAGTTCAAATCATCAAGATGAAAGCAGCGTCCGACTACGGATGAAATCAAATGATAAAACAGATGCAAATGACACTATCTCGCTATCCCAAAGATAACGACCATGGACCCCTACTTGTCTGGATAAGTCACGTACATCCTGCCTCTTTCCTCATCATATTCCCACTGGAGGTGGGTCATATCATCCTGCACGAACTCATCTGTACCTGTACCTGGAGTGTTGTAGTAATCTGTGAGCCACAAGGACTCAGCAATCAAGCGCCCGGGTACCGAGACTATGCAAGCTTAAAGGAAGGAATTGGGTATGTGTTTAGTTTGCAGCAACACTAAGCTTTTATGGTGGCTAAAATTATGTAACATGAAGTTAAATATGAGTGGCCTATGATGAACGATCGAAACTAGAATGACCTCTACGAGATCCTGAACACTTGCTTACATCAATCATAACCCCACCGTGTTCTCTCCCGGATCATGTTCACGAGCAGAGACGATCACGGTTACTCACACAGTTGGCATATTTTTATTAGAGTTTACTTCAAGTTTACTATAACCGAGTGTTAAACAAATATCCAAGTTGCCACATAACCGCGGGCACGGCTTCTCAAAAAGATTTAACCCTGTAGGGGTGCTCCAACTAGTCCATCGCAAATAACCACACTCCGCGGGAATAGCCTCGACCACGGATCTCGTGATCATCATAGGTAATTCCAAAGGAATTCCAATACCTCGAGATAACCCAAAGAAAGTCAGAGTCCAAACGCAAGACATTCGATAAAGGTAAAACAAATCTAGCAAGACCTCCCAACGTGTCGACGAACTCGATAAGAGCTGCGTATCTCATTCTTAGGACACGACCGGATGAGCGCAGCATACAGTGGCCTGATAGAAATCTCCCGAGTTGCCCCGGGTTGGCCCCGCACACGACTCTAGTTTGGACCAACACTCATGAGGAGCACTGGCCCGGGGTTGATTAATTATCCACGGGGTTGCAAAGCCCTGTGCAAATTTTATTAAGTTATTAAGGAAATGTAGTACCAATGTTGGGTCTTGCTAGACAAGTTTTAATCTCAACCGAATAAACAAGGGGGTCCCCATAACAACCCCGAGCATGTTAGGAGCGCAAAGTATGGAAAACATAACACCAGTAACAAGAAACTATGGCGGTAACAGCGGAACAAAACACTTAGAAAAAGGCCAAGTGTTCCACCAATACCAAGATATATATGTGCATTAAATTAAATAACAGATAATATTGTGAGATGCCAAATCCATGTTATCACATGGAACAACCTGAACCTGCAACTAAGAACGCTATAAGAGGGGCTGAGCAGCGGTAACTTAGCCAATCAAAGGTTTGCTAGGATGTGGAGGGTTAGAGGCTATCATGGCAATTAGTAGGCTGATATTCAAGTGGTAGGTAGCGCAATTGTAACGATAAGAGCGAGAAACTAGCAAGCGAAAATAGTATCGGGATCCGGGTACGATCATCTTGCTTGTTGGTTCTTCAGTGGAACAAGTAGCGGGATCCTCTTAGTTGTACTCGCTTGGCTCTTTGTACTCAGGTTCAACGTTCGCGTCTACCCAAAAGGAACAGCAAGAATAAACAAACAACCAAGGTGCAATGCACAAACAAGAATGATGCATGCTTAGGTGAACAGTTTTAACATGGCAATCCTAACTAGTCATGTTTCACATGCAAGAATTGGATATTAATGAATCTGGACAGAACCTTATGTTAAGTTATTTAGACATGCATGAACATGGCAAATATGGATGCACCATGTGAAAACGATGAAAATGCATATGAAGAACATAAGAAACGGAGTTACGGTTCTCACGATACGCTCACGACAAGGTACGAAGGCAAAACACAAGACAACAAGGCCATGGGCTAATTCTTGGGATTACCCAAAGATCAAGCAATTCCAGGGAGTATAGCTCCCACAAGTCACAAAACAATAAAACAAACAATCTGTCACAAAACAGCAATATAGCAACTTACATAGCCCACAACTTGAGCTACAGGAATCCTACGGCCACAAACAAGGTTATCAAATTTCCCAACTACACAATCTGGAAAGGAGGCACACATCAATAAGCATGAAGCTATCAAGTTGGCATGATGAAACAAGTTTTCTGGGACTTAGTGAAAATAACAGTTTTCTGGAATCTGAGTTAATCTGGTAGCATGTTGACATCATAAGTTAAAGGGGCTAGAGACCACCTCTTGGCATGAAAATTAACAAGGTGGTAGTAGACAACATCTACTCCCAAATACTAGCACTGAGCATGAGCTAATTCTCAACATATCACTAGATGTCAACCACTCTTCGTGGCATAGAAATAACAGCAGATTCTCAGACTTAGAAATATTTGGCATAGTTGAAAACAACAACATTTTAGTGGCTACTTTGCAGCATGTTTCCCACTTATATGGGTGATTCTCATGTTAAAAAAAATACCATGGCATAATAGGTATAAAACACTAGCACTTCCATGTTGTCACATGCCCCAAAGCAAGCATGGATTAAATCATGCAAAAATGACAATGTAGCATCACGACAGAAAATGACAGTTTTATGAACTTGCTCAAAAGTGAAATCTGAAAGCACCAATGGATTCATTGGCTCTTTCTACCCCAAACACATGTGTCATACTCATATGTTCATGTGAAGCAACATTGCACAACTATACTAGCAAAACTATCATCTACTATTATAAGGTAAAACTTACTCTAAATGGACATGAGCAAATATAGACATAACCAGTTTTGGAAATTTAGCTAGAATTGGAAATGAGCTAACAATTCACAAACATGCATATCTACAACAAAGGGGGTATGTCAAGTGGGGAAGGGCCCACTTGTCTCCCACACACACATACACTCTAACGACACACACACCACCAAAGCATACACACACATGTTCCATATGCCTAAGGCATACGAGCACAAGCTCACTCAAGAACATACGACACATGAGGGGGGGTGTTCATCCACACACACACTCAAGCACCACATATGCACAATGCATAAGGCACTCACACCACTCACAAGCACAAGTGCACATGTCACATAAACTTGCGTACACACATGCTCAAGTGTGTGTGGGTGTTCATCCACACACATATGCACACATATATGGGCGACGTCTCCACCTCTCCTTCCTCTCCACGAGTCCGGCTCGTCGTCGCCTTCCCCTCGGTGAGCAGCTGGTCCCCGTAGCACCCTTTTCCCCCACGTAGATTGTCATGTCCGTCGCGGTCGTGTTCATCGCCGCCGATCGGAAAGCGTGGCCTTGAAGCTCGCCTCCTTCCTCCTCATCGCAAGGTGAGTAGGGGAATGGGACCCGGGTTGTTCCCTCTTGCATGAGAGCCCGTTTGCCTCGCCGGAGAGCCCCTGTGTCGCCGGAATTGCCCGCCGCCATTGCATGTTGCATAGATGTGTTGGGTTTTCAGTTTCCTCGGTATATCGAGTGCGTGCGTGTATTAGAGAGCCAGATGCCCTCCTCTGTTAACGTTCGCGGATGCAGCCGAGTGGCAACCGGCTCGGGGGTCGACCAGGTGGTCGTGGGTTCGAGCCCGAACCCAACCACTTTTTGTTTTTGTTTTCTTTTTTCTTTTTGTTTTCTCCTTTGTTGTATGTGTATGTGTATGTGCAGACCTATACGAGTGTGTGTATGTATGTGTATGTGCATGTGAGCATGCACATATGCATGTGCTTGTGAGTGTGTGTGCTTCATGCATACATACTCATGTGTGGTGTGAGTGGTGTGGTGTGTGTATATGTATGTATGTATATGTATGTGCTTGTGAGTGAGAGTGTGTGTGAGTGTGTATCATGTGCATACATATGCATATATAGCTTCATGCATACATACTCATGTGTGGTGTGAGTGGTGTGGTGTGTGTATATGTATGTATGTATATGTATGTGCTTGTGAGTGAGAGTGTGTGTGAGTGTGTATCATGTGCATACATATGCATATATCCACACCACTCACACCACACATGAGTATGTATGCATGAAGCACACACACTCACAAGCACATGCATATGTCATATGCACATGATACACACTCACAAGCACATACATATACATACATACATATACACACACCACACCACTCACACCACACATGAGTATGTATGCATGAAGCACACACACTCACAAGCACATGCATATGTGCATGCTCACATGCACATACACATACATACACACACTCATATAGGTCTGCACATACACATATACATACAACAAAGGATAAAACAAAAAGAAAAAAAGAAAAGAAAGAAAACAAAAACAAAAACTGGGAGGGTTCGGGCTCGAACCCACGACCACCTGGTCGACCCCCGAGCCGGTTGCCACTCGGCTACGTCCGCGAATGTTAACAGAGGAGGGCATCTGGCTCTCTAATACACGCACACACTCGATACACCGAGGAAACTGAAAACCCAACACATCTACGCAACATGCAACGGCGGCGGGCAATTCCGACGACACAGGGGCTCTTCGGCGAGGCAAACGGGCTCTCACGCAAGAGGGAACAACAGGGGTCCCATTCCCCTACTCACCTTGCGATGAGGAGGAAGGAGGCGAGCTTCAAGGCCACGCTTTCCGACCGGCGGCGACGAACACGACCGCGACGGACATGATGGCCTACGCGGGGGAAAAGGGAGCTCCAGGGACCGGCTGCTCACCGAGGGGAAGGCGACGACGAGCCGGACTCGTGGAGAGGAAGGAGAGGTGAAGACGCGGCGGCGACGAGGAGGAAGAAGACCGGCGACGAACCGCTCCCTTGCGGACGACAGCAACGGCAATTGGCACCGCAGGAGGTGCTCCTCACCTCCTAGCGGCGGGAATGGAACGCGGGGAGGATCCCCGAGCTCCATACCATCACCATCGGGGACAAGGCCCACCGGAGACGCGGCAACGGCGGCGAAGACGACCGGCGGCTCTCTCTAAAACTCTCTGCACCTCTCATAGACCTTACCTGACAAAGGAAATAAGGAGAGGAAGGAGGGAGATGGAGAGGGAGAATGGAGCTGCGGCGGCGCGAGGGGAGAGAGGAACCCTAGCGAAGGAGGCACGCACGCCGAGGGGGTTTAAATACCCTGGAGACTGACATCGATGGGCGACGGAAAAGGAGACGGCAGAGGCGCTCTCTCTGTGAACTCTCATACGCTCACTGACGGAGAACGACGGGGCAGGTGGTCGTTCCTTTGCGAGCTGGGCCGCGGGGAAGGGAAAGGCCCATCCTGGCGCTCTCTCACAAAACAATCAAAACAGAGAAGTTTTTATCTTTTTCTAAAACACAGCAACACAAGAAAAAAAACCCAGATAAAATAAAGAATTTTTGGTGCAGAACAAAAATACTTTTGCAATGAAAATAAAATGCCCTATTAACAAAAATATCAAAATGATTTTTAGGACAAATAATTTAAATACCTTTTAATATAGCAGCCCCTCTTATTTAAATACCCCAAATGCATAAAAGCTCAAAACAACAAAAGACCAACACTCACATCCTCAAAATATTTTAGGCTAACACTTGAACATTTTTAAACAATTTTTAAAGCAAGTTAAATCTGCTGATAATAATAACGTGAAGAAAAAGGGGTATTGGAAGGGTTTGTTTGAAAAGGGAAAAGTGGGGGAAAGGAAGGAGGTGCATCACACATGATCCAACCACATCACACAACACAAGCCACACTCACAAACAAGGTCACATAAGAATCAAGCATGGCATGATGAATGCTATGATGCATGATGCATGAATGCAAGACAAGACATGGTATGACAAGGTGCAAAACATTCATAAAGCTCATGACACAAGGTTCATTCAAGAGACTACATGCCATAAAAGGTAGAGACAACACTTGGGCTGTCACAACAGGACTTACCCATCTACTATCAGCTATGGGATAGATTATACCTGCCTCTAGAAGCTTTAATATTTCAGTTCTTACCACTTCCTTCATCTTAGGATTTAATCACCATTGGTGATCAACAACGGGTTTAGCATCAGGTTCCATATTGATCTTGTGCTGACATAGAGTGGGGCTAATGCCCTTAAGATCATCAAGGGTATATCCAATAGAAGCCCGATGCTTCCTTAGAACTTGCAAAAATCTCTCTTATTCATGTTCTGAAAGGTTAGCACTAATAATAACAGGATATATCTTTTTTTCATCAAGATAAGCATACTTCAAAGTGTCAGGCAATTGTTTCAATTCAAACACAGGATCACCTTTGGGTGGAGGAGGACCTCCAAGGTTTTCAATATGCAAATTGTGTTTCAAGAGAGGTTGTTGTTCGAAGAAAATTTGATCTATTTCATTTCTTTCATGCACGTGCATATCATTTTCATGGTCTAGCAAATATTGTTATAGTGGATCAGTAGGTGGAACAACAATAGAAGCAATACCAATTATTTCATCCTTATTAGGTACTTGTCTATCACGAGGTTGTCTATTAAACTTGGAAAAAATAAATATATGAGGCACATCACCAAACTCAACACTGACAGTTTCCTTATTGGAATCTATCTTAGCATTAACAGTGTTCAAGAAAGGTCTCCCAAAGATAATGGGACATAAGTCATCTTGTGAGGAACCAAGAACTAGAAAATCCATAGGATATTTTATTTTCCCATACAAGACTTCAACATCTCTAACAATCCCAAGTGTCGGCGCACTAGAGTTTTGGGCTCTCAAGTGCCCCTTACTCGTGCACGTATAGTAGTAGCCACCTTGGCGACGAGGCCTAGCAAGGACTTACCAGATAGAAGCATAGAAGAATCAAGATCCCCGGCAAGACCTTGATAGGACAACCCTCCAACCCACGAGCAAGGACAAGACCCCTACAAGACCCGGCAAGATGAAGCCCCGGCAAGGCCCCGCCAGCGCACAGGCCACGTGTTGTTCCGCCTGGACATGTGTCGCGGCAAAGGCGCTGGAGGGGGCTAAGCGGTGCCAATGGGATGGGCTCCTGTCTCGTCCCTCAGACGAACAAAGATGCCTTATGGTGGATTAAATGTGCCTGTCCTATTCTGTCAGTGATAGGTATGATAACACTGTTGCTCTGTACACCCCATGTATGCACTGTAAGACACTGTTGGGATACCCATAAGAGTATAAAAGGAGGCCCTGGGCGATACGGTAGGGAACTCTTCGACTTTTGGGACTTTCTAGCTCACACGCATGGCATCTAATCGTAGCGCTCCTGTAGTCTAGAACCCTAAGAACACTTATAATACAACCAAGAAGGATTAGGGTTTTACGCATCCTTGCAGCCCGAACCTGGGTAAAATCCCCGCATGTTGTTCATCACACCTGCTCTTTGTGCGAGCCGTCTCCCGCCGAATCGAAAGGGATCTCTCCGATCCGATGGGTGTCGTTCCCACGACATCTTTGGCGTGCCATGTAGGGGGATAGGTCATGCAAACCTGTTCTGGTGATCATCGCGCCAATTTCTTCATACTTGTCATCGCCATGGCCCCCAAGAAGAAGGGCCTAACGGAGGTTGGCCCATCCACATCCGCTGTCCCTGTATCTGCACAGACAGGCAACAACGTAGATGCGGGTGGAGGAGGAGGTCGCGGAGGTTCAGAACTTTCACGACGCTCCGGTGATCAAGGCCAAGCAAGCGGCAACGCCCGCCGCAGAGACGCTCAAGGCGGCAGCGTGAACCCCCACGCCGCTGGGTCTCAGGACGGAGCGGTATCGCCTGTGGGTGGTATGGCAAACTCTGGGGACGAAAGGGTATCTTCCAAGGCACCCACACCGGCGCCTATGCCGCGACCTTCCCAGGACGTGTGCGAGGAGCCGCGCCACGGCGCCCACAGTTCTCAATGTCCCCACGGGAAAGCTCCTATGCATCACTCCCAAGGTGCACGGGACCAGCATGCCCGCCAACATGCTAGCGGGAGTGGCGTGCCATCACGGGGCCGCGGTGGTGCTCCTTCTAACACAGTTAGAAGTCATAGCACCTCGCGTTCCTCGCGCCGTTCACTGCCGACCATGTCGGAAGAGGCAATGGCGCGAGCATAGCTGTCCTAAACTTCCCTCCTGCTGCGGAGAAGCTCGACGAATGGAGAGCTACGATTCAGAGCCTCCTTAGCCTCGTGGATAAGTTTCGGTCCATCGAGCCGGCTCATGCCAGTGGTGAGAGGGCCGGAGGTGGTGCGACTTCGGCGCACTCTCCTCCACAGCAACAACACCGGTCACCGACTCGGCGGACCGACCCTTACGATGGTCACTCAACAGCGTCGTCTGACCCACGGACACGCCATGACCAGCGTCAAGTTCTTCGGGAACGGGGCAATGAAGACGCTCGAACTACAATCAAGCAGCGGTGGGAAGTGCGCCTCCAGTCTGATAGGCGCGCAGGGCCCACTATAGACTAGTCTGTGCCAGGGTATCATGTCAGCCAACCTTACGAGGTGGGTTGTCCAGCATTAACCCGTGAGCTGCGGCAAGTCCAGTGGCCCAACTCCCGCAGGTTCAAACCAGAAGTCCCGGAGAAGTATGACGACAAGACTCACCTGTCGGAGTTCCTGAGCATCTACACCATTGCGGTGCAGGCTGTTGGGGGTCGTGACGACAAGATACTCGCCAACTACTTCTCGTTGGTGCTTAAGCCCAACGTTAGGTCATGGTTGATGCACTTGCCAGAGGGGTCCATCGCCTCCTGGGTAGACATGTGCCACGAGTTTGTTGGTGCCTTCACAGGAGGTCATCAAACTCCTGGCCAGGAAAGTGATCTACACATCATCCCTCAGAAGGAGGGCGAAACTTTGCGCAAGTACATCCAGAGGTTCAGCTGTGTGCACCACAACATACCAGACGTTCATCCCGCCACTGTTATCAGCATGTTCCATCAGAACGTGCGCAACCGCAGGATGCGGGAAGAGCTGGCGATGAACAAGGTGAGGGATGTTGTCGAGCTTTATGCTTTGGTGGACAAATGTGCTCGGGCTGAAGAAGGGAGGAGACTCCCCGGCGAAGATGCTCGCGCAGGGGTCGACTCTGAAGATGAAGACACCTCCACCCCGACAAAGAAGGGTCGGCGGAGGCACAAGAAACGCAAGGGCAAGGCCATGCTTGCCGTCGAGGGATCAGGCAACCTCGGCGGCACCAAGAAGGGCAAGGTTGATGACCCCGACAACGATGTTGCTGGGTGCGCCTCCTGCCATGCCATGGAGGCTGCCGACAAGCCAAAAGGCTCTGGCAAGCAGTATTGCAAGATCCATCGCACCAAAGGCCATGATCTCCAAGATTGTCGGCAAGTTGAGCAGCTTGTCGAGATGCAAAAACCCGAGTACGAGAGGCGAGACAAGGAGAAAGGCCAGGATGGTGCTAAGGGGTCCGGCAAGAAGCGCGTTGGCCGAGGAGGTCGTAGTGGCAAGCCCAGGCAACAAAAAGACCGGCCCGCTCGTGGCCGTGACAAGCAAGAGGGAGATGATGATGACATCGAAGAGGACGACAGGTCCAATGAGCATGAGTTCCAGAAGGCAACAGAGATGATGTGCATAGAGGAGGTGCCTCGTCGCATTCCTCCCACCGCCAACTTAAACAGTGGACATGCGAGTTAATGCGGCGAAGCCCTCTATCAGTGCCCAAAGACCTCTAAAGCGATCCAACAACACTCCTATCATCTTCAACGCCGAGGATCACCCTGATCGCATAACTGCGGTCGGGTGCCTACCATTGTTGGTTTCACCAACGATACGCAACCTCAAGGTCACGAATATGCTAGTCGACAGTGGGGCTAGTGATACGTCTCCAACATATCTATAATTATTGATTATTCCAGGCTATTATATTATCTGTTTTGGATGTTTTATACGCATTAATATGCTATTTTATATTATTTTTGGGACTAACCTATTAATCTAGAGCCTAGTGCCAGTTTCTGTTTTTTCCTTGTTTTTGAGTTTCACAGATAAGGAATATTAAACGGACTCCAAACGGAATAAAACCTCTGGAATGATTTTTCTGGAATAAAAGGAAGCCACAAGACTTGAGAACCAAGGCAGAGGAGCTGCCATGGGGCCACAAGCCCGCTTGCCGCAGCCAGGGGGGTACCCCGCGCCGGGCAGGCTTGTGGGCCCCTGGCAACTCCCCTAACCCTAATCTTCGGCTTATAAATACCTAAATATTCCATCAATATCGAAACGAGCCACGAAAACGTTTTTCCGTCGCCAGAAGCCTCCATTCCCGAGAGATCCAATCTTGGAGCCTGTTTTGGTAATCTGCCGGAGGGGGATTCGATCACGGAGGGCATCTACATCAACTCCATTGCCCCTCCGATGATGCATGAGTAGTTCACCACGGACCTACGGGTCCATAGCTAGTAGATATATGGCTTCTTCCCTCTCTTTGTTTCTCAATACCATGTTCTTCATGATCTTCATGGAGATCTATCCGATGTAATACTCTTTTGTGGTGTGTTTGTCGAGATCCGATGAATTGTGGGTTTATGTTCCGATTATCCATGAATATTATTTGAGTCTTTCCTGAATTCTTATATGCATGATTTCATATATTTGCAAGTCTCTTTGAGTTATTGGTTTGGTTTGGCCAACTAGATTGGTAATTCTTGCAATTGGAGAAGTGCTTAGTTTTGGGTTCAATCTTGCGGTGTCCTCACCCAGTGAAAAAGTTGGGGTAGCGAGGCACGTATTGTATTGTTGCCATCAAGGGTAAAAATATGGGGTGTTCATCATATTGCTTGAGTTTATCCCTCTACATCATGTCATCTTACCTAATGCGTTACTCTGTTCTTCATGAACTTAATACTCTAGATGCAAGCAGGAGTTGATCGATGTGTAGAGTAATAGTAGTAGATGTAGAATCGTTTTGGTCTACTCGTCACGGACGTGATGCTTATATGCATAACCATTGCCTTGGATATCTTTATAATTATTCGCTTTTCTATCAATTGCTCGATAGTAATTTCTTCACCCACTATAATACTTGCCATCATGAGAGAAGCTATCTAGTGAAACCTATGGCCCCCGGGTCTATTTTGCATATTATATTTTCAGATTTAAAACCAAAAACACCAAAAATACTTGCTGCCCTATTTTTACTTTTAGTTTTACTTTCCGTTCAAGCATCCTATTATATCTATCTCTACTAGATCTCATCCTTGCAAATAACCGTGAAGGGGTTGACAACCCCTTTATAGCGTTGGGTGCAAGAGTTTGATTCCTTGTGAAGGTATATCTATTGGTGGCTCGCTTGTATCTCCTACTGGATTGATACATTGGTTCTCAAAAACTGAGGGAAATACTTATCTACTTTGCTGCATCAAACCGTTCCTCTTCACGGGAAACCAACGCATCCTCGAGAAGTAGCAAGAAGGATTTCTGGTGCCGTTGCCGGGGAGATACATAGCAAGTCAAGGATACCAAGTACCCATCACAAATAATCTCTTGCATTTACATTATTTGCCATTTGCCTCTCGTTTTCCTCTCCCCCACTTCACAAATTTGCCATTTTATTCACCCTCTTTTTTGTTTGCCCCTTTGGTTGTGTTGCCATGTGCCTTCTATTTGCTTGCATCTTTGCTTGCTAAAAATCTTTTGATATGGACCCTCATCCACTTGCTAATATTTTTAAAAGACCAAATTATGATGAACCAATTGCTAGTGAGTTGAGTGCACTTGATTATCTCTATGAAGTTTTGTTTAAAAATCATGAATCTGAAATTTTTGATGAAGTGTGGAAAGAAGAAATTTGTAAGGAGATTCATGATAATTCCTTGAATGAAAAGCATGATTGCCATGTTGTTAGTATGAATTCTCTGAATGTCCATGATACTAATGATATGCAAAACTACAAGCTTGGGGATGCTATATTTGATGAGTTTTCCATGAACACTACTTATTGCAATGATCCTGATTGGGGTGATAATGCTTATTATGATCTTGATAATTTATTTAATACTCATGATGAATATGATATTGAAAGTGGGTTTGAAAGAGTGTCAACTTTATGCATTATTGATCCCACTATTTTGGAGAGTGTTCAATCTTATGATTTTTTTATAAAAGTGGGTTCGGAGAGGTCATGACTTTAGTTAATGATAATCCCACTATTTTGGAAGAGTGTCAACTTTGCATGCATGTGGATCATGAAGAGAAAATTTTATATGATATTTATATTGTTGAATTCCTTCATGATTCTACTGAAATTTATTATGAGGGAGGAACATATGCTTGTAGGAATTGCAATAATATCATGTTTCCTATCCATGTGTTCAAAGTTTTGAAGTTATGCTTGTTTTGCCTTCCTATGCTAGTTAATTCTTGTTCCCATAAATTGTTTGCTCACAAAATCCCTATGCATAGCAAGTGGGTTAGACTTAAAAGTGTTTTTAATGCTATTCATGATGCTCTTTTACATATCTCAACTACTACCTTTATGTGAGCATCATTGAAATCGTTATGCCTAGCTAGGGGTGTTAAACAATAGCGCTTGTTGGGAGGCAACCCAATTTTATTTTGTTTTCTGCTTTTTGCTTCTGTTTTGGTGTGTTTGGCACATTATTACTTATGTAGCAATTGTGTTTTTGTGTTTAAATTAGTGTTTGAGCCAAGTAAAACCTTTGGGGTGATCTATTGTAGTTGTTGATTTGATCTTGTTGGAAAGCAAAAACTTTTGCACTCAGTCCAGGAATTTTCTGAATTGTTCAGAGCGTCAAATTGATCTGAAATTTTTACACAGGATTGATATACGAATTTTCCTAGTTTTCCTATTTTTTCAGAATTTCTATAAGTATTCAAAGTTTACAAATTGCTACAGACTATTCTGTTTTTGACATATTCTTTTTTCCTTGTGTTGTTTGCTTATTTTGATGCATCTATGGGTCGTATCGGGGGGTATGAGTCATGGAAAAGTTAGAATACAATAGGTATTACACAAATATAAATAAAGAATGAGTTCACAATAGTACCTAAAGTGGTGATTTATTTTTCTTATACTAACGGATCTCATGAGTTTTCTGTTGAGTTTTGTGTTGTGAAGTTTTCAAGTTTTGTGTGAAGATTTGATGGACTATGGAATAAAGAGTGGCAAGGGCCTAAGATTTGGGATGCCCAAGTCACCCTAAGTCATATTCAAGGATACCAAAAATCCTAAGCTTGGGGATGCCCCAGAAGGCATCCCCTCTTTCATCTTTAATCCATCGGTAAATTTACTTGAGGCTATATTTTTATTCACCACATGATATGTTTTTTGCTTGGAGAGTCTTGTACGATATGAGTCGTTGCTTGTTAGTTTGCCACAATCATACTTGATGCACACATTATTTGAGAGAGACACAGTGAATCTTGAATTTTTTAGAATACTCTATGTGCTTCACTTATATCTTTTGAGCTAGGCAATGTTGCTCTAGTGCTTCATTTACATCTTTATAGAGCATGGTGGTGTTATATTTTATAAAAAATATTGAACTCTCGTTCCTCACTTATATTATTTTGAGAGTTTCTTAAAACAGCATGGTAATTTGTCTAGGTTATGAATTTAGTCCTAATATAATGGCATCCAAGAGGGATATAATAAAAACTTTCATATTAAGTGCATTAACAACTATGAGAAGTTGGATTCCTTGCATATAGTTTTGAGATAATAGGGATGGTAATATGAGAGTTATGCTAGTCAGTAGTTGTGAACTGAAGAGATACGTGTGTTAAAGTTTGTGATTCTCGTAGCATGCACGTATGGTGAACCGTTATGTAACGAAGTCGGAGCATGATTTGTCTAATGATTGTCGACCTTTGTGTGAGGGTCGAGAGCACGCAATGGTTAATTCCTACAAACCTCTCCCCTAGGAGCATGCGTCTAATGCTTTGTTTGATAACTAATAGACTTCTGCAATAAGTATGTGAGTTCTTTATGACTAATGTGAGTCCATGGATTATACGCACTCTCACCCTTCCATCTTTGCTAGCCTCTCTAGTACCGAGCAACTTTCGCTGGTACATCAAACCCTCCTTCCTCAAAAAAATCACCATATATTCCTCAAAACAGCCACCATACTCTACCTATTATGACATTTTCATAGCCATTCCGAGATATATTGCCATGAAACTTCCACCATGTAGTTTTTCTATGACTTGCATCATCACTTCATATTGCATATAGAGTTATATCTTGTCATAGGAATCGAGTTGTAATTTCTTTTTCTTTGATTTATATGTAAATAAAAGTGTGCTGATTTTTCATTAATAGAGCATTGTCCCATGAGAGAAAAAGATGATGGAGGCTATGACTCCCTCACAAGTTGGGACTGGACTTTACAAAAAATAAAAGAGGCCAGCGAAGCCCAAACCAAAAAAATAAAAGAGGCCAAAGAAGCCCACCAAAATAATATATATACATAATGAGAGAAAGAGAGAAGGGAAAATTGCTACTATCTTTTTCCACACTTGTGCTTCAAAGTAGCACCATGATCTTCATGATAGAGAGTCTCCTATTTTGTCACTTTCATATAACTAGTGGATATTCATTATGCACGACCACTTAGTTCTCTTTTTGATCTTTCATACACTTATAGCTCTAAGTGCATCTATTGCATGGCGATCCCTACTCACTCACATTGATATCTATTGATGGGCATCTCCATAGCCCGTTGATACGCCTAGTTGAAGTGAGACTATCTTCTCCTTTTTCCTTTGCACCTCCTCCATATTCTATTCCACCTATAATGCTATATCCATGGCTCACGCGCATGTATTGAGTGAGAGTTGAAAAGGTTGTAGAACACCAGAAGTGTGAAAAAAATTGCTTGACTTGTTCATCGGGGTTGTGCATGATTTAGATACGTTGTGTGGGGAAGATGGAGCATAGACAGACCATATGATTTTGTAGGGATGAGTTTCTAAGGCCATGTTATTTCGAAAGGACACGACTACCTTGTTGGTGTGAAGTATTACTGTTTTTATGTCAATATTAGACTATTTTTTTGAATCTAACGGATCTGAATATTCATGCCACAATAAAGAATATTACATGGATAAATATGTTGGGTAGCATTCCACATCAAAAATTCTGTTTTTATCATTTACCTACTCGACGATGAGCAGGAATTAAGCTTGGGGATGCTGATACGTATCCAACGTATCTATAATTTTTGATTGTTCCATGCTATTATATTATCTGTTTTGGATGTTTTATATGCATTAATATGCTATTTTATATTATTTTTGGGACTAACCTATTAATCTAGAGCCTAGTGCTAGTTTCTATTTTTTCCTCATTTTTTAGTTTCCCAGATAAGGAATATTAAACGAAGTCCAAACGGAATAAAACCTCCGAAATGTTTTTTCTAGAATAAAAGGAAGCTACGAGACTTGAGAACCAAGGCAGAGGAGCTGCCACAGGGCCACAAGACCGCTTGCCGCGGCCAGGGGGTACCCCACGTCGGGCAGGCTTATGGGCCCCTGGCAACTCCCCTAACCCTAATCTACGGCCTATAAATACCCAAATATTCCATCATTATCTAAACGAGCCACGAAAACACTTTTCCGATGCTAGAAGCGTCCGTTCCCGAGAGATCCAATCTTGCAGCCTTTTTCGGTAATCTGCTGAAGGGGGATTCGATCACGGAGGGCATCTACATCAACTCCATTGCCCCTCCGATGATGTGTGAGTAGTTCACCACAGACCTACGGGTCCATAGCTAGTAGCTAGATGGCTTCTTCTCTCTCTTTGCTTCTCAATACCATGTTCTTCATGATCTTCATGTTGATCTATCCGATGTAATACTCTTTTGCGGTGTGTTTGTCGAGATCCGATGAATTGTGGGTTTATGTTCAGATTATCCATGAATGTTATTTGAGTCTTTCCCAAATTCTTATATGCACGATTTCATATCTTTGCAAGTCTCTTCGAGTTATTGGTTTTGTTTGGCCAACTAGATTGTTAATTCCTGCAATAGGAGAAGTGCTTAGTTTTGGGTTCAATCTTGCGGTGTCCTCACCCAGTGACAAAGTAGGGGTAGCAAGGCACGTATTGTATTGTTGCCATCAAGGGTAAAAAGATGGGGTTTTCATTATATTGCTTGAGTTTATCCCTCTACATCATGTCATCTTACCTAATGCATTACTCCGTTCTTCATGAACTAACCCTAGTAGATGCAGAATCATCTCGGTCTACTTGTCCTGGACGTGATGCTTATATGCATAATCATTGCCTTGGATATCTTTATAATTATTCGCTTTTCTATTAATTGCTCGATGGTAATTTTTTCACCCACCGTAATACTTGTCATCATGAGAGAAGCTATCTAGTGAAACCTATGCCCCCCGGGTCTATTTTCCATATTGTATTTTCAGACCTAAAATCAAAAACACCAAAAATACTTGGTGCCCTATTTTTAGTTTTAGTTTTACTTTCCTTTCAAGCATCCTATTATATCTATCTCTACTAGATCTCATCCTTGCAAATAACCGTGAAGGGATTGACAACCCCTTTATAGCGTTAGCTGCAAGAGTTTGATTCCTTATGCAGGTATATCTATTGGTGGCTCTCTTGTATCTCCTAGTGGATTGATACCTTGGTTCTCAAAAACCAAGGGAAATACGTATCTACTTGGCTGCATCAAACCGTTCCTCTTCACGAGAAACCAACGCATGCTCGAGAAGTAGCAGCCAGCCTGAACCTGATCTCGCCTGATGTCATCAAGAGGCTGCAAATTCCTGATGAGGATCTCGTGCCGACATGCGCTTTCCAAGGGGTCAATTCAGGGAGACCTCAGCCGAAGGGAAAGTTCAAACTGCCGGTGACGTTTGGCAGTGACATTAATTTCAGGACGGAGAAGATCATTTTTGACGTCACCAAGACCTCGTTGTCGTACAACGGTATCCTTGGTCGCCCAACACTGGCCAAGTTCATGGAGGCTACCCACTTTGCTTACAATGTGCTGAAGATGCCCGGGCCAATGAGTGTCATCACGATCAACTCTGACAAGAAAAACGCACTTATCTACGCCGACTAATTCGACCAGGGGGCAGTTGCAGCACCTGCCGCCAAGGCAGTTGCTCCTGCCAATGAAGCTCCCAGGGAAAAGAAGACCGGCAAGGCCTCTGGCACACATTCTGGCAAGCGTGCCTCCTCGGGGTGCTTCGCTTTCATTGATGATGTGCGAGAGAGCTCCACTGGCAAGAGCAAGAAGTCCAAGTCAGCTCCGCCAGAGACGAAGAAGGTGCCCACCAAGGAGGATGGCACGGGGGGAACTTTCACCATAAGTTCCACCCTTGACGACAAATAGGAAAGCGCGCACGTCGCCTTCCTACGGGTGAATGTCGATCTGTTTGCATGTCAACCATCTAATATCCCCGGTGTTCCCAGGGAGCTGATTGAGCACCACCTTGTCGTCTGCCCACATGCGCGGCCCGTCAAGCAGAAGGTCCATAAGAAAGCTTTGGAGCGGCAATAGTTTATTGCCGAAGAGATCAAGAAACTAGAAGCGACTGGATTGATCAGAGGAGTACTTCATCCAACGTGGTTGGCCAATCCATTCATATTGCGCAAGGCGAATGGAAAATGGAGGCTGTGTATTGAGTTCTCAAACATCAACAAAGCCTGCCCCAAAGATCCTTTTCCCTTGCCACGCATTGACCAGATTGTAGACTCCACTACCGGCTGCAAGTTGTTGTCTTTCCTTGACGCCTATTCCGGCTATCACCAGATTTTTAAGACCAAGGAAGACAAGGAGAAGACCCCATTTATCACCCCATGTGGTACGTAATGCTTTTTGCGTATGCCTTTTGGGTTGAAAAGTGTTGGTTCTACCTTTGCAAGAGCGGTCCAGATTGGTTTTGAGCCCCGGCTACATAGAAATATGGAGGCTTATATGGAGGAAATACTGGTCAAAACGAAGGACAAGGCCATGCTCATATCAGACCTAGAAGAAACATTTTCCTATCTGTGCAAGATCAAATGAAGCTCAACCCTAAGAAGTGTGTGTTCAGCATCCCATCCGGCAAGCTTCTCGGGTTCTTTGTATCTCAACAGAGAGGGATTGAAGCAAATCCCAACAAGATCAAAGCAATTGACCAAATTGAAGCACCAAGACGAGTCAAACATGTGTGCCGTCTTGCCGGCTGTGTTGCTGCTCTGAGTAGGTTCATATGAAAATCTGTTGAGCGTGCCCTGCCATTTTTCAAAATCTTGAAGAAGGCAGGTCCAATGAAATGGACTCCGGAAGCGGAGGCAGCACTGCAGGATTTGAAGAAGTACCTCTCCTCTCTGCCAGTCCTAGTCGCGCCAAAACCACAAGAACCGTTGCTGCTATATCTGGCGGCAACAAATCAAGTAGTGGGTGTTGCACTAGTGGCTGAAAGAGAAGTTGATGAAGAAGCAGCGGCAACAACAGAACCGCCAAGCAACGAGCTACGACATTCGCCGGCAGGGTCTGGTGCCGGCAAGGAAGGATCTTTGCAGTTGAATGAGGCAATCCATAGAAAGAAGGTGGTGCAGCACCCAGTCTATTTTGTTAGCTCCCTATTGCAGGGGGCTAGGTCAAGATATCCCGGCGTGCAAAAATTGCTCTTCGGCCTTCTTATGGCCTCGAGGAAGCTGCACCACTACTTCCAAGCACATGAGATCACCATTGTCACTCGCTTCCCGCTACAACGGATCTTGCGAAACCCCAAAGCTACCGGTAGGATTGTAGAGTGGGCTTTGGAACTCTTAAGCTTTGGCCTCAAGTTTTAAAGCACATCGACCATTCAGAGCAGGGCCTTGGCGGAGTTCATTGCAGAGTGGAACCAACGCCTGATGAAGAAGTTCCAGAGTCAACTCTCCCCGGCAAGGAAACCGATCAAGAGTGGATCATGTATTTTGATGGGGCTTTCTCGCCGTAGGGCGCCGGTGCCGGAGTACTGCTTGTCGTAACCACCGGAGAGCACCTCAAATATGTGATTCAGATGCATTTTCCGCAAGAGAGATCAATGAACAACACTGCCGAGTACGAAGGACTGCTTGCCGGCCTCAGGATCGCGGCAGATCTTGGGATCAAGAAACTTATTGTTAGGGGTGATTCTCAGCTTGTCGTCAGGAAAGTGAACAAGGATTACCAAAGTCCATTGATGGAATCTTATGTAGATGAAGTGAGGAAGTTGGCAGAACGTTTTAACAGCCTGCAAATGGAACATGTTCCGCGTGCAGAAAACAGCGTTGCCGATGGCCTGTCAAAGTGTGCTGCCCTTAAGTTGCCTGTGGAACCAATAACTTTCATGCTCCAACTCACTCAATCCTCTGTGACACCATCAACTGGACAAGAGAAAAGAAGGAAGTTGAGTTCCGGCAAGTATTTCCCGGCAGAGCTCCCAGAAGCCACCGACGAGGAAGTTGCCGGGGACAACTTTAGTCTTGCCGGTGAGCGCTGCGCTCCGGCGGAGCCTCATGCTCTTGCCGTGGAAGCACACGCTCCCGCTAGGCTTGCTGAGGGGCAGCAGGCTCCGGCGGGGCCCAGGCCCTTGCCGTTGAGACAAATGCTCCCCCGGCGAAGGATATGCCTTTAGTCCTTGCTGTCGAGCCCCAGGCTCTAGCATGGGCACAACACATCGTTTGATTCCTTCAAACAGGAGAACTCCCTGAGGAAGAAGAGGAAGCAGAGAAAGTAGCCCGCCAGTCTCATATGTACCAGTTCGTAGACAACGTCCTGTATAGAAAGAGACCGAATGGCGTGAAAGCCAAGTGCATTTCTCGGGAGGATGGATTGGATCTATTGGCAGAGATACATGGAGGCATATGTGGCTCCCACATAGGATCAAGAGCACTTGCCGGGAAGGCATTCCGACAGGGTTTGTTTTGGCCCACTGCCCTCCAGGATGCGACTGCGTTAGTAACCAAGTGTGAAGCATGCCAGTTTCATTCAAAGAAATTACATCAACTAGCTCAAGCCCTTCAAACAATTCCTCTCTCCTGGCCATTTTTGGTCTGGGGGCTCAACATCTTGGGCCCCTTTTCCTGTGCTGTCAGGGGCTTTGAGTACTTGTATGTTGCAATCGACAAGTTCACAAAGTGGCCGGAAGTGGAAGCAGAGAGAAAAGTGACAACACAATCAGTCGTCAAGTTCTTCAAAGGAATAGTTTGCTGCTTTGGTGTTCCCAACAGGATCATCACTCACAATGGCACACAGTTCATGAGCCGCACCTTCATGGAGTATGTCCAAGACCTTGGCAGCAGAATCTGTTTTGCTTCAGTTGCCCACCCAAGGAGTAACGATCAAGCGGAAAGAGCCAATGCTGAAGTGTTGCGAGGCCTCAAGACAAGAACTTTCGACAAGCTGCGCAAGTGCGGAAGGCATTGGATTGATGAGTTGCCAGTGGTTCTTTGGTCAATTAGGATGACACCAAATCAAGCTAATGGCCAGACACCCTTCTCCCTCGTCTATGGGGCGGAGGCAGTTATCCCCACAGAACTCATATACGGCTCACCTCGTGTGCTCGCTTATGATGAGCTTGACCAAGAGCAGTTGCGGCAAGATGACACGATGCTCCTTGAGGAGGACCGTCTTCAGGCTGCTGTGAGAGCTACACGCTACCAGCAAGCTTTGCGCCGCTATCATAGCCGCAAAGTTAATGCCCGAAGCCTTGAGGAAGGCGACCTTGTTCTCCGGCGAGTTCAGTCCGCCAAGAATTCCAACAAGTTGATGCCAAAGTGGGAAGGCCCTTATCTGGTGGTATGAGTCAAAAGGCCTGGTGTAGTACGCCCGGAGACCGAAGATGGCATCCCACTGAGAAACTCCTAGAATATCGAACATCTTCGCAAGTTCTACCCGGGAGGCGCGGTTGCCGAGCCACCCGGCAACCTCCTTTTGTACTAGTCTTGCTGCTGAAGCATGTAATCCTTGGTACAAAGCCAGGCTCAGACCCTATGCGTAGTTGAATAAAGATAAGTGTTCTGCAAATCTTGATTGATTCTCATGTTTATCTATGTGCATGTTTGTCTGAGATATTGCATTACACTTAATTCCTACAAGAGCTAACGGACCGCCAAGGTTCCATGTCCATATTTTCTCTTCTTCTTTTTCTCAAAGGACAAAAGGTTACCTCACGTGCAGCTTTGCTAGGGGGGAATGCTGGTATGGATACCTATGATCAACGTCCCAAAAAATCTTGCCGGAAAGAGTATGGCAACGAAAAGATAAGTTGCAAAACCCCAAGTGAATTTCTTGTTTTGGAGTTATTTTCCTTGGACTATTTTCGACTTCTGTATGGAAAACCTGCACACAGGGGAACCTTGCCGTGATTGGCTACGCCCTCACTGTGTTTCGGGACTGCTCAATGGCTTAAGTGGTCGCGCCCGTGCTCCTTGTTTCATTTTGAGTTTGCTCAATGAATCCAGCGATAACGCTCGTGTCCCTATCCTGTTTTCGAGCATGACCAACACCTTGAACGGTTGCACCAAGGACGCAAAGGTATCTTGCCGGAAGTGGCACCGCCAGTAGGCTGATAAGGACCCTAACGGGGATATGTACCTAGGGTAGGGTCCTAGACCTGACCCATATACCCTACCTAAGGACACTACATTGGAGGATTTAAAGATCACAAGAAAGATTCCGACTGGATTCAATATGGCGCTCAAGTCACTCGACACTCAGTCCATTCAGAGGCTTATTCCTCCACTCAACATTCACCTATCACTCGGAAGACCACGCTTCCAGTCGACGCCAGAAGACCAGAAGCCAGCCTCGGGAGGCCAACAGGCAGTCGTTAGGCCAATCATCATTAATAGCAATTATGATGTACGTTACTAGTAAAGCTCGTCTTTATACCCACGATCGGACCCTTGGATGCCTCGTACTTATGAGGGGCAGCGAACTCTATATAAGTCGCCCCTCCCCTTTGGCACAAGGGTTCGCAACCTTTGTAACTCATACTCTCCACACGACAAAAGCTCCAGAGCACCGAGATGTAGGGCTGTTACCTCCACGAGAGGGGCTTGAACTCATACATCCGTGTGTACATCCTTGCCATAGGTAGGACTCTGGCCTCTCCTTTTGTACCCCTAACTTCTACTGTCAGACTCGTTCCCACGATAGTTGTCGCCCACCGTGAGGCAGGGGTCTAAGCGACTTCCGGCAAGGTTGCATTTTTCTCCCTTCGTCATGTCTTCCAGTGGTGTCTTCTCCCTGGGCCATGAGATCCATTTCAGCATGGCTCCAAGAAGCGCCTCTTGACATCGAGGCGCTCCTAGTTCGCGGGGCCGTGCACTTTTGCATGAGTTCCTGTGGTATGCTTCTATGGAAGCCGTCGACTCCGTACTCGTCGGCTCTCCCAACTGTCCATCGTCACAAGCGATCCGGTCGCTCATGACTCCAGCACTAGGTCAAGTATGCAGAGGCCTGCCAAATTTCATCTCTACAGATTGCGGCGATCGAGCCCGCCGAGTCCCTTGATGGTGTGTTCGAGTCGGAATCCGATCAGTCAGACGTTCCCTTCGGGTGCGAGAGCTGTGATCCTGCAGCGGAGGTCCTTATGGCTGGTTCCCATCAAAGCCCGCCACCGGGCTTCGGTCGCGTTAAGCGGGAGGCTGGCGGACCGTCAAGTGAACAACCACGCCGCGATGAGGAGGTCCTTCATACTCCCATCGTTGGTGCAACCGCTGAGGCCCAAGCCTTGGAGGCCACACGCATTCAGCTTGAAGAACTCCAGAGAGAACTCGACGAGCGCGCTCGCCAGCGCCCACCAGCTCCCAGTCGATGGCAGCAACAACTATTTCCGACTGGATCGCATAACAATGTTGAGGTATACCGTACTCCTGTGTTAAAAGTTGCAGCTATGGCTAGGATAGCAGATTCCTTTGAGCCGTCATGGTTAGAGGCTGGTAGAGGGTTGTTGTAGATTAGAGCATTGCTGGATGCAGTGCAGCGTCAAAATTCTGTTGTCTCGCGGTCGCACAATAAGATTCACAGTAATTCTCCAAGAGCAGAGACTGTTCAATCGGCACATAGTCCTGGATCGCCCTTTCACCGAAGGGGCGGAGGTTTTTGTGAAGATCAACACAGAGACCAGTTTCACCGTGATGACCACCATCGAGTGCCCACTCCTCCGTGGGGTGGTCCTTTCGTGCCCCGGCACCAGGACGAAAGGCGATCGTTCGATGATGAGCGAAACACAGGGTTTGATGCTCGAGACCTCCTCACTAAGAGGCGGGTCGACAGGGGCAGGGCCCATAGGGATGGGTATGACAATTAAAGATGTTCCGAGTGGAAGCACTATTGTTATTTCTGTTCTAGAGTGTTTTAGCAGGGTATTCGTTCTGCAGAGATTCCCCCCAACTTTAGGTTGGCTGCTGGGATCGACAAGTTTTCTGGCGAGTCAAAGCCAGAGACATGGTTGGATAATTATCGAGTGGCAGTTCAGATTGGCGGTGGTATCGATAACATTGCAATGAAGCATCTATCTTTGATGTTGGATGGCTGGGCTTGTGCGTGGCTGAATCGTTTGGCCCCTTCTAGCATTCACTACTGGGAGGATCTTGCCCGATTGTTCATCAGAACATTGGAAGGCACCTACAAGCGTCCTGCCGGGCTGATTGATTTGCAACATTGTGTTCAGAAGCCCAATGAGACTTTTAGAGATTACATTCAGCGCTGGTCCACTCTGCATCATACAGTGGAAAACGTTTCCGAACATTAGGCCGTCTGTGCTTTCAAGGCTGGAGTGAAATACCAAGAGCTCTATCTGAAGTTTGGGCGTACGGGTGACATCTCGCTGAGCAAAATGATGGAAATCGCCACTCGGTACGCCAATCGTGAAGAAGAAGACCACCTCTGCAGAGGCAAAGGAAAGGCAATCGACAACGATGACGGTGGTAATGCCAGTCGGAAGCAGAAGCGGAAGGCTAATGGCCCTGTCCAGGCAGAGGTAGTCGCTCTGGCGGCTCAAGGAAAGAACAAGGGGAAGTCCAAGGGACAACTTAACCTCGAGAAAGGAAAGAACCAATCAAGGACTGATGTGATGGATCTACCATGTGCAATCCACACGAGGAAAGACGAAGAAGGCAACTTGATATTGCCCAAGCATACCACTCGGCAGTGTCGACTGCTGATTCAGCAGTTCAAAGAGACTCCATCGAATGAGAAAACTCCTGAGAAGGACGATCAAGACAAAGAAACGTTTCCTGATGTCACCGCTACACTGATGATTTTTGCTGATGTTGAAAGCAAGAGTCGATTGAAGGTCATCAACGGGGAGGTCAACATGGCTGTACCTACAACCCCCACCTACCTCGGGTGGTCTCAGACTGCGATCACATTTGATCAGTCAGATCATCCTGCTCACGTGGCCACTCCTCGTCGACAGGCTTTGGTCGTTGATCCGGTTGTGGGAGTCACTCGACTCCGCAAGGTCCTCATGGATGGTGGCAGCGGCTTGAACATCCTTTACGCAGATACCCTTAAAGGGATGGGCATTCTGATGCCCCGACTCAATGAGAGCAACATGCAATTTCACGGAGTCATCCCAGGGAAGAAGGCCAAGTCACTCAGCCAGATCGCATTGGATGTGACATTTGGGACAGATAGAAATTTTCGAAAGGAAAAGTTGACATTCGAAGTCGTGGATTTCCAGAGCGCATATGATGCCATTCTGGGTCGGTCCGCTTATGCTCGTTTCATGGCCCGTCCATGTTACGTGTACCTCAAGTTGAAGATGCTAGGGCCCAAATGTGTGATCATGATCACCGACAATTGACAGTGGGCTGAGGAGTGCCTCCAGCAGGGCTCCAAAATTGCCGATCATCAGATGGCTATGGTTGAGTTGGAAGAATACAAGAAGAGCGCTGACCCTACTGATTTGCTACGCGCTAAGAAGCCTGCTTCTGAGTCAGCTTTTCAGTCGGTAGGGGGAGTGAAGAAAGTACACATTCACCCGACAGATTCAACTACCGCACTGACCAATATATCGTCAACACTCGACAGCAAATAGGAAGCCGAGCTCATCCAGTTCCTTCGTGAGAACTGGGGCATCTTCGCATGGAAGCCTGCTGACATGCTAGGGGTTCCCAGGGAGCTGGCTGAGCACCGACTGAGAGTTGATCCGAAGGCCAAACCGGTTAAGGAGCATTTGCATCAATCGGCGGCAGAGAAGCGTAAAGCAATTGGCGAAGGGGTGGCTCATCTCTTGCAAGCCAAGTTCATTCGGGAGATTTACCACTCCGAGTGGCTCTCGAATGTTGTCATGGTTCCCAAGAAGGACAAGTCATTACGCATGTGTATTGACTTCAAGCATATCAATCGGGCCTGCCCGAAAGATCATTTTCCGCTCCCCCGCATAGACCAGATTGTTGACTCGACTACGGGATGCGAGCGTTTGTCGTTTCTGGATGCTTACTCCTGTTACCATCAGTTCCGTCTGTTTGGCCCGGATGAAATAAAAATAGCCTCCATCACCTGATTTAGGTGTTTTTGCTACATCACCATGCCATTCGGTTTGAAAAATGCTGGCGCTACTTCATGCACATGATTCAAAAGTGTTTACTCGACTAGATCCCTCGGAATGTCGATGCGTACATGGACGATATAGTTGTGAAGTCCCGCAAAGGTTCTGACCTGCTGGCTGACTTGGCTAAAACTTTCGCCAATCTGAGGAGGTACGATATAAAGCTGAATCCGGCTAAGTGTACTTTCGGCATCCCTGGCGGCAGGTTACTCGGTTTTCTTGTTTCCAAACAAGGGATCGACGTCAACCCTGAGAAAATCAGCGCCATTACCCGAATGAAGACTCCCGTGCGATTGCACGATGTTCAGAAGCTCATAGGTTGCTTGGTAACATTGAGTCGATTCATTTCTCTTCTCGGTGAGAAGGCATTGCCTTTGTACCGACTGATGAAGATGTTTATCACGTTCGAGTGGACTCTAGAGGCCGAAGCAGCATTTGTCGATCTCAAAGCCCTGCTCTCCACCCAGCCGGTGCTTGCTGCTCCTCGCAGCAAAGAGCCTTTGCTCCTGTACATTGCGACCACTAATCATGTCGTCAGTACAGTGTTAAGTGTCGAGCGGGAAGAGGAGGGCAAGGACTACAAAGTCCAACGTCCATTCTATTATGTTTCTAAAGTGTTGACTCCTTCGAAGCAAAGATATCCGCACTACCAGAAGCTGGTTTATGGTATTTATCTGTCAGCAAAGAAGATGGCACACTATTTTCAGGACCACTCGATTTCAGTTATCAGTGATGCTCCTTTATCCAAGATTCTCACCAATCGGGACGCAACTGGTCGAGTGGCTAAGTGAGCAATCGAACTCCTATACTTTGACATCAAGTTTGAAGCCAAGAAAGCGATCAAGTCTTAGGCACTTGTAGATTTTATGGCCAAGTGGATTGAACAACAACAGCCAATCCAAGTTCACTCGGCGCACTGGACCATGTTCTTTGACGGTTCTAAAATGTTGAATGGGTCCGGTGCTGGCGTTGTCTTGGTATCTCCGAAAGGCGACAAACTCAGTTATGTCTTGCAGATCCACTTCGACTCCTCCAACCACGAAGCAGAATATGAAGCACTGTTATATGGGTTGCGCATGGCTATCTCACTCGGCGTCAAGCACCAGATGGTTTATAGAGACTCAGATTTGGTGGTCAATCAAGTGATGAAAGAGTGGGACGTTCAAAACCCCGCTATGACTAGATACTGCAATGCTGTTAGAAAGCTCGAGAAGAAATTCGAAGGTTTGGAACTTCATCATGTTCCCCGAGTGAAGAATCAAGCGGCTGATGAGCTAGCAAAGATTGGATCCACTCGACGACCTGTCCCCAGCAATGTATTCTTAGGACATCTCCATACTCCTTCAGTGCAGGAAGATCCTTTCATCGAAGAGCCCCCACAAGCTATGAGCTCCTCCAATCTGACTGAAGTCGATGTCCCTGCAGTTATTGACTTAGTCATGGAGATTCTGGTCGTCATCCCCGACTGGACAGTGCCCTATGTTGCATATATCCTTAGACAATAACTCCCTAAAGACGAGACAGAAGCACGACAGATCGTGCGCAGGTCGAAAGCTTTTACTGTGATCGGAGATCAGCTGTTCAGAGAAAGCGTGACCGGCATGACGCAACGATTCATTTCCCCTGAAGAAGGTCGAATGATCCCGGATGAAATCCACTCGGGAACTTGCGGCCATCATGCGTCCTCACGGACAATCGTCGCTAAAGCGTACCGAGCTGGTTTCTTCTTGCCACGTACCAATGAGATGGCTAAAGACATTGTCGGTCACTATGATGATCCCTCTTGCCTGGCCCTTTGCTATCTGGGGTCTAGATATGGTTGGTCCCTTCTGAACTGGACAGAGCGGATTCACTCATTTGCTCGTTGCAGTCGACAAGTTTACAAAGTGGATTGAGGCCAAGCCAATAAAGAAATTGAACTCTCGTACTGCAATCACATTCATGAGGGAAATAATCTTCCGGTATGGGGTCCCCCACAACATCATCACAGATAATGGCACCAACTTTGACTCAGAAGAATTCAGATGTTTTTGCTCCTCCTAGGGCACTCGAGTGGATTATGCTTCCGTTGCGCATCCTCAAACCAATGGTCAAGTTAAGCGAGCCAACGACCTAATCTTGCAAGGACTCAAGCCTTGTTTCATGTACGACCTAGAACATGCTGCCAAGGCCTCCATGTCGGAGTTGCCATCTGTTTTATGGGGCCTGAGAACAACACCTAATTGGTCGACTGGACGAACTTCCTTTTTCCTGGTCTATGGATCCAAACCGGTCCTGCCGAGTGATTTGTTTCACAACTCTCCCTGAGTGGAACTTTACTCTGAAGTTGAAGCTCAGCAAGCAAGACAAGATGGCGTAGACCTCCTGAAGGAACAGCGAGAGATGGCTCTGATCCGGACCGCAACTTATCAGCAAGATCTACGACGCTTCCATGCGAAACATGTTAAGAGTCGATCATTTCACGAGGGAGATTTGGTGCTCCGAGTGGATCAACAGCGACCCCACAAGTTCGCTCCTGTGTGGGAGAGTCCCTTCATTGTCACCAAGGTGTTGAACAATGGAGCTTATCACCTGTACAACCTCAAGAAGTAGAATGACAAGCTGCAAACCTGGAATGCAAATTTGCTTCGACATTTCTATAGTTAAAAGCAGAGTGGTTTTGATGTAATAAAAATATTTCAGACCATGTCATTTATGCAATTTTGACTTCCTCAGTCTATTCGTTGATTCCGATCATATAATTTCTCACTTGGGAACACTCTGAGTGTTGAGTAATCCTCACACTCGGGGGCTTAGCTACGAACCAGTCTTTGCCTAAGTTCAAAACTTCTCCGAGTGTTGAGAAATCCTCACACTCGGGGGCTTAGCTGCGAACCAGCTTTCGCCTAAGTTAAGAACCCTGCCGAGTGGATAGCAGTCCATTCACTCCATGACTTAGCTACGAACCAGTCTTTGTCTAAGTTCAAAACTTCACCGAGTGTTGAGCAATCCTCATACTCGGGGCTTAGCTGCAAACCAGTCTTCGCCTAAGTTCAAAACTTCTCCGATTGTTGAGCAATCCTCACACTCGGGGGCTTAGCTGTGAACCAGCTTTCGCCTAAGTTAAAAATCCTGCCGAGTGGATAGCAGTCCATTCACTCGGTGACTTAGCTGCGAACCAATCTTCGCCTAAGTTCAAAACTTCTCCGAGTGTTGAGCAATCCTCACACTCGGGGGCTTAGCTGCGAACCCGATTTGGCCTAAGTTAAAAACCCTGCTGAGTGGATAGCAGTCCATTCACTCGATGACTTAGCTGCGAACCAGTCTTCGCCTATCAAAACTTCTCCGAGTGTTGAGCAATCCTCACACTCGGGGGCTTAGCTGCGAACCAGCTTTCGCCTAAGACAAAAATAAATTCCGAGTGGATTACTATATACTCACTCGAAAACTTAGCTGCGAACCAGTCTTCGCCTATGTTCAAAACTTCTTCGAGTGTTGAGAAATCCTCACACTCGGGGGCTTAGCTGGGAACCAGCTTTCGCCTAAGACAAAAATAAATTCCGAGTGGATTACTATATATTCACTCAAAAACTTAGATGCGAACCAATATTCGCTTAAGTTCAAAACTTCTCTGAGAGTTGAGCAATCCTCACACTCAGGGGCTTAGCTGCGAACTAGTTTTCGCCTAAGTCAAAAACAAATTCAGTCAAACAAGCAATTGAAAGCCAAATGCAGATAAATTCAAAGGTTTTGTCGTGGATAAGTGTTTCGCACACAAGCAAATGTGATCAGGCTTAAGGCCTGAAGGAAGTTTTACGACTGATACATTTTCACTCGGCATACCGAGGCAAATAAAGTTTTCTTCATGAATCAAGTTTTTCAAGCGTCGGACGGGCTTCCTGGCTCGATGAAGGTGTCCAAGTCAATCCCATCGGTGATTCTCGTGGCCGTGTCAATGAATGTCTCCATGAAATCTTCAAACTAAAGCTTATTCATGTTCACCACTCGGAGTTCCCTCAACTTGTCCTCCCTTGCCTCCTTGCAATGGACTCTAACAAGGAAGAGCTCCACATCGGCTCCGCAGCGGGCGGCTGACTTCTTCCAAGCCCGTTCTTGAGTGGGAAGATCATTAAGGCGTGCCATCATGCATGCAAGATCAAGCTGAAGGGTGTCTTTGGGCCATAGTTCCTTGTCAATCTTCTCCATCGCAGCTTTCAGTCGGAGGATATATACTTGAACGCCCTAGAGTCTAACGCTGAGTCAGAACATGTTCATGGCCACTCCATCACCAACGGGCGACTTGGTGGGATCCAAATTGAGATCGATTTCTTCGGTTTCCTTTTCAAAGTCTTGGCAGAATTATGTTGGGAAGAAGGAATGGGAAGAGGTTTAATGAAATACAGTCGACGAGGATTTTATGAAATTCAGTCGACAATGATGGTTACCGTCGAGCATGATGTACATCTTCCTCGTGAATCCCCCCAAGTGCTTCTCCAAGACATTGCTCATCTTGGTCAGCTGCTCGGTCTTCTTGATGATCTCTACCCGTTCAGCTTTAGCTTGGAGTTTCCCCATCCATCTTCTTAGTGGCAGCCAGTTTCTTCTCAGCAGCTTCAGTCGTCTCCCTCGCCACCCGTTGAGCATCAGCAAGCACCTTGTCTTTGTCCTTGAGTGCCTTCTTCATGGTATCTAAAGAAATAGCATTGTTGAGTCGCGCTTGGAGTCAATGATTTTCATCGTGTACGTCTATTCGAGCGAAAGCACTTTGTTCAAAGCATAGAAAGTGAGGATAAGAATGCATTGGGTCGACAAAGGTTACCTCCCAGAGTCTTTAGTTTAGTACGCACTCGCTCCAAACTACCGTTGGAGACCTCCAAGTCCACTCGCAGCTGGTTCCTTTCCTCCTCGAGGTCCTTGTATTGCACGCCAAGTTCACAAGCTCTCTAAAATCAACAAAGAAAAAAAATCAGTCGACAGGAGACCCCTCCACTCCCGAGTACAGAAGGTCTAGAACAGTCGACTGTAAGGCGGACCCCGCCCCACCCACTCCCCTGAAATAGCATCATATCATGGTTGATGGAAATAATATCCATGAAACCTGCATTCAGGAGAGGAAGAATTCAAGCAAAAAGTCCACCCGACATGTCGAGTGGCAAGCGTACTCCGCGTACCGTAAAGAACCCTGTGTTCTAGGTAGTCTCTTTCAGACCCCCGCTAGTGCAAGCACTCGACGACGGTCTTGAGGACTACCCCCAGTGGGTGCACTCAGCGCGCCCCCACTGGACCTGTTAACACTCGATATGTCGAGTGGTAGCCACCCCACTTCGCACCTTTGAAGCAGCGTCATATCATGGTTGATGAAATGATGTCCATGAAACCTACAAGGTAGCTGCGGAGTAGTATGGCTAAGGCAAAAAAGTGCACTCGACATGTCGAGTGGTGAGCGTACTCCGCGTACGACAAAAAATACTGAGTTCAAAGTTCTTAAGACTACTGCTCATCGCCAACGATCAACGGTAGCCTCGGGGACTACACCCAGTGGGTGCACTCAGCGTGCCCTCGCTGGTTCCTAAATAACTTGACAAGATCTGCCCTGTCCGAGCATATGACGTTCTCTATCGGACCCCCGCCAGTGCAAGCACTCAATGGCGGTCTCAGGGACTACACCCAGTGGGTGCACTCAGCGTGCCCCCACTGGATCTGCTAACTCTCGATCTATTGAGTGGTAGAAAATAAAAAAAAGCGTGCACAAGCATATGAATATCGTCCCTTCTAAGATCTCCGCCAGTGCAAGCACTCAACGGTAGTATCGGGAACTACATCCAGTGGGTGCACTCAGCGTGCCCCCACTGGACCATCTATCACTCGATCTGTCGAGTGGCTCGCCACCCCACTCCACACCCTTGAAGTAGAGTCATATCATGGTTGATGGAAATAATATCCATGAAACCTGAAACCTACAAGGAAGCTTCGGAGTGGCGCGGTCAGGGCAAGAAGTCCACTCGACATGTCGAGTGGCAAGCGTATTCCGCACACGACAAACTCTAAGACCACTACCAGTGCACGAACTAGACAACGGTCTCGGGGACTACATCCAATGGGTGCACTCAGTGTGCCCCAACTGGACCGAAATCTACTCGATTGCGACCTGATCTATTCGAGTGGAGAACTTAGAAATATTCTACAAGCAGAAAACACCCAGTGGGTGTACAATCAAAGAAGACAGGAATTCAATCAGAAATGCACTTACAATCCAACTTACTCGGACATTGGTGCGAAGCGCCATGCTGGCATCGTAAGCCAACTTCCTGGCCTCGTACGCCTCCTTGGTGCACAACATCATCTATTCCGCCTGGATCAAGGCCTCCTTTGTGGCTCGGTCTGGTCTTCCGGAATGCGGTGTAGAGGAAAGGCAGTCACCGGTGGGATCGACGCTGCGGTAGGGCTAGTTGAGGTAGTCTGAGGTTGTCTGGTTGGAGTCGACGTCATGATGGTTGAAACATCTGGTGGAGCACTCGATAGAGGTACCGCAAGATCAGTTATGACCTGTGTCGAGTCGCTTATCCCCTGGGAAGATCCAGCAGTTGACCGATGAGGCGTCTATGCTGACGGAGTTCTTCGCGCGCGTACGCGCAGGGCGCCTATGGTCTCACCTTCACCCCCCATACCCCGAGGTTGTTCTCCATCATCTTCCTATTGAATGATTTCTGCAAATATCAATCAGCAATGTTAAACTCTTGCAATCAACGAATCTCATTCGAGAAACAGAGCTGAGTAAGGATTTGTTTACCTCTTTGGGAAGTGGCCGCATCAGCAGTATCCACATCCATTTGCTCCTCTCTGTCCCGTGGAGGCGACGTCACTGAGGTAGCGACATTGGTAAATCAAATTCCACTCGGTCAACAAGAATTCGAAGTCACAATCGACAGCGAAACATGAAAGCAAACACTTACGTTGAGACGACAGGCACATCCATCTTCATGCGGGGTAGAGCTTTGCGAGGTTTTACTCTGTTGGGCTTGGGCTGCTTCGCTGATCATTTACTCGACTTGACGACCAAGGGTCGGTCCCGCTTCGGGTTCCTTTCAGTCGGAGCCAGGGCCTTGTTCGCGGCAGTGGTAGGGTCCTGACGTGACTTGGAGCGATGTTCGGTGCATGGAGGAGACCCGACTTCCTCCTTGTTCTTGCCCAAGTCCTCATATATTCCTTTTCACTGTCATAAACACAGTCGACATCCATGCTGCCACCCTCGCTTTCCCCACCGTCTTCAGGCTGGCTCCCGTTGGGTATGTGCGAGTGCATTTGCGTCCACTCCTGCATGATTCAAACAATGAAGTCAGTCAACAAATCAATCAATCAATCGACAGAATAGTACGACAGTCGACAAGATAAAATTTACCGGATTCTTCGGCGAATTCTCAGCAGAGTAGGGTTGGATCCTCTTGGCACCCAGGGGATTGTCACAAGCTCCTGTGATACTGCGAAGCCACAGCTTGACAGTTTTCTATGGAACCTCCTCCGGGTGTGTCTTGGTCGAGTCCTCAGGGCCGGCGTAATGCCACATAGTGTGGGCCCTTGCTTGAAGCGGCTAGATCCATTGACTGAGGAATGTCTCCAAGAGATCCATACCAGTGACTCCACCACGGATAAGGGCCCCTACAGCATCCACCAGGATCCCAACCTGGACTTTCTCCCCCTCCAACACCATCAAGGATTTGGGGACGACTGGACGATCTAACGTGAAGGGAGAAAGACTAGTCCACATATTGGGAGAAGCTACGTCCTTGAAATAAAACCAGGTCGACTGCCAACCTCTAACCGATTCTGGGAAAGTCATGGAAGGGAAAGAACTACGAGCTCTCTTCTGGATTCCTAAACCTCCATGCAGCTGGACTACATGAGTTTTTCCATCCTCACGGTGGGCCTCTTTCACCGTATGAGATCTAACGTTGAAAATGTGCTTGAACAAACCCCAGTGGGGAGAGCAGCCCAAGAAACACTCGCACAGAGTGATGAAGACAGACAAGTAGGAAATTGTATTTGGAGGAAAGTGATGGAGCTGGGCTCCGAAGAAGTTCAAAAATCCTCTAAAGAATGGATGGGGAGGCATGGAGAAACCTCTGTCGACATGGGAGAGGAGAAGAACCCGCTCCCCCTCGCACAGCTCCAACTCGCGCTCTCCCTCCGACAACCTCCAAGAACCGTCCGCCACGAGCCCGTCAACGACAAGGTTCTCGACGTCCGTGGTTGTGACTATCGATGGGAGAAAGTCCCCCTGGATCCACCCCGCCGGCATGGTGAACCGGGCGGTCAAGGGCTTCTTGGACTTACCCTTCATGGCCCCCTTCTTGGCACGCTCCAGCTTCTCCGTTGCCCCCTTTGTCATCGCAGCGGCGGAGCTCATCGGAGAGGAGCATCGTGGGGCGCTAGAGACACGGGAGGTGGAGGAAGAAAGGAGATTTGGGGGGAATTATTGTGCAAACCGCGGTGCTTCAGGATTTATACCCCGTCAAGTGTCTCACTAACATATGGGCCCGCGAGAACCCCGCATATCCTAACCACAGACAGCGCCCTATACGTGGCAAAATGAGCGGCGCACAAATCGACGCATCATGCTCCCACTTGCTCCGGTCGTGGCGTCACCATCATAGACGCGCACGCTTCCCAAATTTTCGTATCCCGCAAGATCCAGGCCTGACAGAGCGACCCATCATGTCCAAAGATCCCTTCAGGCCACTCAGAACAAAATTGGCATTGAACATTCACTCGGACACTTTCAATACAGAATCGATCTGGGCAAATGATGAAGAGTTCAATCGACGCAAGTTTCGTTGAAGCCCCGAAAATCATTCGGAAGATTTGGTGCCTTGTACTGAACTGGCATCGATATCCCTATTCACCACTCAAACCCTGATCCATTCGGGGCATAATGATGGGGATATGTACCTACGGTAGGGTCCTAGGCTTGACCCATATACCCTACCTAAGGACACTACATTGGAGGACATAAAGATCATAAGAAAGATTCCAACTAGATTCAATATGGTGCTCAAGTTACTCGACAGTCAGTCCATTCGGAGGCTTCTTCCTCCACTCGATAGTCACCTATCACTCGAAAGACCATGCTTCTAGTCGATGCCAGAAGACCAGAAGCCACCCCTGGGAGGCCAACAGGAGGGCCTTAGGCCAGTCGTCATTAATAGCAATTATGATGTATGTTACCAGTAACGCTCGTCTTTATACCCATGATCGGACCCTTGGATTCCTCACACTTATGAGGGGCAGCGAACTCTATATAAGCCACCCCTCCCCTCTGCACAAGGGTTCGCAACCTTTGTAACTCATACTCTCCACACGAGAAAAGCACCAGAGCACTAAGACGTAGGGCTGTTACCACCACGAGAGGGCCCTGAACTCATACATCCGTGCGTACATCCTCGCCGTAGCTAGGACTCTGTCCTCTCCTTTCGTAACCCTAACTTCTACTGCCAGACTCATTCCCACGATAGACCCGTTCCTCAAAGTGCTCACGGTAGGGCTACACACACCGGCAAGATAATTCCGACAAGGCGTAGGGAAAGTTCCATGCAGAGAAACGGTCCAACAAGGAAGATAGCATACAATTATTCCTGAGTACATCTTTATTTAACTTTCTCCCCTAGGGGAGATTACAAGAAGAAAAGGATGGAAAGGGGAGGCGGGCTACAAGAAGAAAAAGATGGCGAGAGGCGCCCGACAGAAGCCCGGCCTGACCCCTCCGGACCAGCACTGCGCGGAGGAGCAGGGCTGCCAGATGGGTAGGCAAGAATCTGGCCCATCCTGGACCAGCATTGCACGGAGGAGAGGGCCAGCATGGGCGAAAAGGGGGATGGACCCCAGAAGCCTAAGTCCACGGGCCTGCCGAAAGACCCAGTTGCAAGATGAGGCAGCGCCCGGGACTAAGGCCCCCAGCAAGGTCATCCTGCCGGGAGGGGGAGAGGCGTGAGCCTGGCGATGATGGTGCGGCCGGCGGTCAATCCGAGCTTGAGTCGTCGGGCTCTGAATTGACCACCCGAAGACCGGACTCATTGTCGCTATGTTTGCAGTTGTCCTCCTCATCAGGCTCACTCGAGGAGGAGCCTTCGGTGCCGCTCGAGCTCTCTTCGTAGCAGCCGAGACAGATGCCTGAGCGCCCACAAATCTTGACGGGGAGTAGATTGGCCTCCGTCATTTTAAAACGAAGGACGTGCCCTTCCTAGAGGTTGTGGGTGCGGGTGACGGTCTTCCAGCCACGCCTGAGGAACATGATGCGACTCGCTAGGTACTCGACATCCACCCGCATCGCGCCATTGCAACAACCATGCGCCCATAACCATAGGACATGCGGCTCGTTGGCCTTCATCGCCCTGGCGAAAGGGCGTGGGAGACGCAGATGGCTTCGGACAGGACCGGCCAGTTTGAGGATGAACTCCAGCACCGTCCCCTCGGCATGAGTCTCCTCAAGGAAAGGTCCCGGTGATGGAGGAGGAGGTGGAGCAGCGCTCCCCCTCCCCCGAACTCGGCCCCCACAGCGGCCACGACCCCTCGTCCCTCTTCCACTTCGTGCGCTCGGTCCGCCCTCCCCCTCTATGGCTGAAGCGGTGGCATGATCCTTACAAGAGCTCCTCCTGGGAGCTAAGGACGGTGGCTGCCCTCGCCCCCTGTTCATGGCTGAGGGCGAGCGCCGCTCAAAGGTTGGGAAGACGTGGAAGGGCAAGCTATCGAGGTTCTCACTCGGAGAAGGCAGGAAGGATGGATGAGCATCGCCCTCGCTATCCCTCAATTTATAGGGAGATGCGTGGGGGCTGGCTCTCCCCCGCTCCAAGGGTCGCTGCCCACCTCCTCCAATAGCGGCACCTTCGATCACAGGGCAAACAACAACCGCCCCGTTGCTCCAATCCATGGTGCCGTAGTTACTGCTTTTTCTAGGGACTTTAAGTCATGGGCGCCCGTTGCTGGCTCCCAGCTATGCATGCGGTGCACGTGGCAGAAACGACCTGAAGCAGTAATTGAAAATTTGACGGCTACGTTGCGCACGTATCCCACGACCCGCATTCAATGGACGTCGTGGGGAAGCGCAGCAAGCGCAATGATCACAACTGCAAGGCCCTGCCACGCATGCCTGTGTACTGCTTGGGCCTAGCCGAACAACGCCTCGTGACGTGTGTGGCCCAGGCCCGAGGGCTCTTGTCGGTGCACTAGAGTTTTGGGCTCTCCAGTGCCACTTACTCGTGCACGGACAGTAGTAGCCACCCTGGGGATGAGGCCCAGCAGGGACTTACCAGATACAAGAACAGAAGAACCGGTCTTGCCGGGACGACCCTCCAACCCACGAGCAAGGACAAGCCCCGGCAAGACCCGGCAAGGTGAAGCCCCAGCAAGGCTCCGCCAGCACACATGCCAGGTGTCGTTCTGCCTGGACACACGTCGCGGCGAAGGCGCTGGAGGGAGCTAAGCGGTGCCAATGGGATGGGCTCCTGTCCCGTCCGGCAATCAGACAGAGATGCCTGACGGTGCATTAAATGCGTTTGTCCTATTCCGTCAGTGATAGGTATGATAGCACAGTAGCTCTATACACCCCATGTACGCATTGTACGCCATTGTTGGGATCCCCTTTAGAGTATAATAGGAGGCCCAGGGCAATACGGTAGGGGACTCTTTGACTTTTGGGCCTTTCTAGCTCACGCGTGTGGCACCTGCTCATAGCGCTCCTATAGCCTAGAACCCTAAGAACACTCATAATACAACCAAGCAGGAGGACGGTTTTACGCATCCTTGCGGCCCCAACCTGGGTAAAATCCATGTGTGTTGTTCATCATACCTTGTGCAAGCCGTCTCCCCATCGAACCGAAAGGGATCTCTCCGATCCCATAGGTGTTCGTTCCCACGACACCAAGTGGTGTGATAGTGTCTCTATTAGAAAGTTTAATAGTAACATCAATATCTTCTATTTCAGCAGGTGCTATTTCATTCATAATTTCTTGGTATAAGGTAAATGGACTAACACTCACACTAGCACCCAAATCACATAGGGCATTATAACAATGCTCTCCTATTTTAACAGAGACAACACGCAAGCCAACTACATGTCTGTGTTTGTATTTTTCATCAGGATCAGCAATTCTAGCAGCTTCATCACAGAAGTAAATGACATGCCCATCAACATTTTCTACCAGCAGATCTTAACCATAGAAACACTAGGTTCTACTTTAATTTTTTCATAGGGCTTATGTGTTCTAATATTAATTTTGCGAACCATAGTTGATACCTTAGCATGTTCCTTTATCCTAACAGGGAAAGGTGGTTTCTCAATATAAGCAGTAGGTATAACTGGATCAACATTGTAAACGATAGTTTCTTCTTTACCTATGACCGGTTCTTCAATTTCTTATTTAATAGGGGGTGATATTTAAACCACTTCTCCATAGGGCGGGCAACATGACTAGAAAATGCTTCCCAGAAAGAGGCTACTGTCTCAGAGTCAAGTCCATATTTAGTGCTAAACTTATGAAAAGTGTCGGTATTCATAAAAGATTTAACACAATCGAATTCAACATTTATACCTCACTCATTACCTTTGTCGAGTTCCCAATCTTCAGAGTTGCATTTAATTCTTTCTAAGAGATCCCACTTGAAATCAATAGTCTTTTTCATATAAGAACCAGTACAAGAAGTATCGAGCATGGTTTGATCCTTATGAGAAAGCCGAGCATAAAAATTCTGAATGACAACTTCCCTCGGAATGTCATGATTGGGGCATGAATATATCATTTACTTAATCCTCCCCCAAGATAGAGCAATAATTTATCCTTCATGAGGCCAAAATTTATATATATATATATATATATATATATATATATATAATTCCGTTCACGATGAACTAGATGCATAGGATAAAACTATTGATGGAATTCCAATTGCAAACGATTCCAGTTCCACGATCCAAGATCATAACATAGCCTATACCATGTCAATGCTTTTCCCTCCAAATATAAAGGGAAAACCTTCTTCTTAACTTCATCTCCGGATAAACTTGCAAGCTTAAATAATCCACATATTTTGTTCACATATAAAAGATGCATATCAGGATGTTCAGTTCCATCTCCTGCATAAGGTTTAGCAAGCAGTTTTTCTAGCATACCCGAAGGAATTTCATAAGTAACATTTTCAGCAGCTGTTATAGGTTGAGGGGTAACTAATTGTGGTTCTGATCAAGGTGAAGATACCCCGAACAAACCCCTCAAAGGATTGTTCTCCATAGTAGCAAGTAGCAATAAATTTCAGCATGTAGTATATGTTTTTCCATACCGGATTTCACTTACCAAGAGCGCTTCACTCCTCGGAAACATGACAGAAAAGAGTCTTGATGACCCACAAGTATAGGGCATCAATCGTAGTCCTTTCGATAAGTAAGAGTGTCGAACCCAATGAGGAGCAGAAGGAAATGACAAGCGGTTTTCAGGAAGGTATTCTCTGCAAGCACTGGAATTGCAGGTAACAGATAGTTTGGTAGCAGGGTAATTTGTGATGAGAGAGTAACGGTAACAGTAAACAAGGTGCAGTAAGGTAGCCCAATCCTTTTGAGGCAAAGGACAGGCTAGAACAATCACTAGTAATAGGCACAGTGCGCTTGATGGTACACGGGAATTTCGTCTAGTCACTTTTATCATGTTGGTTCCATTCGTGTTCGCTTCTTTGATAATTTGATATGTGGGTGGACTGGTGCTAAGGTGCTGTTCTCACTTGAACTAACAACCTACTTATGACTCGCAAGCATCAGCTACTATGAGAAAAGTATTAAGACAAAGTCTAACCGTAGCATTAAACATGTGGATCCAAATCAGCCCCTTAAAAAGTAGCACATAAACTAGGGTTTAAGCTTCTGTCACTCTAGCAACTCATCATCTAATAACTACTCCCCAATGCATTCCCTTAGGACCATGAATGGTGAAGTGTCATGTAGTCGACGTTCACATGACACCACTAAGGGAATCACAACAGACATATCATCAAAATATCGAACACATATCAAATTCACATGATTACTCGCAACGTGACTTCTCCCGAGACCTCAAGAACAAAGGTAACTAATCACAAATAATATGCATGCTCAAGAGCAGAGGAGTATTGAATAGCATAATCAATATGAACATATAGTCTTCCAACAAATAAACCATATAGTAATCAACTACGCAACATAATCAACAATACTAGTCACCCACAGGTACCAATCTGAGGTTCCGGTACAAAGATTGAACACAAGAGATGATCTAGGGTTTGAATGGAGATGGTGTTGTTGAAGATGTTGATAAAGATTGGCCTCCCAAAGATGAGGGGGGTGTTGGTGATGATGATGGCTTCGATTTCCCCTTCCGGGAGGGAAGTTCCTCGGGGGAATCGCTCCGCCGGAAGGGCAAAAGTGCTTCTTCCCAAGTTCCGTTTCGAGGCGGCGGCGCTTCGTCCCAAAAGTCCTCCTCTAATTTTTCTAGGTCAAGAGTGACCATATACTAGAAGATGGCCACCGGAAGCGGGCCAGGCTGGGCACAATACACTAGGGCACCGCTAGGGGGGCTGGTGCGCCCTAGTGGGTTGTGCCCACCTCGGAGCCCTACCCCAGAAGTTTTTAGATCAAGTAATTTTTACTAAATGCAAAAATAATCTCCGTAAATTTTCAGCTTCATTGGAGTTGTGCATAATAGGTATCTCTGACGTGCTTTTCTTGAGTCCAAAATTCCAGCTGCCGGTATTCTCCCTGTTTGTGTAAACCTTGCATATTATGAGAGAAAAGGCATTAGAATCACTCCCAAAGCATTATTATTCAACAAAACAAAGTTAATAACAGTAGGAAATCATGATGCAAAATGGATGTATCATGTATAAAAACAGAAAATTTTGTTGTAATGTTTGAATTTTCATATTTTATAGGAATGTGGAAAGTTTCTGAAATTTTTACACAGTACTCTAATATAAATTACTTATTATGTCCTAGATGTTCAGAATGTTTTGAGTTACATAAGTACACCTTTTTAATTCATTGCTACAGGCTTTCTTGTTTAGATAGATTGTTGTCATAGTTTTGTTATCCTAGTGTATCCATAGCTTACATTGGTAGGTATAAATTGTGGAAATGATTATAAATAGTATATAATGTTTGAAAATTAATATGCAACTTGTATTGATGGTACATAAAGTGTTGATTTATTCTTATGTGCACTAACTTATCTCATGAGTTCTTGTCAAGTTTTGTGTGGATGAAGCTTTTAAGATTCACGAAACCATGATATGAGAGGAATTAATGAGACACAAAATCTCAAGCTTGGGGATGTCTAAGGATCCCCAAGTTAACATTACAAGAGGTCTCCAGCATCTGAGCTTGGGGATGCTATGCATCCCACCTCTCTCCGTCAACAAATACCGCTTAGCCTATGTCGAGCCTAAGTTTTTATTCGTTCACATGATATGTGCTATTCTTGGACTATATATTTGTTTTGTTTGTTGTTTGAATAAAATACTCATATCTGAAAATATTTATTGAGAGATAGTCCTCATATAGCTACTTTATTGTTTGACTACTCATTGATCTTACTTATATCTTTTTTAGAGTAGTTTGATGTTCCCTCTTGTGCTTCACTTATTGTCGTGGGAACGAACACCTATGGGGTCAAAGGGACCCCTTTCGGTTCGGCGGGGGGATGGCTCGCACAAAGAGTCGGTCTAATGAATAGCATGCAGGGATCTTTACCCAGGTTCGGGCTATACGGATGCGTAAAACCCTACTCCTGCTTGCTTGTATTGAGAGTGATTCTAGGGTTCTAGCAATAGGAGCACTGTAAGCAGTTGCCACATGTGTGAGCTAGAAAGTCCAAAAAGTTGAAAAGTCCAAAAGTCCTCCACCGTATCGCCTTGGGCCGCCTTTTATACTCTGAAGGGGATCCCAACAGTGGCGTACAGTGTGTACATGGGGTGTACAGAGCTACAATGCTATCATACCTAACACTGACGGAGTAGGACAGGCACATTTAATGCAGCGTCAGGCATTTCTGTCTGTTAGTGGGACTGGACGGGAGCCCGTCCCATCAGCGCCACTTAGCCCCCTCCAACGTCAACGCCGCGACACGCGCCCAGGTGGATCGACACCTGGCCCTGTGCGCTGGCGGGGCCTTGCCGGTGCTTCGCCTTGCTGGGGCCTTGCCTTGCAGGGGCCTTGCTTTGCTTGGGGGTTCAATAGCCCTCTCGGCAAGACCTTGCCGGTGGTCTTGATTTTCCTGTGTTGGTATATGGCACGTCCCTGCCAGGCCTTGCTGCCAGAGTGGCTACTACTGCCCGTGCACGAGTAAGGGGCACTGGAGAGCCCAAAACTCCAGTGCACCGACAGGAGCCCTCGGGCCTAGGCCACACACGTCGCGAGATGCTGTTGGGATAGGCCCAATCAGTGCATGGGCACGGGTGGCAGGGCTTTGCGGTTGTGATCATTGTGCTTGCTGGGCTTCCCCACGACATCCATTGAATGCGGAAGTGGGATACGTGCGCGGCGCAACCTTCAAATTTTTAATTACCGCGTCAGGTCATTTCCGCCACGCATGCCGCATGCATAGCAGGGAGCCAGCAATGGGCGTCCATGATTTAAAGTCCCTGGGAGAAGCAGTAACTCTAGTGCCATGGATTGGGGCAACTGGATCGAGGGCGTCACTATTGGAGGAGGTGGGCGGCGTCCTTTCGAGTGGAGGAGGGCCGGCCTCCGCGCTTCCCCCTATAAATTGGGGGCTAGCAAGGGCGACACTCATTCATCCTCCTTCCATCTTCCGACAGAAAACCTCCATAGTTCGCCTTCCCACGTCTCCTCAATCTTCAGGTAGCGCTCGCCCTTTGCCATGACCAGGGGCGGGGGCGACCACCGTCCTCTGCTCCGATGAGGAACTCTCATTGGGATCATGCCGATGCTTCAGCCATGGAGGCGGAGGGAGGTTCGAGCTCGCGCGTTGGAAGAGGCGTGAGGGGCCGCGGCCGCCGTGGCGGCCGAGGTTGGGGGAGGCGGAGCGCCGCACCACCTCCTCCTCCAATGCCAGGCCTCTCCATTAAGGAGACCCATGCCGAGGGGACGATGCTGGACTTCGCACTCGAGCTGGCTGGTCCCCTCCCAAGCCATTTGCGCCTCCCTCACCTCTTTGCCAGGGTGATGGAGGGCGATGAGCTGCCCGTCCTATGGCTGTGGGTGGCTGGTTGCTGTAATGGCGATACGCGGGTAAATGTTGAGTACCCAGGGAACTGCGTCATGTTCCTCAGGCGCGGCTGGAAGTCCTTTGCCCGCGCCCACAACCTCCAGGTTGGGCATGTCCTTCTCTTTAAAATGACGGAGGCCAATACGCTCTCTGTCAAGATTTATGGGCGCTCCGATGTCCGTCTCAGCTACTGCGAAGAGAGCTCGAGCAGCACCGAAAGCCTGTCCTTGGGCGAGAGTGATGGGGAGGACAGCGGCGAAGATAGCGACGATGAGTCTGGTCTTCGAGTGGTCAAGTCAGAGCCCGACGACTCGAGCTCGGACTAATCGCCAACCGCACCATCGCCGCCAGCCTCACACCTCTCCCCTCCCGGCAGGATGTCCTTGCCAAGGGCCTTAGTCCTGGCACTGCCTCATCTTCTAGCTGGGTCTTTTGGTAGGCCCGTGGACTTTGGCTTCTGGGCTCCATCCCCCTTTTCGCCCGCGCTGGCTCTCTCCCCCGTGCAATGCTGGTCTAGGAGGGGCCAGGTTCTTGCCTGCCAATCTGGCAGCCCTGCTCCTCCGTGCAGTGCTGGTCCAGAGGGGTCAGGCCGGACTTTTGTCGGGGGCCTCTCGCCATCTTTTTCTTATTGTAGCTCGCCTCCCCTTTCCATCTTTTTCTTCTTGTAATCTCCCCTAGGGGAGAAAGTAAAATAAATATGTACCTAGGAAAAAGCAATATCTTATGTAAATTTCACCCTATTTTGAATGACTGCGTATTATCTTCCTTGTTAGACCTTTCCTGTGTATGGAACTTTCCCTACACCTTTGTAACAGCCCAAGTGCTCCCCTTGCCATTTATGGTCATGTAACTCTTGTGAACCTCTATGTTGTCATGTGTTTGAATGATTATGTTTTTGCTTCATTGCCATTTCCATCTCATGCATCATGCATCTTGCATCATGCTCATCATATCATTTGCATACTAGTGTTGGTTGTGCTTGTGAAGTGTTGTGGTGTGAAGTGTGATGTGGTTAATGGTTATGTGTGTTGGAGTGCCACTCTAATTCCTCTCATTTCAAAACTATTCCTATCTCTCTCTTTATTTAAATTTGCTACTTGTTAAATAATTGTTTGTTCTTTTCCCTTGTTTTAAATGTTGGTCATCCTCTAAATATTCCACTAAGATTTCTAGGGCAGTCCTTCTGCCATTGTTAGGGTTCTTGCCCTTTCAAATGATTCTGAAACCATGCCAATTAAATACCAGGCAAAATAATTGCTTGATCTAAAAATGCCCTAACCACTTTAAATAAATGTCTTGCATTTTTGTGAGCTTAAAAGTATTTTTATTTTGGGAAAAATCCCCTCCTTTGTTGTTGTGGATTTATTTTTGTTCTGGGATTATTTCAAGAAAAGAAAAACCCTCCTTGTGTTTCTCTGAGAGAGAGAGAGACGGGGCGAGTGGGCCTCAACCTCCCTCGCGGCCCATCTCCCTTAGCCGCAGCCCAACCTAGCCGAGCTGACGCCTACCTGCTCCCGTTGCCTCCTTTCTGTCAGTTCAGAGCGAGAGCAGAGAGGAGAGAGCGTCGTCGTGAGCTTCAGACGACGAGGGTTGTTTACCTTGAGCCTTTTAAACCCCCTCGGCGTGCATGCCCCTTCCCTAGGGTTCCGCGCTTCTCCTCGTGCCGCCGCCATCTCTCTTCCCCCCTCCTTGTTCCTCCCGCGTGAGAGAATTCAGTGTTGCATTCGGGTTCAAAGAGAGAGCAGGGACGAAGCGCCGCCGTGCCCACCTTCTCCGACATCTCCGGTAGTCATCTGCGGTGTCCAGGTGCCGCCCACGTTCGATTCCTGGCACTAGGAGGGCCAGAGAGCCTCCACATTGTCGGGCATTGCCACGCCTTCTTCCCCTCCGCTCCGTCCAGCTCCGTCACGCCCCACGTCACCGTAGAACTTCCTTCACGTCTCTGTGTGTCGTGTCGTCGTCGTCGCCCCTCTCGGTGAGCATCATCGTGTCCCCTTCCTTGTTGCCGTGCATAGCCCATAGGTTCACCATAGTTGCTCGTAGTCGTCGCCGGCCGGACAAGGCATGGCCTTGAGGCCGTAGCCTCCGTCCCCCTTGTTGCAAGACGAGCAGGGGAACGGGTCCTCCTAGCTTCCCGCTTCCTCCTTAGCCACTCTGCGTCGCCGGAGCCCCCTCCCCCCCCCCCGCGTTGCCGGAATCGTGTCGCCATCGTTAGCCTGTCGCCGGTGTGTTCGGGTTCAGTTTCGACAGTTATCGCCGTAGTGAGTAGTAGTTAAGCAGCAAGTTTCCCCCCTTCGGTCAATAGCGCAGTGGCAATCCATCCGGCCCGAGACCGAGAGGTCTGGGGTTCGAATCCCCGGCACCCCCGTTTTTCCTTTTTTGCATTGGCTATGTTGCTGTGTGTGGTGTGCAGATCTGGTGTGGCTACACCGGATCTGATGTGGCCATATGCAGTTGTGTGTGTGTGTGTGCCTACGTGTGTGTAGGTGTGTGTAGGATTCCCTATGGCAGGGAGATCCAGTGTGGTAGTGTGTGTGTCTATCGTATGTGTGTGTGTGTGTGCTAGTGTGTGTGTATGACAGTGGGCCCATGGCCCACTTGTCATCCACTAGAGGGGCCCTGGTGTCTATGCCAGGTGGGCCCCTCCTATCTATTGTTTTTTATTTTGTTTTATTATTTTATTGTGATATAAATAGACTATTCCATTTCTGGTAATTTTTCTAAATCTGTACATGAGCATATTTAGACATGAGCATTTTTAGTAAGTTTTAACTTATGGGAATGTTAGGTTATTTTTCGAGCATGATTTTGTGAGTTTTGCAAAAGCTTACATATGGGTATCATATATGGAATTGGGGTAGAATTTTCCAATGAATCCATTGGTGCAATTTTTTTTGTCATTTGAGCAAGTTTTACAAAATGTCATTTTTGTCACAAAGTGCCATTTTGTCATTTTGGTTAGAATTAATCCATGCTTGCTATGATCTTTGTGTCAACAAGGAAGTTGTAGTATTTCATGAGTAGAATGCCATGGTATTTTATTTTGACATGATAATCTTGCATATAAGTGGGAACCATGCTCCAAAGTGGCTATTAAAATGTTGCTGTTTTCAACATGCTAAATATTTCTAAGTCTGAGAATCTGTTATTATTTTTATGCCATGATGAGTGGATGCTACCAAGTGATATGTTGTGTTTTAGCTCAAGCTCAGTGCTACTGTTTTGAAGTAGAGCCCTCTACCATTTAGTTAGTTTTCACGCATGAGGTTGTATCTACCATCATTAGTTTTCTGCTGTCAACTTGCTACCAGCTTAACTCTGGTTCCAGAAAACTGTGATTTTCTCTAAGTCCCTAGAATCTATTTCATCATGCCATCTTGTGAGCTGCATGCTTATTGATATGTGCTTCCTTTCTAGTTTGTGTAGTTGGATGAATTGGTAAGCATGTTATGTAGTTTCTATACATGTTTTGTTTGAGGTTGGAAACTTCCTGTAGCTCTTGATATTTGTTTTGAAAGTTGCCATGTTGCTGATTTGAAGCAGATTGTGTGTTTTAGTGTTTTGTGACTTGTGGGAGCTATGCTCCATGGTTTTGCTTGATGTTCGGCTCTATTGTGGTTGGTTTTTCATTTCCTAACCAGTGGATACCTTGGAATACCAAGGAATAGCCCATGTCCTTCATTGTCTTGTATTTTGCCTTCATAACTTGTCGTGAGCGTAGCGGTAGTTCCGTGACTCCCTTTCCGACGTTCTACATATGCATCTACATCAATTTTGCATGAAGCATCCATAGTTGCCATGATCATGCATGGTAAAACAACTTAACATGAGGTTTTGTCCAGAATTGTAAATAACTTAACTATTGCATGAGAAACATGACTAGCTTAGGATTGCCATGCTAAATACTTCAAATGAATCATGCATCATCTTGTTTGTGCATTGCACCTTGGTTGGTTGTTTATTGTTGCTGTTTCTCTTAGGTAGACGCGAGTGTTGAACCTGAGTACGAGGATCCACGAGAGTACCACTATGAGGACCCTGCTCTTTGTCACTCTAAAGAACCAACAGGCAAGATGATCGTACCCGGATCCCGACACTATTTTTGATTTGCTAGATGTCTTGCTCTTATCGTTACATATGCGTTACCTACCACTTGAATGTCAAGCCTCCTACATTACCATGATAGCCTCTAACCCCTCCACTACCTAGCAAACCTTGTTTGGCTAAGTTACCGCTGCTCAGCCCCTCTTATAGCATTCTTAGTTGCAGGTGCAGGTTGTTTCCATGTGATAACATGGATATATGGAGATATCACAATATTTACTGCTATTTAATATAATGCACATATATATCTTGGTATGGTGGAAGGCTTGGCCTTTTGCTCGGTGTTTTGTTCCACTTTACCGCCATAGTTACTTGTTACCGGTGTTATGTTTCCATATTTTGCGCTCCTAACATGCTCGGGGTTGTTATGGGGACCCCCTTGATTATTCGGCTGAGATTAAAACTTGTCTGGCAAGACCCAACTTTGGTACTATATTTTCTTAACAACCAAATAAAATTGCATAGGGATTAGCTACCCCATGGATTAATCAACAACCCGGGCCAGTGCTCCACATGAGTGTTTGTCCAAAAATGGTAGTAGTCGGGGCCACCAACGGGTGTGCCAGCCGGAAACTTAGCCCATCCATCGTGTCTTGAGAACGAGATACACGGCTCTTATCGGGTTCGTCGACACGTCGGGAGGTCTTGCTGGACTTGTTTTACTTTTCTCGAATGGCTTGCGTGAGGGACTCTGATTTTCTTCATGCTATATCGAGGTGTCGGACTCCCTTTGGGGTTGCCTAGGATGATCACAAGATTCGTGGTCGAGGTTATTCCCACGGAGAATGGTTAATTTATGATGGACTAGTTGGATTACCCCGGTAGGGTTAAATCTTTCGGAAAGCCGTGCTCGTGGTTATGTGGCAACTTGGATATTTTGTTTAACACCCGGTTCTAGTTAACTTGAAGTAAACTCCAATAAAGTACACCAACTGTGTGAGTAACCGTGATCATCTCTGCTCGTGAACATGAACTGAGAGAGAACACGGTGGGGTTATGTTTGACGTAAGTAGGTGTTCAGGATCGCTTAGTGATCATGCTAGTTCTCGATTGTTTATCGTAGACCACATATTTACTTTCATGTTCTCGTAAGTTAGCCACCATAAAATGCTTAGTGCTGCTGCAAACTAAACACTTACCCCATCCAACCCAACAAGCTTGAATAGTCTTGGTACCCGGTTGTGAGATTGCTGAGTCCCCATGGCTCACAGATTACTACAACAAATATAAGTGCAGGTGCAGATGAGATCGTGCCAGATGATGTGATGCAGTTCCAGCGGGAGTATAACGAGGAATGTGGCAGGATGTACGTCACATATCTAGACAAGTAGAGTGGCCTTGGTCATGATCTTCGGGGCTAGCAAGACAGTTTCATCGCATCTTTTCTCGTTTGTTTTCGTCTGTAGTCGGACCCTGTCTTTTGAATGATGCTTGAATAAACTGTGTGGAATTGTAATTTAGCATGTGGCGAGTGTAAGACAACTCATATACTACTCTCTTCATAAATGTATGTGATGATAATGAACTTGCGAAATGACTAGATGCTCCTCTATCCCCGACGGGGCCCCCATGCCCAAATATGGATAGGCCTTACAGCCTTCTCGGGAATATCTTGCCGACACGCGTAGCCCTACCACGAGCACTTCGAGGAGCGGGTCCTTAGCAGCCTGTTGGCAGTGCTACTGCCGGCAAGATACCTTGGCGTCCTTGGTACAACCGTTCAAGGTGTTGGTCTCGCTCGAAACAGAATAAAGGTGCGAGCGCTATCACTTGAGTCGTTGAGCGGACTCGAAACAAAAACAAGGAGTGCGGACGCGACCACCTAAGCCGTCGAGCTGTCCCGAACACGGTGAGGGCGCAGCCAATCGCAACAAGGTTCCTTCGCATGCAGGTTTTCCATACAGAAGTCAAGATCGCCCAAGGAAAATAACCTTACGACAAGGATTCACTTGGGGTTTTCGCAACTTATCTTTTTGTTGCCGTGCTCCCTGCGGCAAGTGTTTTTTGGGACGTCACTCATAGGTATCCGTACCACCATTCCCCCCGGCAAAGCTGCACGCGAGATGCAACTCTTCGGACAAACATGTGCATAAGTAAACATGAGAATCAATCAGGATTGCGGAACACTTATCTTTATTTAACTACGCACAGGGTCTGAGCCTGGCTTTGTACCAAGGATTACATGCTTTAGCGGCAAGACTTATACAAAAGGTGGTTGTCGAGAGGCCCAGCAACCGTGCCTCATGGGTAGAACTTGCAAAGGTGTTCGATAACCCAGGAGTTGCTCACTAGGATGCCATCTTCTATCTCCTGGCAGACAGCGCCAGGCCTGGTGACTTGTACTACCTGATAAGGGCCTTCCCACTTTGGCGTCAACTTGTTGGAATTCTTGGCGGACTGAACTCGTCGAAGAACAAGGTTGCCTTCCTCAAGATTTCTGGCATTAACTTTGCGGCTATGGTAGCGGCGCAAAGCTTGCTAGTAGCGTACAACTCTCACAACAGCCTAAAGACGGTCTTCCTCAAGAAGCGTCGCGTCGTCTTGCCGCAACTGCTCTTTCTCTAGCTCATCATAAGCGAGCACTCGAGGAGACCCGTATATAAGTTCCATGGGGAGAACTGCCTCCGCCCCATAGACAAGGGAGAAGAGTGTCTGACTGGTAGCTCGATTCGGTGTTGTTCTGATTGACCAAAGAACCATCGGCAACTCATTAATCAAGTTCCTTCCGCACTTTTGCAGCCTATCAAAAGTTCTTGTCTTGAAGCCTCGCAGCACTTCAGCATTAGCCCTCTCCGCTTGGCCGTTGCTCCTCGGGTGGGCAACGGAAGAAAAAAAGATTCTGTGACCAAGGTCTTGGACATATTGCATGAAGGTGCGACTCGTGAACTGTGTGCCGTTGTCAGTGATGATCTTGTTGGGAACACCAAAGCGGCAAACTAGTCCCTTGAAGAACTTGACGGCTGACTGTGCTGTCACCATTCTCACTGCTTCCACTTCCGGCCACTTTGTGAACTTGTCGATTGCAACGTACAAGTACTCAAAGCCCCCGGCAGCGCGGGGAAAGGGGCCCAAGATGTCAAGCCCCCAGAACAAAAATGGCCAGGAGAGAGGGATTGTTTTAAGTGCTTGAGCCGGTTGATGTAATCTCTTTGAATGAAACTGGCATGCTTCACACTTGGTTACTAATGTCGTTGCATCCTGGAGGGTAGTGGGCCAAAAGAAGCCTTGCCAAAATTCCTTTCCGGCAAGGGCTCTTGATCCTATCCTATGTGGGAGCCACATATGCCTCCATGTACCTCTGTCAACAGCTCCAGTCCATCTTCCTAGGAAATACAATTGAGTTCCACACCGTTCGACCTCTTTCTATATAGGACGTTGTCCACGAACTGGTACATATTAGATCGGCGGGCTATTTTCTCTACTTCTTCTTGTTCCCCGGGAAGTTCTCCCATCTGAAGGAAACGGACGATGTGATGTGCCCATGTTGGAGCATGGGCTCAACAACAAGTACTAAAGGCATATCCTCTGCCGGGGTAGCATTTGTCTCAACAGCATGGGCCTCAGGACCTGCCGAAGCCTGTTGCACCCCGGCAAGCCTGGTGGGAGTGTGCGCTTCCACGGCAAGAGCCGGGGGCCCTGCAGGAGCACAGTTCTCACCGACAAGCCTGCCGTTCTCTCTGGTAACCTTCTCACCGGCGGCTTCCGGGAGCCCTGCCAGGAAATACTTCCTGGAACTTAACTTCCTTCTCTTCTCTTGCCCAGTTGATGGTCTCACAAAGGGTTGAGTTAGTTGGAGCACGAAAGTTCCCCATTCCACAGGTAACTTAAGAGCACACTTTGACAGGCCATTGACAACGTTGTTCTCTACACATGGAACGTGCTCCATTTGCAGGCCATCAAAACATTCTTCCAACTTCCTCACTTCATCTACATAGGCTTCCATCAACGGGATCTGGTGATCTTTGTTCACCTGTCTGACGACAAGTTGAGAATCACCCCTGACAATAAGTTTCTTGATCCCAAGGTCTGTCACAATCTTGAGACTGGCAAGCATCCCTTCGTACTTAGCAGTGTTGTTCTTTAATCTCTCCCGGGGAAAGTGCATCTGGATCACATATCTGAGGTGCTCGCCAGTGGGTGCGACAAGCATCACTCTAGCACCGGCGCCTTGTAGCGAGAAAGCTCCATCAAAATACATGATCCATTCTCGATCGGTTTCCTTACCGGGGAGAGTTGACCCTGGAACTTCTTCATCTAGCGTTGGGGTCCATTCCGCAATGAACTCCGCCAAGGCCCTGCTCTGTATGGTCAAAGTGCTTTCAAACTTAAGACCAAAGCTCGATAGTTCCAAAGCCCACTCCACAATCCTGTCGGTAGCATCCGGGTTCTGCAAGATCCGCTGTAGCAGCGGGTGACTATGGTGATCTCATGTGCTTGGAAGTAATGGCGCAGCTTCCTCAAGGCCATAAGAAGGCCGAAGAGAAATTTTTGCACGCTGTAATATCTTGACCTAGCCCCCTGCAATAAGGAGCTGACAAAATAGAATGATCGCTGCACCACCTTCTTCTTCTGGATTGTCTCATTTAACTGCACAAATCCTTCTTTGTCGGCACCAGACCCTACCGGGGAATGTCCTGGCTTGTCGCTTGGCGGACATGCCATTGTTGCTGCCTCTTCATCAACTTCTCTTTTAGCCACTAGTGCAACACTCACCACTTGAATTGTTGCTGCCAGATACAGTAGCAACGGCTCTTGTGGTTTTGGCGCAACTAGGACTAGCAGAGAGGAGAGGTACTTCTTCAAATCCTGCAGCGCTTCCTCCGCTTCCGGAGTACATTTCATTGGATATGCCTTCTTCAAGATTTTGTAAAAGGACAGGGCGCGCTCAAAAGATTTTGAGATGAACCTGCTCAGAGCAGCAACCCAGTCGGCAAGACGTCGCAAGTCTTTGACTCGTCTTGGTGCTTCAATTTTCTCAATTGCTTTGATCTTGTCGGGATTTGCTTCGATTCCTCGTTGAGATACAAAGAACCCGAGAAGCTTGCCGGATGGTATGCCGAACACACACTTCTCAGGGTTGAGCTTCATGTTGATCTTGCGCAAGTTGGCAAATGTTTCTTCTAGGTATGATATGAGCGCAGCCTTGTCCTTGGTTTTGACCACTATGTCATCCATATAAACCTCCATATTTCTATGTAGCTGGGGCTCAAAACCAATCTAGACTGCTCTTGCAAAAGTAGAACCAACACTTTTCAACCCGAAAGGCATATGCAGAAAGCAATACGTACCACATGGGGTGATAAATACGGTCTTGTCCTCGTCTTCCTTAGCCATAAAAATCTGATGATAACCGGAATAGGCGTCAAGGAAAGACAACAGATCGCAAACGGCGGTGGAGTCCACAATTTGGTCGATGCGCAGCAAGGGAAAAGGATCTTTGGGGCAGGCTTTGTTGATGTCTGTGAAATCAATGCACGACCTCCATTTTCCATTCGCCTTGAGCACCACAACCGGGTTGGCCATCCATGTTGGATGGAGTACTCCTCTAATCAAGCCAACTGCCTCTAGTTTCTTAATCTCTTCGGCAATAAACGGTTGCCGCTCCAAAGCTTGCTTCCAGACCTTCTGCTTGATGGGCCGCGCGTGTGGGCAGACGACAAGGTGGTGCTCAATCACCTCCCTGGGAACACCGGGGATGTCAGATGGTTTCCATGCAAACACATCGACATTCGCCCGCAGGAAGGAGACGAGCGCGTTTTCCTATTTGTCGTCAAGGGTGGAACTTATGGTGAAAGTTCCCGCCGTGCCGTCCTCCTTGGCAAGCACCTTCTTGGTCTTTGGCGGAGCAGCCTTGGACCTTTTGCTCTTGCCGGTGGAGCTCTCTGGCACATCATCAACGGGAGCGCAACACTCCGAGGAGGTGTGCTTGCCGGAATGTGCACCAGAGGCTAGTCTTCTTCCCCCCGGGAGCTTCAGTGACAGGAGCAAGTGCCTTGACGGCAGGTGCTGTGACCGCACCCCGGTAGAGTTGGCCAGCGCAGATAAGTGCACTTTTCTTGTCGGAGTTGATGGTGATGACGCTCATTGGCCCGGGCATCTTCAGCATGTTGTAAGCAAAGTGGGTGGCTGCCATGAACTTGGCCAGTGCCGGGCGACCAAGAACGCCGTTGTACGGCAACGAGATCTTGGCGACGTAAAAAATGATCTTCTCCGTTCTGAAATTGATATCACTGCCAAATGTCACCGGTAGTGTGACCTTGCCCTTCGTTTGAGTTCTCCCTGAATTGACCCCTTGGAAAGCGCCTGTCGACTCAAGATCTTCGACAGGAATCTGCAGCCTTTGGATGACATCAGGTGAGACCAGGTTCAGGCTGGCCCCACTGTTGACTAACATCTTCGTCACCTTGAGGTTGCGGATTGTTGGCGAAACCAACAACGGCAAGCACCCGACCACAGTTACGCGATCAGGGTGATCCTCGGCATTTAAGATGATAGGAGTGTTGGACCATTTCAGAGGTCTCTGTGCGCCGATAAAGGGCTCCGTCGCATTAACCTCGCGCCCCACTGTTTAAGTTGGTGGTGGGAGGAATGCGATGAGGCACCTCCCTCTATGCACATCATCTCCGTAGCCTTCTGGAACTCATGCTCGCTGGACTCATCGTCCTCTTCGACGTCATCATCATATCCCTCTTGCTTGTCACGGCCATGGGCAGGTCGGTCTTTTTGTTGCTTGGGCTTGCCGCAGCGGCCCCCTCGGCCGACACATTTATTGCCGGCTCCCTCGGCACCATCCTGGCCTTTCTCCTTGTCTCGCCTTTCGTACTCGGCCTTCTGCTTCTCGACAAGCTTCTCAACTTGTCGGCAGTCTTGGAGATCATGGCCTTTGGTGCGATGGATCTTGCAATACTGCTTGCCGGAGTCTTCGGGCTTGCCGGTAGCCGCTAGGGCATGGCAGGAGGTGCACCCGTTAACATCGTTGTCGGGTTCATCAACCTTGCTCTTTTTGGCGGCATCGTGGTTGCCAGATCCCTCAACAGCAAGTACGGTCTTTCCCTTGCGCTTCTTGTTCCGCTGCCGACCTTTCTTTGTCGGGGTAGCAGTGTCTTCATCTTCAGAGTCGACCCCTGTGTCGGCGTCTTTGCCGGGGAGTCTCCTCCCTTCTTCAGCCCGATTACATTTGTCCGCCAAAGCATAAAGTTCGGCGACGTCCCCGACTCTATTCATCGCCAGCTCTTCCCGCATCCTGCGGTTGTGCACGTCTGATGGAATGCGCTAATAACAGCGGTAGGATGAACGTCTAGGATGTTGTGATGCAGGCAGATGAACCTTTGGATGTACTTGCGTAAAGTTTTGCCCTCCTTCCGAGGGATGATGTGTAGATCACTTTCCTGGCCAGGAGCTTGATGACGCCCTGTGAAGGTGCCAACAAACTCGTGGCACAGGGCTGCCCAGGAGGCGATGGACCCCTCTGGAAAGTGCATCAACTACGACCTGACATTGGGCTTAAGCACCAACGGGAAGTAGTTGGCGAGTATCTTGTCGTCGCGGTCCCCGACAGCCTGCACCGCAATGGTGTAGATGCTCAGGAACTCTGACGGATGAGTTTTGCCATCATACTTCTCCGAGACTTCTGGCTTGAACATGCGGGAGTTGGGCCACTGGACTTGCCATAGCTCACGGGTAAACGCTGGACAACCGACCTCGTAAGGTAGGCTGATAGGATACCCTGGCATAGACTTGTCTACAGTGGGCCCCGCGTGCCTATCAGACTGGAGGCGCGCTTCCTGCCGTCACTCGATTGCAGTTCGAGTGTCTTCCTTGCCACGTTCTTGCAGAATTTGACGCTGATCGTGGCGTGTCCGTGGGTCAGACGATGCCATCGAGTAACCATCGTAAGCGTCCGTCCGTCGGGTCTGTGACTAGCGATGTTGCTGTGGACTAGAATGCGTTGAAGTCGCGCCGCCTCCAGTCCTCCCACCACTGGCGTGGGCCGGCTTGGTGGACTGAAACTTATTTGTGAGGCCTAGGAGGCTTTGAATGGTGGCTCTCCACTTGTCGAGCTTCTCCGCAACATGAGGGAAGTTTAGGAGTAGTTGCGCCTGTGCCATCTCTTCCTCTGACGTGGCCGGCTGCGAACGGCGGGATGAACGTGAGGTGCTCTGACTCCTAACCGTGTTAGAAGGAGCACCGCTGCGGTCTCGCGTCGGCATGCCACCTCCGCTTGCATGCTAGTGAGCATGTTGGTCCCGCGCATCTTGGGAATGATGCGCATGATCTTTCCCATGGGAACATTGAGAACTGCGGGCGTCGTGGCACGGGTCTCCACGTGCGTCCTGAGAAGGTCGCGACATAGGCGCCGGTGTGGGTGCCTTGGAAGATACTCTTCCGCCCCCGGAGTTCACCATACCACCTGTAGGCGGTACCGCTCTGTCTTGATACCCAGGGGCGCAGGGGTTCTAATTGTCGCCATGGGTGTCCCCGCGGCAAGCGGCACCTCTTGCTTGGCCTTGGTCATGGGAGCGTCGCGGAAGTTCAGAACCTTCGCCTCCTCCTCCTCCACCCACGTCTATGCCATCTCCTATCTGTGCAGATATAGGGATGGCGGACGCGGATGGGCCAACTACTGTCAGGCCCTTCTTCTTGGGGGCCATGGCGATGATGAGTGTGAAGAAACTGGCGTGCTGATTACCAGAACGGGTTTGGGTTCGCACGACCTATCCTGCCCCCTACCTGGCATGCCAAAGATGTCGTGGGAACGAACACCTACGGGATCAAAGGGACCCCTTTCGGTTCGGCGTGGGGAAGGCTCGCACAAAGAGTCGGTCTGATGAACAGCGCGTGGGGATCTTTACCCAGGTTCGGGCCACACGGATGCATAAAACCCTACTCCTTCTTGGTTGTATTGAGAGTGTTTCTAGGGTTCTAGCTATAGGAGCACTGTGAGCAGCTGCCACATGTGTGAGCTAGAAAGTCCCAAAAGTTGAAAAGTCCAAAAGTCCTCCACCGTATCGCCCTAGGCCTCCTTTATACTCTGAAGGGGATCCCAACAGTGGCATACAACATGTACACGAGGTGTACAGAGCTATAGTGCTATCATACCTAACACTGAACGAGTAGGACAGGCGCATTTAATGCACCGTCAGGCATCTATGTTCGTCAATGGGATGGGACGGGAGCCCATCCCACTGTGCCGCTTAGCCCCCTCCAACGTCGACACCGCGACACACGTCCAGGTGAATCGACACCTGGCCCTGTGCGCTGGCGGGGCCTTGCCGGGGCTTCGCCTTGTCGGGGCCTTGCTTTGCCTGGGGGTTCAATAGCCCTCCCGGCAAGACCTTGCCGGTGTTCTTGATTTTCCTGTGTTGCTATCTTGCAAGTCCCTGCTGGGCCTCGCTGCCAGGGTGGCTACTACTGCCCGTGCACGAGTAAGGGGCACTGGAGAGCCCAAAACTCTAGTGCACCGACACCTATAACCTAAGAGAAATGTTGAATGAATTGAATGTCGTAAATGTGACATTATATATGCTTCATATGCTTGTCCCATGGGGAGTAATGACTTCACATACAAGAAGTATAAGCGATAATATTTTTTGGAAGCTAGTAAACATAGCATTGGTTACTTAAACAATTCATGAAAGAATATTGAAGAGAGATTTCACATATAAATATGCAATCTTGGACATCTTCTATGATTGTGAGCCCCCATTAATTATTTTCAAACTTGATCAAGTAGTTGATGTTGGACAAGGAATACAACATAACGGTTAGGTTTGTTTATATTCACATAGAAGTTATATTGTCATGGGTACTCTAACATGTGGTGCTTTCTTAGGATCTTTTGCTAGCCAAAAAATCGTACTAAGTAGAGATACTACTTGTGCATCCAAAACCCTGAAACCCAGTTTCTTGCCATGACAGTCCACCATATCTACCTATGGATTGAATGAGATCCTTCAAGTAAATTGTCATCGGTACATGAAGCAATAAAAATTGCTCCTACATATGTATGATCCTCTATTGGAAGGGAAAATAAGTTTTGTACGAACTTGTGATAGTGAAGAAATAAAAGCGATGGGCTGCATAATAAAGGTTGCTATCACAAGGGGCAATAGAGTGACATTCCTTTCCAATAAGAGCTTGCGCATCCATAAATAAAAAAGTGCATGACAACCACTACTTCCCTCTGCAAAGGGCATATATTTTACTTTCATGTATTTACTTTTCTATGTTTACTTGTATGCAAGAGTCAATAATATTCATCCCTATTCCAACCTACTAATTCTTTAGTTGGCAAGCATCATGTGGTGGGGAAAGATCCGGGCACATATATCTAGTTGAATATAGGTGATCATAATTCATTATTGTTGACATTATCCCTAAGATAAATAAGTTGGGAGGCGAAATGTTAAGCCCATATCTTCCTATGTGTTTGACTGAAATTATGTATCCAAAAAGTATACTTTGTGTGTAAGTGATCATGGAAGACTAAATGATAGTTGAGTATGTGGAATTTGCTAAGTTAAAGCTCTTACATAAAGCCTTGCTGAAAATAAGATGAATTCTAATTGTTTGAAGACTGGAAACATAGTTCCCCAGTTTTCAAGAAAGTTTATGGTCTATACTTCAACATGTGAATTGCTTGGTACTTGATCATGAGAAGTTTTATGAGAAAAGAGTTGTTGTTTATGATAATAGAAAAAGTGATTGGAATTATCATTGATTAAACTTACATGCTATGCTAGCATTCACACTTCATAAATTACTTATTTTATCATTTACCTACTCGAGGACAAGTACGATTTAAGCTTGGAGATGTTGATACGTCTCCAATGCATCGATAATTTATGAATTTTCCATGCCATATTCACATATGTCTACAATATTTATATATGGGTTTGATGCATTTTATATGATTTAATTGGAACTAACCTCGACTGACGATGTTTTCAGTAGAATTAGTGCGGTGTCATTTTTGTGCAGAAAACGAAAGTTCTCGGAATCGCCCGGAACTATTTAATGATTTTTCTAGAATTAAGGAGGTCCAAGAAGCTTCGAGGGAGGACCAGGGGACCCACGAGGAGGTGCCATGGTAACCAGGCATGCCTTGAGGGGTGGTCATGCCCACTTACATTGGGACCACTCCGTGCCTCCGTTTCGCATGATTCCAACGCTGAAAAATCATATAAATCCCAAGAAAACGAATTAACCTAGAACTTCATGTTCGTCGTTGCAACTCTCTATATCAAAGAAATCCCATCCAGAGCCCTTTCCGGTACCCTGCCAGAGGGGGAAATCATCACTAGAGGCCATCTTCATCATCCCGACGATCTACATGTCCAAGAGAGAGTAGTTCACCCTCGGGGCTGAGGCTATGTACCAATAGTTATGTGTTTGATCTCTCTCGTGTTCTTGAGATGTCAGGATCTTGATGTATCACGAGCTTTGTTAATATAGTTGGATCATATGGTGTTCTTCCCTCTCTATCTTCATGTGATGAATTGATTCTTTCCCTATGAGGTTTTGTTATGTCGGATTGAATATTGGATACAAGATCACTTGATGTATATCATGCATGTGGATACCCCTGGTGAAAATGGGGTGTTTCACTGATTCTCTTGATATATATTTTGGTACTCAACTTGCGGATTCCCGTGGTGACAATGTGGTAATCTATGCATATGGGTTGATACATGTTCTTGCCTACTTTATCCAATAGAAATATTGGGTACTCTTTGAAGTTCTTTTGCACGGATTCAATATGATGAATCTAAAATTGTTTGATGCATATTCTATAATTGACTCACGAATACTTGTGGTGACATTGGAGTGTCTAGGTGACATAAGAGTTGATTGATGCGTATCATATGGTGTTATTTTAGTATGAACTCTAGGGCTGTTTGTGACACTTATAGGAATACCTTAATAGATTGATCGGAAAGGATGAGCTTGATGTGGTTCTACTGCCTACAACAATTTCATCGTATGTTCTCCGCTATATATGAACTCTGGAGTGATTCTTTATTGCACGTTGAGGGATGATCATATGATTCTATTATGTTAGCATTGTTGAGAGATTGCACTAGTGAAAGTATGAACCCTAGGCCTTATTTCCAAGCATTTATGTAACATTTTGCTCGTTGTTTGTCACTTGCTACCTTGCTGTTTTTATCTTTTCAAATTACAAAACCCTATATCTACTATCCATATTGCACTTGTATCACCATCACTTCGCCGAACTACTGCACCTATACAATTTGTCATTGTATTGTTTGAGAGAGACCATCTTCATCCTACACCGCCCACGGATTGATAAACCTTAGGTCATCCACTTGAGGGAAAATTGCTATTGTCCTACAAAACTCTACACTTGGAGGCCCAACACGAGTCTACAAGAATAAAGTTGTGTAGTACATCATAACCTATTTTCGCCGACAAGTTTGAAATCATAATTAGGTTCTTTAACTACAAAATATGCTTTGTGTTCTAATTCTAGAGGTAAATAACAAGCTTTTCCATATACAAACTTTTAAGGGGACATACCCATAGGATTTTTATAAGCAGTTTTATATGCCCACAATCCATGATCTAGTTTCCTAGACCAATTCTTCCTAGATCTGTTAACGGTCTTCTGCAAAATAAACTTAATTTCTCTATTGCTCAATTCAACTTGAGCACTATATTGAGGACGATATGGAGATGCAATTCTATGACTCACATCATATTTAGGTAAGAGTTTACGAAATTCACCATGAATAAAATATGGACCACCATCAGTCATTAAATATCTAGGTACTCAATACCTCGGAAAGATAACTTATTTAAGTGTTTTAATAGAAATGTTTTGAACGGCACTACTGGTTGGAATTGCTTCTACCCACTTAGTAACATAATCAGCACTGACTAAAATACAGATATATCCATTGGAGGAAGGAAAATGTCCCATATAATCAAATCCCCAAACATGAAATGGTTCAGTAACAAGTGAAAAATTCATTGGCATTTCATGACGTCTACCATTATTGCAAATTCTTTGACATTCATCACAAGAAAGGACAAACTTACATGCATCCTTAAAGAGAGTAGGCCAATAAAAACCTGACTACAATATCTTATGTGTGGTTCTGTCTTCCGCATGGTGTTCTCCATATGCTTCGAAATGACACTTGCATAGGATTTGTTCTTGTTCATGCTCTGGTATACAACGTCTAATAATACCATCTACTCTTTCTTTATATAAATGTGGGTCATCTCAAAAGTAATGTCTGAAATCAAAGAGAAACACTTTCTTTTGTTGGCATGTGAAATTGGGTGGTATATATTTGGCAGCAATGTAATTAGCATAATGTGCATACCAAGGAATATTGCAAGAGGTAGGAGGTTTTATAACAACTAACTTCTCATTAGGAAAACTATCATTAATAGGTAGTAGGTCATCAAGAACATTTTATCCTAGACAAATTATCTACTACGGGTTTTTAACCCCCTTCGTATCAACAATATGCAAATCAAACTCTTGAAGTAAGAGAACCCACCTGATCAGTCTAGGTTTAACATCTTTATTTTCCATAAGATATTTAATAGCAACATGGTCAGTGTGAATTATTACTTTAGAATCAACAATATAAGACATGAATTTATGACATGCAAACGCAACTGCTAGAAATTCTTTTTGGTAGTAGCATAATCCTTTTGAGCGGTGTCTAGAGTTTTACTAGCATAGTGAATAATATTCAACTTCTAATCAACTCTTTGTCCTAGAACAACACCAACAACACTAGCATCACACATTATCTCAAAGGGTAGGTTCCTGTCAGGTGGTTGACAATTGGTGCAAAAATTAAGGCTTGCATAATTATTTCAAAAGCACATGATACGTTCCTTAGTGCAATCAATTTTAACATTAATAGTATTTAGGAAAGGTCAACAAAATATAACGGAATTTTTTATATCTTGTAATGATCCAAGGACTAAGAAACCATTAGGGTATTTATTCTTTACCACACAATACCTCAACATTTCTCACAGTCCCAAGTGGTGAAATAGTTTCTCTGTGTGCAAGCTTAATAGTAGCATCAATATCTTCTAACCCAGTAGGAACAATATTATGCATAATTTCTTGATAAATAGTAAATGGAACAGCACTAACACTAGCATCCATATCACATAAGGCATGATACCAATGATTTACAATCTTAACAGAAACAACTGGCATGCCAACAATATGTCTATGTTTAACTTTAGAATATCTGTTAGCAGTACGAGATGCTTCATCACAAATATATATATAATTCCCATCCACATTATCAACCAATAGATCCTTAATCATTGCAACTTTAGGTTCTACCTTTATTTGTTCAGAGAGTCTTGTAGTTTTATATTACTTTTATTAACCACAGTTGCAACCTTAACATGTTCTCTAATCCTAACAGGAAAGGTGGTTTCTCAATATAAGCAGTAGGCACAAGTGTATCAACATTATAAATGATTGTTTCTTATTTAGCTATAACAGGTTTCTCACAAGTTTGTTCAATAGGTGGGAAAATTTTAAACCAATTCTCCTTAGGGAGATCAACAAGAGTAGCAAATGATTCACAAAAAGTATCTACTATCTTAGAGTCAAGTCCATACTTTGCACTAAATTTATGAAAAGTTTCAGTTTCAAAAAAATATTTAACGAAATCAAAACTCTAGACTTATACCTAACTCTTTACCTTTGTCGATTTCCCAATCTTCAGAGTTGTGTTTAATTCTTTCCGGAAGATCCCATTTTAATTCAATAGTTTTCTTCATAAAGGAACCACTAGAAGAAGTATCAAGCGTTGATTGATCATCATGAGAAAGCCGATCATAAAAGTTTTGTAAGATTATTTCGCTTGAGAGCTCATGATTGGGGCATGTGTGCATCCTAGATTTAAGCCTCCCCAAGCTTGAGCGATACTTTCTCCTTTCTGAGGCCAAAAATTATATATATAATTTCGATCATGATGAAACAAATGCATAGGATAAAACTTTTGATGGAATTCCAGCTTCAATCAATTCGAGTCCCATGTAGCGGCATCATCCAATAGCCTATATCAAATCAATGCCTTTCCCTCCAAAGATAAAGGGAATACCTTCTTCTTAGCACCATCTTCAGATAAACCTGCACACTTAAATAATCCAGAAATTTCATCTATATAGATCGAGTGCATATCAAGATGTATTGTTCCATCTCCTGCATAAGTATTAGCAAGCAGTTTATCTAACATACTCGAAGGAATTTCATACTAAATATTTTTAGTAGCTTCAATAGGTTGAGGAGCGGTTGTTGCCCCTCAAAGGGTTATCTTACATAGTAAAAAGTGACAGTGAATTTTAGCACGTAACAGAAGTGTTTCCTTACCAAATTCCAGTAACCAAAGGCGCTTCACTACCCGACAATGACGCCAGAAAGAGTCTTGATGAACCACAAGTATAGGGGATCAATTGTAGTCCTTTCTATAAGTAAGAGTGTTGACCCCAACGAGGAGCAGAAGGAAATGACAAGTGGTTTTCAGTACAGAGGTTCCTTCAAGCACTAAAAGTAGAGGTGATAAATATTTTTATAGTAGGGTAATTTGTAACAAGTAACAAGTAACAATGGTAGCAATGGTGCAGAAAGGTGGCCCGACCTTTTTGTAGAAAAGGACAAACCGGAACGTACTCTTGTATGAAGAAAAGGGCTCTCGAGGACACATGGGAATTTCGTCTAGTCATGGTTCATCATGTTTAGTTGATTTGTGTTCGTTACTTTGATAATTTTATATGTGGGTGGATCGGTGCTAGGGTGTTGTTGTTACTTGAAAAAACAACCCACTTATGGTTACCCCCTCTCGCAAGCATCCACACCTACGAAAGAATAATTAAGATAGATCTAACCATAGCATTAAACATGTTCCAAATCAGCCATAAAACAACTCATAAACTATGGTTTAAGCTTCGGTCACTCTCGCAACCCATCATCTCCTTATCATTTCCCAATGCGTTTAGGCCCAACTATGGTGAAGTGTCATGTAGTCGACATTCACACGACACCACTAAATGAAAGAGCAACATAAACATCATCAAAATATCGAACGAATACCAACATCACAGGATTATTTATGACAAGACTTCTCCCATGTCCTCAAGAATGAAAGGAACTACTCACAAAGCATCATAATGTTCAAGATCAAAGTTATAATTAATATGCTTAAGGATGTGAATATGTGATCGTCCACCAATTAAACCAACTAGCATCAACTACAAGGTGTAATAAACACTACTAGCAACCTGGAGGTACCAATATGAGATTTGGAGACAAAGGTTAAATACAAGAGATGAACTAGAGTTTGAGATGAGATGGTGTTGTTGAATATGTCGATGAAGATTGATCCTCCCATGATGGAGGAAATGTCGATGATGACAATGGCTTCGATTGCCCCTCTAGGTGGGAAGTTTCCCCGACGGAATCGCTCTATCGGAGAGCAAAAGTGCTCCTGCCCAGGTTCTGCCAGAAGTCTTATTATGATTTTTATAGGTTAAACATCATCATATAGGAGAAGATGGGCAACAGAGGCCTTCTAGGTGGCCCACGAGCTAGGGTGGCATGCCTTGGGGGGTAGGGCGCACCCTAGCTCGTGGCCACCTGGTGGGTCCTCCTTTGTTGATTCTTTTGCCAATAATTTTATCTTTTCCAAAATAATTATCTCTCAATTTTTAGCTCATTTGGTGTCCAGAGAATATCCAACTCTTTGGTGGTCAAAATTCCAGCTGCCGACAATATCTCTCATTAGATTAAACTTGCAATATAAGAGAGAAAATGCATTAGGATTGCATCATAAAGTGTAATAATGATTCAAAACATAATAAATATCAATGAAAAAACATGATGCAAAATGAACGTATCATATGCGTGTAAATTGTGGGTGATCCAGAACATTGGTAATAATAAAGATAAAGTCGCTATTATAAAGGTGAATAATTCAACTGAAATAAATAACTTGAACTGTAAATGGGACTTGAGATAAATGAGATTAAAGCATTATTGGGGGTCCGGAATCCCCTCTAGTGTGCATTGATACTTTTGATCTGCGTTGGGTTTTCCATGAATGAGGAGCGGGTGATGCAGCACAATATAGATAAGTATTTCCCTCAATGAGAATCAAGGTTATAGAACTAATAGGAGTAGCACGCTGATAACCCACAAGTGTAGGGGATCGTTTGAAGCCTTTTTCGATAAATAAATGTGTCAAACCCAACAAGGAGCTAAAGGTAGAACTAATATTCCCTCAAGTTCTATCGACCACCGATACAACTCTACGCACGCTAATGCTTACTTTACCTAGAACAACTATGAAACTATTTTGTAGGTGATAGGATAGTTTGCACAAATAAAACTAGAAATACTTTGCGGGGATAAAACTATGAGTAAAAAATCAAGATAATAAAGTTAGTTGTTTAGTAGAAAGATTTTGTCAAACAAGAAGGTTATTTGTCCCTAGACAATCGATAACTTTAGACCGGTAATCATTCTTGCAATTTACATGAGGGAGAGGCATGAGCAAACATACTTTCTCTACTTGGATCATATGCACCTATGATTGGACACATAGCAAGCATCCGCAACTACAAAAGATCATTAAGGTAAAACCCAACCATAGCATTAAGTATCATGTCCTCTTTACTCCCATACGCAACAACCCCCTTACTCGGGTTTATGCTTTTGTCACTCAAGCAACCCACTATAAGAGAATCATGAACATATTGCTACACCCTACAGTGGGGACCCCTCACGTTTGCGTGAGACGGAGGGCACCGTAGGACAGCACCATAATAAATATACACTCAAACCAACCACGGTCATTGGTTAGCTCATAGGACAAAACGGATCTACTCAAACATCATAGGATAGCCACATACCATTGGCAAATAATATATAGTGTTGAGCATCATATTTAAGTAGAGATTACAGCGGGAAAGAGGGGAGTTACATCGCTGCATAAAGGGGGAGAGATTTGGTGTTGACGGCGGCAAAATTGTTGGTGTAGATCGATGTCATGATGATTGCCCTAGCGGAATTCCGACGCCCCGGGAGAGAGGGGGAGAGAGAGCCCCCTCCTTCTTCTTATTCCTTGGATTCCACCCTAGATGGAAGAGAGTTCCCCCTCTGGTCCATGGCTTCCATAGCGGCGGAGGGGCAAGCGCCCCTCCTAGATTGGATCTCCCTCTCTATTATCTTCTGTTTCGCGCTCTTGTTTACTGGACGGAAACCGTTTCGTATATTCCCGGAGATTCGTAACTCCGATTGAGCTGATACTTTGAGGGGATTTTTAACTGAAAATTAGCTTTCCTATGGACGAAGGGGAGCTCCAGTCGACTTACAAGGTGATCATGACCCACCAGGGCGTGCCTGGGCCCTCGGGCTTGACCTGGTGTATCGTGCTCGCTGTGGGCCTCTGTTTGTGTTGATTCCACCTCCCAAAATTCACAAATATTCCAACGATATCTCTGTAATTACTTATCACGTTTGGACTTCGTTTGATGTGGAATTTCTTCTAAAAACAGGATCTGGCACTAGACACTGGATCAATAGGTTAGTCCATAAATCATATAAATTATTGCCAAAAGTATGTGAAAGTTCTATAATATTGGCATGAAACAACCAAAAATTATAGATACAACAAAGACGTATCAGCATCCCCAAGCTTAATTCCAGCTCGTCCTCGAGTAGGTAAATGATAAAAAATATAATTTTTGATATGGAATGCTACCTAGCATAACCTTGATCATATATCTAACCATGGCATGAATATTAAGACACAAGTGATTCAAAACAATACTCTAGTTTTGACATAAAGACATTAATACTGAGGCATCCCAACAAACAATCATGTCTTTCAAAATATCAAGGCTAAAGAACGCTATCCCTACAAAATCATATAGCCTTGTCATGCTCAGTCTTCTTAACACAAAGTAGAAATCATGTACTACCCCGGTGTCAGCCAAGCAATTAGTTCATACTTTTTAACGCGCTTCAGCATTTTCAACTCTTGCGCAATGCATGAGCGCAAGCCATGGATATAGAACTATGGGTGGAATTGAATATGATAGTAGGTTTCAAAGGAGACAAAGAGAAGAATGTCTTGAATCAACTCAGCGTATCAATGGGTTATGGATATGCCCATGAATAGATATCAATGTGAGGAGTAGGGATTGCCATGCAACGGATGCACTAAGGGCTATAAGTGTATGAAAGCTCAATATGTAAAGTAAGTGGGTGTGAATCTTACTCTATAATGAAAAATTCCCACTATTATATGAAAGTGGCAACATAGGAGACTCTCTACATGAAAAACATGGTGCTACTTTGAAGCACGAGTGTGGAATTAGCATGCCCCTTCTCTTTATGTCTCTCATTTTTTTCTCTTTCTCTTCTTTCTTTTTTCTCTTTTTTTCCCTTTTTTTGTCTAGAGCCTCATCCCGACTTGTGGGGGAATCATAGTTTCCATCATCCTTTCCTCACTGGGACATGCTCTACTAATGAATAATGAGGATCATCACACTTCTATTTACTTATAACTCAAGATTACAACTCTATACCTAGAACAAAATATGAGTCTATATGAAGGATGTACAATGATCTAGCATAGCAAAGATATCAAAAAACGGAGAAGCCATGGAAACATCATGCTAGCTATCTTAGGATCATGTAAAGCAAGATGACAATGAATGCTCAAGTCATCAAAACGGAAGCGGTGGAAGTTGCATGGCAATATATCTTGGAATGGCTATGAAAATTCCATAATAGGCAGGTATGGTGGCTTTTTTGAGGAAGATATAATAATGGTTATGTGTGATGGAGTGTATCATATCACAGGGTTTAGATGCACCGGTGAAGTTTGCACCGACTGTCGAGGTGACAAAGGGCAATGCGCGGTACCGTAGAGGCTAGCAAATTGCGGAAAGGTAAGAGTGCGTATAATCCATGGAATCACATTAATCATAAATAACTCACATACTAATTGAAAAAGTATTACCCCTCAAAGAAAATTATTACTACGCATGCCCCTAGGGGTGAGGTTGGTAGGAGTTAACCATCGCGCGACTCCGACCTTCACACAGAGATAGACAATCAAGGATAAATTGTGCTCCAACTTCCTAGCACAACGGGAGACTATACGTGCATGCTTCAGGAATCACAAAGCTTAACACCAATATCTTACTAAAAACGATCATCCACTAGTACCTCCCACATATTATCATCTCTATATCGCAAAAGTATTGCAAGTAATCCAACATATCATATTCAGTGCTCCATAAGTTTTATGTAGGATTTTATGACTAACCATGTGAATGGCCAATTCTTGTTGACTCTCTAAATAGATATAAGTGAATTAAGAGAGTTTAATTCTTTATACAAAATATCATGCTAATAAATGTAAGTGAAGCAATTGAGCATTCTACAAATAACGATTTTCTATGTGAAGAGAAACAGGCAATCCAAACTTCAAATGATATAAGTGAAGCACATGAAGAATTCTATAAAGCCATACTCAAAAGATATAAGTGAAGTTCAATTAGAATTCTATAAATCGAACATGGAATATCTCATACCACCATGGTGCATGATAGAAAAGTGAAATCTGAACACAAAAGATGCTCCAAGATTTACACATATCACGTGAACGAAATGAATTTGAAAGCATAACGATACTTGTTGAAGAAAGATGGGATAACTTCCAAGGCATCCCCAAGTTTAGATTCTTGAGTCCCCTTGGATATTTAATTGGGTTCCCTAGGAATCCCCAAGCTTGAACTCTTGCCTCTCCTCCTTCTCCTCATATCGAGACCTCCTCGATCTTCGAACACTTCATCAACACAAAACTTAACAGAAGGCCAGTGAGATCCGTTAGTATAATAAAGCAAATTACTACTTTAAGTACTGTTTAAACCCCATTCATATTTTATATTTGAATTATCCCTTCTATATTATTACTTTTCCATGGCTTATACCACCAATAAAATTGATAGTTTCATCAAAACAAGTAAAACAATGCATCAAAAACAGAATCTGCCTTAAACAGGACAGTATGTAGTAACCGAAACTCCAAAAATTCTGAAACATTAGGACAAGATAAAAATTTTGTATATAAATATTGTGTCAAAGTTTCAGAAACTTTAGACTTTCCAGTAAAAAAGTAAAATTCATGCACTACAGCCAAAGTTTCCATTTTTACACTGCACATACAAACAAGTAATCTAATCATCCTAAAGGAAAATCTAGGAACATGATTTCTATAATATAATGGATTTATACAAGGGGATAAATATTTTTGTTGAAAGGTTTCTGTGATTCAAGATTCACAAAGTTTCCATGGGTATGAACAAAGTTCATGGCTAGCCCCCACTTCAACGATGCTAATCATCTCTCTCACTTTCACCTTTCTTATTGTGAAGTTTTAGGTTCCCCTCTACATTTTTTTTGTTTTTAAACATTATAAAAGAACACAACAGAATAAAATTACTCTCTAAAACTTCTAGGTTGTCTCCCTGGTAGCGCTTTCTTGAAAGCCATTAAGCTAGGCATAAAGTGCTCAAGTAATGGATCCACCCGGATCCCAAGGTATATCAAAGCCAATTGTAATCAAGTAGTGAGAACGAAGTGATATATATCATGTGAAAACAAAGTCTAACTTTCTTCCTATGCATTGGCATGTCATAAAAGAACAATTCATTCACACAAAGTAAAGGCGAATACATAGTATAAGTAGTTCCTTGCAATTTTACCGTAGTGGAAACATAGAGAGGTGAAGATTTGGTTCCTCTCTGATAATAATTGCAAGTAGGAGAAGCAAGCACATGCATATTATATTCATCAAAATCGTCATGTGTAGTGGTAAAATGTAACCCATCAATGTAATCCTTAATAAATACAAACTTCTCCGATATAGTGTAGTTTGGAGAATTCAAAAGGATAATAGGACTATAACATGTGGGTGCAATAGCAACAATTTCATGCTTAACATAAGGAACTACAGAAAATTCATCTCCATGAGAATAATTCATATTGGCATCTTGACCACAAGCATATCAAGCATCAAGTTCATCAAAAAGAGATATTTCAAACGAATCCAAGGGATCATAGCAATCATCATAACATTCATCTTTTGGTATGTGCGAAGGGTAATTAAACAATGTATGAGTTGAAGAGTTACTATCATTAGAAGGTGGGCACGGGTGATAAATCCGCTCTTCGTCCTTTTGTTCTTCGCTCTCCTCCTCATCTTTTTCATCTAATGAGCTCAAAACTTCAGCAACTTCTTCTTACATAGGTCCCTGCAAAATATTAATCTCTTCCAAGGCAGAGGACGTTCTCTCAATAAATCCAATAATATCAACATTGTATTCATAATTAACATAGCAATATTGAAGTACGGCAAAACTTTCAGATTTGTAAGAAACATCATCATACTTTTCAATCGAAGAAGCAATTTCATAAGCACCCTTAAAAGTAACAAATTCTTCTATTCGTTCCACATCATAGTAATCATATATAGCATTAAATTTGCATGAAAAGAGAAGGTGTGGAGCGTTCATCCTAGAGCAACAAATAATATCATATCTGAAGCATAGCTCCCAAGCATACCAATGCAACATATGAATTTGATCCCATAACAATTTTCCTTTTTGTCAAGCGATAATCTCTAAAGTATTCACGTTGATCCAACATTACTCCCATTATCAAGTTGAATGGGGTTTTCTCACGATTATCAAAGTTGTATTTAACACTTTGCACATAACTAGCATCGATGGTTTTAGGAGGTTCCCCATCTCCATGAGTAGCAAGTACCACTAATTTTGTTAGTGTTCCATGTTCCATATCAATAACTAAAGATATAAAATGACTAATAACATAAAATAAAATTACGTAGTGATAAAGAAAACAAGCACACGCGAGAATATTCACCCCACGCTATTGCTCCCCGGCAACGGCGCCAAAAAAGGTCTTGATAACCCACAAGTGTAGGGGATCGTTTGTAGACTTTTTTGATAAATAATAGTGTCGAACCCAATGAGGAGCTAAAGGTAGAACAAATATTTCCTCAAATTCTATCGACCACCGACACAACTCTACGCACACTAATGCTTGCTTTACCTAGAACAAGTATGAAACTATTTTGTAGGTGATAGGATAGTTTGTCCAAATAAAACTAGAATTGCTTTGTGGGATAAAACTACGAGTAAAAAAGCAAGATAATAAAAGTTAGTTGTTCAGTAGAATTTTTTTGTCAAACAAGAAGCTTATTTGTCCCTAGGCAATCGATAACTAGACCGGTAATCATTCTTGCAATTTTACATGAGGGAGAGGCATGAGATAACATACTTTCTCTACTTGGATCAAATGCACTTATGAATAGACCCGTAGCAAGCATCGGCAGCTGCTAAAGATCATTAAGGTAAAACCCAACAATAGCATTAAGTATCAAGTCCTCTTTAATCCCATACGCAACAACCCCCTTACTCGGGTTTATGCTTCTGTCACTCAAGCAACCCACTATAAGAGAATCACGAACATATTGCAACACCCTACAGCGGGGACCCCTCACATTTGTGCGAGATGGAGGGCACCGTAGGACAGCACCACAATAAAATATACACTCAAACCAACCACAATCGTCGATTAGCCCATAGGACAAAACGGATCTACTCAAACATTATAGGATAGGCACATATCATTGGGAAATAAAATATAATGTTGAGCACCATGTTTTAGTAGAGATTACAGCGAGAAAGAGGGGAGTTACACCGCTTCATAAAGTGGGACATAGTTGGTGTTGACGGCGGCAAAATTGTTGGTTTAGATCACCGCCACGTTGATTGCCCCTTCGGCGTTTCGGCGCCACCAAGAGAGAGGGGGGAGAGACCCCCCTCCTTCTTCTTCTTACTTGGCCTCCCCATAGATGGTAAGAGAGTTCCCCCTCTGTTACATAGCCACAATGGTGGCGGAGGGGCAGGAGACCCTCCTAGTTGGATCTCCCTCTTTGTTCTCTTCTATTTCGCGCTCTTGTTTTCTAGCCAAAACCCATTTCTTATATTCCTAGAGATCCGTTACTCCAATTGCGCTGAGATTTTGAGGGGACTTTTATGTAAAAATTAGCTTTCTTGCGGCCGAAGGAGAGCTCCAACCGACTTACGAGGAGATCATAACCCTACAGGGCGCGCCTAGACCCTCGAGCTTTCCCTGGTGTATCATGCTCACTGTGGGCCTCCGTTTGCGTTGATTCCACTTCCCAAAATTCACAAATATTACAAAAAAACTCCATAAAATTTTCTCGCGTTTGGACTTTGTTTGATATGGAATTTCTACGAAACAAAAAACACACAAAAAACAGGAACTCGCACTAGGCACTGGATCATTAGGTTAGTCCAATAAATTATATAAATTGTTGCCAAAAGTATGTGAAAGTTGTATAATATTGGCATCAAACAATCAAAAATTATAGATACGATGGAGACATATCACACGCAACCCCCGTCTTCAGTGACTGCACACAAAGAAGTGAACACTTGTAGCCAACGCGGGCAAGAGGGTTGTCCATCCCCTTGGACTCGTTACCTGCAAGCAAATGAAGTGTGTAGATGATAGTAGATAATAGTAAATTTTGAAATCGATAGAAAATAAATAAATGGCAGCAAGGTAATGAAAGAAATTCTAAATATATAAGTGAATAGACCAGGGGGCCATAGTTTCACAAGTGGCATCTCTCATGTACTCCCTTCGTTCCTAAATATAAGACCTTTTAGAGATTCCACTATAGACTATAGACGGAAAAAACGAATGAATCAACACTCTAAAATATGTATATATACATTAGTACGCAGTCCACAGTGAAATCTCTGAAATGTCTTGTATTTAGGAACGAAGGGAGTAGTAGGCATACGGTGGGTAAACAAATTATTGTTGGGCAATTGATAGAAAAGCACATAGTTATGCCATATTTGTTCATGACAATGATCATTCATATAGGCATTACATCCATAAGAAGTGGACCGACTCCTGTTTGCATCTACTACTATTACTCCACCCATCGACCGCTATCGAACATGCATCTAGAGTATTAAGTAAAACAGAGTAATGCTTGGAGAACATTGACATGATGTAGACAAAGTAGATTCAATCAATATGAATAAACCCCATCGTTTTATCCTTAGTTGAAACAATAAAAAGACATGTCTTGTCCCTTTCTTTCATTGGGATATAGAGAACCGCCATATTGAACCCACTACAACGCACCTCTCCCACTGAAGAAATATCAATCTAGTTGGTCGGACTATCTCAATAGAACTAAGAGAATTACGAAGCTATCATGTAATCATGCATATGTAAAGAAGGACTAGCAACGAATTAAATATAATTTCATGAACAATCTGAACATAAACCCAAAATTCATTGGATCCCAACAAACGCACCGTACAAAGTGATTACATCGAATAGATCATTGCGAAGATGCGGTGAACTTTGTATTGGAGAGAGAGAGACTCGTAGGTCCATGGTAGACTACTCACACATCACCATGGGAGTAGGAAGGTTGATGTAGAGGCCCTCCATGAATGATACCCCCCTCCGACAAGGCATCGGAACAGGGCTCCAAATGGACACATGGAGGAACAAAGACTTGCGGCGGCAGAAAAAGTGTTTCGGGAGGCTCTCTAGGGTTTTCCAAATATATTACAATTTATAGGCCAAAGAGGGGCGTCGGGAGACGCCAAGGGAAGCCAGCACACAACAGGGTGCGACCACCACCCCTAGGCTGACTCTATTGTGTGTTGTCCGGTCTCCTTTAGAAGCTTCCAGGTCTTCTTTTGCTCCAAAAAAAATCATAAAAAAGTTTTATGGCAATTGTACTTCATTTGGTACTGTAAACCTGAAAAGCTAAAAATATGCAGAAAACAACAAGTGGCACTTGGCACTAGGTTAATAAGTTAGTGCTAAAAAATAATATGATTTGGCAAATAAATTCCTAAAAAGTATCCTAGAATGGTAATATTATAACAAGAAACAATCAAAAAATATAGATACGTTGGAGACGTATCAGCATCCCAAAGCTTAATTCCTGCTCATCCTTGAGTAGGTAAATGATAAAAACAGACAGTAAAATCCCACTAGATGCCACATCACATGGCAACTCCCCTCCCACCTCCCACCTCCTGCCCCCAATGGCGATTCTAGGGTTTTTGCCTAAACCCTCCCGTCAAGTGCTCCTATGGAGGGGCTCCTCCACTGGGACTTCAATCCCGGCCTCGCGATGGAGACTCAGGTGCGCTCTTGCTTTCATTGGACGGTCCACTTCTGTTCCTCGGGTTCCTCGGGTTCCTCGAAGGAGTTCTTTTTGGTGGTCAGTTTTTCCTTTGCTTTGTTTCCTCTCACGGAGGAATCTGTGGGTCTTGCTCTTCAATCCTGCATTCGTGGCCTCAGTCATGGTTTTAGGGTTATGTGTTTGAGTGGTCGGCGCTTTCGTTTCTCTGTGGCCTCTAGTAAAGTGGGACATTTCATCTATGGCCTTCGGGATCATATTTGGCCAGATTTCATCTGCCATTTTCATCTGTTTCGTGGTGAACATATTGGGCATTTTGGTTTTTCAGATTTCTCCTGGCATGCTGATACTGAATTATCTGATCCTAGTCATGGTAATCACTTGGCACTTCAGTCCAAATGGATTAAGGCCCAGAGCAATAATGTGATTCATGCGGATTCTTTCGGTGTTTTAGATCAAGCAGGATTGCCCTCACCGCCGGTGAGGCCTGCCGGAATGCCTTCGTCGGAGCACTCCATTTCGTTCGGCGGTTTCAATTTTCAGCTCCTACGGGTTTGGATGGTATTGTTCGGTTTGGATCTCTTGCCAAACCCGCAATCATCTCAACTGCCAAATGATCTTTCAGGGCTTTAAACTTCAGTCGGAATTATTGGGATTCTTTATCAGATGGAGCTCTTTACCATATTATGGATGGTTGGTAGGCTGGTTACTCTGAGCCTGATATTAAAAACATGGTTCCAATTTTATATGTCCCGTCTCAGGAGTACATTGATCAGAGTCTTTTGAAGTGTTCCACATGTTCTTGGCATGGTCACCTTCAATTGAATTGTCCGGGTATAATCCGTCACTGTTGCTCATCCCTAGTTGATAGTTGTTCATGCTCTCAACGTGTCAATGACACTAAATGCCCATGCATGTTGGGCCCTGGTATTCCTGTCAAGTGCTATATCTGTAATCGGTCTGATCATGGCTCCAATGGGTGTCCTGGGCTTCTTCATTGCAAGCATTGTCATCGGGTGAGCCACAAGAAGTGTTTCGGGCTCCCCTCCACATCATTTATTTGTAGGCCCACTAGATCTGGTTGTCCTTCTGTTACGGGAGATTTTCGGGTGACTACTTCGGGCAAAACTGCCTCACCATCCCTGTTTTGGCAACAAACGCAGAAATTCCTAGATCCTCAGGAGGTGGCGGCTTCCTATTGCATGACAATACGACTCCCTCCTGGTTTAGCTAACAAGGTTTTTATGGGACCCTTACCAACCGGAGCACCTGTTTCGTCTCCAAACCCCCGCCGCCCAGCTCTGCTTCCACCCATTGGAAAACCATCATGTTCCCGGTGCGAGGCGACCAGCAGTGAAAGATCCATGGCTAACATCCCAGTGCGGCCATTCTCTTTTTCTCCCCTGGGCTCTCACTTTGAGCATGGTCCTCCTCATCATGTGCAGCGCCGTCTCATGGTGGTGGATGACCCGCCATTGAATCACACTCAGCAAGCTATTGTCTCAGTTAATCCCCTAGTTCCCGATCATCGGAAGAGGTTCCGGCTTAATGAGGAATGTTGCATCCTCACTTAGGACTTGCAATATCAGTTATCAGAGGATATTGTTTATCCGATTGGCATAGGGATGGTTGCTTTTTGCAGATGTTGAGAGCAGAGATGAAGCAATTAGGGAAAGCCCCAATGCCCTTGAGGAGGACTCCTCTTTTTTGTTAGTTTAGTGTAATGAGGGAATTAATATGCGGATGCCAGCTTTTGAATATGAGGTTTGGATCATGATGCTGGCTTTTCCCCTGGACTACCAAACAAAGCACTATGTCAATAAGGCAGTATCCAATTTTGGGAAGCTGTTGTCCTGGCCTAACAAAGGGGGAAATAAAGCTAGAATCCTAGTGAAGTGTCACATCAAGGATGTGGCAGAGGTGCCGCACAACTTGCTGATTACTAGAGTGGGTATGCTCCCAGGATTAGGACGTTCTTGGTCTGTTCCTGTTTACGTCCTCAATGGCAGGAATACTGTCCCGGGCCTTATGGGTAATGAGGATGAACCACCAATGCTCAATGTTTCCCCTCATCCATATCAGCTACCATACTATACTGCTCTCTAGCAAGCTAGGATTGATGAGCTAGCACAGCAACAGGTCGAAAATGAGGCTGCTTGGAATGTTGAGCCAGCAGAGGTGGAACAGGTTCAGGAAAACGGTTGGAGTGTGTGGCCTGTAGTCCCTACCCCATATGCTGGATTCAGATTCAGGAGTTTCTTCAAATATGATGGACCTTGTTTTATGGATGGTGTGCCTCCACAACACAATGTGGTTGACAATTTGTCTTATGTTTGGTCTGAAGCTTCTTATGTGGAGGCCTTGGCCGATGATTTCATTTCTGGAGTGCCTGGGGCGAGGAATGCTTTCAGTCGAGCACAAGGAGGTTTTGCACCAATTGTCCTGGAGGTGGATAGAGAGTTCCTATGTTGGATAGGGGGAATGTTGAAAATAATTTACACACCTGCTCTCTTGGCCCCCAAGTTTCTGATGTGTTCTTTCCTCTGAACCCATTTCAAGTTGTCCAGCAATTCATTGATGGCATCTGCCAGCAGATTCTTACTTCTGTTCCACCGGAGATTGATGGGATTGGCACTACCCTTGGATTGGTGATCTCTGATGGTCTTCCACTCTTTTGTCCAAAAGATCTTTGGGAGATGAGTAAGCCATCTCTGAATCTTGACTCTTCTCACGATTTGATGGACTACAACCAACAACAGCTAGTCGATTCACGCCCTCTTTCTGTTGGGTCTGCGGCTAATTGCATTGACCAGATGATCGCCCATGAGGAAGCCCATGTTGACACTGTGATGCTGCGTAGGAGTACCCGCTCTACAAGATATGATGGTTTCCGTGTTCCTTAGCCATCGGATATCCGTCGTGGAGCTTCCAAGGTTAAAGACCGAGTCAAGCCCGTAGTTAAAATTACTGCACCTAATACTACTCCGTTTGCTCCAGGTGGTGGTGGCAACTCACATGATATTCCTCCATTCACTCCGATTCGGATGATGCAGAGCATTGGTACCAAACTCTGCAGGGTTCCTCCTGCCCAATTGACTCATGCGAGTTTCCTGGTAGAGTTACCTCAAGAGGCCGATCATCCTGAAGCCCATGAGTAACCGGAAATAGTGATCTATTCTGTGTTGGAATGTGTGTGGCATTAATTCAGAGAAAAAACATCTAGCTATCTTAATGCTATAGACCTTAGTGGTTGTTCGGTTGTATGTTTGCAAGAAACTAAATGTGCAACTTTTGATATGTCTTATGTCAGACTATTTTGCCCTAAGAAGTTTGATCAATTTGCTTATATACCTTCTAATGGTAACTCTGGTGGTATTATTACTATTTGGAATAGTTTGGTCTTCTCAGGTGTGATTGATTTTAAGGAGCCCTTTGCTCTCAATATTAGATTCTCTTCCCTTCACATAGTTAACGTCTGGTATTGTGTGAATATTTATGGCCCTTGTGAGGGCCAAGCGAGGGATGATTTTGTTCAATGGTTATTCAATCTTCAAATATCTATGGCCGAGGATTGGCTTATGATTGGGGACTATAATTTCATTCGTGCTCCTGATAATAGGAACAAACTGGGAGGAAATGCTAATGATATGCTCATCTTTAATGACTTTATTAGAGCCCAATCTCTAGTGGAATTACCCATCAAGGGTAGGTCCTTTACTTGGAGTAATATGCAGGATGATCCTTTGCTTGAACAACTTGATTGGCACTTTTCTTCCTTGCACTGGACATCCTCCTTCCCAAACACAGTCGTGCTGCCTTTGGGTAAACCTGTTTCTGTTCACACACCATGCTCTGTCACCATTGAAACCTTGATCCCTAAGGCAAAAATCTTTCTCTTTGAGAACTTTTGGATTGGTCATCCGGGCTTCTTTGACACTGTTCAAGCTTCATGGTCTAAACGGTGTTATGCATCAAATTCTGCGGCTTTGCTGTGTAAGAAAATGAAAACTCTCTGATATGATCTAAAATGATGGAGTAAAGGCATCTCAAAACCTTCCATTATTATCGAAAACACAAACAAAACTCTACTTGAAGTTGATGGTCTTAAGGACAGGAGTGGCCTGTTGGTGCCTGAAGCTAATTTCAGGAAGATTTTGAAAAAATCACCTGTCACCTTGTTGGATTATAAGAGAATCTACTGGAACAAAAGATGCACTATCAGGTATTTCAAATATGGGGATGGGAACACCAAGTTTTTTCACTCCATTGCTATTGAGAGGTACATGAGGAACTCCATCGCCTCTCTGCGCCTGACTGACGGCACGATAGTTTGTGACGATGTGGGGAAGGAATTGGTGTTGTACAACTCTTATGAAGATCGCCTTGGCAAGTCTGATCCAGTGAACATGAAATTTGATCTCTTAGGAATCATTAAAAAAATTGAGGGCCTTGAGGTTCCTACAGTTCCATTCACAGAGGTAGAGATCGATCAAGTGGTGAAATAAATGCCCTCCGATAGGGCTCCGGGTCCAGATGGCTTCAATGGGTGTTTTCTTAAAAGCTGTTGGCATATCATCAAGCAGGATTTTTACAAGCTATGTACTAAATTTTATAATGGAACGCTTGATTTGGAGAGCAACAACTTAGGGTTTATCACGCTCATCCCTAAGATCCAATCGCCGGAGAATGCAGATGATTATTGCCCAATCACCCTCCTCAATTGCTGTCTGAAGTTGTTGACAAAATTGCTGGCCAACAGTTTGCAAAAAGTGATTCTGAAAATCATACACCACAATTAGTATGGCTTTCTTAAAGAGAGGTCCATCCATGATTGCCTTGCATGGGCGTTTGAGTTTATTCATCAGTGTAAATCATCGGGTAGGGAGATCCTTTTGTTCAACTCGACTTCGCGAAAGCTTTTGACACGATTGAGCATGCTCCCACGTTGGGTATCATGAAACACATGGGCTTTGGGGATAAGTGGCTAGGTTGGATTAACACCTTGTTCTCTTCCGGGATATCAGCTGTCCTGCTTAATGGTGTCCCTGGCAGACAATTCCGTTGCCTCTGGGGGGGTCGAAAAGGGGATCCCTTGTCGCCTCTCCTTTTTGTCCTTGCTGCTAATCTTCTTTAGGCTTGAGGGATCACTAGAAGAGTGTCTAGAGGGGGGGGTGAATAGACTACTAGCAGAAAATTAAAACCTAACCTTTTTCCAAGTTAATTGGTTGGCAGATTTTAATGGTTTTAGCAAGAACAAGTCTATATACCCTACACATGCATGTCAATAAATATAGCAGTGGAAAGTAAAGACATTGCACATGAAGTAGAGAGATGAGATGTGGAAATCAAATGCTTTTAGAGACGCAAGGATTTTTCCCATGGTTTCGATAGGTTGTGCTATCATACGTCCACGTTCATGGAGTCTTCGACCCACGGAGGGTAACGGTCGCGAGAGTCCACGGAGGGCTCTACCCATGGAGGGTTACACGAAGAAGCAACCTTGACTATACCATGACGGCCTACGTCCACAGAGGACTAGCCTTACTCGGGGTAGATCTTCATGATGTAGGCGATCTCCTTGCCCTTACAAACTTCCTGGTTCAACTCCACAACACGAAGTAGGAGGCTCCCAAGTGACACTTAACCAATCTAGGAGGCACCACCCTCCAAAAGGTAATAGGCTCGGTAATGTTGATGAACTCCTTGCTCCTGTGCTTCAAGATGATAGACTCCTCAACACACAATCACTCTCTCACGGATATGGCTTGGTAGAAGAGATGGGATTGGTGGAAAGCAACTTGGGGAGGCTAAAAATCAAGATCCATATGGTTGGAGTGGAAGATCTTGACCTCAACACAAGGGTAGGTGGTTCTCTCTCAGAAAACTGATAGGATAGGTATGGAATGGTTTTGAGTGATTCTCTTTCGAGTAGGTGGTGGTTGAGGGGTATATATAGGCATCCCCAAAAATCCAACCGTTACACACAAAATGACCAACTCGGTGACACCGATGTGTTAATATCGATGGTACCGAAGTGACCAAAAGGTGGCAACTATTGAATCTTGGAGGGACCGATATACGGATCTCGGTTGCAACAATATGGTGACCAACGGTCAGAATGCCCATTCTCGATGACGTCGATTCAACATTCTCGGACGGACCAAAAATGTGAACTTGCGTCATAGAAAGTTGGCAGCCCAACTCGATGGCACCGAAAGCAGTATCGGCTATACCGAAGGGTTTGGGTTTGGCTGAGTGTGTCTAGGGTTTAGAATCGGTGGCACCGGATTGGAAATGTTGGTTGCACCGATTTGAGTGTTTGGCTTAGAACAGACTTTTGTGGGAGAGTTTGTGGGTGTCTTTGGTGAGTATCACTTGTGCACGTATGAGCTTTTGTTCACCAACAAAACTTTACCCCCTTTTAATAGTATTGGCTTTCCTATGGACTCAAGATGATTTCTCACAAATATAAAATGTAGAGTCCTCTTGCTTGAAGCTTTGCCAATCCATTTCCTTGCATCTTGGCGTATTTCCACAATCTCTTTGCCAACCCAACTCTCCATGGACTATTATCTAAAATACACTAGATAAAAGTATTAGTCCAAGAGATAATGTATATTGTCATGAATTATCAAAACCACCAAGGGAGCATGTTGTGCTTTCACAATCCTCCCTTTTGGTAATTGATGACAACATACAATCAAAGCTTCAAATAAAGATATGCATGAATAAAATGAAGACTTTGAGAGACGCATGACTTAGATTTGCCCCCCCTAAATGTGTGCAGTCCTTTAAAGGATAGTTGCTTTGGAATGCATGGACACACATATGGATGAAGGGATACAAAGAGTCATGTGCATCCTGACTATATTCATCAAAATATGTGAATTAGATGTATCCTCGTTCAAGACTTCACTCTTGCAACCAATATGTGCAAGAAGCAAGAGATCATCTTGATCAAGGATACGGTGCATATACTTACCTTGAGTTCTTGAGCATTCTAGTAGTAGAAACACACTTGAGAAAACAATGTTCGGAAACACAAGAATATTCTGCTAATCAAAAGCAATAGAACTCAAAAGGTACGAAGATATGGAGAACATATAAAATATGATAATCCTTAAGATTAATATGTCTCCTCCTGTAGCATAAATCTATTAGAGATTTTCTCCCCTTAGATATGAAGGTGGTAGTTCATCCTCTCCCTCCTGAACCTTAGCATGTAGATATTGGGATTGGATAGGGTGAGAAAAGTCTAAAGTAGACAAGAAAGTTATTGAGTGCTTGGGATTTTCTCCCCCTTACTTTGGTATTCTCCCCTTGTTTAGCATGAAGCTTTGTTCTTCTCCCCCTTGTTTAGGAATATCTAACTTTTAATATTCTCCTCTCCCCCTAAATCATATATCCCCCTTTGCATAAGCGTGTAACTCTCCCTATAGCATGAAGCTTTGTTCTTCTCCCCTTTTGGCATGAATTTTCAAAAAGGTCAAAGAAAGGAGTAGGTACAGGGATCATTGACAAGGAAGGGATCCTTGAGAACAAGGGTCATTGAAAGTAGGGTTCATAGAAAAGCACTGAGGGAATCATTGAATGTAACTTTGCTCCCTGTGGCAAGTATTAGTCTTCTTTTCCTTGAAGCTAGGGATCCTTGAATAAAGAAGTTCTCCCCCGAAGTGGTGTTTGTTCTTATCCCCCTAACTTTTTTATGAGGGATCATCGAAGTAACAAAAGGTAGATAAGATAAGAAAAACAAATCAGTATCTCCGAGGCAGATAGATCGATGGTATCGAGATTTTGAAGTGTAGCTAGTGTGCAATTTCGATAGAACTAAGAAATCTGAGTCAGCGACCCGAGGCTAAATCAGAAAGAAAAGAATAAGGGACCAAGTTTCTGTTTTTTAATATCAAAAAGAAATATTTTCAAATGGAAAGAAAAAAGGGCATCATATAGAAAAGATTTGAGTGGTTATGAGAGATCATGAAAATAGAGAACAAACCACACAGGAATCTCATCTAGATGATGGGCGGTAACGAGGTCACCTATATTAGAGTATATTGACTTAGGAGCCAAGCAAGAATACTTGATCATAGGTCATACTCATCGTTAAGCTCAAAATGGGGTTACCATTTTTTGATTAAGCATTTTAATGTCTTCATATCACTTGAGTTGCTTTAGCTCATGACTTGGAGTAAAGCCTTTTCAAGGATATGAAAGCATACCTTTGAGTGTGTTGATGACGTTGCTCGTAGGTGAACTTGTTGAGGATGCTTGGGGTTGATGAACAACATCTAGAGTTGGGAGCAATCCTTCTCGTTCTAGTACACTTGTTACCTACAAGGGTTAGTCATGCAAGGAAGAATAATGGGTATATCCATTTGACATGATACCAATTGAGATTTTGCAATAAAGATCAAGTAAATGTGAAGGATATGTTTTTGTTGTCTTCTTCCTTCCATCATCAAGAGTGGTTGTGGATACTTGATCAAGACAAGATCACTTATAATTGGAGTTGGTTGCAATCTCGTGGAATGAAGTTCTTCCAAGTACCTAAAAACGGTTAGATTCAATGCAAGGGAGCATAGAATTCCATGGCATAAGATAACACATTAGCAATATCATGGAAGTATCAAGAAAGCTCATGCCCTTGCAAGCATCCGAGTGAGTCTAGCTCAAGTTTGAAGCATCAAGGATGTTCAACTCACTCATCAAGTGACAAAAAGTTTTCTCATCAAGTGGCTTAGTAAAGATGTCGGCCAATTGTGTGTTAGTGCAAACATACTTAAGATTAATATATCCTTTGGCAACATGATCATGAATGAAATGGCGTCGAAATTGAATATGCTTAGTTCGAGAATGTTGCACAGGGTTATGACCAATCTTAATAGCACTTTCATTGTCACAAAGTAATGGAACATTTTTAACATGAATTCCATAATCCTTAAGATTTTGTGTCATCCATAGTAATTGCGCACAACAAGATCCAGCAGCAATATACTCAGCTTTGGCGGTAGATAAAGATACCGAGTTTTGTTTCTTGGAGGACCAAGACACAAGAGATCTACCCAAAAATTTACAAGAACCCGAGGTGGATTTCCTATCAACCTTGTCACCGGCATAGTCCGAATCGGAATAGCCAACAAGGTTAAAATAAGATCCCTTGGGATACCAAATGCCAAAGTTTGGTGTTTGTATAAAGTATCTCACTATACATTTTACGGCCAAAACATGACACTCCTTAGGTGCAGCTTGATATCTAGCACACATGCAAACACTAGGCATAATATCGGGACGAGATGCACATAGATATAGCAATGAACCAATCATGGATCGATAAACTTTTTTATCAACCGGTTCATCTTCCTTGGTTAGATCAACATGTCCACTAGTTGGCATGGGAGTTTTCATACCTTTGCATTATTGCATGTTGAATTTCTTAATCAAGTCCTTGGTATACTTAGATTGAGAGATGAAAGTTCCTTCTCTTGATTGCTTGATTTGCAATCCAAGAAAGAATTTGAGCTCACACATCATAGACATCTCATACTTCTCGGACATCAACCTTCCAAATATTTCACTAAATTGAGGGTTAGTGGAGCCAAAGATAATATCATCCACATAGATTTGGCACACAAATAATTCACCATTAACTCTCTTAGTGAACAAGGTTGCATCAATTTTACCAATTTCAAAACCTTTTTCAATGAGAAACTTTGTTAAGCATTTGTACCAAGCACGAGGGGCTTGCTTAAGACCATAAAGGGCTTTACGAAGCCTATAAACATGATTAGGTTTCTTAGGATTCACAAAACCAGGTGGTTGCTTAACATAAACCTCTTCTTCAATTTCACCATTTAAAAATGCACTTTTAATGTCCATTTGATAAAGCGTGATATCATGGTGGTTAGCATAGGCAAGAAGAATTCGAATAGCTTCTAGTCTAGCAACGGGGGCATAAGTCTCACCGTAGTCCATACCTTCGACTTGTGTATATCCTTCAGCCACGAGACGTGCCTTGTTGCGTATGACTTGACCGTCTTCGTCTTGCTTGTTCCGAAACACCCATTTGGTTCCGATGATGTTGTGCTCATCTTCGTGCTTCTCCACGAGTGTCCGTACTTCGTTCCTCTCGAAGTTGTGAAGCTCTTCATGCATAGCATTCACCCAGTCCACTTCTTCAAGAACCTTCAAAGGCTCAATGCTAGATATGAATGAATAATGCTCACAAAAGTTAGCTAAACGAGTTTTAGAGCAAGTGATTCTCTCGGTTTGTATATCTCCAAAGATTTGGTTTAGGGGATGGTTCTTGGTCACTTGTGCTCGAACTCGGGTCAGCTTCCGATTGTTGGATGGTGGAGCTTCATCTTCATCATCATTTCCTTCGTCTTTGTTATTGCTGAAGGTGTTGTTCCCATGAGGTGGTGGTGAAGGAGGTTGTGGTGGATATTCATGATGTACTTCCTCCTCCTCTTCATCTTGTCGTGTACCGCTTGTGGATGCCTCCATGTCATGTTGTGGTTCACCTTGTCGTGAAGTAGGGGCTTCCACTTGAGTTGATCAAGTACTTTCCTTCACCTCCATGGGACGAATCTTGCGGATGGGTAAATCTAGGATAGCTTACCAAGGGTCCTTATCACCTACATCATTTGGCAATTGTTCGACTTGGGAACCATTAGATTCATCAAACTTCACATCTACCATCTCTTCAACTTTTCGAGTCAAGTTGTTGTAGACACGGTAAGTGTGAGAGTTCGATCCATAACCAAGTAGGAATCCTCCATGAGATTTAGGAGCAAATTTAGTACGACGATGCTTGTCAAGAATGTAGCACTTGGAGCCGAATACCCGAAAGTATCCAACTTGGGGTTTGTTACCGGTGAGTAGCTCGTATGTTGTTTTAACGAGAAGCTTGTGCAAGTAAACTCGGTTGTGGTATGACATGCTGTTTCCACGGCTTCTACCCAAAAGTGTCTTGGCATCTTGTATTTGTCAAGCATCATTCTGGCCATCTCAATAAGCGTCCGGTTCTTCCTCTCAACAACTCCATTTTGTTGAGGCGTGTACATAACCGAGAAATCATGTGAGACACCTTGTTCGTCAAGAAAGGTATCCACATGGATGTTCTTGAACTCCGATCCGTTATCACTTCGATCCTTCTTGATCTTCACTTCAAACTGATTTTGCGCTTTGCGAACGAAGTTCTTGAAGATCTTTTGAACCTCCAACTTATCATCAAGGAAAAATACCCACGTAAATCTGGAAAAATCATCAACTATAACTAGACCATAGGAATTTCCACCGAGACTCTTGTAAGCATTGGGACCGAAAAGATCCATGTGAAGTAACTCGAGTGGTCTCCTAGTAGTTATGATATTCTTAACGACATGACTTCCACCGACTTGTTTTCCTGCTTGACTTGCACTACAAAGTCTATCTTTGTCAAAGATAACATCTTTAACACCAAGTATATGATCACCTTTGATTAGCTTATCTAGATTGCGCATGCCTACATGTCCAAGTCTTCTATGCCAAAGCCAACCTTTACAAGATTTTGCAGTTAAACAAGTGCGAGGCTTGGATCTCTTAGTGAAATCAACAATTTATAGATCACCTCTACGGAAACCGGTAAATACCATTTTATGATTATCTTGTTGAAACCTTGGCAATCTACTTTTGTGAATAACACATTGAAACCAAAATCGGCAAGTCTAGATACGGAAAGATGATTATAGCCAAGGGATTCAACAAGCATAACATTTTGAATAGAGCTATCATGGGATATGGCCACCTTACCAAGGCCAAGTACCTTACCCTTAGAGTTGTCTCCAAAGGACACGTACCTTCGAGGACCTTGATTAGGCGTGATCTCTTGGAACATGTCTTATCACCAATCATATGATCCGTACATCCACTATCGAGAATCCTCTCTTTTCCTCCGGACATATAATCCTTGAAGTTTGCCATCAGACTTAGATTCTTCATGATCTTGTCATACTCGATGTTGAATAGCTCGTCTTCACCAAGGTAGCCATGTTCCACATTGTTATCATCAAGTGGGAAATCCTTGTCATAAAGAAAAAGAGATTCATTAGAATTATGATAATGACATTGTTCTAGTTTATGAATGCGAATGGCTTCAAAGACAATGTTGTTGATAGTGGTGACATCCCCTTTAGCACGCATAAGATCATGGAGCTCAAATAGGCATATATCATAGTTTGGATCACTAGGCTTCATTTTGTGGAAAGCAACAGTTTTATGAAGAATTTCATCAAGATTTCCTCAGGATAGATTTGGATATCGTTTCTCCAAATCAGCCCATAAGGTATAGGCACATGCAAAGTTCTTCAATTGAGAAAGCACGAATCTTGGTAAACCTATAACAATGAGATTGACAGTTCTTAGGTTAATAAGCATGTTAACTTCCTCTTCGTGTGTGGGATGCAATTCATCAATGGGAGGCTCATAGCGGTGCATAACATATTTTCTCAATTGAAATTCATTAAACAGCTCAAGCATCAAAGATTTCCATTGACTATAATACTCTCCATCAAGAATAGGCACTCTACAACTCAAACTCCCTATACTAGACACATCCATCTTCCTCCTCTGTGATTAAACCAATGCAATGGAGACCAAAGCTCTGATACCAGTTGAGGGATCACTAGAAGAGTGTCTAGATGGGGGGTGAATAGATTACTAGCAGAAAATTAAAACCTAACCTTTTCCCAAGTTAATTGGTTGGCAGACTTTAACAGTTTTAGCAAGGCTAACAAGTCTATATACCCTACACATGCATATCAACAAATATAGCAGCAGAAAGTAAAGACATTGCACATGAAGTAGAGAGATGAGATATGTCAATCAAACACATTATAGATGCAAGGATTTTTCCCATGGTTCCGATAGGTGGTGCTATCATACGTGCACGTTCATGGAGTCTTCAACCCACGGAGAGTAACGGTCACGAGAGTCCACGGAGGGCTCTACCCATGGAGGGTTCCACGAAGAAGCAAACTTGACTATACCATGACGGCCTACGTCCATGGAGGACTAGTCTTACTCGGGGTAGATCTTCATGAAGTAGGCGATCTCCTTGCCCTTACAAACTTCTTGGTTCAACTCCACAACACGAAGTAGGAGGCTCCCAAGTGACTCCTAAGCAATATAGGAGGCACCACCCTCCAAAAGGTAATAGGATCGGTAATGTGCTGGAACATCTGTTCTTTGGCTGTGCATTCAGCTTGGAATGTTGGGCCTCCATTGGTGTTGACTGCCACACGCATGATAATAGGCTTCGTACGGTTCATGCTACAAAACTGGCCAGGAATTCCCCCATGTTCTTCGAAGTTTTCACTGTTGCATCTTGGGGCATTTGGAAAGAGAGGAACAACAAGCTTTTCAGGGGGATTGCTACCACTCATGCCTCCTTGGTAGCCAGGTTTAAGTATGATCATGGACTCATGAGCATAGGATTGATAGTGGCCTATGGCCCTTTGTTGATCAATTGATAGCTAGAGACTCCCCTGAATTACACTTCCTCTTATGCTTGGGTGGTCTGATACACCCTCTCCCCCAGCTCTCTCTCTCTTCCCCACTATGTAATTGCATGTAAGTTTGTTTCTCCCTTAATATAAAGTCAGTGGGGGTGACCCACTGCCCAAGGTTCCTCAAAAATATCATAAAAATAGAATTTTTGATGTGACATGCTATCCAATATGCAATCTATTGCAGGTATGATCATCGAGAAACGATGAATTAATAAACATCAACATAGTAATATTCATAAACATAAGTAACATAATCATCAAGCTTCAAAATATATGATTCTTAAAGAATGTTTACCCCACATTCATTTTTTCATATTAGCATATCGTCTTCACCACATAAATAAAAATTTCAAGCACAACGGTGTTAAGTCAGGCAATTGGATTGTACTTTTTAACATGTTTCAGCTTTTTATTACTCATGCAATATATGAGTGTGAACCATGGATATAGCATAAAGGTGGAATAGAATATGGTGTTAGGTTTCAAAGTGCTAAAAGTGGAGAAGAAAGTCTCACATCAACTAGGCGTATAACAGGCTATGGAGATGCCCATCAATAGATATCAATGCGAGGAGTAGGGATTGCCATGCAACAGATGTAGTAGAGCTATAAGTGTATGAAATCTCAATTGAACCTAAGTGGGTGTGCATCCAACTGGCTTGCTCATGAAGACCTCGAGCATTTAAGGAAGCCCATCATCAGAACATACAAACCAAGTTCTATAATGAAAAATTTCCACTAGCATATGAATGTGACAAAACAAGAGACTCCCTATATGAAGAACATGGTGCCACTTTGAGTCTCATCCTGGCTTTTGCGGAGTCATTGTATTCATCATCCTTTCCTCGCTGAGACAGTGCCCTAATAATGATGACCATCACACTTTTATTCACTCTTCAAGAATTCATCATATTAACTAGTTAACTTGCTAGTTAATCGCTACTCATAGGGTGACCGAATCGAATTGCACCTATTCATCGCGTTAACTTGCCAGGCCGATTAATTCACCAGTTAGACCGATTAATCAGTGATCAACCGATTAATCAATTGCCAGACCAATTAATCGCTATTGGCGCATTAACTCATGGGCAAATGAATCCCAAATTTTTGGCACATAACCCCTCCCACCCCCTCTTTATACTAAATACCAAGCCTAGGGTATGGACCTCCTCCCGCTCCCTCATGCTCCTTTCATCTCCTCATAACCTAGCTGGTGGCTAGCCAAGTCCTCACCAGTGCCAACCACCACACTGCACCTCCAAGATCCAGTTGCTCCGCCACTCTGGTTAGCTGCCTGGACTCGACCCCCTTGGCTACTCCCCATCCTCTCCCATGGGATTCTCCCCAATCTCTTCCTCCATGGCATCACCAACAGGCAAGGTACTACCATCTTAACCTCGTATCTTAATGGAGAATCCAACATTCATATATTAGTAGATTATAAACTACAATTTTGTAGATTAGTGGATGGAACTGTTGGTTTTGGTTGTTATTTATAGTATAGTATGTGATGTATATTAGTGAGTATATGGAGAAGTTTAAATGTTTAATTGATAATTTTGAGATTTTGTAGATTTGGATGTATAACAATTATTAACTTGACCTCTTGTCCATTTTTTTATATGCCTACAATAGAATATTTAGGTACATTACATAGCTAGGTCCATGGAAGTATGGTACAATACATAAAAAATCTTGATATAAGTTGGAAAGTTTCTATTTAATCTACCGATTAATCCAGTTAGTAGGCTGATTCATCGATTAATGTCTACTCCCAAGCCGACTGAGCAGCTACATATTACCGATTTCTTGAACATTGCTTTTATTTACTTACAACTCAATATGAAAAACTGATAATATAACATGACTCTATATGAATGCCTCTCATAGTGTACCAGGATGTGCAATGATCAAGCATAACATGTATCAAAAAATGATGAACGGTGGCTTTGCCACAAATATTATGCCACCTTGTATGATCATGCAAAGCAATATGACAATGAAAGTGCTAGTCATACAATGTAACGGTGGAAGTTGCATGGAAATATATCTAGGAATAGCTATGGAAATGCCATTATAGGTAGGTATTGTGGTTGTTTTGAGGAAGATATAAGGTGGCTTATGTGCAACAGAGTGTATCATGTCATGGGATTTGGATGCACCAGTGAAGGTTGCACCGATTCTCGAGGTGAGAATGGCCAATGCACTATACCGAAGAGGCTAGCAAATATGAGGTGGTGATAGTGCATATATCCATGGATTCACATTAGTCATAAACAACTCACATACTTACTACAACATTTTATTAGCTTTCTCGAAGTAAAGTACTACTCACATGCCCCTAGGGAGGATGTTGGGAGGAGTTAACCATCATGCGTCTTCGACTTAAACAACACTAGGATTTCAATGAGGAATAAGAACACTCACACATCATCACCATGCCCTAAAAATATTTAGATGAACATCAAGTTAACACCCTCTAATTTATGATATTCTTACTAACCAATGATCATTCACTCATGCCTTTTCACATTACCACATTAATATCATTAACTCATAATTTCTCTTTTATGTGCTACATGGAGGTTTTGATTATGCACTCCTTGAATACCTATTATTTTTCGACTAGTCTTATAACCCATGTGAATTACCGTCAACATTTATTAACTGTCAAACAAATATAAGTGAAGAACGAGAGTGCAATTATTTCTTTAAAATATGTACGCCATCGTGCTCTATTAGATATAAGTGAAGTACTAGGGCAACTGCTTAGCTCAAAAGATATAAGTGAGGTACAAAGAGTAATAGTAAATCATGGTGATCTTGTGTCTCTCTAAAGTAGATGTACCAGCAAACAATGATTGGGGTAAACTAAAACAAAATCAAACTAAAGCAAAGAACGCTCCAAGCAAAACTCATATCATGTGATGAATAAAAATATAGCTCGAAGTGACATACCGATGGACTGAGACAAAACAGGAGATGCCTTCCGGGGCATCCCCAAGATTAGACGCTTGATTATTCCTAGAATTTCACTTTGGGTGTCTAGGTCATCAAAATCTTAGGCTCCTACCACTCCTTATTCCTTCATCCATAGTGGTATCACTCAAAACTTGAAAACTTCAGCACACAAAACTCAATAGAAACCTTCATGAGATATGTTAGTACAATAAACATATAACATACTATAGGTATTTTTATTATTCATTATTGCAAAAGGTACTGCACTCTAACTTCTCCATGGCGTATACAACCCGATACAATCCATAACATCATGAAAACAAGCAAACTATGCAAGCAAAAATAGGATATATCTAAAACAGAATAGTCTGCAGTGATCTATAAAGAAACTATACTTTTGTAACTCCAAAAATTCTGAAAATAGAAAACCTGAGGAATTTGAATAGCAATCCTGTATATAAATTTCAGATCAAAAAGATGTTCCAGTAAAATCAGAGAAATTCTGCACTGGATGTTAAAGTTTCTGTTTTTGCACCTATCAATTCTACTCATCATGCAAGTCATCCCAAAGGCTTTACTTGGCACAAACACTAACTTAAACATAGAAACACAATCATTACAGTATAAAAAATCATTTTACCAAAAATAAACATAAAGTATGGGTTGTCTCCCAGTAAGCTCTTTCTTTATAGCCATTAAGATATGCATGGGATAATGATGATGCTCACATAAAGGATAAGAATTGAATCACAAAGAGAGCACCATATATCATGTTAAAAACACATATAAGTCTATCATAATTCCTATGCATAGGAATTTTATAAGCAAACATATTTTCAATACAAGAGGTGTTTAGCATATGCAAGTAAGAAGACTGAAGCATTAACAATTTGAATATCAAGAGAGGTAAGTGAGTAACATGAAAATTTCTATAATCATATTTTCCTCTCTCATAATAATTACATGTAGTATCATATTCAAATTCAACAACATATCTATCATATAAAATATTTACTCTATGATCTGCATGCACAAAAGTTTTACAATCTTCCAAGATAGTGTGATTAGAATTAACTAAAGTCATGACCTCTCCAAACACGCCTTCATCACAAAAATCATAAGATTGATCGTTCTCCAACATAGTGGTATCATTATACCTAAAGTTGATGCTATTCCAACCGACTTTTATTACTATTGCAAATATCATAACCAATAATAGACTCATCATGAAGCTTAGAACTATCAAGATCACAAGAAACATCATGATTATCACCCCAATCATGATCATTAACACAATTGATATCCATATATTTTATACTAAAAAAATTTCAATCATGCTTTTCATTCAAGGAACTATCATGAATCACTTTCTAAATTTCTTTTAACACTTGATCACAATTTTTAGATTCCTGATTTTCAAGCAAGACCTCATAAAAGTAATCTAGTGCACTATTTTCAACATAATCGGGTCTTTTGAAAATATTAGCAAGTCGATAAGGATCCATGTATCTTAGTTTTCTTGTTATACTTTCTATTTGTGTGGAAAACTTAAAGACAACATTTCAAGGCAAATAGAGAGTAGAGTAAGTGAATAATAATTTGTGTGTAGGTACTTGATAAGAAATTAATGATACTCCCCGACAACAACGCCAAAAATCCTTCCTGATACTTGTGATCTGTGTTGGGTTTTTCGCGAAGAGGAGCAGGTGATGCAACACAGTATAGATAAGTATTTCTCTGAGTGAGAACCAGGTTATCGAACCAATAAGAGTAGCACACAACTCCCGTCTTTAGCGACTACACACAAAGAAGCAAACACTTGCACCCAATGCGAGCAAGAGGGTTGTCAATCCCCTATGACTCATTACTTGCATGCAAATGAAGTGTGTAGATGATAGTAGGTAATTGTAAATTGTAAAATAAATAGAAAATAAATAAATGGAAGCAAGGTAATGATAGCTTTTGTAAATATATAAGTATATAGAACCGGAGGTCAAAGTTTTCCCTAGTGGCATCTCTCATGTAGTAGGCATACAATGGGTAAACAAATTACTGTTGGGCCGTTGATAGAAAAGCGCATAGTTATGCAATATTTCCTCATGGCATTGATCATTACACATAGGCATCACTTCCATAAGCAAGTAGACCGATTCCTGCCTACATCTACTACTATTACTCCACCCATCGACCGCTATCCAACATGCATCTAGAGTATTAAGTAAAACAGAGTAATGCTTGGAGAACATTGACATGATGTAGACAAAGTAGATTCAATCAATATGAATAAACCCCATCGTTTTATCCTTAGTAGCAACAATACAAAGACATGTTGTGTCCCTTTCTGTCACTGGTATATAGAGCACCACCATATTGAACCCAGTACAACGCACCTCTCCCACTGAAGAAATGTCAATCTAGTTGGCCAAACTACCCGAATAGATTGGAGTGAATTATGAAGCTATCATATAATCATGCATATGTAAAGAAGGACCAGCAAGGAACTCGATACTTGTGATCCGCGTTGGGTTTTCATTGAAGAGGAATGGGTTATCGCGGCACAATCTGCGTAAGTATTTCCCTCGGTTATGAAACCAAGGATTATCAAACAAATAGGAATACTAATCCTCAACTGTCTTCAGCGGCTGCACACAATAGAACAAATAACTTGCACCCAACACCGGCAAGAGGGTTGGCAATCCCGCTGATCTCGTTATTTGCAAGCAAGTGAGTTGTGTAGATAATTGTAAATTGCAAAATAAAATAAAAGCAAAGAAATAACAACAAGGTAGTAATAGTGTTTCTGTATACATTAGTGAATAGACCCGAGGCCATAGAGTTCTCTAGTGGCATCTCTCATAGAAATAGCATACGATGGGTAAACAAATTACTGTTGGGCAATTGATAGAAAAGCAAGTAGTTATGTGATTTTCACAGCAATGATCATGTGTATATAGGCATCACGTCCACAAGCAAGTAGGTCGACTCCTGCCTGAACCTATCATTATTACTCCACTCACCGACCGCTACCCAACATGCATCTATAGTATTAAGTAAAACTGTAGGATCGAAAGTAGTGCTAGAGGGGGTGATTAGACTACTTGGCCAAATAAAAATCTACTTTTTCCCAATTTTAATTCTTGGCAGATTTTAGCATTCATAGTATGGCAAGTACACCCTACACATGCATGTCTAAGAGTATAGCAGCGGAAAGTAAAGACATTGCACATGAAAGTAAAGAGAGGGTAGGAAGATCAAACACAATTGGTGACACGATGATTTTTCCTGTGGTTCTGATATGTGGTGCTATCGTACATCCACGTTCATGGAGTCTTCAACCCATGGAGGGTAACGGTCGCGAGAGTCCATGGAGGGCTCTACCCATTGAGGGTTCCACGAAGAAGCGACCTTGACTATACCATGACGGCCTACGTCCATGGAGGACTAGCCTTACTCGGGGTAGATCTTCACGAAGTAGGCGATCTCCTTGCCCTTACAAACTACTTGGTTCACTCCACAACACAAAGTAGGAGGCTTCCAAGCGACACCTAACCAATCTAGGAGGCACCACCCTCCAAAAGGTAATAGGCTCGATAATGTGATGAACTCCTTGCTCTTGTGCTTCAAGATGATAGACTCCTCAACACACAATCACTCTCTCATAGATTTGGCTTGGTAGAAGAGATGGAATTGGTGGAAAGCAACTTGGGGAGGCTAGAAATCAAGATCCATACGGTTGGAGTGGAAGATCTTGACCTCAACACAAGGATAGGTGGTTCTCTCTCAAAAAACTAATAGATATGAGTGGGGAACAGTTTTGATTCCTTCTCTCTCGAGTAGGTGGTGGTGGAGGGGTATATATAGGCATCTCCAAAAATCCAACTGTTACACACAAAAAGTCAGACTCAGTAGAACAGATGTGTGAATCTTGGTTGTACCGAAGTGACTTAAAGTTAGCAACTTTTGAATGTCGGTGAGACCGATATAGGAATCTTGGTCACACTAATAAAGGTGACCAACGATCAGAATGTCCAATCTCGTTGACGCTGATTTGACAATCTCGGAGGGACCAAAACTGTGAACTTGCATAACAGAAAGTTGGCAGCCCAACTCGATGGCACCGAATGCAGTATCGGCTGCACCAAAAAGTTAGGTTTTGGCTGAGTTTGTCTAGGGTTTGGAATAGGTGACACCGGGATGGAAATGTTGGTTGCGCCGATTTTGAGTATTTGGCTTTGGACAGACTTTGGTGGGAGAGTTTGTGGGTGTCTTTGGTGAATATCACTTGTGCACGTATGAGCATTTTGTTCACCAACAAAACCTTACCCCATTTTAATAGTATTGGCTTTCCTATGTACTCAAAGTGATTTCTAACAAATATAAAATGCAGAGTCCTCTTGCTTGAAGCTTTGACAACCTATTCCCTATCATCTTGGGGGTATTCCACAATCTCCACAATCCTTTTGCCAATCCTATCATTGAACATTTCCTGAAATATACTTGGTGGAAACATTAGTTCAATGACTTATATGTTGTTATTAATTACCAAAACCACCAAGGGAGAAAATGTGCTTTTAATCTCCCCGCTTTTGCTAATTTATGACAACATATAGATCAAAGCTTCGACATACGATATAATCAATGAATATAATCGTCGCTTTGATAAGTATGTGATAAGCAAGAGCTCCCCCTAAATTTGTGCATTATTTTAAATTTGTGTTTGAATGCAAATGCACAATCGTTTAGGTACATGGGGTACTTCTTCCATGTCACATACAACTTGGTGGTGTGCGAGAGTAATAAGAGTTAATCAACATAGCACAACACAACAAGCAAAGTGAGTGATCAACACATAATCATCAAATGATAGGAAATAGTAGCAACACACATAACAGTGTTGATCACATACAAACACACGTCAAACCAAAATAGCCAAATGTTTTGTAAAACCAGCAAATAAAAATAGACGCTCTCTCACTCGAAGCCTAAGATCCATATACAAGTTTTCCCCCTTTGGCAACAAGTTACCAAAAAAGTTCAAAGAGATATAGCTAATCGTTCTACGGCTGATCTCCTCCAGTCGTCGATGTCGGAGTCGAGAGAACTGCTAGAGGCACTAGAGGTGATAGAGCTTTAGATACTATGGCTGGAGCAAAAGATGAAGGCCTCGTCTTTGGAGCTGGTACTGTAGGAGTCCTCGCCTTAGTCATGAACTGGGCAGTCGTCCTGACAGGTGCACTATCCTCCTCATCATCAGAAGACTCAGACTCTAAAGAGGTGCGACGGATTGGGGCTTCATCAACCTCCTTCTTGAGCTCATTGATTGTCTTAGTTAGCCTATCAAACTTGTCATTTAGAGTCTTCACTCTATCATCAATGATGTTTGCAAGGCTCTTCTGAGTATCCATGATGGTCTTGATGTCCTTCTTCATATCCATGACACCGGCGATCAAAAGATCCATCTGCTCGTTCCTGGACCTGGGAACCTGAGCACTAGTGGCTCGCGCTGCCTTTGCTTCTACCTTTGCATGTGCCTGAGTTGTAGCTGATGTGGGATGGTCTGGGTCCATCACCACAACATTGTCCTCAAAGTCCAGCTGAAGTGGAAAATGGGAACTGTCTAGAGCAAATATGTGCTTCTCAAGCTGAGAGCTGATGAGCATCTGGATATAGGGTGCATAGTAGCATGAGCGCTTCTGATCAGCAACAACCCTCTTCACAGTCTCTACTATCAAGTCCATCACTCGAATCCTGGTGTGACGATCAAGATGGATGAGCATGTTGATGGAGTATCCACGCATCATCTTCTCATCTCCAGACTTGGGCATCAAGGTATGCCTCAGGATAGTGTTCATGGTACGGAGGCCTGGCTAGAGAAAGTAGATAGAAGCAAGCTTGTGATATTGCACTTTATCTTTAGGGATAGGATTATACATATCCTTCATAGCATTGTGGCTCTCCCTGGATTCTGTGTAGACATCCAAATCTCCATCTTGTACCTCTGGGACTCCTAAGATGGTAGCCCACTCATCAACAGAAGATTCATATCTTGCTCCTTCAATAATCCATACAATCCTACCATCTCCATAGAAATGTGTAGTGGAGTAGAATTGCATGATCGTCTCATCGTTCCAAGCAATGAACTCCTTCCCAACAAATTTATCAAGTCCAATGCAGTGGAAGTTGTCTTGGACACATGGAAAGTAATCCTCATTATCTTTGATGTACTTCCAGTCAACATATCTCATGTCACTGACTACAGGGCTCTTGTCTAGCAAAACTATCTCATAGAAGTCATGCTGCTCTTTGGTGTAAAATCTGTAATCTACAACAGTCTTTCTGCTCTGGGCATATGGATCAATTTCTCTCCATGCCCTCAAGCCTGAATCCTTCCTCTTCTTCATTTCCTTATCTACTGGGTGGCTGGCATCATGAACTAGAAGGTGAGGTCTGAGCTTCATCAAAACAGTCATAACATCATCATCATTAGCTTCTCTAAAAGTGGACTTCTTGTTCTTCTCAGCAGCATGTATGTCTTTGGTAGTCCTCTTGGACTTCTGTGCAGCAGCTTTCTTTGAAGTTGCCTTGGTGCTCTTGGAGGGGCCTGGCTTGGGCATAGCATCAGCCAAAAGTTTCTTAGCCTTCTTCTTAGGAGGGCCCTCAGCAGCAGGTTCCTCCTCTTCCTCCTCTATAGCAGCAACACCAGCAGCAGCAGGCTCCTCTGGATCCTCATACATTGAGGTAGGCCTGCCCTGCACACAGATGATCCTATTCCTGGCTGTCTTCTTTGGCACAGCCTTCCTGGGGACCTCAACAGACACTGTTGCCCTAGCACTCTCATGTGCTTTGAAGGTTTCTGCAGGAGCATATATTTTGCTGGCCACCTTCCAAGATGAGGTGGCCTCATTAGCATCCTACCTTGGAGCCTTCTCTTGCTCTTAGCAAGAATATCTGATGGGACAAAATTAGAATCATCTTACTTTGAGTTGAGTCTCTTCCTTGTCCTAGTGGCAGCCTTAGGCAACCCATGAGAACTGGGAGTGCCTGGATCTATGGAAGAACTGTACTCAGGACTCGTGCCTGAACTCATCTCAACGTTCTGCTCTGGCAAGTTCTGACTATCTGACCCTGACATGCTGACCCTCTGAACAGAGTATAGAAGAGTAGAATAGGATAAGTAGTAAGAAAATGAGGCTGATTTTTGAAAGTGTGCACAAAAGATTTTCCAAGTTTTGCATTCTGTCAAATGAACATCAGTACAGCCAAAGCAAAAATATAGGAGCTACCAAGACAGACTTTCTCCTTAGCCTAAACTTGGCACCCCTTTCGATGAGACCGAAAGGTGCACTCGGTTTCACCGAGAAAGTTCTTAGCAACATAGACAGTCAAATCGGTAACATCGATTTGCTTGCTTCGGTTCCATCGAGTTTCATCGAGCGGACGACAAAACCCTAAAAATCCATGGTTCTCTACTCTACGGGATTTTCTTGTGGATGGAAGGTTCTCAAACAGTGGATAGATGGGAAATATGCCCTAATGTGCAAGATTTGGATAGAGGAGCGTGAGAGGAGGCCGAATCCATACTCTAATGCAACAATGGATCCGCAACGGTGGCGACATTGGTGAAGAAGACATCGACGACGGCGATTCCCAATGGCAGAGGCGCTCAGGGAAGGCAAGGCGATGACCGGGGTCTTCGAGCGGCACCTAGGGTTATGGAGGCACGACGTTTGATGAGTGAAATTCAAAGCATCGGGGTCCATGGATTATATACCCATCACTTTCGGTGACACCGATTCTAAATTTTCGGTGTCACCAAGTTTCACCACTGTCAGCTGATAGGGAAACTCGGTGTAACCAATAATATGGAGTTGGTCTTACCGAGGTAAGAAAACCAGATCAACCCTATGCATTCGGTGAGACCGATATTTGTGAGTTGGTTCCATCGAGATGCACTTGGGAGGTTTTAGTGGTCAGTCCTTGATGATACAGAACTCCGAGTGCTCCTCACACATAGTGATCGAAAAGTACTTGTTCAAATTTTGTGATGCAGCATGAATAGAGTATGAGGTGAGAAAGCATAGATAGCTAAAGGAGTGGTCCTAGGCATTCTTGTATATCCAATTGGCAAATAAAAATGAAAAACCAAATAGCAACAATTGGATATCCTCGAATGAGTAAACCAATGCAGACCAACATGCTCACACAATAAGATGTCAAATGAAATCATGGCAAACATGCACAAACACAATAGCATCTAACAAGCACTTTGGGGATGACGGGGTCATCTATATATGAGTATGTTGACTTAGGAGCCAAGTAATAATACTTGATCATAGGTCATACTCACAGTTTAAGCACAAGTGGGGTTACCATTTTTACATAAAGCATTTAATGTTGTCACATTCTAAGAGATGCTTTAACTCAAGTCTTAGAGTAAAGCTCTGCCTTGATGTGACATCCTCCCATAGGAGAGACAAACTAACCTTGGGTTTTGTCGTTAAAGACTTCATGTTGGTGAGGTAGTGGTGGATACTTAAAGTTGATGAAGATCACCAAGAGTTCGGAGCATCCTTGTTGTTTCTTTACTCTTCTCACCTACATGGGTTAGTCCCAACACACAAGAAACAAATACAACGATATCTATGGACATGGAGTGCAAAGCATATGTTATGATGTCCATTGATTTGTTGATTACCTTGTCCCTTGCTTACCTTTGAGGGAATGTGTGACTCCTTGAACTATTGCATAGAGTTGATGTTGTTTGCAAAATAGTTCTTGCGAACAATGAATATTAGTGAATTTCATTGGCGGAATCACCCCTCTTCAATGCTACAGGCCCACATCAAGTTGCTGGGGATCCTTGGTGTTGAAGTAGCACTTCTAGAAGTTGAGCTTGTAGTAGCCTTGGGAACCAACTTCACCAAAGCTTGGGATTCATCTTCATAAGAGTCAATGTCCTCTTGAAACTTGTTTTGTCCTTGAGCTTGTGGTCTTGTGGTGGAAGATCATCTTGAGTGTTTGTCCCCTTGGGAAGAGTAGTTTCATACTTCTCCTTTTGAGGAACAAACTTTGGATTGGGGTACTGACCTTCTTCCCATTAAACTCCATTCGCGTTGAAGTAGCCAACACCACGATTCTTTCGGTATCCTGTGTGCTTGCATACAATCTCCTCAAATTGTTTGCACCCTTCAAGACACTTTTAGATACCTTTCTCTATAATCCCTTTCAAGAGTTCATTTTCTTGCTCAAGTGTAACTTGGCTAAGAGAAGAGTTAGTGGGATCAAGAGAACTACTAGAAGCAATATCATTGGATTCATCGTTTTTATTGCTACTAGTTGAAGAACCTTTATTTCCTTTGTTACTAGCTTGCTTAGACTTAACTTGTGGCATGAATGTAGATAAGAGAAGTCACTTGGCTAGATAAGAGGAAGTCTTCTTTCGAAGGTCATCATTGATATCTTTAAGGAACTTATGCTCTTGCTCTAAATTGAGCTTCTCGGAGCGTACCTTCTCATGTGTCCTTACAAGATCTATATGATCTTCTAGAGTTGACTCGTGAGCTAACTTAAGAGTTTTTAGTTCTTGAGTTAGTCGTTCTATTTCCAAATTATCATCATCACATGACTTATCTACACTAGAGTGAGTACTAGCAAGTTCATTTTGACTAACATTACTAGATTTGTCAAATAGCAAGTCATCTTCAATTAACAAGTCATCTTCATCACTATTGAAATCAAGATACTCAGGGTGTGATACCTTGGGGCCTTTATCCATGAAGCAACTCCCACTCCCTTCATTTGGTGAATCAAATAGATCATAGGAGTTGGTAGTCACTAGTGCAAGTCCGGCAACACCTTCATCTTGACTATAGTCGGAGTTGGAGTGATAGCTTCTCTTGGAGCGGTTGTCGGATTCAGAGTCGGAAACCCATTCACCAACATGAGCTTGATGTTTCCTTCTTGAGTAGCTCTTGGTGTACTCGTCCTTCTTCTCCGAGTCCCTACTTCTCCTTGAGGGTCTTCGTTCATAATGATCATCTCTACTCCTTCTCTCTCTTCGAGGTGATTCGTCTCTTGAGCTTCGTCTTCTTGGTGACTCTTCTTTCCTCTTGTAAGGAGTCGTGCACTTATTGTTGTAGTGTCCGGGCTTCCCACAATTGTAGCAGTTTCAGTCACAACTTGACGAATGCTTCTCTTCATATCTTGAGTTGGAGCTTCGATATTTGCTTCTATTCTTGTAGAACTTGTTGAATTTCTTGACCATGAGGCTTATATCTTCATTTGTGACAAGGTTGTCACTAGAGGTAGCGGGAACATCACTTGTGGCTTTGTAAGCACCACTAGACTTGTAGTGAAGCTCTTCCTTGTCTTTGAGTGTCATATCATGAGCAACAATTCTTCCAATCACTTCCGTTGGCTTGAGATCTTTGTAGTTGGGCATCATTTGGATCAATGTACAAACGGTTTCATATCGATCATCCAAAGCTTGCAGTATCTTCTTGATGATGAATTTGTCAGTCATTTCTTTGCTTCCTAAGCCAGTAATCTCATTGGTTATCTCAGTGACTCCTTCACCATCCTTCATCTTGAACTTGTGAAGTTGACTTTGAAGAACATCCAACTTGGATTCTCTCACAGATTCTGTACCTTCATGCATATCAATCAAAGTATCCCAGATCTCTTTTGCATTCTCAAGACGACTGATTTTGTTGAATTCTTCGGGGCATAGACAGTTGAAGAGAATGGCACGTGCTTGATCATTGAGTTGCAACATCTTCAACTCATCCGCAGTCGCTTCACGATCGGGTTCCTTCCCTTCCGCAAAGAATTCACCTTGCATGCCAACACGAACAATAGCCCAAACGGAGGGGTTATGACCAAGCAAATGCATTTTCATTTTGTGCTTCCAACTAGCAAAAATAGTGCCATCAAAGTATGGACCTCTACGGTGATAATTTCCGTCACTAGACACCATACTTATCCTAGGTTGTGAGACCAATGCAATGGAGACCAAAGATCTGATACCACTTGTTGGATCGAAAGTAGTGCTAGAGGGGGTGATTAGAGTACTTGACCAATTAAAAACCTACCTTTTCCCAATTTTAGTTCTTGGCAGATTTTAGCATTCATAATATGTCAAGTACACCCTACACATGCATGTCTAAGAGTATAGCAGCGGAAAGTAAAGACATTGCACATGAAAGTAAAGAGAGGGTAGGAAGATCAAACGCAATTAGTGACACGATGATTTTTCTCGTGGTTCCGATAGGTGGTGCTATCGTACATCCACGTTCATGGAGTCTTCAACCCACGGAGGGTAATGGTCGCGGGAGTCCACGAAGGGCTCTACCCACTGAGGGTTCCACGAAGAAGCAATCTTGACTATACCATGATGGCCGACGTCCACGGAGGACTAGCCTTACTCGGGATAGATCTTCACGAAGTAGGCAATCTCCTTGCCCTTACAAACTTCTTGGTTCACTCCACAACACGAACTAGGAGGCTCCCAAGCGACACCTAACCAATCTAAGAGGCACCACCCTCCAAAAGGTAATAGGCTCAGTAATGCGATGAACTCCTTGCTCTCGTGCTTCAAGATGATAGACTCCTCAACACACAATCACTCTCTCACAGATTTGTCTTGGTAGAAGAGACGGAATTGGTGGAAAGTAACTTGGGGAGGCTAGAAATCAAGATCCATATGGTTGGAGTGGAAGATCTTGACCTCAACACAAGGATAGGTGGTTCTCTCTCAGAAAGCTGATAGATATGAGTGGGGAACAGTTCTATGTGCTTCTCTCTCGAGTAGGTGGTGGCGGAGGGGTATATATAGGCATCTCCAAAAATCCAACTATTACACACAATAAGTCAGACTCGATGGAACCGATGTGTGAATCTCGGTTCTACCCAAGTGACTTAAAGTTAGCAACTTTTGAATCTCGATGAGACCGATATAGGAATCTCGGTTGCACCGATAAGGTGACCAACGGTCTTCCAATCTCGGTGACACCGATTCGATAATCTCAGAGGGACCAAAACTTTGAACTTGCGTAACAAAAAGCTGGCAGCCCAACCCGGTGGCACCGAATGCAGTATCGGTTGTACCGAAAAGTTAGGGTTTGGCTGAGTCTGTCTAGGGTTTGGAATCGGTGGCACCGGGATGGAATGTTGGTTGCATTGATTTTGAGTATTTGGCTTTGGACAGACTTTGGTGGGAGAGTCTGTGGGTGTCTTTGGTGACTATCACTTGTGCACGTATGAGCATTTTGTTCACCAACAAAACCTTACCCCCTTTTAATAGTATTGGCTTTCGTATGGACTCAAGGTGATTTCTCACAAATATAATATGTAGAGTCCTCTTGCTTGAAGCTTTGCCAACCTATTCCCCTACATCTTGGGGTATTCCACAATCTCCACAATCCTTTTGCCAATCCTATCATTGAACATTTCCTGAAATATACTTGGTGGAAACATTAGTTCAGTGACTTATATGTTGTTATTAATTACCAAAACCACCAAGGGAGCAAATGTGCTTTCAAAAACAGAATAATGCTTGAAGAACGATGACATGATGTGGACAAAGTAAACTCAATCAATATGAATAAACCCTGTGTTATCCTTAGTAGCAAAAACACAAAGGCAACTGGTCCCCTTCTGTCACTGGGATATAGAAACTCATCAAGTTGAACCTACTACAATGCACCACTCCCACCGAAGAAATATCAATCTAGTTGGCCAAACTATCTCAATAGATCATAGAGCATTACGAAGCTATAATGAACATGCAAATAAGAATCTTAGTATTCAGGTTTGACTCAAATAGTTTTCATGAATAATCTGAACATAAACTCACAATTCATCGGATCCCAACAAACACACCATACAAAGGGATTACATTGGATAGATCAAGGCAAAGATGCGATGAACATTGTATTCAAGATCAAGAGACAAAGAGTTTGCCATCTAGGTACTACCTACGACCCCGTAGATCTGTGGTGAACTACTCACACATCATGGTGAGGGCAGCAAGGTTGATGAACAAGCCCTTCGTGATCGATCTCCCCTCTAGCAGGGTGCCGAAACGGAGGTGTAGATGGGCTCCCACTGGAACAAAGACTTGTGGCGGTTGAAAAAGTGTTTTGGGAGCGCTCCTAGGGTTTTTGGAATATATGAGAATTTATAGGCAACAGAGGGCCGTCGGGACGCACATGAGGGAGGCACAAGCCATCAGGGTGCCCCTGGTTCCATGCCCTGTTGGATTGTGGGGCCCTCGTGCCTCTCCCGTCCTACTCCCGAAGCTTCCAGGTCTTCTTTTGGTCCAGAAAAATGATCAAAAAGTTTCGTGGCCATTGGCCTTCATTTGGTACTTTAAACCTAAAAGGTCAAAAACATGGAGAAAACAACAACTAGCACTGGGCACTGGATCAATAGGTTAGTGCTCAAAAATATTATAAATTGGTGAACAAATGCCCAAAAAGTATCCTAGAATGATAATATATTAGCATGGAACAATCAAAAATTATAGATACGTTGGAGTAGTATAAGCATCCCCAAGCTTAATCCATGGTCTTCATCGAGTAGGTAAATGATAAAAACAGAATTTTGATTTGACATGCTACCCATTATGTAATCTTTTTTATGTATGCTCATTGAGAAATGATGAATTAACAAACAACAACATAGTAATACTTATAAGTATAAGAAATGAAATCATTGAAGTCCAAAGTATACGATCCTAAAAGAATGTTTACCCCCATTCATCTTATTATACAAGGCATGACTCCGTCTTCACCACATCAATACAAATGTCAAGAACCATGGTGTCCAAGTCAGACAATTGGATTGTACTTTTTCAATATGCATCAACTTTTTTTTTCTTCATGCAGTACATGAGCATGAACCCTTGGACATAGCATATAGGTGGAATAGAATGTGATGGTAGATATCAAAGGGGTAAAAAGTGGAGAAAATAGTCTCACATCAACTAGGTGTACCAACGAGCTATGGAGATGCTCATCTGTAGATGAGAATGCAAGGAGTAGGGCTTGCCATTCAAATGATGCACTAGAGCTATAAGTGAATTAAAGCTCAACTAAAGCTAATTAGGTGTGCATCCAACTTGCTTTCTCATGAAGACCTCGGGCATTTGAGGAAGCCAGTTATCAGAATATACAAGCCAAGTTTAATATGAAAATGTAATTCCCACTAGCATATGGAAGTGGCAGCATAGGAGACTATCTATATGAATAACATGGTGCCACTTTGAGGCACAAGTATGGTAAAGGATAGTAGCGAAGTCCCTTCTCTCTTTTTCTCTCGTTTTTTATTTTATTGTTTCACGACGTCTTTTTTGCCTCCTCTATTCATTTTTTTAATATATGGTGGTCTCATTTGTCCTACCCATTTTTTTATTTTTCATCCGGAGTCTCACCCCGACTTGTGGGGGAATCATAGTCTCCATCATAGTTTCCTCACTGGGAGAATGCTCTAATAAGGATGATCATGACACTTTTATTTACTTACAACTCAATATGAAGAATTGATAGGAACATATGACTCTACATGAATGCCTCTAGCAATGTAATAGGATGTGCAATGATCTAGCGTGACATGTATCAAAAACATGATGAACCATGGATTTTCCACAGATACTATGCCAACTCTATATGATCACGCAAAGCAATATGATGATGAACGAACTAGTCATGGGAAGTGACGATGGAATTTGCATGGCAATCAATCTCAGAATGGCTATGGAAATGCCATAATTGGTAGGTATGTGGCTGTTTTGAGGAAGATATAACGAGGCTTATGTGCAACAGATAGTATCATGTCATGGGGTTTGGATGCATCGATGAAAGTTGTACCGATCCTCGAGGTAAGAATAGGCTATGCACGACACCGAAGAGGCTAGCAAATATGAGAAGGTGAGGATGCGTATGTCCATGGTGTCACATTAGTCATAAAAACTCATATACTTATTGCAAAGTTTTATTAGTTTTATCACAAATCAAAGTATTCATCGCATGCCCCGAGGGAGGAGGTTGGCAGGAGTTAACCATCACGCGCCCCCGACTCAAAACAACACTAGGATTTCAACGGGGAATACAAATGCTCACACATCATAACAATATCTCTTTAATTTTTAGATTAATATAAAATTAACACCTCTTACTCTCGACACTTCTATGAATCAACAATTATGGACTCACACCTTTTTCATATTACCACATCAATGTCATTAACACAAAATTTCTCTATATGTGCTACATGGTGGTTTTGATTATCACTCATTGAAGACCTATTATTTTTGGACTAGATTATGTCCCATGAAAATTGCCTTCACTATTTATTCAGCTCCACACAAATATAAGTGAAGAATTAAAGCATATTATTTCTATAAAATCTACACGCCACCATGCTAAAAAAGATATAAGTGAAGTACTCGAGCAACTGTCAAGCTCAAAAGATATAAGTGAAGCACATAGATTATTCTAGCAAATTATGATGAAGGTGTGTATCTCTCAAATAGGTGTGTCCAACAAAGTATTATTGTGACAAACTGAAAGTAAAGGCAAACAAAAGCAAACGCCGCTCCAAGCAAAACACATATCATGTGATGAATAAAAATGTAGCTCCAAGTGACATGCCGATGGATTGAGACGAAAGAGGGGATGCCTTTTGGGGCATCCTCATGCTTAGACGCTTGAGTATTCCTTAGAATATTACTTGGGGTGCCTGGAACGCTCCAATCTTAGGCTCTTGCTACTCCATATTCCGTGATCCATCGTGATGAGACCCAAAACTTGAAAACTTCAATCGCACAAAACTTTGTGAGATCCATTAGTATAAGCAAGATATTGCATACTTTAGGTACTATTATAAATTGATTCTTAATTCATTTTTTCCTAATAGGTATTGTATTCTAACTTATCCATGGCTTATATCACCCGATACAATCCATAGCATAATCAAAACAAGCAAAACAAAATCTGTTTAAAATAGAACAATTTGTAGCAATCTGTAAACACCCCATACTACTGAAGTCATCCCAAAGGCTTTATTAAAACATAATAATTACAGAGGAAACAATCATTTTATCAAAAAATAGCATAAAGTAAAAACAAAAATTAAGATACATATTGGGTTGCCTCTCAACAAGCGATGTTGTTTTATTCCCCTAGCTATGCATAATGCATAGTTTCAAGTGTTGTCATCTTTGATACTCATCCCATAAGTGGCTCTCATGATTGATTCATAAGGTGGGTTAATTATATTCCTATGGAAGTGTTCCATTACTTTCTTTAATGGGAATTGGAACCTTATGTTTCCCTCTTTCATGTCAATAATTGCACCTATAGTTTGTAAGAATGGCCTTCCAAGTATTATGGGACAAGAAGGATTGCAGTCAATATCAAGAAGAATGAAATCTACAGGCACATAATTTTTGTTGGCAATAATAAGCACATATTTAATTCTACCTAACGGATTCTTGATGGTAGAATCCACAAGATGCAAGTTTAGGGAACACTCTTCAAGGTTAGTGAGATCAAGCACATCACGTAAAGTTTTAGGTATGGTTGAAACACTAGCACAAAGGTGACACAAAGCATTGCATTCATATTGATTTATATTTATTTTTATAGTAGGTTCCTACTCATCATGCAACTCAATGTTTAAGGAATCGATAACTGGTAGCTGCTCAGTCGGCTTGGGAGTAGAGATTAATCGGTGAATCGGCCTACTAACTGGATTAATCGGTCGACCATTAATCGGTAGATTAAATAGAAACTTTCCAACTTATATCAAGATTTTTTATGTATTGTACCATACTTCCATGCACCTAGCTATGTAATATACCTAAATATTCTATTGTAGGCATATAAAAAAATGGACAAGAGGTAAAGTTAATAATTGTTATACATCCAAATCTACAAAATCTCAAATTTATCAATTAAACATTTAAACTTCTCCATATACTCGCTAATATACATCACACACTATACTATAAATAACAACCAAAACCAACAGTTCCATCCACTAATCTATAAAATTGTAGTTTATAATCTACTAATATATGAATGTTGGATTCTCCATTAAGATACGGGGTTAAGATGGTAGTACCTTGCCTGTCGGTAATGTCATGGAGTAAGATATTGGGGAGCATCCCATGGGAGAGGATGGGGAGTATCCAAGGGGGTCGAGTCCAGGCAGCTAACCAGAGTGGCGGAGCAACTGGATCTTGGAGGTGTAGTGTGGTGGCTGGCACTGGTGAGGACTTGGCTAGCCACTAGCTAGGTTAGGAGGAGATGAAAGGAGCATGAGGGAGCGGGAGGAGGTCCAAACCCTAGGCTTGGTATTTAGTATAAAGAGGGGGTGGGAGGGGTTATGTGCCAAAATTTTGGGATTCGTTTGCCCATGAGTTAATGGGCCAGTAGCGATTAATCGATCTGGCAATTGATTAATCGGTTGATCACTTATTAATCGGTCTAACTGGTGAATTAATGGGCCTAGAAAGTTAACGCAATGAATATGTGCTATTCGATTCGGTCACCCTACGAGTAGCGATTAACTCGCAAGTTAACTGGTTAATTGGATGAATTCTTGAACAGTGATGCAACTTTCTAGGAATAGAAACTTCAAGTTCAAGTTTCTCATCATAAGCTTTTACCATAGCTTCTACTATATGTTCGGTATAAGCTTTGTTTTTTTCATAAGCATTAGGAGACCTAAAATGGATTGCAACAAGGAAATACATTATACTAAAGATAATTTATCATAATTAAAGTCCTTGCAATCCAAGGTAGTGGGCACATCACGAATTAAAGTTTTGAACTCTCCAAACCCACTTTTTCAGTTTTAGCATCCAAATCATCACCCTCCAAGCAAACAGGACGATTCTCAAATAGAACTGAATCATCTAAATTACCTTTATCATTTATATGCAGAGAAGTAAAGAAAGATTCAATAGTAGAAACACCAATTATTTTAAGATCTTCACATGATCCTGGTAAAAATCGGGTGGAAGAGCTTTTTCTAAAAATTCCTGCTTAGCTCTCAACTTAGTGGTCCTCTCCTTCTGTCATTAATAGATAACTGGATAGATTTAATAGTCCCATTGAAATCATAATTGTATGGCAAAGCTTTATTTTTAGGAATTTCAGCATCAAGAGCAATTCTATCCATGTTTTTAGCCAAAGCATCAATCGTATGCAACTTTTCCTCTACCGTAGTGTTGAAAACCTTTTGAGAATTAATAAATTACTTAATTGTGTTCTCAAGATCAGAAGGTATCCAATTAGAATTTTTATAAGGATTTCCATAATAATTATCATAAGAATTTCCATAGTTGTTAGAGGAATTATCGGGATACAGTCTAGCATTGAAATGTCCTCTATAAGCATTGTTATAAAAATTATTTCGCGAGATGAAGTTCACATCAATAGCATAATTTTTTTCTCAATCAAAGTAGACAAAGGCATATCAATGGGATCAATTTTTTTTCTATGAACTATATTCATAAGGGCATCCACTTTTCCCCTCAAAGTAGCGGTTTCTTTGATGGAATTTACCTTCTTACCAATTGGAGCCCTTTTGGTATGTCAGTGAGAATAATTTTCCATAATGTTATCTAGAAGTTTTGGGGCCTCTCCCAAGGTTACATCCATAAAGGTGCCACCTGCGGCAGAATCTAGAAGATTTTTAGACACAAAGTTTAGTCTAGCATATAAATTTTGGATAATCATCAATTTCATTATCTTCAAGATTGTGCAACATGCTATTGATATTTTTGTTTAAAATTCATTATTTTATTTCTAAGGGAGATGATCTTAGAAGTAGTAAAATACTTGGCAATAAAATCATCTTTACATTTATCCCATGTTCCAATACTATTAGGAGGTAAAGATGAAAACCAAGCTTTAGATTTATCTCTTAGTGAAAAGTGAAATAATTTTAGTTTCACAATATCATTATCCATATCCATTTTATTTTGCATATCACATAATTCAACAAAGGTATTAAGATGTGATGCGAGATCCTCATTAGGACTTCCCAGAAATTGATCTTTCATGACAAGATTTAGCAATGCAGCATTAATATCAAAAGCCTCCACAGTAGTGGAGGGGGGTATAGGAGTACTAATAAAATCATTATTATTAGTATTTGATAAATCACACAACTTAGTAGTATCTTGAGACATGGTGACCGAACAAGCAAAGCAACAAGCGAGACAAGTAAACTAGCAAGTAAAGGAAACAAGGTAGTAAACTAGTAACTAGCAAAGATAAATATTTTTGTATTTTTTATTTTTATTAGAAAAACTAAATATAATAGGAAATAAAAAGAAGAACAAGTGAATGAAAAGTTGTGCGAAGTTACTTGATAATTGCTGATGGTATTTCCTAGCAACGGCGCCAGAAATCCTTCCTGATACTTGTGATCTATGTTGGGTTTTCCATGAAGAGGAATGTCTTATCGCAGCACAATGTGGGTAAGTATTTCCCTCGGTTATGAACCAAGGTTTATCGAACCAATAGGAATACCAATCCTCAACCGTATTTAGCGGCTGCACAGAAAAGAACAAACAACTTGCACCCAATGCCGGCAAGAGGGTTGTCAATCCCCTCGGTCTCGTTATTTGCAAGCAAGTGAGTTGTGTATATAATTGTAGATGATTTTAAATTGAAAAATAAAATAAAAGCAAATAAATAACAGCAAGGTAGTAATGGCATTTGTGAATATATAAGTAAATAGACTCGAGGGCCATAGAGTTCTCTAGTGGCATCTCTAATAGAAATAGCATACAGTGGGTAAACAAATTACTGTTGGGCAATTAAGAGAAAAGCGAATAGTTCTGCGATTTTCACGGCAATGATAATGTGTAGGTAAACATCATGTACATACAAAAATAGGCCGACTCCTGCATGCACCTATCACTATTACTCCACTCATCGACTGCTATCCAGCATTTATCTAGAGTCTTAAGTAAAATAGAGTAATGCTTGAAGAACGATGACATGGTGTACACATAGTAAACTCAATCAATATGAATAAACCCCATCATTGTATCCTTAGTAGAAGCAGCACAAAGACGCAACTTGTCCCCTTCTATCACTGGGATATAGAAACTCATCAAGTTAAACCTACTACAACGCACCACTCCCACCAAAGAAATATCAATCTAGTTGGACAAGCTATCTCAATAGATCAGAGAGCATTACGAAGCTATAATGATCATGCAAATAAGAATCTTAGTATTCATGTTTGACTCACATACTTCTCATGAATAATCTGAACATAAACTCACAATTCATCAGATCCTAACAAACACACAATACAAAGGGATTTCATCAGATAGGTCAAGGAAAAGATGCGATGAACATTGTATTGAAGATCAAGAGAGAGAGATTGACATCTAGGTACTACCTACGGACCCATAGGTTTGTGGTGAACTACTCACACATCATGTTTAGGGTAGCAAGGTTGATGAAGAGGCCCTCCGTGATTGATCTCCACTCTGGCAGTGTGCCGGAACGGAGGTGTAGATGGGCTCCCGTTGGAACAGAGACTTGCAGCGATGGAAAAAGTTTTTCGGGAATGCTCCTAGGGTTTTTGGAATATATCGGAATTTATAGGCCATAGAGGGGCATCGGGAGGCGCAAGAGGGAGGCACAAGCCATCAGGGCATGCCCCCCTGGTGGTGCGCCCTGTTGGCTTGTGGGGCCCTCGTGTCTCTCCCGGAATCCTCCCGAAGCTTCCAAGTCTTGTTTTTGTCCAGAAAAAATCATCAAAAAGTTTCATGGCAATTGGACTTTGTTTGGTAGTGTAAACCTGAATAGTCAAAAACACGTAGAAAACAGCAACTGGCACTGGGCACTGGGTCAATAGGTTAGTGCTCAAAAATATTATATATTGGTAAACAAATGCCCAAAAAGTATCCTAGACTGACAATATATTAGCATGGAACAATCAAAAAATTTAGATACGTTAGAGACGTATCATAACTCAATATAACTTCATGAACAATCTGAACATAAACCCACAATTCATCGGATCCCAACAAACGCACCGCACAAAGTGATTACATCAAATAGATCACCGCAAAGATGCAGTGAACTTTGTATTAAAGATCAAGAGAGAGAGAGATGGATAGCCATCAGGTACTAACTACAGACCCGTTGGTCTATTGTAGACTACTCACACATCACCATGGGAGCAGCAAGGTTGATGTAGAGGCCCTCCGTGATCGATCCCCCCTCCGACATGGCATTGTAACACGGTTCCAGATGGGCACACGGCGGAACGGAGACTTGCAGTGATAGAAAACATGTTTCGGGGTGTTCTCTAGGGTTTTCCCAATATATTAGAATTTATAGGCCAAATAGGGGCATCAAGAGACTCCGGGGGAGCCAACACACAACAGGTGTGTGATGCCTCTCTCGTGTGGCATCCGGTCTCCTCCCAAAGCTTCCACATCTTCTTTGGTCCAGAAAAAATCATAAAAAAGTTTCGTGGTAACTGGAATTCATTTGGTACTATAAACCTAAAAAGCCAAAAACACGTAGAAAATAGCAACTGGCACTAGGCATTGGGTTAATAGCTTAGTGCAAAAAAATATGAATTGGCAAATAAATGCCTAAAAAGTATCCTAGAACAATAATATTATAGCATCAAACAATAAAAAATTATAGATACATTAGAGACGTATCATGCATCTATAGCGGTGCCTAAACACAACACTAATTTGGATTCCTAAGCCAATTTACATATTTCTCTTTGTGGGTGGAGCAAGTACAAATATGTGTATACACGTTGTACCTCCGTATCACATACTCCACCACCATTCTTCCCCACTCCGGTTATCGAACTGTGATTAAGGGGAAAGGGGTCCCCATGGATGCAACCAAAGTGGTCTTCGTTTTACCCCCTATTGCAACAATCTGCTACGGAGGGAGATGGGGCCTGTCACGCGAACTTACTCCACAACCACACGGTTCGCCAACAGTAACAACCTTCCGTGGAGAAATGGCATGTAAAGAGGATGTCGACTTCATCCAACATCAAGAAGATCATTAAGATAAACATGTAAAGAGGATGTCAAATCCTAATATCAAACCGTCTATTGCACACTAGGGTTCATCCATACCCTAAGAACTAAGGGAACTACTCACTCATGAAGGCAACAAGCATCATACCACCAATGATGGAGAACATGAACCAGACACACATATAGTACACAAGTTATTCCTTTAGGGTTCTTGAGATTACAAAAGGGAAAAGTGATATAGTAATGGTGAGTATGGTGATGGGGATGATGTTGGAGCCCTCTTGGTGAAGATGGTGGAGGCGATGCCTTCCTTGGCTGGTTCCTCCATCTCGATCGTTCTAGATGCTAGGATTCATGCTTTTGGATGAGTTTCTAGCGTCTTTGGATCTCTAATTTGTGGAACATCTTCATGGGGTGGATATAGTTGATGAGGCGATGGCGAAAACACTTCGTACAACTGCTCATATGAGCGCGCACAATCGTATGGAACGCCATCTTTTGCTCTGGACTTTTGACGAAGACCATTCCTTTGCCTAGTTTGCTTCTTTCTTTTATGGTAGGTGATTATCACTTTAATTGTGTGATTCAACTATCATTTCCTAAGATTTCTTCCATACACTAATATTTGATCCAAAAAGCAATATTTGAGGAAAACGAAAAACAAAGTGCACGAATGCGATAAAATTCCACATAGCCTATGGGGTAGGCATACAAATACTAATAGAATAATCACATAATTTGGACTCATCAACCAAATGTATGCCACATATAACATATGCATGTCTTATCTGAATCATGCTTGATGTATCCGCCATTGCACATAGTTCATTTTATTGGTGATGGTTTTATTACCATATTGTTTGTCATTCATGCATCACACACAGTTTGGTCGGAGGGTTTACTATACATGTGTCTCTTAGGACCTTCTTGCAATAGTGATAGGATATTGTTCACCCACCGCCAACTACCTACAGCCTCCACGGGTACGGTTCATCCACACCAAATGGTTTGGGTGTTGCGTAGTGTGGCATGGCCTCCTCTAGGTCCTCTTTATCCAGCGCCAACCGCCTACTAGCATGGGGTACCGTTCATCTAGCACCAACCGCCCACTATGTACACAGTTGGGGTCATGTTCATCATTCCCCAACTGGTTGTGGTGGTGCATACGCGCACATGACAACAACGTGAACTGTTTATCCACAACCAAATAAGTGACTAGGTCAACACGTCTCGTGATTGAGGGATGGATTGATGCAACCGGCTGCCAGTCTTGACTCCATCTATGTGTCGCGTGCACTGCAACAACGGGGACGACACTGACTAGGTCAACTCACATCTCACACGTGGGATCGACGCAACACATCGATCCATCGTGCCAGCAAACTATGTACATGCACGAATCTCGCTCGCATCGACCGGGTTCAGAAAATAAGCAGTGAAGGGACTGCCCGGGTTCATTGAGAAGCGAAGGGATTGCTCTGGTTGAGTACACGGCTAACGTATGCTCGACTTCAGTAAGCATCAAGCTCGATCAATTGCTTAGGTTAATTAAGTATTGCAAGGATCGCTTCCTTGGGTTCAGTACACGGAGGACTCGCACACACGCGTGCGTACGAGAGAAACGCGCAACCACCGCTTCATCGCTCGGGACCGACCACCCATAGTATACGAGGAAATCCCCAAAAAAATCTCGCCCTCACTTCTACCCAATGTTCAAGATATCTTTCGATTCATCGATTTATCGACCGTTTTATCACTTACCGGTGGATGACCGCTAAGATTATACCTTATCTTTGTTATTTATCATTTCGGTCGATTTATCAATTTAACAAGCGATTAATCGAGAATCTAGCAGGCCCTTGTGATCAGAAACCCAAAATAAGGCCTCCCCTTTTGTAGCCTCCCGCACATCACACTTCGTTCCCTCTTACATAGGGCATGTATTGTAGCATTGTCCTATTTTTATTTGTCACCGACTCATTGTTTGCATGTAATGTGTAGTTAGGTATTAACATAGTGTTATCGTATTTAAAGGCTTAGAGAACACTCATGGTTATTTTCATTTTTTACATTATTGGTGCTTGGAATCTGGGAATTGCAAGCAAAAAACAGCCAATGAATAGTCAAGTGATAAAATCGATTGATCTGTCGATTTTCGATTGATATCTAGTGTAGAGGCGACTAAAATGCTAACGATTAATGATATCCTCAACATTGCTTTTACCACACAATATGGACAGCCCAAAGAATGTCATAAATGTCCGCCTCCGGCCTGCCCAGTGCGAAATCCCATTTATTATTATTTTTGTTATAGAAGTAGGAGCCCATTACGTCTATGATTATACGTGTTTTTGTCACAATTATCATCATGGAAGTTTTACTTTCATGACATATTTTTTTGCTTTGTCCATAATGTCATGCATGTTTTTTTTTGTAGTGCAATCGGTAAGAATGGAGATACGGGCCTACAACAATGAGATGATCAGGAAAAAATCAAGCAAGAGAAGGTGCACACACAACCTTCTACTCACAGAGGAATGATACACCTCCCATGTACCTATAATTTTTCATTGTTTCATGCTATTATATTATTAATCTTAGATACTTTTATGCAATTTTATATCATTTGAGCGAACTAACCTATTAACCCAGTGCCTAGCGCCAACTATTATTTTCTATTTATTTTTCATTTCACAAAAAAACATACAAACGGAGTCCGAACGCTACAAAACTTTTTGATGATTTTTCTGGACAAGAGGGACACTGGAAGCTTCGGGAGGAGACCAGACGTGAAACGACAAGATGGCAAGATAACAGGGCATGACCGGGGGGTAGCTGCGTCTTGATGTCTTGTGGGCCCCTTGTCATTATGATGACCTAATTCCAACTCTAAAAATCCCCAAATATCCTAAAAACCCCGGAGAGACAGCCTAAACATTTTTTCGCTGTCGTAAGTCTCTGTTCTTCCGCCTTCCATCTGGACGCCTTTTTCAGCACCGAGCTAGAGGGGTAATCGATCACTGAGGGCTTCTACATCAACCTTGTTGCACCTCCGATGATGTGTGAGTAGTTTACCACAGACCTACGGGTCCATGGCGATTATCTAGATGGCTTCTTCTCTCTCTTTGATCATCTATACCATGTTCTCTTTGTATATCTATCCAATGTATTCCTTTTGTGCTATGTGTGTGTGTGGATCCGATGAATTCTGGGTTTATGATCATATTATTCATTGAAAGTAGTTGAGAGTCAATTCTAAACTTTATTATGTGTGATTTATACAGCTATGTAATGCTTTCCGATCTATGGGTTTTCTTTGGCCAAGTCGATCTATCAATCTTAAGTGGAAGTGGCACATAGTAATGGGTTCAATCTTTTGTAGTCCTCACCGTGTGATAGTAGGGGTAGTGTTGGGGATATAACCCCATGGTAAGACCCGCCCAGGTGGGGCCGGGTAATACCTGGCGGATCGCTAGCTCATGGGCCGAAAGAGGAAGGCTAGGCCGCATGGCAGCTTACCAGATGGGCTGAGACGGAGGCCCAGAGACAAGTGATGGCGTAAGACCCAAGCAGGTGAGCCGCCCGGAGACGGCTTGCCAAAGGAGGCAAGATGGCTTAGAGACAGGACCAGACACGTTGTAAGAGTCGGTTTGGGACTTGTGTAACCCGGGCACTTGAGCTCCTACATAAAGGCAAGACCCGAGGATGGCTTAGACAGAAACCAATTGATCGAGAGCTAGGTCAAGAGAACACGCTCCCTTCTAATCGATACTCCAATCAACATACACAAAGCTGGACGTAGGCTTTTACCTTTTCCTGAGGAGACGAACATGGGTAAACCCGTGTCTTTCATCCCGATCAACCCCTTTGAGTCCATCACCTTAGCGACGGCCTTGAACCTAAGTCTTCGGACACCTGCTGTGACAAAACCACGATAGTTGGCGCCCACCGTGGGGCTAGCGCGCGGTGGTGTTGAGTTCTCAAGGGGCTCTCTCCCAGGGATCGAAGGATACGTTGTTGGCTTGATGATGAAGAGTCACCGCGGCAAGCTCTAGATCGACGATTCAGGATGGGGACTGGAGGCCGTCTCGATCGAGTATGGGTACCGGGTTCCCATTGGCAAGATGCACGTGGTCATTGGCAAGATCGATTGTTCCACACCCGGGCCAAATGTCTGCACCGACCTCATCGAGCCAGCCTGACGCATGATACCTGCCCGTGTTCAACCCGGGCGGAAGAGTGTTATCGTCGGCTTTATGCAGGACAGGGGAGATTCCGTGCCAGGAGGGGAAACCTTGGCTTTCTCCGATGAAGGATCCTCCAGCGGGGATGCAGAGTCAATCTATCAGCTTCACGCCGGCGGGTTAGGGGGCTATGCCGATGGCGACAGTATTCCGGAGCCCTATGACCAACCAAACCGAGCCGCCGTGTTCATGGCAGGCCTGATGCCGGCTTTTAACGGCATGACGTCCGGAGCAGCGGCAGGAACGGACACACCCGATGCTGAGCCTCCTAACCCGCCGGCTCAAGTCTTGCTGGAACTTATGGATGAGCTAGCGGCCCTAATGGCCACAGAAGTAACAATCGAAAATCGGGCAAAGCACAATGCCAAGATTAACTGGATCAAGGGACAGATGGCTCAGGCCCAGGAGGATATTAACGCACTGTGGGTTCAGATGAATGCTGAGTCAGAATGCTTGAGGGCGGAGGCTCTCCATTTTAGCCTGGACCAGCGAGCTTCGGAGGCAATTCAGCGAAGAAGGACCCAAGTCGGTCTCCCTATTCAGCCTTGAAATCTCTTCAACACTCCTGGAGCCGGACCAAGTATGCCGCCAATGGTAACGCGGGCCATGGAGGCGTCGCGGTAGCCAGACCCACCGCGGAGGAACCGGACCCCACTGCAACGCATCATGACGCTACCCGGCCATTACTCTAACCCGATGGAAAATATGATAGCGACGGCTGCCAGGCTTGACACCCTCCGCTTGGCTGAAGGAACTCCGTTCGCTGAAGAGGCACGGAATGCAATTAGTCCATTGCAGATAGTGGTGGTTCAGCAAGAGAAGTATACATACAGCCGGGGCCGGGTGCACTCTACGGCGGTTCACAGCCGTAGCTATAGTTGGCGCTTAGAGTCGTCGGCACAGTCAGTAGAGGTGAAACCCGCCCAATGATAACATGCCTGAAAGGGATGTTCAAGGGATCATGGATAGGGGTCAGGCTTAATGTTCAGGGGATCATGGATAGGGGTCAGGCTTAGCGAGGATCAACACCGGTGACGGATTACCCGGAGATTCACCCCCCCCCCCCCCGTCAGCACTTCTTCCAGGGGAGTTGGTGTGTCGTGTCTCACAATGGATTTAAGGAATGAATGTTTGCCTATGGACTTCAAAGGGCAACAGAAGGTGCCTAACTACATGGTTGATCTACCCCTAGAGGCCTAGATCGAAAGTTATGAGCTTGCCATGGAGATGCTGGATGTTAGTGAGGCGGTTTGTGCAAAATACTTCATCATGATGTTAGAAGGACCGGCCCGCACTTGGTTGAAGGGTTTGCCACCTAACACCATCACGTCTTGGGCTGAGTTGAAGGCACGGTTATCAAGAATTTCAGGGAACATGCAAGCAACCCATGACAATCGTAGATCTAGATCATTGTGTCCAACAGGATGGTGAGTCGGCCCATCATTGGGTCCGGCGGGTCTCGACGGTGATCCACTCGTCTGAGAATATTTCAGCGTCTCAAGCAGTTCTGATTTGTAGAGGAGCTGTCACCTTTTACCCCTTAAGCAGAAGCTCGGGCGGCTGAAGCGTTCTTGTCAGGATATGGGTGAGCTCATGACAACTCTCACCAAATATGCAAATTCAGATACCACCAAGAACCCGGACTCCGATGATGAGAAATCAGCTCAGGGTAAGAAGAGCAACGTTGGCAAGAATCGACACCAAAACGGGGCTGGAAACAGCGACCAGGGCATACAGAAGAACATGGATGGCGGGTCAGAGTTAGTGGCGAACACTAGTGCTGGGAACAACCGTGCTAGGGGCAATGGAAATTTTAGGCCACCGTTCAACAAGGATAAGACACCTCAGCCTTTCAACTTGGAAGAGGCGCTCAACAAGCCTTGCCCAGTGCACAGCCGGCCGGATAAGCTGGTTACCCATACATGGAAGGAGTGCAACATTATGCGACAGTTCCAAGATTACAGCCTTCATCAACATCGTAACAATGGTAACAACCAGTCAGGTGGGTCAGGTCCGGGCGGCTCCGGAGCTGGTTTCGGTGTCGGCGGGTTAGGTTAAGGTTACCAGGGTCAAGGAAATCAGGGAGGTCATCATCAATAGTCGGGTAATGACGGTCAGCAGCAGAATAATTAGTCAGGGTACCAGAGCAACCCAAAGCAACTTAGCGGGGGCAGTATCATGTTTTCACTACGAGAATTGACAAGCGGGATCAGAAGCTGCACAAGAGGGCGGTTAATGCGGCCATGCCGGCTCTCCCACGATACTTGAAGTGGTCGGAATACCCAGTCACGTGGAGTCGGGAGGATCGCCCGCCGCGGTTGATAATCCGGGTCACCTGGCTCTGGTGGTAGCTCCTCAGGTTGGGGTTTATAAGTTTACAAAGGTGCTGATGGACAGTGGCAGCAACATCAATATCTTGTACTATGACACATTCCAGCAAATGGAGTTAACTGACAAGGCTCTTAAGCCGTCATCGACAGTTTTTCATGGGGTGGTGCCAGGTAAGTCGGCCTATCCGGTGGGGAATATTTCCCTAGAGGTGGCGTTTGGGGATGAGTACAACTACAGGGTGGATACATTGTGGTTCGAAGTGGTGAAGATTAAGAGCCGTATCATGATCTGTTTGGTCGGCCGGCTTTCACAAAGTTTATGGCCAGACCTTGTTATGTTTATCTACAGCTCAAGATGCCGGCCCTCAACGAAACGATTACAGTGCACGGTGATCGGAAGGTGGCCATTGAGTGTGAGGAAGGAGATGCGGTTTATGCAGAATCAAGTTGTGCGGAGGCAGAATCAAGTTCTACAAGGATAACGTCGACCCAGTGGACATGAATCCATTGAAGAAGCCCAATACGGAGTCTGAGCCGCCCTTGAAGTTTGCGGCGGATGACCGAACGCTGGTGGATTTTACTCCGGGCGACTCATCAAAATAGTTCACTATCGGGGCTAACATGGACCCCGCATAGGAAAGCGCGCTCATCGGATTCATCCGTGAGAATCGGGACATCTTCGGATGGAAGCCATCTGACATTCTGGGTTATCGAGAGAATTCGCTAAGAACCACCTTAATGTGGATCCTAAGTTTAAACCGATCAAGAAGTTCCTCCATTGTTTCAACGAAGAGCAGCGTAAAGCAATTGGAGAGAAGGTGGCCCGACTCTTGGCGGCAGGGTTCATCGTGGAAGTATTTCACCCGGAGTGGTTAGCAAATCCCGTGCTGGTGCTTAAGAATAATGGCACATGGCATATGTGTATAGATTACACAGATCTTAATAAGGCCTATCCAGTTGACCCGTTTTCTCTCCCTCGTATCGACCAGATTATTGATGCAACGGCGGGTTGCGAGAGTTTATGCTTCCTGGACACCTATTCAGGTTTTCACCAGATCAAGATGGTTGTTAAAGACTAGGATAATATCTCCTTTACAACGCCTTTTGGGCTTTTTTTTATGTGTCTATGCCTTTAAGGCTCAAGAGTGCGCAGGCGACTTACCAACGTTGTGTGCAGAATTGCCTTCACAGTCACATTGGGCACAATGTTCATGCCTACATGCATGCTATTGTGGTTAAGTCAAGAAAGAAGGATACGTTGCTTGACGACCTGAAGGAGACGTTTGACAACTTGCGGGTTTACAAGATGATGCTTAACTCGGCTAAGTGTGTTTTTGGCGTTCCCGCGGGTAAACTCCTAGGTTTCTTGGTTTCGGAACGGGGGATCAAGGCTAACCCGGACAAGATAAAGTCCATCAGGTCATTGGCTAAGCCGGCGAGCGTCAATGATGTGTAGCGCTTAGCGGTACATATTGTCGCTTTAAGCCGTTTCATCATCCGCCTGGGCGAGAAGGCTATTCCTCTATACCAGACGATGAAAAACACGGATGAGTTTGTCTGGAGTAAGGCTATGGATGAAGCCCTGGAAGCGCTCAAGAAGCAATTGGTTGAGCCGCCGATTTTGGTTGCTCCGGCTAAAAAAGAGCCTTTGCTCCTCTACTTGACGGCTAACAACAGGGTTGTTGGCGCCGCGATTGTGGTAGAGCAGAAGGAAGCAGGCAAAGAGTACCCGGTTCAGAGGCCGGTTTATTATGTTAGTGAGGTTCTCATAGAATCCAAGCAAAGCTACCCACATTGGTAGAAACTGATATACGGGGTTTTCATGGCAAACCGCAAGTAGAAGCATTACTTCCTTGGACACCAGATCATTGTGGTTAGCTCTGCCCCGTTGTGGGATATAATTCGAAACAGGGAAGCCACAAGCAGGATTGCTAAGTGGGCGCTGGAGCTTGGACCACTTAATATAAAATATGTGCCTCGCATGCTTAAGTCTTAGGCGTTGGTGGACTTCATAAACGACTAGACAGAGTGTCAATCACCTGAGGAAAAGCCAGACAATACATACTGGACAATCCACTTAGATGGGTCCAGATAGTTGGAGGGATCAGGGGCTGGAGTTGTCCTAACTTCCCCCAAAGGTGATAAATTCTGTTACGTGCTGAGGCTGATGTTTCCTTGCACTAACAATGCAGCTGAGTATGAATCCTTGCTTCATGGCCTTCGTGTGGCCAAGGAGATGAATCTGAGCTAGGTTAGATGCCTCGACGACTCAGACCTTGTGGCTCAACAAGTTTCAGGCACGTGGGACTCCAAGGACCCATGGATGGCAGCTTATCGTCAGGCGGTGGATATCATTGCTGGTCACTTCAAGGGTTATCAGGTGGATCATATTGATCATCGCAAGAACGAGGTGGCTAATGCATTGTCAAGACTGGGCTCTCAGCATAAGCCGGTGCCGCCTAATGTTTTCTTGGATGTGATATATCACCCGTATGTTAAGCTACCTTCAGAGGAGGACCTGGCTATACCTGGCCCAAAAGGACAGCTGGTGACGGCTCTACATGCTATTCCGGATTGGACGTTGTGACGTACCTGGCTCACGGCGAGTTGCTTGAAGACGAGACACTAGCACGGAAAATTGTGAGGCGATCCAAGTCCATGACCATCTTTAATGGCGAATTGCATAAGCGCGGCGTTACCGGCGTCTTCCAGCATTGTGTCTCTCCTGAAGAGGGCAGTGATATTTTAAATGAAATACACGCTGGTATCGTGGGGAACGAGCACCTATGGGATTAGAGGGACCCCTTTCAGTTCGACGGGTGTGAAGGCTCGCACAAAGAGCAGGTCTGATGAACAGCACACGGGGAATTTTACCCAGGTTTGTGTTGGGGAAAGCGACAGAAAACAAAAATTTCCGGTATAGCGAGCACGCCCAGGACCACTATGGAGACTGCATACAAGGTTTGATCTGATCCGTACCGACTCGAAGCGCAGCGGAAGTAGAGTCGATGACGAACGGCGGTGCAGATCCCCGCAGCTAGGATTTTACAACCTCCCAACCGCGAGGATGTATACCCTCATCTGCCCTGCGGACAGCCCTCCGGGAGGCGGTCGCATAGCCCCCCGGACGGTGTCGCGGACAGCCCTTCGGGAGGACCTCCGAAACTCGGACTGTCACTCGGACAGCCCTTCGGGAGGACCTCCGAAACTTGGACGGTCACACAGACAGCCCTTCGGGAGGCACTCTCGAACTAAGACCGAAACTACGATCTCTCTACAGAGTTGCACACATACGGTGTCATCTATCCGGCAGGGCTTCGCCGTCCAGAACTAGTTCCTGTCGGAACCCAGACAGCCTTTCGGCTCTACGAAACTATTTCGCTGGGAGGGAGAGAGAGAGCTTGCAAAGCAAAGCATGTGTATGAGAGCACAAGGATGATCATTTTGGGCTGCCTCCTCACCCCTATTTATAGGATGAGAGACTATGGTAAAAATACCAAAATGCCCTCAGATATTTTCACTATTCATAATAGTGATTCCACTATTCATAAATAGTGTTCCCCACTATTCACAATAGTGTTTTCCACTATTCTGTAATAGTGTTTTCACTAGTCATGAGATATTTTCTCCCAATAGTGTTTCCCACTATTCATAATAGTGTTTCCACACTCACGAATAGTGTTTCCACTATTCACAAATAGTGTTTCCAATAAAGTAATCCAAAAAGCACTTTCACTATTCATGCCGATATTTTTCAGCATCCGTTCGAACTAAAAATATTTATGTGGGCTTAGAACATTTCCAGTACCCACTAAAATAATTTTCAATACGATCCGGAACAATTCCGGAATAGTGATTTTCATCTGTGAAAAGCATCTGAAGCGGTTCCGGCAGCTCCGGAACATTTCCGGTTATTCTTCCGGAAAATTCCCAGAAGTTTCCAGAATGATTCTGGCACCCTCCAAGAATTATCAGGCATGTGCCAAAACCAATTTGACTTTATGGTATCCTCTGAAACAACTTTTCAGTTTCACCGAAACTGTTCCGGTGACCTGTCTGCGGAACATTTCCGTTGTCCGAAACTTTTCCGGTGTCCGAAACTTTTCGGTGATTTTCTCTCAGACTCCCTGTCTAGTATTCAACAGATAGATGACCCTTAAGCGTGTGACCCTATAGGTTCAGTGAAGCATAGACATGACCTGGAACCCCTTCCGATCAATGATCAACATCGGAGCCGTGGACACCCATATCGATCCCTATACCCACACGAATAAATATTCGAGTGAACCTCCAGTTGCCGTGTGCTATTCCTGTTGCTTCGCGATATGTTACAAATACCCGAGGTGAGACATGTTGGCATCCCCATGGATCAACAACTTGTCCACTATGCCAGTTACCTCGTTATCGGTATTGTTCTCTTTTCTCGTTCCCGTGTTCTGGCATCCCCGTGATCAAATCGCAAAGTGTCTGGCCAGACGATGATGGATACCGTAACACCGAGAGGGCCCAGAGATATCTCTCCATCGTCGGAGGAGAAAATCCCAATCTTGAGCTATCAAGTTACTTCACTTACTTTTCCATGAACCCGTAAGCCGCCGTAATAGCCACCCATTTACGGATGACGTTTAACAAACCCCAAAGTTCATGAAGCAAGCATGAAGAAACTCGATACTCTCATGGTCTAAGGAATTATGCAAACATTAACTTCTCTGTGTTATTAACCATTAACTTATGACGAATGTATCTCATAGCATAACATTAATTTGGGTCGATTCAACACAAATGTTCTTCTAACATTGTGCCCTCAAAATTGCCGGCATAGCCATGCCCATGATCAGGAAAACAGGATCATCATGCAATACTTGAGCCAGTCTTAGAGGCCAGACTAGGAATACATTTTACCATTTATTATCCCACACGTGCACATGAGTTTCCCTCCAAGCCTCGTTTTATTTGTAGACTCGAGAATCATTGCAGTTATAGCATGGAACATAAACATAATTATGAACAAGGAGATAATCAATAACATTTATTATTGCCTCTAGGGCATATCTCCTACAGACTCCCACTTGCACTAGAGTCAATAATCTAGTAAATGCTAATGCACTTTACACCTATGGCATACTGGTGTAAAATATGCTTCGCTTGTGGTATAGCCTGATGTCCAACGGATCTGACAACTTCAGCTCTGTGTGTAACTATGCATATCCTCGCGTTTTCACGCTATCACAAAATTCGTATTTTGTGTGAACTTGGCTTTTCATATGTGTGAATCATTGGTCGAAACCCGATTCCTCAGACTGAGCTATGGAGCAACTATCTGCAATAGTGTCTCATAGACCAAAACCATCTTGGAACCATACTAAGTTCATGAATGAACTATATGATTCAACAACTTCTTTGTCGCTTCCAAAGCGTCAACATACTTAGCCTTTGTTATAGAATTCGCCACAGTATCTTGTTTGGAACAATTTCCAACTACCGTGCCACCATATTGTGTATTACACAAAAGCCTTAACTTAAATCGAAAATCGCATGGAGCATTGATTGAGACTGTATCGATGTAATTTCTTACAACGAGCACTTCATAATCTCTGCTTGCGAGAAACATGTCATCAGCACTACTCTAGTACTTAATGACATCTTTCACTATTGTCCCATGATCAGTGATTTGATCACTTTGGTATCTATACTCGCAACAACTTGGGAGTATCGGACATATCTGGTTGCTTTACATACCATGGAATACATGATTAATCCAAACACAAGAGTGTGTGGAATCTCCATCATGTATTTCACTCATCAGTGTTTTGGGACACTGAGTCTTGCAAAAACTCTTTCCATGTGACTTCGGCAAGAATCACTCCTTGGCATTTTAAATGCTAAAAGGTTTTAGCACCTTGTCAATATGTATTCATTGCTTAGCCCCATTAGGTAAATCTATCTCCATAGATCATCATGCCTAATATTGAGGCTATTTAGCCTAAGCACTTCATGGAAAAAACTATTTTCAAATGAAGTCCTAATTCGTGTCAAGAAATTTATTTCCAATTAACAATGTGTCAATTACACAAGGTTTTTAGAAATAGTATTATGCTCTCACTTACTTTCTTGAATCACAAGCATCTTCGATACCCATTTGATGAAGTCAAACCCCTTTGACCATTCCATCAAAAACGAAGATTCCAACTCCACTTTGCTCTCTTCTGTCCATCGCTGGAACTCTGAAGTTTGCATACTTACTAGCATCCTCTGGATCGACAAATTACTTTGGACTGTATCACATACAAGTCCTAGGTTTCATTTACATCAGATGGAAATCCTTTTGTCATCCATGTTTCATATCTCATGATTGATATATGTATTAATTGCTAGTTCAACCCGAACCGACCTTAAGCATCGCTACGATGAAACAACCTCATCGTAGCCAACTCCTTGAACTTGTTATTTCAACAAGTCGAGCTTTATGGATAAAACATTTTTATCCGTATCAGTTTTTAGTTCCATAAATATTCGTTAGACTCTAAGTCCTCTGAAAGGTGTATCAAGGTTTTAATCTTGAATCACATATATGGAAACTATCTCAGATTGTATTGGCATTTAGCCAATCCCGGAGTCAGGGCCCATCAATGCTTCCTTGTGTATTGTAGGTATACTGTTGTCCAACAACAATATCTCCTTTGCGCACCTGATAGGTTTGCACGAGCTTTGCCTACGTGGTTCAGCTGCACATTCGACCGAAGTCCATACATTTTATTGTAGAGACTTACGTATCAGTCGTAGTAGGAAACAACGGAATCACTTCCAGGGTTTCTTTCCTTTGAACCGATGACGAAGATACTGGTTATCTCATCGAGTTGCACTGTCCTCCCACTCACCTTTTGTAAGAACTATTCTCTTTAAAAACATACCGTTTTGTGGCAAAACCCTTTGCCTAGGTATAGTGGTGGGGGAATACCCAATGACTTGGGATAACCATACAAAGTAGTACTTGTCTGATTTGGAATAGGTTTGTAACCTTTTACACAAGCCCCATATTCCAAATGTTAAGAAAAGATATAACATGGTTGGGCGTACCATACCATGGCGTCATTTCAACAGACCTAATGGATCTCTTTTCAGTGTAAAAGCCGCAGTCTCTAAAGCATCACTCTATAAAAGGGGTAATGGCAAATCTATTTATGTCATCTTTGATCTTACCATGTCATAAATGGTTCGATTACATCTTCATGGACTTTCCACTTTGGAGTAGTGTTCGGGGAGGTGCAAGTTATGAAACTCTTTTCACAACTCATCAGACATTCGCTAAACTTGTAACTCAAATATTCCTTTCCGCAATCAAATTGCAGAAACATAATTTTCTTGGTACAATAACTTCTACTTCAATTTTTAAAACCTTTCGAATGATTTCAAAAGATCCAGACTTACGTCTCATCAAGTAAATATCCATATATCTACTTGAGTCATTTTTGAAGGTAGACAAATCCACTGTTTGCAACAACATTCATCGGACTACATACATCAAATGTATGATCACTGATAAGTTCTTTGCTCGTTCCTTATTGCCTGTGAACGGTATTTCAGTCACTTCACCGTTTGGAGGAAAGTTGCAAGTGTCATATGATTCAAAATCAAACGACTTCAAAATACATCATAATGGAATTTTCCATGCGGGTTTCTCCAATGTGACCAAATGCAGTGCCACACATATGTGGTATTCTTTTAGTCTTGCGACATTTAGCGTCAGTGTTATGGATGTATCATATTTCCATCAGTATTCATAACATACATCCCATTAGGATGGAAGCATGGCCCTTCATGTTATTCATAATACTGAACAACAATTGTTGTTTTTATGAACAAATCTTTTGCAACAAACATTGTGCAATGGGCTAGAGTGTATGCAACTCTAAAATGAACTATGAAAATAAACCCAGAGGTAATGTATTATTATCAATATTCATAACATACGTCTCATTCATAATGAAAATATGGCCCTTATGTTATTCATAACACCGAACATGAAAAGTTCTCTTATGAACAACCTTCTTGCAAGATACCTTATGCAAAGGGCTAGAGTGTGAAACTCTAAAATGAATTATGAAACTTAATACATAGGGAATACACCGATGGAAGGCATAGTAACATTTACTATGTTCCCTGTGTGTATCTAAGCCTCATATTTCTGGCTAGTCTTTCAGGCCATAGTAGTTCTTACATCGAGTTGCAACAGAATGCAATCGAGCGGGTATCTTTGTGACCAACTCACAGTACCCAAGAATTAATGATTAACATGTTTAACCATAATTCCCAAGAACTATATCTTTGACCAGCCTTCTATACATCAAAAACTTGTATGACATTCATACATGAGCTGGATATTCCATTCTTCTTTCCTTTTGCCATTATACTTCTAATAGTTTAACTTTCAGTATTTCTCCTACTCTCAAAAGAAGCACCCAACTTAAGAGTGGCGTTAGCCCCGGACTTCCTAGGCGTGAAAGTCTCACTAACACCCTTCGGACACTTCCTTTCTCTTTAAGTTGTTGTTTTATTCACCTTTCATCATATGACAGGCGTTCTCCTGGATCCCTCTCTTATCAGTCTAATGCATAGTAAACTCCTTTACTAATAGTTTGCAAACAAACATTGCTTTGGATATCTTATATCTTTTTAGCCTTTGTCTGTCTCTGAAAATGATTTTCAGATTCCATGAATACCACATAAGTATCCAAACTTTCGAAGTTCGGGTCTCATGGAAGCAAACATATTTCACTTGACCGAAATGGAATTTTAGCTTTTGGATCGAAGGACGGGAGTCATATCATCCATAGCATTAGCGGGAGAATACCGAAAGCATGCGATAGGACAAGTCTTTCTCGGCACTCTTGAGGACAATCCTCACATTACGTTACCAACCGTAAAGTTTTAACCAGATATTTAACAACTTATTCAATTTTAATAGGGAAGGTGGAAACGCGAGCCATTATCCTACAACTATTATGCAAATCATACTTAGACATTGTTCAAAATTAATTGCACTGAGAATTAAAACAAGTTAATTCTACAATGAGCTCCCACTCAAATCAATATCTCTCATAATTGATTGTGGGTGATTCAAGATCCAAATTACAATTCAACGCCAAGGATGTATCCATCTCAAGTGACGAGAATTGCAATCGGTAGGCCAACTTGCCAATCACATCTCTATGTGACTCTTGTTCATCTTTCGATGCATGTGTTCCAAGCTCATGACTTTCATGCTTGAACGTCAAGACAACCAAGTGATCTCGCTGCGAGGTCTCAACTCACCCGCCTCACACTTCTCTAATCGTTCGTACCCATGTAACCATGTGATACCCCGAAGAGATAGGTGTCGTGACGGTGCTACACTTGGGAGAACACTAACTACTTGATATTTTGTGAGAGATCACCCTAATAAAAAGCGACTACCGCGCAATCAAGAAGGGTGCATCAAGAGGGATAAACATCTCAGGCAATTCATAATAGCATGATATGGTATAGCCCTTTCTGACGGAAGTCTTTCATTCCTTCGTCTTCGGCATTCGCGTCGGTGTTCACCTTTGCGAAGATTGCCACCACCTTGTTGATGCACCAAATAATATTGCTATCTCTATAGCTTAATAAAATAAGTGCATTACATAAGGTTGACACGCAGGTCATTAAAGTGCAATCATATGGCTCCAACCATCATGCCGAATCATGACACACAGGTCATGTTAATCAATTTACATCATATAGTCATCTCATACATAATCAAATTATTATGAACACTGCTATACCACATCACATGCACATGCAAACCATCCTGCAAAACCAAGTTAGACGCCTCTAATCGGTCCATGCAAAAACTTGTTTTACATGGCTTCTAAGGTTTCGAAACAAACCGAATCTACCAACGTCCATCATCAAGTATGATAATTCAAGTTGCTAGATTAACTTTCCAGGGTGTATGAAACACGAGATAATAAAATCTCGAGCCCCATACTAAACTTCGTCATATGCGTGACCCCCGTGCAGATCACATCTGCATTGCCCTTTCGTCTGTGAAACATCCATATTTCTTTTGACTATGGTGGAACCCAAAGAACTGTTAGCACTTCGTTGATCTGTCAATCAGCATACTAAGGAGCAGCATGAAAGGATCGCGGATTGTCAGAACTTTGTAAGATTCCACCATTCCGTCAAGATATGGACTACGCAAATTCATGGGAAGCAATAGGAACATCGGGTAACAGATTTCATCTGCTACCCGCACAAATAATTTTTAGCAATAGATCTCATCTACTACAAAATTATACTATGCAATACCCATACATCTCATGTATTCTAGATCATAACATGCATCTACTCATAGCCTGGCTCTTGATGCCACTGTTGGGGAACGCGACAGAAAACAAAAATTTCCGGTATAGCGAGCACGCCCAGGACCACTATGGAGACTGCATACAAGGTTTGATCTGATCCGTACCGACTCGAAGCGCAGCGGAAGTAGAGTCGATGACGAACGGCGGTGCAGATCCCCGCAGCTAGGATTTTACAACCTCCCAACCGCGAGGATGTATACCCTCATCTGCCCTGCGGACAGCCCTCCGGGAGGCGGTCGCATAGCCCCCCGGACGGTGTCGCGGACAGCCCTTCGGGAAGACCTCCGAAACTCGGACTGTCACTCGGACAGCCCTTCGGGAGGACCTCCAAAACTTGGACGGTCACACAGACAGCCCTTCGGGAGGCACTCTCGAACTAAGACCGAAACTACGATCTCTCTACAGAGTTGCACACATACGGTGTCATCTATCCGACAGGGCTTCGCCGTCCAGAACTAGTTCCTGTCGGAACCCAGACAGCCTTTCGGCTCTACGAAACTATTTCGCTGGGAGGGAGAGAGAGAGATTGCAAAGCAAAGCATGTGTATGAGAGCACAAGGATGATCATTTTGGGCTGCCTCCTCACCCCTATTTATAGGATGAGAGACTATGGTAAAAATACCAAAATGCCCTCAGATATTTTCACTATTCATAATAGTGATTCCACTATTCATAAATAGTGTTCCCCACTATTCACAATAGTGTTTTCCACTATTCTGTAATAGTGTTTTCACTAGTCATGAGATATTTTCTCCCAATAGTGTTTCCCACTATTCATAATAGTGTTTCCACTATTCACGAATAGTGTTTCCACTATTCACAAATAGTGTTTCCAATAAAGTAATCCAAAAAGCACTTTCACTATTCATGACGATATTTTTCAGCGTCCGTTCGAACTAAAAATATTTATGTGGGCTTAGAACATTTCCAGTACCCACTAAAATAATTTTCAATACGATCCGGAACAATTCCGGAATAGTGATTTTCATCTGTGAAAAGCATCTGAAGCGGTTCCGGCAGCTCCGGAACATTTCCGGTTATTCTTCCGGAAAATTCCCAGAAGTTTCCAGAATGATTCTGGCACCCTCCAAGAATTATCTGGCATGTGCCAAAACCAATTTGACTTTATGGTATCCTCTGAAACAACTTTTCAGTTTCACCGAAACTGTTCCGGTGACCTGTCTGCGGAACATTTCCGCTGTCCGAAACTTTTCCGGTGTCCGAAACTTTTCGGTGATTTTCTCTCAGACTCCCTGTCTAGTATTCAACAGATAGATGACCCTTAAGCGTGTGACCCTATAGGTTCAGTGAAGCATAGACATGACCTGGAACCCCTTCCGATCAATGATCAACATCGGAGCCGTGGACACCCATATCGATCCCTATACCCACACGAATAAATATTCGAGTGAACCTCCAGTTGCCGTGTGCTATTCCTGTTGCTTTGCGATATGTTACAAATACCCGAGGTGAGACATGTTGGCATCCCCATGGATCAACAACTTGTCCACTATGCCAGTTACCTCGTTATCGGTATTGTTCTCTTTTCTCGTTCCCGTGTTCCGGCATCCCCGTGATCAAATCGCAAAGTGTCTGGCCAGACGATGATGGATACCGTAACACCGAGAGGGCCCAGAGATATCTCTCCATCGTCGGAGGAGCAAATCCCAATCTTGAGCTATCAAGTTACTTCACTTACTTTTCCATGAACTCGTAAGCCGCCGTAATAGCCACCCATTTACGGATGACATTTAACAAACCCCAAAGTTCATGAAGCAAGCATGAAGAAACTCGATACTCTCATGGTCTAAGGAATTATGCAAACATTAACTTCTCTGTGTTATTAACCATTAACTTATGACGAATGTATCTCATAGCATAACATTAATTTGGGTCGATTCAACACAAATGTTCTTCTAACATTGTGCCCTCAAAATTGCCGGCATAGCCATGCCCATGATCAGGAAAACAGGATCATCATGCAATACTTGAGCCAGTCTTAGAGGCCAGACTAGGAATACATTTTACCATTTATTATCCCACACGTGCACATGATTTTCCCTCCAAGCCTCGTTTTATTTGTAGACTCGAGAATCATTGCAGTTATAGCATGGAACATAAACATAATTATGAATAGGGAGATAATCAATAACATTTATTATTGCCTCTAGGGCATATCTCCTACAGTTTGGGCCACAAGGATGCGTAAAACCCTACTCCTAGTTGGTTGTATTGAGAGTTTTCTTAGGGTTCTAGCTACAGGAGCACTGTGAGCAGCTGCCACGTGTGTGAGCAAGAAGGTCTAAATATCCAAAAGTCGAAAGTCCCCTACCATATCGCCCTGGGCCTCCTTTTATACTCTGAAGGGGATCCTAACAATGGCGTACAGTGTGTACACGTGGTCTATAGAGCTACAGTGCTATCATACCTAACACTGACAGAGTAGTAGAGGCGCATTTAATGCACCGTCAGGCATTTTTCTTTGTATGCGGGACGAGACAGGAACCCGTCCCATCGGCACCGCTTAGGCCCCTCCAGCGCTGTCGCCGCGACGCATGTCTAGGTGAAACTACATCTGGCATGTGCGCTAGCGGGGCCTCGCTGGGACTTCGCCTTTCTGGGGCTTGTTGGGGGCCTTGTCCCGCCTGATGGTTCGATGGTCATCCCAACAAGGTCTTGCCGGGGGTCTTGATTTTTCTATGCTGGTACCTGGCAAGTCCCTGCTGGGCCTCGTCCCCAGGGTGGCTACTACCACCGGTGCACGAGTAAGGGGGACTGGAGAGCCCAAAACTCTAGTGCACCGACAGGAGCCCCCGGGCCTGGGCCACACACGTCGTGAGGCGTTGTTGGGCTAGGCCCAAACAGTGCATGAGCATGCGTGGTAGGGCCTTGCAGTCGTGATCATTGCGCTCGTTGTGCTTCCCCATGATGTCCATTGAATGCGGGATGTGGGATACGTGCGCGGCGCAGCCATTATAGCAACGCGCCCGCGAAATGTTTCTATATTATTTTAGTAAAGAGGAAGCCCCGCATCTTCCTCATAAAGAGGAAATTACGGAGGCGCTGCACATCTCTTGTCTTTCCCAATCTGAGAACCGCCTTCGTCTTCTTCCTCAAGCCCAAAAAACAGCCCCTCCATTCATCTACGCCCCTACGCCCTTTCCTTCTTTAGCCCTCGCCCCCCATAGCCACCATGCCGCCTAAGGCTAGCAAGGGCAAGGAGGCGGAGGCCGTCTCGGAGAACAAGCTTGTGAGGATGCGGAAGGAGTATGTCGTCTTTCCGCCGGGGCTTGACTTGGACGTCCTGAAGAAGCGATACCGGTGGATGTGGGAGACGGAGACAACGGCGCATCTCCCCACCTGCATGAGTCCAGGCCCTTTCGGGGGCAGCCCAGGCAAATATCCTTTCTTCGCTGATTATTTTTACTGCAGGTCTGCATCCCCCTTCTCGAACTTCTTCAATGACCTCATACTCACCTACGGCTTCCAACTCTCGGATTTTACGCCGAATACCGTGACGTCCATGTCAGTTTTCGCTCATCTTTGCGAAAACTTTGCCGGAGTAGTCCCTAGCACCGCTCTTTTCCGCCACTACTTTACCCCCTGCATCAAACAAGGCGGAGCCCTTTTCGGTCCCGTTACTTGGATTCCACGGCCAGGGACCAAGGAGGTCTACCCAGACGGGGCCTACTACGAGAGGTGGGACGAGTGGCAGGGCAAATGGTGTTGGATCCGAGAGGAGAAACCCTAGCCTTTCTGCTTGCCGTGGCAGACCAAGATGGTGCGCGGTGATGACTGGAGCGCCCTTGACCCCGAGGATGGGAAGCTCACAGTCGCGACCACCATGATTCACCACCTCAGAAATGTCGGCCTCACCGTAGAGACGATAGTCGCCGATTTTCTTCACCGACGCATTGCTCCCTTACAGAATAAGGGGAGGCCAGCTTGGGATTTTCAGAACACGACGGACATCATGAGGCTACGCCCCGGGCTGAACCACAACCTGGCCATTATGCAACACATAGCCCTCTGCCAGAAGCTGTTCAGGAGCGATGTGGGACCTGAGCTGCCGGCATGCAAAGTCCGCTTGTGCAACAATTATTCTTTAGGTAAAATCGTTGCCATGATGTCGACGTTTGATGCCCACAACCTTGATGCGTCTTGGATCGAGCCGCCTGCCGAGCAGGTGCAAGAATTCTTTGATAACTTGACGGAGACGGCCATCCGCGGGTAAGAGGGCCTTGTCCATGACACTACAGAGGAGGAACTGGCGTACATCGTCACAGGGCGGAGGAAGCAGATCTTGTCGCGGAGGCCGATAGCGCCAGCTTCTTAAAAGACCAAGCTGGCGGAGGGGAAACACTGCCGGACGAAGACCTTGAGGGCAAGGCAGGACTGGTGAGGAGCAAGGCAGCATGCCCCGCCTGGGGCTGCCCTGCCAAAGATGCAGCTGAGGAGGAGCTGCTCGAGGAGGCCCCGTCCCTTGGGCAAAGGAAGAGGCACGTCCTTTGGAGCGCCGCCTCTGGGCTTCCGGTCCACCAAGCTCCTTCAAGTAGCGTAGTCCCTGGCAAGGGGGCGACCGGCAAGGCCGCGCGGCGGCAAGAAGCTCATCAGTAACCCGCCCGCTGTGACCAAGCGATCCAGGAGCACCCCTCCTCCTCCCACAGTCACCATGGCAGAGGTCGCCTTTGACCTTTCTTCCCTTAGCTCGGGAGAAGAAGATGAGGAGTAAGGATCCTACCGTAGCTTTCACTTTTCCTGTTTCTATTTTTTTACTTTACTCATTTTATTTGCCTTGGTTTGCCTCCTCATGGATGCGGAAACAATGGCGCAACGGGTTGCGAAGAGGGCGAGGAGCTCGACGGTTAAGGGGTCATTGGCAAGCGCCTCAGGCGCACCAAGGACGACCATCATCAACCCGGAGGCTAGCACGCGGCGCAGCCCTAGAATCAACCCCCGGCCAAGCCCCCAACGTGATCCCATTACTCACTTCCCGTTGGCAAGTGTTGGGGTATGCATCTTCACTGCTGACATCACCGGACGTGCGGGAGGAGGGCGGCGACAAGAAGAACCATTAGTGGTCGTCCCTGATACGCCGCCTCCATCATCTATGCCGCCTAGAGATGGATCCCCGGCAAGGACTTCCTCCAGCACGCTTTATCACAACAAGGGAGAGCCAGCAAGCACAGGCATCGACAAGTCTTCGCCGGCAACCGTCGTCGGTGCAGGTACTCTTTATTATGTTCGTCTTTTTTTGTCTTCTTGAACTTCCACATCAGCTTCGGTTGGTTTGCTTTCTTGGCCTTCAGACATTCCCTCGATGGAGGGCATGGATGTCGATAGCGTCATCGAGGAGACTGCCAGGGGCGCTGCCGCAGAAGCCGACAGGATCGCTACCGATGAGGCCATCAAGAGTGCTGCCGCTGAGGTCGCAAAGGACGCTACCGCCGAGGCCGCTAATGCTGAGGCCGCCAAGAAGTCTGCTGAGAGGGCCAGTGAGGAGGCCAGTGGTTGCACTGACGGCATTCCTGCCGCAAGACTGCTAGGCACTACGCCAACCACTGAGCCCCAGCTGCTGGGGAGGCGGTCGTCGAGGACCAACCGCCCACGTCCTAAGCCCCTTCATCGAGCAGGTACTTCAAGGTCGGCGACAACTTGTTCGTCAGCATCCCCGTCATGGCAAGCACTGGGGCGCCGCCTGAAGGGGAAGTTCTAGTTGATGAGGCCATCTCTACTGCCGGGCTCGATATCGTTGATGAGCCAAGCGCCAGCAGCAAATCCCAGGAAGAGCAGCTCCTTCAGACCATGGGCGACCGCTTCCGAAATCTTCAAGCGCTTCACTGCGCCAGAAAGGAGAAACTGGACTCCAGGGCAGCGGTTATGGAAGTGGCCGAGGCCAATTTCCAAGAGCACGTCGAAGAAACTCAGGCTTGGTTTGCCAAAGCTTCCCTGGATCTGAAGACTGACCAGGCGCAATTGAGCCAAGGCTGGAGCCAACTCTATATGTAGCAGTCCGACGCCGAGCAAGCGTAGGAGGTGGCCAAACAACGGGCCGCTATAGAGGACGCTCATTTGAAAGAGCGTCGTATCTTGCTTGATGCCCAAGAGGAAGACCTTGCTGCTCGCGAGAACGCGCTTGCCGACAAACTTCGCGGCAAGGAAGTGGAGCTCGAGGAGCTCATCACGTGGCCAACCCGGGAGCTGGAGCGCAAGCACAAGGAGACACTCGAAGCTCTAACTATTGACCATGCCGGCAAGCTGAAGGAGGCCGTCGATGCTGCTGAAGCTACCAACGCCGCCAAGAATTTGTAGGAGGAGAGGGTGAAGAAGCTGGAGGCCGACCTCGAGGATCTCGACAAGGAGGTCTCATCACTCAAGACTGAAAGAGACAAAGCCCTCGCCATTCTGATGGAGATGCAGGTCGCCATTTATTACAAGACCAAGCAGCTCTCTTAAGCCAACGAGTCCATCAATGACCTGAACCTAAAGCTGGCCATGCTGACCGAGACCCTCAAGACCTCCAGGACCCGAGAGAAGGCAATGGTCAAGGAGCTTCACAATGAGAGGGAGCTGGGCGAGAGCGCTGCTATCGCCCACAATGACTATGTACATGGAGTGGAAATCTGGACCGAGAAGCTCGTCGACGCCGCGGAGAAGCTTGCCGAACAACTATTCACCATGGTCCTGGAAGGCCCCATGTACTCTCCCGATGATAGGATGTCCACGAGGGCCAAGGTGACCATGCTCTTAGACAACCTGCTTGGATCCCTTGAGCAGCTTCACTCTGACTGGGTATCCTACCTGGCTAGCGAATCACGCAAGCCCTGCCAGGCCGTTCTCCGCAAGGTGCTTGTCAAGGTGGCATATAGGAACCCCGACCTCAACCTCACCAACGTCCTCGACCGCTTGCCAAAGGATGTAGACGTCAAGGCACTTGAGGAACTCGTCGTGCCCATCGTCGAGAGGGTAAGGCAAGTCAAGTGGGTTGAAGGTGATCGCCGGGATTAGCTGCTTTACCCCTCGCTTCCGCACATGCCAAGAACAATTTATTTTATGTTACAATCTCGGCAAGACCGATGTAATATTACTTGTTATGCTTTGAACAATTTCTATGTTATCCTTCTTGTTTGATTTCTCTCTGTATGTATTCACCCCACACTTGATTGAAAACTTGCCGGCGCGCACTCCTCCGCCGCGAGCACTAGATGCGGGACTTTAGCCGCCTGCTGGCGGGGTTGCCGCCAGCAAGAGACCCTAAGGCTTTCAGTGCATCCACCTAGACTGTTGAGCAGACTCGGAATAGGGTAGGGACGCAACCAATCGCAACAAGGTTCCTTCGCGTGCAGTTTTTCTATACAGAAGTCAAAATTTCCCAAGGAAAATAACTCCACAATGAGAATTCACTTGGGGTTTTGCAACTTATCTTTTCGTTGCCGTACTCCTTCCGACAAGATTTTTTTGGGGATGTCACCCATAGGTATCCATACCACCATCCCCCCCGGCAAAGTTCCATGCGGGGTAACCTTCTATCCTTTGAGAAAAAGAAAGAAGAGAAAATATGGACATGGAACCTTGGCGGTCCGTTAGCTCTTGTCGGGAGTAAGTGTAATGCAATATCTCAAACAAACATGCACATAAGTAAACATGATAATCAGCCAAGATTTGCGGAACACTTATCTTTATTCAACTACGCATAGGGTCTGAGCCTGGCTTTGTACCAAGGATTACATGCTTCAGTGGCAAGACTTGTACAAAAGGTGGTTGCCGGGGGGCGGCAACCGCGCCTCATGGATAGAACTTGCGAAGATGTTCGATATTTTAGGAGTTGCTCACTGGGACGCCATCTTCGGTCGCCAGGCAGACTGCGCCAGGCCTGGTGACTCGTACTACACGATAAGGGCCTTCCCATGTCGGCGTCAACTTGTTGGAATTCTTGGCGGACTAAACTCGCCAAAGAACAAGGTCGCCTTCCTCAAGACTTTTGGCATTAACTTTGCGGCTATGATAGCGGCACAAAGCTTGCTGGTAGTGCACAGCTCTCACAACAGCGTGAAGATGGTCTTCCTCAAGGAGCGTCGCGTCATCTTGCGGCAACTGCTCTTGCTCGAGCTCATCATAAGTGAGCACTCGAGGCGACCCGTATATCAGTTCCATGCGGAGAACTGCCTCCGCCCCATATACGAGGGAGAAGGGTGTCTGGCCAGTAGCTCGATTTGGTGTCATCCTAATTGACCAAAGAACCACTGGCAACTCATCAATCCAGTGCCTTCCACACTTGCGCAGCTTGTCGAAAGTCCTTGTCTCGAGGCCTCGTAGCACTTCAGCATTAGCCCTTTCCTCTTGACGTTGCTCCTTGGGTGGGCAACGGAAGCAAGACATATTTTGCTGCCAAGGTCTTGGACATACTGCATGAAGGCGCGGCTCGTGAACTGTGTGCCATTGTGAGTGATGATCCTATTGGGAACACCAAAGCGGGTCAAAGCTGAGCATGAGCGACCCGCTGGACTATTGCAACCTCTCAAAGTGCCTTGAATGGAAGTGGGATAAAGTCGGGATGGATTTCGTCACTGGTTTACCAAGGTCAAGCAAGGGACATGATTCCATTTGGGTCATTGTCGACCACCTGACCAAGGTAGCCCTTTTCATTCCCGTCGAGACCACCTATGGCGGTAACAAGTTAGCCAGCCTCTACATCGAGCGTATCGTGAGACTTCACGGAGTTCCAAAGGAAATTGTGTTAGATCGAGGCACCCAATTCACCTCGAGATTCTGGAAAATGTTTCAAGAAGCTATGGGAACCAAGCTCTCCTTTAACACTGCTTTTCATTCCCAGACTGGTAGGCAAACGGAACGAGTAAATCAGATACTCGAAGATATGCTCCGCACTTGTGTTTTGGCATATGGAGCCAAGTGGGAAGATTGCCTACCCTTCGTCGAGTTCTCCTACAACAACAGTTATCAGTCAAGTCTTCAGATGGCACCATTTGAGGTGTTGTATGGACGCAAGTGTCGTACTCCCCTCAACTGGTCAAAGACCGAAGAAGGATTAATTTTTGGACCAGATATCCTCCATGAAGCCGAAGAGCAAGTCCAACTTGTCTGAGAGTGCCTCGAGACCACTAAGTCAACACAAAAGAGCCACGCCGACTCCCATCGCCGAGAAGTGAACTTCTAGGTCGGAGATCATGTCTACCTCCGGGTCACGCCTCTCAAGGGAACCAAGCGCTTCCATGTCGTAGTTGGCTTTTTGCTTCTCAGCAAGCTGCTCAACTTGCCGGCAGTCTTGGAGATCATGGCCTTTAGTGTGATGGATCTTGCAATACTGCTTGCGGGAACCTTTTGGCTTGTCGGCAGCCGCCATGGCATGGCAGGAGGCGCATCCGGCAACATCATTGCCGGGGTCATCAACCTTGCCCTTCTTGGCGGTGCCAGGGTTGTCGGGTCCCTCGATGGAAAGCATGGCCTTTCCCTCGCGTTTCTTGTTCCGCCGTCGGCCCTTCTTTGCCGGGGTGGTAGTGTCTTCATCTTCAGATTCGACTCTTGTGCCATCGTCTTCGCCGGGGAGTCTCCTCCCTTCTTCAGCCCGAGCACATTTGTCCGCCAGAGCATAAAGCTCGGCAACATCCCTGACCCTGTTCATCGCCAACTCCTCCCGCATCCTGTGGTTGCCCACGTTCTGATGGAACGCGCTGATAACAGCGGCAGGATGAACGTCTTGTATGTTGTGGCGCACGTGGCTGAACCTTTGGATGTACTTGTGCAAAGTTTCGCCTCCTTCTAAGGGATGATGTGTAAATCTCTTTCTTGACTAGGAGCTTTGTGGCCTCCAGCAAAAGTGTCACACCCTATGTTTGTAGCACATTGTTATGTTTGGGTTTATAAAATTTGGAGCCAACTAAAACTTTCTCTATGTGTTTGTGCTTGCTTGCTTGTTGATTGAGTTTTATGGCACTACGAGGTTCTATTCCACTTCATAATCATCTTCCTTGATCCAAACCCCTTGCCCAATGATCATGCCATGTGAATAGTGCCAAAATCTATTTTTATCAAATTTTGCTTTGACCAAAAATGATTTATTTAGTTTAAGTGTCCAAAACCCCCCTGAAAGGAGGTTTGCACTGTAAGTCCTCAAATCAGGTGGACCCTTCTTTCCCAAAGGCTTTATCTCAAACCTACTATATATATGACTTCTCAAAACCACCAAATATTATTTTCAAAGATGATTTTCATATTTTATTTAAAGGCTTTTTCCTAAGGCTAGAAATGGTTTTTCCTAGGGAAAATTTATTTAAATTCTTTGAAAATATTTGAGAAAATTTAGAGAAACTCAGTGGATATATATTTTCCATATATATGAGTTTCAACACAAGGGCTTGATCAGATCATGGGCAAAAACCCTCAAAACCCTTTCTGTTCAGATTGAACTTTTGAAATATTTCTATAAGAAATATTGTCAATAAATTCCAGGAAAATTCTAGCAAGTCAACACTATCATGGGTGATGATCTTGCAAAGTTTCATCCCAATCCAAGTTGGTTTGGTTCATCAAATCATCCCAAAACTATTCCTGTCCAGAATCAAATTTGAGCAACTTTACATTGTGAAGTGTCTCCCCTTGGCCTCAAACTTTGTGGGCATGCTCTAATTGACAAATAGTGATGATACACTAAGTGGTGAATCAAGGGTAAAGGCCTAGCATCAATGGATCTATAGAAACCAGATTCTGTTGATTTCTAGGGTTTCATAAAGTTACATTGTAAACTTTCTTCAATCAAGCTCAAACTTGGTTATCAAGCCTAATTCTAATCACCATGTGCCCCTGTTAAATGTCATGGCCAGGAAACTCCACCTTCTAGCCCAAACACAACACAAACACCTTCTGTCCATTTCTAAAAGCTACTATTTCCACCCCTTCCACTTTTCCTCTTGGTCTCAAATTTTTACCACAGCTCCACCTAGACCCCCAGCACCTCTAGGAGAAACACCAACGGCTAGCTCCATGATTGAGGGGAAAAACACTTGTACCCCCTGGACAACATCTTTCTCTCCTTTCTCTCTTCTCTCTCTCACTCTTGGCCACCCAGAGCATCCCATGCCCCTTTTTCCATTGTTTATTTCCTTCCGCGGCCACTGAACATCAGTGGACGCGTCAGAGCGCACCAAAACCTCATCATGCCAGCCAAAGTCGCGCTCTGGAGCACGCAGCCACACTCCATAGGGTTGACCTCCCTCTCATGCCCATACCCGACCACCTCAGGCCTGCCCCTCGCGCCAATCGATGCGCCTCGGCGTCCATGACATGCCAAGCTGTCGGCCCCCTCTCTCTCCTCTCTCCTTTGCCCTCCCACATGCGTGCCTGGCGCCGCCCGGTTTGGCCAACCGGAGAGCTCACATGCACGGGCATATCTCCCCCTCTCCTCCTTCCCTCTAGCCTAGACCGACCCCAGGAGCACCCCAGACTCGCCCCCATCTCCCCCATGCCTTTTGGCCTTGGCCACGAACTCGCCGGCGCACAGCGATCGGTGGACTCGCGCCCCTCTATATAAAGGCCTCCCGAGCCCCTCTCTCCCCTTTGTTCTCTCTCTCTCCTATCCCCTATAGACCCCCTACGCGCTCCGAGGACCTCCCGTAGCTCCTACGCTCGGAATCGGGCCGAGGAACGCCGCGGCAACCTCACCGTTGATCTCCGGGTACAGAGCTCCTCCAGCCCCCATTCTTCTCCAATTGGTCCTCCCTCGCTGCGCTAATGCATTCCCCTCTTCCTCCCTTCCTTTTTGCAGCACAGGACGGCTCTGGTGACCTCTCCTGAAGCGCCCTCTGCCGCAAGAGCTTGTCGTCGGTGACTCCGGCCACCTCAAGCCTCCATTCCACCTCCAGAGGACCGACGGGTCGACGCTGAGCTCATCCCCACCTTCGCCTATTGCCGCCGTGCCCTGCATCGTCGCTGGTGAGCACGCCGGCTACCCTGTCGCGAGGTTGGAGATGACAGACAGGGCCCGCCTGTCATCCTCACCTCCCTCCCCCTCCTCTCTCTGTCGCTGGACGATGGGGCCCGACCGTCAGGTTCGAACACGCGTGCGCGCCAGTTCGCCTGAGCTGGTTGGCCTCTGGGTCGGCCCAGTTGCTGGCCTCCTCCGGCCAGGGCACTATCCCGTTTCTTTTTCCTTTTCTTTATTTCTCTTATTTGCAAAAATCCCACAGGGTGAAATATATGTCCAATGCCAATATTTATTCCACCTAAATTCATAAAATAATCCCTAGAATTTAATAGTGCCATTTGTAAAAATGTTTCAATATGTTTTTAGTACTGATTTATTTTAAAACCTATATTTAGGCACCTTTTTGCCTCTGTTATTTTATTTCAAAAATCTTTCTCACAACAAAACCTTAGTAGAATATTTTTAGTATGACTTTCAGTATTTATCAAAGTAGGTTAACATTTTTGGCAATAGTTTGAGTGCTCTGTTTTGTGTGAATGCTTATTTTTATCGTTATTTGATCGCAACGATAGATTGCACGGTTGACGAAGAAGTTGGACCAGAAGACGTCGAAGACCCTGGAGACTTTGTTGAGCCACGCAAGCAGCCCCTTGACCATGATAAGAAACCATTTTATATCATGTCATATAGCACTTTACTTTCACCGTATTTGATCATGTGTTGTGGTGTTCCCCTTTCGGTGGGATGCCTCCGATACTTTTCCTTTGACACTTGCATCGTGCATGACCCTACCACCTTATGAGGGTTATACGAGTGGGTATAGTTAGGACGCTAACAGATGCTACGCAAATGGGATGGGACTTATGCATGGTGATGGAAATAAATGATTTCAAAGACTCTTTCAAAAACCCCGTCAGGTGCCACTAATGCTCGAGGGAGATGATGATGAGTTGGGTAACCACTTGAGAAAGAGGTGGTATGCCGGAGCAAGTGAGTGTGTGTTTTCGAAAACAGAGAGTTCTAAGGTCTGCTGACCATCCTAACCTTACATGCGCAACCATGATACCCCTTATGGGACGGGGCTTTGTTGATTACTATGGTGGTGCTAGCAAGGAGCCCGCATTACTAGTGGCAAGAGTGAAGTGGTCACTCTTGAGACGGGGTCGTCCTTGAGAGGAAGGTCATGCGCTGTCTTTACAGGCACCGGGCACACCGTTGCGTGCCCTCATGGATGATACGAGTGACGTATATCATGAGGGATGGCACCAACGAGTGGACTCTTTGTTTAGTATCACCATGGGAAAAGGCATTGTTCGGGTGCTTACCTCAGGTATGTTAAATACCGCAGTCGTGGACGACACGGAAGTTCCCCGAGTCTTGTGGGTAAAGTGTGCAACCTCTGCAGAGTGTAAAACTATTTGAATAGCCGCGTCCGCGGTCATGGACAGTTAGAAGTCCTTCTTAGACTACGTCTGGATGTTTTAGTGAAACTTGGCGTGAGTATGGATGTGATGGTGACAAGAGGTCACATGATCTAAGTCCGATAACCTAGTGTGAGGATTGACTAAGTCCGATGACACAGCGTGATGAGTGAGCATGAGATGTTCAACCAATGCTAGGACACTAACAGATGCTACGCAAATGGGTAGGGACTTATGCATGGTGATGGAAAGAAATGATTTCAAAGACTCCTTCGAAAACCCCGTCGGGTGCCACTAATGCCCGAGGGAGATGATGATGAGTTGGGTAACCACTTGAGAAAGAGGTGGTATGCCGGAGCAAGTGAGTGTGTGTTTTCGAAAATGGAGAGTTCTAAGGTCTGCTGACCATCCCAACCTTACATGCGCAACCACAATACCACTTATGGGACGGGGCTTTGTTGATTACTATGGTGGTGCTAGCAAGGAGCCCGCATTACTAGTAGCAAGAGTGAAGTGGTCACTCTTGAGACGGGGTCGTCCCTGAGAGGAAGGTCATGTGTTGTCTTTACAGGCACCGGGCACACCGTTGCGTGCCCTCATGGATGATATGAGTGACATATATCATGAGGGATGGCACCAAAGAGTGGACTCTTTGTTTAGTATCACCATGGAAAAGGCATTGTTTGGGTGATTACCTTGGGTATGTTAAATACCGCGAGTCGTGGATGACACGGAAGTTCCCCGAGTCTTGTGGGTAAAGTGTGCAACCTCTACGGAGTGTAAAACTATTCGAATAGCCGCATCCGCGGTCATGGACAGTTGGAGGTCCTTCTTAGACTATGTCCGGATGTTTTCGTGAAACTTGGCATGAGTATGGATGTGATGGTGACAAGAGGTCACATGAGCTAAGTCCGATGACTTGGTGTGAGGATTGGACTAAGTCCGATGACACAGCGTGACAAGTGAGTATGAGATGTTCAACCGATACTTATGAGGATATCGGTAACTTGATCATTTGGATACTTGCTTAGTGATGTTGGATGTTACTAGTTACTTGATCATGCCATTTGCATTTAAAAAATTAGCTTTTCGCAAATTTACCTACTTAGTGCTATATCATGCATCATTGTTACCTCGATTCCACACTTGGGTTGCTTGTGAGTACATTCAAAGTACTCATTGGCTTGTCACTGGTTATTTAATTGGCCAGGCATGGAAGAACAGGAGTATGTTGAATAGTTCATTGGAGACGAACATGCGAACTAGGACGCTTCCCAGCCAGAATGCCTGTAGGTTAAGGCAGATGGCATGGGTTCACGCTTTCGACCAAGACTTCCATTGCTTGTTCTAGTTTAAGTGTTTGGCCCGTGTGGCCCTATCTATGTAAGACTAAGACCTTTGTGGTCATTATTTGTGTAAGACGTTAAGTATGGATGTAAGACTCTTGTTATTCAGCTTTTATGTGTTCAATGAGCATTGATCTCTGGGATCATTGTACACGTGCATTCGGTGATCTCGACTTATGAGTCGGGGTCCCCACAGAGCTGGTATTAGAGCCAGGTTGACTGTAGGAAGCCCTTAGTTAGCATGGACGTTAGTTAGGATAAAAGTCATTTTCAAAACTATACCTAGCTTTGGAACTTAGGAATTTTGCACTAATTACCTCTCCTATGCTTCACACAACACTTTGCTGACTCTCCTCCTTTCAAACCTTTGTAGATGGCCGTCGTACCCGAAGCCTTCCTGACATCTGGCTTTCCCTTACTCCTTGGGGATAGCCTGGAGAAGTGCCAGTTTCGCCAACCACCCATTTTCCTCTACCACGAGCACTAGGTCGATGCCGTCACGAAGGAGTACCACGTAGATGTGGTCATGAAGACAAATGACTCCCCGACCAGTTGGTTCTTTGAAGGACCACGGATGGAGACCATGATGTTTGTCGTCAAGACAGCTGCACGCAAGGCACTCCTACGCCTTCGAGACATCATTCCAGAGATGGTTGACGAGCCAGCTACTCGCTACCTTCCCTTCAAGAAGGATGACTTGGGCGAGAGTTGGACGCTGATTCTGACCAAGGAAGATGGCACACCACTCAGGTTCCAGACCTACTTCAGCCTCTCCGCTGATAGTCTGGTTCACAACTTGATGAAGGAGTCCGTGAAGCTCTGCGAGGAACTTCACCACACCCGAGGGCTACTTCGACAAGCCAAGACGAAGCCAGACAAGATCAAGAAGGATGGAGCACTCGAGGGACGACCAGCCGTCGCTTATAGTGGAGGAGTGCCCCCAGCTAGTAATGCACCTACATGTAGTCATCGCATGAGTGCGAAGGAGTGCCGTGAGCTCTTCACCGACCCGCCCACAAAGGGTCGTCGGGATGGTCCTCCTCGTTCCCCGACCCCCTTGACCAGGAACGATGCCCATTCAGATGATGAACAGGAGGAAGACCCAGAGGAGCGTGACTACGAGACCGAGCACTCCACCACCTGAGTCTGAGAACCCCTAGGGTAGGATCAGTCATGTATCCCTCATGCGAAGTCGAGTCCGTGTAATGGTTCATATGAAGCCTTGTGTGCTTGTTGTCTGTTTTGTTGTTTGTATTCCGATGCAAGTCGCGCTTTTGCCTTAGGCAACATGTAAGCGACTCCATCGTCTATCTTAATATATGTTGGTCTTTCGACCTTTGTTTCAACACACTTGCACTTGACTAACCCCCTTAGGCATGCTTTTCCATTATTGCTTATCCTCTTGTCGACCCTAGTTGTTTGACTTGGCTGGTCCAAATAGGATGGTGACTTCTACCCGCAACAGCTCCTTCGCCAACCCTGAAGCTGGCAACTCAAGCCAGCAACAGGGAGCTGGTGGGGCTGCTCACGCCGGAGGACACCAGGAGCAGCCACAAGGCGACATTCCCCCGCCACCACCTCCACTGGAGAACATGATCATAGCTCAGTTTCTCCAAGTTCTCCGAGAGGAGCGCCAAGCCAACGATGCTGCTATCCAGCAGATGGCTCAGGCTCTTGTGAACAACCAGCAGCAAGGCAGGAACGGCAATGGCCGCTCCACGCTGTCTGAGTTCATGAGGAACTCGCCCCCAACCTTCACCGAGACTGCTGAACCATTGGATGTTGATGACTGGATCCGCATCATCGACGACCTCCTTGCATTGGTCAACTGCAATGAGGACCGTGAGAAGGTGCTTTATGCCTCTCACTGCCTCGGAGGTACCGCCCGAGCTTGGTGGGATGGATTCAAGGTCATGCAAGGAGAGCGTGTGATCACGTGGAATGACTTCAAGGAAGGATTCCGCATTGCCCATATTCCTTCTGGGATCATGGTTATCAAGAAGAGAGAATTCCAAGCGCTAAAGCAAGGAAGTGGCTCTATCAAGGAGTACCTGCAGAAGTTCAACCTGCTATCAAGATATGCACCTAAAGATGTCAGCATGGAGGCTGCCAAGAAGGAACGCTTCATGGAAGGACTCCAACAGGTCCTACAATACCAACTCATCATCTACGACTGTCATACCTTCTTCGACCTGGTGAACAAGGCCCTCATGCTAGAGGACAAGCGTCGTGCCATTGACGTCACTCGAAAGTGCAAGATGATCAGTAAGGGCAGCTCAAGCAACCAGAAGCATCGCCCCTAGCAGCCAGCCCCAGCCAGGCCAACCTATCAGCCACAGCAGGCTAGACCTCCTGCACCTCGTCCGAGCTACCAGCCTCAGCAGTACGCCAATCCCAGGGCAGCCTACAACAACAACCCCAATAACAACAATGGTGGCAGAAACTTCAACAACAACCCTGGGCAAGTCACTTGCTTTGGATGTGGTTAGTCTGGACACATCTCTAAGCTTTGCCCCAATATGAAGCCAGATGCACCGTGCCCCAATGCACCAGCTCAAGGTCAAGCCCGTGGAGCACCGCAAAGGAACCCAGCTCCCCGCAACCAGCCCAACAATGGCAAGGGTCGTGTGAATCACGTCACCACAGAGGAAGCCCAGGAAGACCCGGACATCATACTGGGTATGTTCCTCGTCAACTCAACACCAGCAACAGTATTGTTTGATTGTGGAGCTTCGCATTCTTTTATCACACAAATTTTTGCACTAGGGAGTGGCATGAAATCTACACCCCTGGGTAGTCGTATGTTGATACAAACCCTCGGTTCAGTTATGAAGTCTCGGATAGGGTGTAAGGGAGTGAAGATTGACATCAATGGGGTAGACTTCCTAGCAGACCTTATAGTTCTGGATTCACCCGGCTTGGATGTTATCCTTGGCATGAATTGGTTAACTAAGCACCAAGGCGTGTTGGACTGTGCCAAGAGGATTGTCACCATGACCAATAGCCAAGGAGTGGAAGTCAAGTATATCCCCAACCCTGCCTCCACTCAAGCCCCTCAAGCTAACTGCCTATTGGGAGTTGAGTTGGATCAAGTGCCAGTGGTATGTGAGTACCCGGATGTGTTTCCTGATGAGCTGCCTGGAATGCCTCCTGACCGCGACATCAAGTTCATCATTGAGCTTATGCCCGGATCAAGGCCCATCTATAAGAAGGCCTACAGGATGGGATCCGAAGAGTTGGCAGAGTTGAAGAAGCAACTGGCAGAGCAGCTCAGAAAAGGATTTATTCACCCTAGTGCCTCTCCTTGGGGATTTCCTGTTCTATTTGTGTCAAAGAGGGACAGAACTATTAGACTTTGTGTCGATTACCGTTCTCTCAATGAGGTCACGATAAATAACAAGTACCCACTCCCCAAGATTGAAGACCTGTTTGATCAGTTGAACGGAGCCAAGGTGTTCTCCAAGATCGACCTCAGGTCTGGGTACTATCAGCTGAAGATCAGACCCCAAGACATCCCAAAGACGGCATTTGTAACCCGGCATGGCCTGTATGAATACACGGTCATGCCATTCGGGTTAACTAATGCCCCTGCCTACTTCATGTACCTCATGAATAAAGTCTTCATGGAGTACTTGGACAAGTTCGTTGTTGTTTTTATTGATGACATACTCGTCTTTTCCAAGTCGAGAGAAGAACATGAGGAGCACTTGAGATTGGTCCTGGAAAAGCTTCGAGAGCACCAGCTTTATGCCAAGTTCAGTAAGTGTGAATTCTGGCTGCATGAAGTTGGATTCTTGGGTCATGTGCTAACTGCAGAAGGGTTATCAGTGGATCCTGCCAAGATTGAAGTCGTGACTGAATGGAAAACCCCAACCATAGTGAAGGAAGTCAGGAGCTTCCTCGGACTCGCGGGTTATTACCGCAAGTTCGTGGAAGGGTTCTCAAGCATTGCCCGACCCATGACCTAGCTTTTGAAGAAGGACAAGAAGTTTCAATGGACAGCTAAGTGCGAGGAAAGCTTCCAGGAGCTCAAGAAGAGATTGACCACAACCCCAGTTTTGGCCACCCCTGATATTCACAAGGAGTTTGTGATTTATTGTGATGCATCAAGAACCGGACTTGGAGGTGTTCTGATGCAAGAAGGCAGAGTCGTAGCATATCTATCCAGACAGCTACGCCCTCATGAAGAGAACTACGCAACTCATGATCTCGAGTTGGCAGCCGTGGTTCATGCCTTGAAGACATGGCGGCATTACATTCTAGGGAAGCGATGTGAGATATTCACAGACCACAAGAGTTTGAAGTATATGTTCACTCAAAGGGAGTTGAACATGAGGCAACAGAGATGGTTGGAATTGATCAAGGATTACGACCTCAGTGTTCAATACCACCCTGGAAAGGCCAACGTGGTAGCAGATGCCTTAAGCAAAAAGGCTTGTTCCTTGAATGCTATGATTAAGGAAAGGCTACCCGCCTTGTATGAAGAACTTGAGAGCTTTGGCCTGGAACTGGTTGCACCAGGATTCCTTGCCAACCTTGAAGCGAAGCCTACCTTGATGGATGATATCAAAGAAGCCCAAAAGGTGCACGAGAGCATTGAAGGCATCAAGAGGAATATCAAGGCAGGCAAAGCCCCAGGATTCTCAGTGGATGAACAAGGAGTTGTATGGTTCGGGAATCGCATATGTGTACCCAACAAAGAGGAGCTCAAGAACCTGATTTTGCAACAAGCTCATGACACTCCCTACTCCATCTATCCTGGAGGAACCAAGATGTATCAAGATCTCAAGGCAAGATTCTGGTGGCATGGCATGAAGCGAGAGATAGGCACGTTCGTGGCTAAGTGTGACATATGCCAGACGGTCAAAGCTGAGCATCAGCGACCCACTGGACTATTGCAACCTCTCAAAGTGCCTGAATGGGAGTGGGATAAAGTCAGGATGGATTTCGTCACCGGTTTACCAAGATCAAGCAAGGGACATGATTCCATTTCGGTCATTGTCGACCACCTGACCAAGGTAGCCCATTTCATTCCTGTCAAGACCACCTATGGCGGTAACAAGTTAGCCAGCCTCTACATCAAGCGTATCGTGAGCCTTCACGGAGTTCCAAAGGAGATTGTGTCAGATCGAGGCGCCCAGTTCACCTCGAGATTCTCGAAAATGTTTCAAGAAACTATGGGAACCAAGCTCTCCTTTAGCACTGCTTTTCATCCCCAGCCCGGTGGGCAAACGGAACGAATAAATCAGATACTCGAAGATCTGCTCCGCGCTTGTGTTTTGGCATATGGAGCCAAGTGGGAAGATTGCCTACCCTTCGCCGAGTTCTCCTACAACAACAGTTATCAGTCAAGTCTTCAGATGGCACCATTTGAGGTGTTGTATTGACGCAAGTGCCGTACTCCCCTCAACTGGTCAGAGACCGAAGAAGGATTATTTTTTGGACCAGATATCCTCCGCGAAGCCGAAGAGCAAGTTCAACTTGTCCGAGAGCACCTCGCGACTGCTAAGTCAAGACAAAAGAGCCACGCCGACTCCCATCGCCGAGAAGTGAACTTCTATGTCAGAGACCATGTCTACCTCCGGGTCACGCCTCTCAAGCGAACCAAGCGCTTCCATGTCGTAGTCGGCTTTGTGCTTCTCAACAAGCTGCTCAACTTGCCGGCAGTCTTGGAGATCATGGCCTTTGGTGTGATGGATCTTACAATACTGCTTGCGGGAACCTTTTGGCTTGTCGGCAGCCGCCATGGCATGGCAGGAGGCGCATCCAGCAACATCGTTGTCGGGGTCATCAACCTTGCCGTTCTTGGCGGTGCCGGGGTTGCCGGGTCCCTCGATGGCAAGCATGGCCTTGCCCTTGAATTTCTTGTTCCGCCGTTGGCCCTTCTTTGCCGGGGTGGCGGTGTCTTCATCTTCAGAGTCGACTCCTGTGCTAGCATCGTCGCCGGGGAGTCTCCTCCCTTCTTCACCCCGAGCACATTTGTCTGCTAGAGCATAAAGCTTGGCAACATCCCTGACCCTTTTCATCGCCAGCTCCTCCTACATCCTGTGGTTGCCCAAGTTCTGATGGTGGTGCACGTGGTTGAACCTTTGGATATACTTGTGCAAAGTTTCGCCCTCCTTCTGAGGGATGATGTGTAAATCTCTTTCTTGACTAGGAGCTTGGTGGCCTCCAGTAAAAGTGTCACACCCTATGTTTGTAGCACATTGTTATGTTTGGGTTTATAAAATTTGGAGCCAACTAAAACTTTTTCTATGTGTTTGTGCTTGCTTGCTATGTTGTTTGGTTGCTTGTTGATTGAGTTTTATGGCACTACTAGGTTCTATTCCACTTCATAATCATCTTCCTTGATCAAAACCCCTTGCCCAATGATCATGCCATGTGAATAGTGCCCAAAACTATTTTTATCAAATTTTGTTTTAAACTAAAATGATTTATTTAGTTTAAGTGTCCAAAACCCCCCTAAAGGAGGTTTGCACTGCAAGTACTCAAATCAGGTGGACCCTTCTTTCCCAAAGGATTTATCTCAAACCTACTATATATATGACTTCTCAAAACCACCAAATATTATTTTCAAAGATTATTTTCATATTTTATTTAAAGGCTTTTTCCTAAGGCCAGAAATGGTTTTTCCTAGGGAAAATTTATTTAAATGCATTGAAAATATTTGAGAAAATTTAGAGAAACTCAGTGGACATATATTTTCCATATATATGAGTTTCAACACAAGGGCTTGATCAGATAATGGGCAAAACCCCTCAAAACCCTTTCTGTTCAGATTGAACTTTTGAAATATTATAGAAATATTCTCAATAAATTCCAAGAAAATTCTAGCAAGTCAACACTCTCACGGGTGATGACCTTGCAAAGTTTCATCCGAATCCAAGTTGGTTTGGTTCATCAAATCATCCCAAAACTATTCCTGTCTAGAATCAAATTTGAGCAACTTTACATTGTGAAGTGTCTCCCCTTGGCATCAAACTTTGTGGGCATGCTCTAATGGCCAAATACTGATGATACACTAAGTGGTGCATCAAGGGTAAAGGACTAGCATCAATGTATCTATGGAAACCAGATTCTGTTGATTTTTAGGGTTTCACAAAGTTACATTGTAAACTTTCTTAAATCAAGCTCAAACTTGGTTATCAAGCCTATTTCTAATCACCATATGCCCCTGTTAAATATCATGGCCAGCAAACTCCACCTTCTATCCCAAACACAACACAAACACCTTCTAGCCATTTCTAAAAGCTAATATTTCCACCCCTTCCACTTTTCCTCTTGGTGTCAAATTTTTACCACAGCTCCACACAGACCCTCAACACCTCTAGGAGAAATACCAACGGCTAGCTCCATGATTGAGGGAGCAAAAACCCACTTGCACCCCCTGGACAGCATCTTTCTCTCCTTTCTCTCTTCTCTCTCACTCCTAGCCACCTAGAGAATCCCATGCCCCTTTTTCAATTGTTTACTCACTTCCGGAGCCAGTGGACATCAGTGGACGCGTCAGAGTGCACAAAAACCTCATCATGCCGACCAATATCGCGCTCTGGAACACGCAACCATGCTCTAGAGGGTTGATCTCCCTCTCTTGCCCATACCCGACCACCTCGGGCCTGACCCTCACGCCAGTCGATGCGCCGCGGCGTCTACAACACGCCAAGCTGCCGGCCTCTCTCTCCTCTCTCCTCCGCCCTCCCACACACGTGCCCGGTGCTGCCCGGTTCGACCAACCGGAGAGCTCACACGCGTGGGCATCTCTCCCCCTCTCCTCCTTCCCTCTGGCCTAGACCGACCCCAGGAGCACCCCAGACTCGCCCCCATCTCCCCCCATGCCCTCTGGCCTTGGCCACGAGCTCGCCGGCGCACAGCGATCGGTGGACTCATGCCCCCTCTATATAAAGGCCTCCCGAGCCCCTCTCTCCCCTTTTCTCTCTCTCTCTCTCCTCTCCCCTATAGACCCCCTGCGCGCTCCGAGGACCTCCCGTAGCTCCTGCGCTCGGAATCGGGCCGAGGACCGCCGCGCCGACCTCACCGTTAATCTCCAGGTATAGAGCTCCTCCAGCCCCCATTCTTCTCTCATTGGTCCTCCCTTGCCGGCATAATGCATTCTCCTCTTCCTCCCTTCCTTTTGCAGCACGGGATGGCTCCGGTGACCTCTCCAGAAGCGCCCTCCGCCGCAAGAGCTCGGCGCCGGCGACTCCGGCCACCTCAAGCCTCCATTCCACCTCCAGAGGACCGACGGGTCGACGCTGAGCTCATCCCCACCTTCGCCTATTGCCGCCGTGCCCTGCATCGTCGCTGGTGAGCACGCCGGCTACCCTGTCGCGAGGTTGGAGATGACAGACAGGGCCCGCCTGTCATCCTCACCTCCCTCCCCCTCCTCTCTCTATCGCTGGCCGACGGGGCCCGACCGTCAGGTTCGAACACACGCGCGCGCCGGTTCGCCTGAGCTGGTTGGCCTCTGGGCCGGCCCAGTTGCTGGCCTTCTCCGGCCAGGGCACTGTGCCTATTTCTTTTTTCCTTTTCTTTATTTCTGTTATTTGCAAAAATCCCACAGGGTGAAATATATGTCCAATGCCAATATTTATTCCACCTAAATTCATAAAATAATCCCTAGAATTTAATAGTGCCATTTGTAAAAATGTTTGAATATGTTTTTAGTATCGATTTATTTTAAAACCTATATTTAGGCACCTTTTTACCTCTGTTATTTTATTTTAAAATCTTTCTCACAACAAAACCTTAGTAGAATATTTTTAGTATGACTTTTAGTATTTATCAAAGTAGGTTAACATCTTTGGTAGTAGTTTGAGTGCTCTGTTTTGTGTGATCGCTTATTTTTATCGTTATTTTATTGAGACGATAGATTGCGTGGTTGACGAAGAAGTTGGACCCGAAGACTTCGAAGACCCCGGAGACTTTGTTAAGCCAGGCAAGCAGCCCTTTGACCATGATAAGAAACCATTTTCTTGCATGTCATATAGCACTTTACTTTCATCGTATTTGATCATGTGTTGTGCTGTTCCTCTTTTGATGGGATGCCTCCGATACTTTTCCTTTGACACTTGCATCGTGCATCACCCTGAGGGTTATGTGGGTCGGTATAGTTAGGACGCTAACAGATGCTACGCAAATGGGTAGGGACTTATGCATGGTGATGGAAAGAAATGATTTCAAAGACTCCTTCGAAAACCCCGTCGGGTGCCACTAATGCCCGAGGGAGATGATGATGAGTTGGGTAACCACTTGAGAAAGAGGTGGTATGCCGGAGCAAGTGAGTGTGTGTTTTCGAAAATGGAGAGTTCTAAGGTCTGCTGACCATCCCAACCTTACATGCGCAACCACAATACCACTTATGGGACGGGGCTTTGTTGATTACTATGGTGGTGCTAGCAAGGAGCCCGCATTACTAGTAGCAAGAGTGAAGTGGTCACTCTTGAGACGGGGTCGTCCCTGAGAGGAAGGTCATGTGTTGTCTTTACAGGCACCGGGCACACCGTTGCGTGCCCTCATGGATGATATGAGTGACGTATATCATGAGGGATGGCACCAACGAGTGGACTCTTTGTTTAGTATCACCATGGAAAAGGCATTGTTTGGGTGCTTACCTTGGGTATGTTAAATACCGCGAGTCGTGGATGACACGGAAGTTCCCCGAGTCTTGTGGGTAAAGTGTGCAACCTCTACGGAGTGTAAAACTATTCGAATAGCCGCATCCGCGGTCATGGACAGTTGGAGGTCCTTCTTAGACTATGTCCGGATGTTTTCGTGAAACTTGGCATGAGTATGGATGTGATGGTGACAAGAGGTCACATGAGCTAAGTCCGATGACTTGGTGTGAGGATTGGACTAAGTCCGATGACACAGCATGACAAGTGAGCATGAGATGTTCAACCGATACTTATGAGGATATCGGTAACTTGATCATTTGGATACTTGCTTAGTGATGTTGGATGTTACTAGTTACTTGATCATGCCATTTGCATTTAAAAAATTAGCTTTTCGCAAATTTACCTACTTAGTGCTATATCATGCATCATTGTTACCTCGATTCCACACTTGGGTTGCTTGTGAGTACATTCAAAGTACTCATTGGCTTGTCACTGGTTATTTAATTGGCCAGGCATGGAAGAACAGGAGTATGTTGAATAGTTCATTGGAGACGAACATGCGAACTAGGACGCTTCCCAGCCAGAATGTCTGTAGGTTAAGGCAGATGGCATGGGTTCACGCTTTCGACCAAGACTTCCATTGCTTGTTCTAGTTTAAGTGTTTGGCCCGTGTGGCCCTATCTATGTAAGACTAAGAACTTTGTGGTCATTATTTGTGTAAGACGTTAATTATGGATGTAAGACTCTTGTTATTCAGCTTTTATGTGTTCAGTGAGCATTGATCTCTGGGATCATTGTACACGTGCATTCGGTGATCTCGACTTATGAGTCGGGGTCCCCACAAAAAGCGCCAACAAACTCATGACACAAGTCTGCCCAGGAGGCGATGGAATTCTCTGGTAGGTGCATAAACCATTACCTGACGTTGGGCTTGAGCACCAACTGGAAGTAGTTGGCGAGTATCTTGTCGTCGTGACCCCTGGCAGCTTGCACCGCAATGGTGTAGATTCTCAGGAACTCCGACGGGTGAGTCTTGCCGTCATACTTCTCCGGGACCTCTAGCTTGAACGTGCATTTTACGATTATCTTGACGAAACACTTGGCAATCTACTTTCGTGAATAACACATTGAAACCGAAGTCGGCAAGTCTAGATACGAAAAGAAGATTGTAGCCAAGGGATTCAACAAGCATAACATTTTGAATAGAGCTATCATGGGATATGGCCACCTTACCAAGGCCAAGTACCTTACCCTTAGAGTTGTCTCCAAAGGTCACGTACCTTCAAGGACCTTGACTAGGTGTGATCTCTTGGAACATGTCTTTATCACTAGTCATATAATCCGTACATCCACTATTAAGAATCCATTCTTTTCCCCCAGACATATAATCCTTGAAGTTTTCCATAAGACTCAGATTCTTCAAGATCTTCTCCTGCTCAATGTCGAACAACTCATCTTCTCCAAGATAGTCATGTTCCGCATTGTCTCATCAAGTGGGAAATCCTCGTCATAAAGAAGAAGAGATTCTTTAGAATTGTGATCATCACAATGTTCAAGTTTATGAATGCGAAAGGCTTCAAAGATAATGTTGTTGATAGTGGTGACATCTCCTTTAGCACGCATAAGATCATGGAGCTCAAATAGGCATTTATCAAAGTTTGGATCACTAGACTTCATTTTGTGAAAAGCAATAGTTTTATGAACAATTTCATCAAGATTTCCTATTGAAAGATTTGGATATCGTTTCTCCAAATCAGTCCACAACGTATAGGCACATGCAATGTTCTTCAATTGAGAAAGCACGAATCTTGGTAAACCTCTAACAATAAGATTGACAGTTCTTAGGTTACCAAGCATGTTAATTTCCTCTTCGTGTATGGGATGCAATTCATCAATAGGGAGCATATAGGGGTTTTCAATATATTTAGTCAAATGGAATTTATCAAAAAGATCAATCATGGCATTTTTTCATTGACTATAGTACTCTCCATCAAGAATGGGCACTCTACAACTCAAACTCTCTACACTAGACATATCCATCTTCCTCCGCGGTGATTAAATCGAAGCAATGGAGACCAATGCTCTGATACCACTTGTAGGATCGCTAGAAGAGTGTCTAGAGGGGGGTGAATAGACTACTAACAAGAATATAAAACCTAACCTTTTCCCAAGTTAATTGGTTGGCAGATTTTAACTATTTTAGCAAGTCTAGCAAATCTAATAGCCCTAGACATGCATGTCAACAAATATGGCAGGGGAAAGTAAAAGACATAGCACATGAACTAAAGAGATGAGATAGGAAGATCAAACGCAATAGGAGACGTAATGATTTTTCCTATGGTTCCGATAGGTGGTGCTATCGTAGGTCCACGTTTATGGAGTCTTCAACCCATGGAGGGTAATGGCCGCGAGAGTCCACGGAGGGCTCCACCCATAAGGGTCCACGAAGTAGCAACCTTGACTATTCTATACGGCTTCCGTCCACGAAGGACTAGCCTCACTATGGGTAGATCTTCACGAAGTAGGCAATCTCCTTTCCCTTACAAACTTCTTGGTTCACTCCACAACATGAAGTAGGAGGCTTCCAAGCGACACCTAACAAATCTAGGAGGCACCACCCTCCAATAGGTAATAGGCTCGGTAATGACGATGAACTCCTTGCTCTTGTGCTTTAAGATGATAGACTCCTCAACACACAATCACTCTCTCACAGATTTGGCTTGGTGGAAGAGATGGGATTGGTGGAAAGCAACTTGGGAAGGCTAGAAATAAAGATCCATATGGTTGGAGCGGAAGATCTTGACCTCAACACAAGGGTAGATGGTTCTCTCTTAGAAAATCAGATAGGATAGGTAAGGAATAGTTTTGAGTGCTTCTCTGTCGAGTAAGCGGTGGTGGAGGGGTATATATAGGCATCCCCAAAAATCCAACTGTTACACACAATAAGTCAGACTCGGTGACACCATTGTGTTAATCTCGGTGGTACCGAAGTGACCAAAAGGTGGCAACTTTTTAATCTCGGTGAGACCGGTATAGGAATCTCGGTTGTATCGACAAGGTGACCAACGGTCAGAATTGCCAAACTCGGTGATGCCAATTCAGCATTCTTGGATGGACTGAAAATGTGAACTTGCGTAATAGAAAGTTGGCAACCTAAACTCGGTGGCACCGAAAGCAGTGTCGGCTGCACCGAAGGGTTACGGTTTGGCTGAGTCTGTCTAGGGTTTTGGAATCGGTGGCACCGGGATAGGAATGTTGGTTGCACCAATTTTGAATGTTTGGCTACAGACAGACTTTGGTGGGAGAGCTTGTGGATGGTTTTGGTGACTATCACTTTTGCACGTATGAGAATTTTGTTCACCAACAAAACCTTACCCTCTTTTAATAGTATTGGCTTTCCTATGGACTCGAAGTGATTTCTCACAAAAGTAAAATGTAGAGTCCTCTTGCTTGAAGCTTGGCCAACCTATTTCCTTGCATCTTGGGGTAATTCCACAATCTCCACAATTCTTTTGCCAACTCAACTCTCCATGGACTATTATCTGAAATACACTAGATAGAGGTGTTAGTCCAAGAGACAATGTATGTTGTCATGAATTATCAAAACCACCAAGGGAGCATGTTGTGCTTTAAATCTCTCCCTTTTTGGTAATTGATGACAACATACAATCAAAGCTTCAAATAAAGTTTGCACGGATGTAATGAAGACTTTGAGAGACACATGACTTAGATTTGCTCCCCCTAAATGTGTGCAGTCTTTTAAAGGATAGTTGCTTTGGAATGCATGGACACACATATGGATGAAAGGGATATAAGGAGTCATCTGTATCTTGGCTATATGCATCAAAATATATATGAATTAGATGTATCCTTGCTCAAGACTTCACTCTTGCAAACAATATGTGCAAGAAGCAAGAGATCATCTTGATCAAAGATATGATGCATATACTTACCTTGAGTTCTTGAGCATTCTAGTAGTAGGGACACACTTGAGAAAACAATGTTAGAAAACAGAAGAGTATTCTACTAAACAAAAGGAATAGAACTCAAAGAATAAAACACTATATCTTGGTATCCCTTTGGCATTAATCCTTTATAGCTTTTCTACCCTTAGATATGAAAGTGGTAGTTCATCCTCTCCCCCTGAATCTCAGCATGTAGATATTGGGATTGGATAGGATGAGAAAAGGTAATTCTCCAAAAATAGTTTTATCCCCCTACATTGTTATTCTCCCCTTGTTTATACAAGTGTGAACTTTTGATATTTTCCTCTCCCCCTAAATCATATCTCCCCCTTTGCATAAGCGTGTAACTCTCCCTTTAGCATAAATCTTTGATATTCTCCCCCTTTAGCATAAATTACCAAAAAGGTTAGACTTAGGAGTAGAGACAGGGATCATTGACAAGGAAGGGATCCTCGAGAGCAAGGGTCATTGAAAGTAGCATTCATAGAAAATAACTAAGGGAATCTTTGAATGTAGCTTCTCTCCCTTTTGCAAATTTTAGTTTTCTTCTCCTTGGAGCTAGGGATCCTTGAATAAAGAATTTCTCCCCCGAAGTGTTGTTTGTTCTTCTCCCCCATTTTTTTTAAATGAAGGGGTCATCGAAGGAACAAGAATATCACAAGAACAGAAACAAACACAGATTTAGAAAACAAAGAAAATTGGTGACTCCGGGATAAATAAATCAATGGTACCGAGAGTGTGTAGTGCAGCTCATCTGCAAATTCGGTACAACCGAGTTATTTATATCGGTGGCTCCGAATGAGAGACCAAGTTTCTGTTTTCACAGAGATAGAGGAAATAGTTTCAAAAAGAAAGAATGCGAAATTTTTACAAAGAACATCAAATAGATAAGATTTGAGTGGTTACAAGAGATCATGCAAATAGAGAGCAAACCACACAAGATTCTTAACTAGATGATGGGCGGTGACTAGGTCACCTATATTAGAGTATAGTGACTTAGGAGCCAAGCAAGAATACTTGATCATAGGTCATACTCTATGTTAAGCTCAAATGGGGTTACCATTTTTTGATTAAGCACTTTAATGTCTTCATATCACTTGAGTTGCTTTATCCCATGACTTGGAGTAAAGCCTTTTCAAGGATATGAGTACATACCTTTCAGTGATGTTGATGACATTGCTCGTAGGTGAACTTGTTGAGGATGCTCGAGGTTGATGAAAATAATCTTTAATTGGGAGCAATCCTTCTCGTTCTTGTACACTAGTCACCCACAAAGGTTAGTCATGCAAGGAAGAACAGTGGATATATCCAACTGACATGATATCACTTACGATTTTGCAGCTAACATCAAGTATATGTCAAGGATATGTTTGTTGTCTTCTTCCTTCCATCATCAAGATGGGTTGTGGATACTTGGTAATGACAAGATTTCTTATGATTGGAGTTGATGGCAATCTTGTGGAATGAAGTTTTTCCAAGTACCTACAATAGGTTAGACGCAACACAAGGGAGCATAGAATTCCATGGCATATGATAATGAGTTACAGGAACATGGAAATAACCAGAAAGCTTATGCCCTTGCTTGCAACCGAGTGAGTCTAGCTCAAGTTTGAAGCATCAATGATGTCCAACTCACTCCTCAAATGACAAAATGTTTTATCATCAAGTGGCTTAGTAAAGATATCAGCAATTGCTTGTTAGTACAAACATGCTTAACATTGATATCTCCTTTGGCAACATGATCACGAATGAAATGATGTCGAACTTGAATATGCTTAGTTCGAGAATGTTGCACAGGATTATGTCCAATTTTAATAGCACTTTCATTGTCACAAAGTAATGGAACATTTTTAACATAAGTTCCATAATCCTTAAGCGTTTGTGTCATCCATAGTAATTACGCACAACAAGAGCCAACAACAATATACTCAGCTTCGGCAGTAGATAGAGATACCGAGTTTTGTTTCTTGGAGGACCAAGACACAAGAGATCTACCCAAAAATTGACAAGTACCCGAGGTGGACTTTCTATCAACCTTGTCACTGGCATAGTCTGAATCAGAATAGCCAACAAGATTAAAAGAAGATTCCTTGGGATACCAAATGCCAAAGTTTGGTGTTTGTATCAAGTATCTCACAATACGTTTCACAGCCAAAAGATGAAACTCTTTAGGTGCTGCTTGATATCTAGCACACGTGCAAACACTAAGCATAATATCAGGACGCGATGCACATAGATATAGCAATGAACCAATCATAGATCGATAAACCTTTTGATCAACCGGTTCATCCTCCCTTGTAAGGTCAACATGTCCGCTAGTGGGCATGGGAGTTTTCATACCTTTGCACTCTTGCATGTTGAATTTCTTGATCATATCCTTGGTATACTTAGTTTGAGAGATGAAAGTTCCTTCTCTTGACTGCTTGATTTGCAATCCAAGAAAGAATTTCAGCTCACACATCATAGACATCTCATACTTCCCGGACATCAACCTTCCAAATCTTTCACTAAATTGAGGGTTAGTGGAACCAAAGATAATATCATCCACATAGATTTGGCACAGAAATAATTCACCATTAACTCTCTTAGTGAACAAGGTTGCATCAATTTTACCAATTTCAAAACCTTTTTCAATGAGAAACTTCGTTAAACATTTATACCAAGCATGAGGGGCTTGCTTAGGTCCATAAAGAGATTTACAAAGCTTGTAAACATGATTAGGTTTCTTAGGATTCACAAAACCAGGCGGTTGCTTAACATAAACCTCTTCTTCAATTTCACCATTTAAAAATGCACTTTTGATGTCCCTTTGATAAAGCGTGATATCACGGTGAATAGCATAAGCAAGAATTATATGAATAGCTTCAAGTCTAGCGACGGGGGCATAAGTCTCACCGTAGTCCATACCTTCGACTTGCGCATATCCTTGGGCTACGAGACGAGCCTTGTTGTGCACGACTTGACCATGTTCGTCTTGTTTGTTCCAAAACACCCATTTGGTTCCGATGATGTTGTGCTCATATTCCGGCTTCTCCACGAGTGTCCACACTTCATTCCTTTCGAAGTTGTGAAGATCTTCATGCATAGCATTCACCCAATCTGCGTATTCAAGATCTTGTTCTACCTTCAAAGGCTCAATGCTAGATATGAAAGAATAATGCTCACAAAAGTTAGCTAGATGGGTTTTAGAGCGAGTGATTCTCCCGGTTTGTATGTCACCAAAGATTTGGTTTAGGGGATGGTTCTTGGTCACTTGAGCTCGAACTCAGGTCAGCTTTCGATTGTTGGATGGTGGAGCTTCTTCTTCTTCATCATCATTTCCTTCATCCTCGTTGTTGTTGAAGGTGTCGTTCCCTTTAGGTGGTGGTGAAGGTGGTTGTGGTGGATCTTCATGATGCACTTCCTCCTCTTCATCAACTCGTCGTGTACCGCTCCTGGATGCCTCCATGTCGTGTTGAGGTTCACCTTGACGTGAAGTAGGGGCTTCCACTTGAGTTGATGAAGTACTTTCCTTCACCTCCATGGGACTAATCTTGCCGATGGGTAGATCTAGAATGGCTTTCGAAGGGTCCTTATCACCTACATCATTTGGAAATTGTTTGACTTGCGAACCATTAGATTCATCAAACTTCACATCTACCGTCTCTTCAACTTTTCGAGTGAAGTTGTTGTAGACATGGTAAGTGTGATAGTTCGATCCGTAACCAAGTAGGAATCCTTCATGAGATTTAGGAGCAAATTTAGTACGACAATGCTTATCAAGAATGTAGCACTTTGGCGCAAATACCCGAAAGTATCCGACTTGGGGTTTGCTACCGGTGAGTAGCTCGTATGTTGTTTTACCGAGAAGCTTGTGCAAGTAAAGTCGGTTTGTGGCATGACATGTTGTTTCAATGGCTTCTGCCCAAAAGTGTCTTGGCGTCTTGTATTCGACAAGCTCGTTCTTTCCATCTCAATGAGCGTCCGGTTTTTCCTCTCAACAACTCCATTTTGTTGAGATGTGTACGTAGTTGAGAACTCATGTGAGACACCTTGTTCGTCAAGAAAGGTATCCACATGGGTGTTCTTGAACTCCGATCTGTTATCCCTCCGAACCTTCTCGATCTTCACTTCAAACTGATTTTGCGCTTTACGAGCGAAGTTCTTTAAGATCTTTTGAACCTCCGACTTATCATCAAGAAAGAATACCCACGTAAATCTGGAAAAATCATCAACTATAACTAGACCGTAGGAATTTCCACCGAGACTCTTGTAAGACTTGGGACCAAAAAGATCCATGTGAAGTAACTCGAGTGGTCTCCTAGTAGTCATGATATTCTTAACGGGATGACTTCCACCTACTTACTTTCCAGCTTGACAAGCACTACAAAGTCTATCGTTGTCAAAGATAACATCTTTAACACCAAGTATATGATCACCTTTAATAAGCTTGTCTAAATTACGCATGCCAACATGCCCTAGTCTTCTATGCCAAAGCCAACCTTTAGAAGATTTTGCAATTAAGCAAGTGCGAGGTTTGGATATTTTAGTGAAATCAACAATGTATAGATCACCTCTACGAAAACCGGTAAAGACCATTTTATGATTTTCTTGACGAAACACTTGGCAATCTACTTTCGTGAATAACACATTGAAACCGAAGTCGGCAAGTCTAGATACGGAAAGAAGATTGTAGACAAGGGATTCAACAAGCATAACAATTTTGGATAAAGCTATCATGGGATATGGCCACCTTACCAAGGCCAAGTACCTTACCCTTAGAGTTGTCTCCAAAGGTCATGTACCTTCGAGGACCTTGATTAGGCATGATCTCTTGGAACATGTCTTTATCACCAGTCATATGATCCGTACATCCACTGTCAAGAATCCATTCTTTTCCTCCGGACATATAATCCTTGAAGTTTTCCATAAGACTCAAATTCTTCATGATGTTCTCATGCTCGATGTCAAACAACTCATCTTCTCCAAGATAGTCATGTTCCGCATTGTCATCATCAAGTGGGAAATCCTCGTCATAAAGAACAAGAGATTCGTTAGAATAGTGATCATGACAATGTTCAAGTTTATGAATGTGAATGGCTTCAAAGATAATGTTGTTGATAGTGGTGACATCTCCTTTAGCACGCATAAGATCACGGAGCTCAAATAGGCATTTATCAAAGTTTGGATCACTAGGCTTCATTATGTGAAAAGCAATAGTTTTATGAAGAATTTCATCAAGATTTCCTAATGAAAGATTTGGATATCGTTTCTCCAAATCAGTCCACAAGGTATAGGCACATGCAAAATTCTTCAACTGAGAAAGCACGAATCTTGGTAAACCTCTAACAATAAGATTGACAGTTCTTAGGTTACCAACCATGTTAATTTCCTCTTCGTGTGTGGCATGCAATTCATCAATAGGGAGCACATAGGGATTTTCAATATATTTAGTCAAATGGAATTTATCAGATAGATCAATCATGGCATTTTTCCATTGACTATAGTACTCTCCATCAAGAATGGGCACTCTACAACTCAAACTCTCTACACTAGACACATCCATCTTCCTCCATAGTGACTAAACCGAAGCTATGGTGACCAATGCTCTGATACCACTTGTAAGATCGCTAGAAGAGTGTCTAGAGGGGGGGTGAATAGACTACTAGCAAGAATTTAAAACATGACCTTTTCCCGAGTTAATTGGTTGGCAAATTTTAACTATTTTAGCAAGTCTAGCAAATCTAACGGCCTTACACATGCATATCTACAAATATGGCAGCGAAAAGTAAAAGACATAGCACATGAAGTAAAGAGATGAGATAGGAGGATCAAACGCAATAGGAGACGCAAAGATTTTTCCTGTGGTTTCGATAGGTGGTGCTATCGTACGTCCACGTTTATGGAGTCTTCAACCCATGGAGGGCAACGGTCGCGAGAGTCCACAGAGGGCTCCCCCCATAAGGGTCCATGAAGTAGCAACCTTGACTATTCCATATGGCTTCCAAGCACGAAGGACTAGCCTCATTGTGGGTAGATCTTCACGAAGTAGGCGATCTCCTTGCCCTTACAAACTGCTTGGTTCACTCCACTATACGAAGTAGGAGGCTCCCAAGTGACACCTAACCAATCTAGGAGGCACCACCCTCCGAAAGGTAATAGGCTCGGTAATGACGATGAACTCCTTGCTCTTGTGCTTCAAGATGATAGACTCCTCAACACACAATCACTCTCTCATAGATTTGGCTTCGTGGAAGAGATGGGATTGGTGGAAAGCAACTTGGGGAGGCTATAAATCAAGATCCATATGGTTGGAGTGGAAGATCTTGACCTCAACACAAGGATAGGTGGTTCTCTCTCAGAAAATCAGATAGGAGAGGTATGGAATAGTTTTGAGTGCTTCTCTGTCGAGTAAGTGGTGGTGGAGGGGTATATATAGCATCCCCAAAAATCCAGCTGTTACACACAATAAGTCAGACTCGGTGACACCGATGTGTTAATCTCGATGGTACCGAAGTGACCAAACAGTGGCAACTTTTGAATCACGGTGAGAACGGTATAGGAATCTTGGTTGTACCGAGAAGGTGACCAACGGTCAGAATTGACAAACTCGGTGACGCCAATTCAGCATCCTCGGATGGACCGAAAATGTGAACTTGCGTAACAGAAAGTTGGCAACCTAAATTCGGCGGCACCGAAAGCAGTGTCGGCTGCACCGAAGGGTTACGGTTTGGCTGAGTCTGTCTAGGGTTTTGGAATCGGTGGAACCGGGATAGGAATGTTGGTTGCACCGAGTTTGAATGTTTGGCTACAGAAAGATTTTGGTGGGAGAGCTTGTGGATGTTTTTGGTGACTATCACTTGTGCACGTATGAGCATTTTGTTCACCAACAAAACCTTACCCCCTTTTAATAGTATTGGCTTTCCTATGGACTCGAAGTGATTTCTCACAAATGTAAAATGTAGAGTCCTCTTGCTTGAAGCTTGGCTAACCTATTTCCTTGCAGCTTGGGGTAATTCCACAATCTCCACAATCCTTTTGCGAACTCAACTCTCCATGGACTATTATATGAAATACACTAGATAGAGGTGTTAGTCCAAGAGACAATGTATGTTGTCATGAATTATCAAAACCACCAAGGGAGCATGTTCTGCTTTCACCCGCAAGCGGTACCGTTCCGTCCTGAGACCCAATGGCGTGGGGGTTCCTGCTGCCGCCATGAGTGTCTCCATGGCGGATGTCGTTGCTTGCTTGGCCTTGATCACTGGAGCGTCGTGGATGTTCTGAACCTCCGCCTCCTCCTCCTCCACCCGCGTCTACGCCGTCGCTTTTCTGAGCAGATACAGGGACAGCGGATGCGGATGGGCCAACTACCGCCAGACCCTTCTTCTTGGGGGCCATGGCGATGATGAGTATGAAGAAACTGACACGCTAACCACTAGAACAGGTTCGCACGACCTATATCCCCCTACCTGGTGCGCTAAAGATGTCATGGGGAACGTGCACCTATGGGATCGGAGGGACCCCTATCGGTTCGGCGGGGGTGAAGGCTCACATAAAGAGCAGGTGTGATGAACAGCACGCGGTGAATTTTACCCAGGTTCAGCCTGCAAGGATGCATAAAACCCTACTCATGCTTGGTTGTATTGAGAGTGTTCTTAGGGTTCTACTACAAGAGCGTCGGGAGCAGCTGCCACGCGTGTGAGCTAGAAGGTCTAAAGATTCAAAAGAAAAAAGTCCCCTACCGTATCGCCCTGGACCTCCTTTTATACTCTGATGGGGATCCCAGCAGTGGCGTACTGTGCGTACACAGGGTGTACAAAGCTATAGTGCTATCATACCTAACACTGACAGAGTAGGACAGGCGCATTTAATGCAGCGTCAGGCATCTCTGTCCGTCTGCAGGACAAGACAGGAGCCCGTCCCATTGGCACCGCTTATCCCCCTCCAACGCTGTCGCCGCGACGCGTGTCCAGGCGGAACGACACCAGGCTTGTGCGCTAGCGGGGCCTTGCTGGAGCTTCGCCTTGCCGGGGCTTGCCGGGGCCTTGTCCTGCCTGAGAGTTCGATAGTCGTCCCCCCAAGGTCTTGCCGAGGATCTTGCTTTTTCTGTGCTGGTACCTGGCAAGTCCCTGCCGGGCCTCGTCACCAGGGTGGCTACTACCGCCCATGCACAAGTAAGGAGCATCGGAGAGCCCAAAACTCTAGTGCACCAACATTCGGTGATTGTGGACATCAGGCCGGCTCAAAATCCTTGGTGGCCAAGGCTTTCCGGCATGGTTTCTTTTGGCTGACGGTTCATAAGGACACAGAGGACCTTGTTACCAAGTGTGACGGGTGTCAGAAGTTTTGAAGACGTGCTCACGTGCTGGCTCAGGAATTGCGGATGATGCCAATCACTTGGTCGTTCGCGATTTGGGGGCTTGACATGGTTGGACCTTTCAAGAGGTCCAAGGATAAGAAGATCCACCTCTTGGTGGCGGTGGACAAGTTTACCAAGTGGGTGGAGGCTGAGGCGGTTAGTAAATGTGATGCAGCCACGGCGGTTCATTTCGTCAAAAAATTGATCTAGCGTTTTGGCTATCCTCATAGTATCATCACGGACAATGGAACAAATATGTCCAAGGGGGCTATGAAGGCATTCTGTGAAAGTGAGCACATCCGGCTTGATGTCTCTGTTGTCTCTCATCCACAATCCAACGAGCAGGCGGAGCGCGCTAACCAGGAAGTCTTGAGAGGTATCAAGCCCCGGCTTATGGTTCATTTACAAGGAATGACGGGTTGTTAGGTTGAGGAGCTACCCTCCGTCCTCCGGAGTATCAATACTAGACCTAACAGATCAACATGTTATACGCCTTTCTTCATGGTTTACAGTGCAGAGGCCGTGTTGCCAAGTGACATACGTTGGATTCCATGTGGTGGCTCGTAGAAAGACGATTCAAGTAACCAGCACGTAGATCATCCGCAAACATTTTCTCTAGCACGGGAAATACAAAATCAAGTTTCTGTGGAGAGCAAGTGTCAATCTTGCTGGCGTGTTTTTTCAGTACATGAGGTGTAGGAGATTGGTAACCCGTCCCAATGATGGTAACTTCAGGATGAGACGGGTCTTCAACGGTTGTTGAAGGACTGGGCGGCTTAGGTTCAGCCGTTGGACTCTCAGGAGTCGCCATGCGGTGATCTTCCGGCTCAGAAGGTGGAGGAGTGTGACCAGGTCCATCCTTATTAACATCCAAACGTTCACCATGAGTGGACGAATCCGGCTCAACATTCTCCGGTTTGTGGGCGGTAGGAGGAGTGGCAGACCTACCCATTTTCCTTCGCTTTGTTTGAGCCCTGGAAGTAAAAGAATCAGTATGCAGTACAAGGACAACATAGATGGTATACACATTGGAAGGTAAAAGGCATACTCTAGGTTGATCTTCATAGGGGGGAGCTTGGAGGTAGTTGAGTCGCCGGACGAAGGGGTGACTCCTATAAAATTGAGACAATACAACACAAAAGTAAGGTGACATTACAGGAGTGTAAGGCGGATAATGGGCTTGGTCAAAAGATCACCTCACCAGGACGTTTCCCTAGAGCCGGAGAGTTGGGTAAGTCGGCCATAAGATCTTTAGAGCCGGAGCTCCGGATCTGACATTGCGAGTTGAGTTGTTGCTTTTTCAAAGGAAAATCAGGGTCTAAGTAAGCAAGAGGATGCGAAAAAGGAACTTTTCAGACCACCCACCGTACTTTCTCTCACGGTAAGACCTCTAAGTCAGAGGAAATGTAAGTTACCTCAGGGGCGTTGGTGTGGCTTGTTTCCGTTTCCTCCTGTGTACAAATGACATCCGTAAGTTGCATAAAGAGACAACCAAGGGATCAAGTTTTCTACCTATGAATCATTCAGTTTAAGCAGTTCTTGAGCCGAAGTTTTCTTCTTATGGCCACGGGCTTTAACCGCCTGGGACTTCTTCATGGGGGGGAGTATATTTCTTCTTCCAGAAGTTAGAGTCGGCCTGTATGAAGAGCCGCCAAAAGAGTTAAAGATGCCAGGTACAAGGTTAAGACAGGAACAAGCAGTTTTGAAAAGAAGGTCATTTCTTACATCCGGGGCTGGGTTTGCGATGCGGAAGGGTTTTAATCTGTTTGTATTGCAAGCCTCTTGGGTTTCACGAAGAAGGGCTTTTACAACAAAGTTGACATTTTCTTCTCTTAGAGGTGTGTGATTGAAACAGAGAGGATCACTCACGTCGCCTGTATATTCGCACATAAGGCGGTCACGCCGGCTTAGTGACAAAACTTTCCACGAGACCCAGCAATGGGTTAAATCGACTCTAGTTAAGTCATTCTCCAAGAGGGCCTTGATTTTTGTAAAGTCCGGAGCATACTTTGCTTGTTTCGCGGCAGACATCCGGTCTGGAAGTTCCGTGGAAGTACAGATCGGGTAGGGTGATAACCCGGCAATGGATTTTCTCCCATTGGAGAGGTGTCCTTTGCAGTAAAACCAAGTCCTATTCCAATCCTTAGGGTGGCTTGGCAAAAGGGTAGCCGGATAGGCCAGATCTCTACGTCTTTGGATAGAGATGCCACCGAGCTCCAAGCTTGGTCCGCCCGCCACTTCTGTTTGGCGGTTGACGTAGAAGAACTCACAGAAGAGGTCAACAGACAACTCTTCTTGCAGGTAAACTTCACACAGGACTTGGAAGTTGCACATGTTGGTGACATAATTTGGGGCAATGTCTTGAGGGTGAAGCTTGAAAAAGTGATGGACGTCTCATAATTTTTTTGACCCGGGCGAGCTGAAACCGCGGAGGAGATGATCAGCGAATATAACAACCTCCCCCTCCTTAGGGGTGGGCCTCTTCCCTGACCCAGGAACCCGCCAGTGCATGACATCTTGAGCCTGCAATGAGCCCGTCTCTACGAACTCAAGAAAGAATTGCTCGGTCACTCCGGAGCCGACCCAATCACAGGATGAGGGTGCTCGTGACATGGTGGCGGGTCAACTGTGAGAAAGTGCAAGGTATGGTGAGTTAGGAAGCTAAAAATCAAAACATCTACGGTGAGCATGGTAGAGGAAAGGTAAGCCGCCCGTACGTTTTGTCAAAGAGCCGGCAAGGTAACAGCAGGTTAAGTTGGCAAGATGATGTCAAAAATATTACTAAGTGTGAAAAACAGGTTTCACATGTTATTACCATGGCTACAAGATCTACAAGCGAGGAAAAATAAAATATAATCAAAACCTAGAACGGGAGCCGTGGAAGAATAAGCAATCGACACACAGAAAGGAGTGGGATGCAGATCTACGATGGGTGGATATTGACTTTGTATGGATGGCCCTGATGGATTAACAAATGTTACGAGGTTCAAGGAGCTAATTATCAGTCTACATTACGAAGAACGATCTAATGAATAGCGAAGAAACGCAAATGGAAACCCAATGAGCTCGGAGGGATCCAGTGCGGGAAGGATTCCGATCTAACTGGGATGAGAAGAATACCTTGCGGATGCGGTCTACGCGGGCGAGACTCTGGACTAGCTCAAGTTGGTGCAACGGTCGGCATTGAGGAAGATGGTGAGGACCGGTCGGTGTGGCGGAGCTCTGGAGGCGCAAGCGTCTGGAGGAAGAGAAAGACCTGAACGGAGAAGGAAAGTAAGGGACACCTCATGTCCCTATTTAAGAGATGGGATGGCGAAACAATGCATGTGGGAATCGAGGAGGCGAAATGATGATTGACCGAAGGGGACGCCTCAATTTTTGGGTCGATAGTTTTAATGAAAGGATCTGTTGTGGACGTCATGGAATCTTTTTGGCATCTCCATAGGTGACGTCACAGTGGGTTATGAATTTTCTCTTCTTGCAGGTAGGAAGGACGTGAGACTCGCCGCCAAATGAAATGGAAGATTGACATGGATAGGCTCAAATCAATCTGGGGCCTAATGTTTGACATATAACCCCATGGTAAGACCCGCCCAGGTGGGGTTGGGTCATACCTGGTGGGTCGATAGCTTGTGGGCAAGAAGAGGAAGGCTAGGGCGCATGGCGGCTTACCAGATGGGCTGATACGGAGGCCCAGAGACAGGTGATGGCATAAGACCCGGGTGGGTGAGCCACCCGGAGACGGCTTGCCATAGGAGGCAAGGCGGCTTAGAGACAGGACCAGACACGTTGTAAGAGTCGGTTTGGGACTCGTGTAACCTGGGCCCTTGACCTCCTACATAAAGGCAAGACTCGGGGACGGCTTAGACAGAAACCAATCGATCGAGAGCTAGGTCAAGCGAATATGCTCCCTTGTAATCGATACTCCAATCAATATACACAAAGCATGACGTAGGCTTTTACCTCTTCCCGAGGGGCCGAACCTGGGTAAACCCGTGTCTTTCATCCGGATCAACCCCTTTGAGTCCACCGCCTTAGCGATGGCCTCGAACCTAAGTCTTCGGACACCTGGCGTGATAAAACCACGACAGGTAGCGAGGCACATATTGTATTATTGGTACTAAGGATAAAATGATGGGGTTTAATCATATTGATTGGTTTTATTCTATCTACATTATGTCATCTTGCTTAAAGCTTTACTCTGTTTGTCGTTAACTTAATACCATATATGCAGGCAGGAGTCAGTGGATTGGTGGAGTAATAGTAGTAGATGCAAGCAGGAGTCGGTCTACACATCATGGATGTAATGCCTATTTTTAGCATGCCATGAATAACATCATAACTATGCACGTTTCTATCAATTGCCCAGTAGTAATGTGTTTACCCACCGTATGCCATGCAGAAAAGCCTCCTATGAAAAGTATGCCCCCAGGTCTATTTTAATCATATTACAAAATCCAAAAAATACCTTGCTGCAATTTATTTTCTTTTATTTTAGTTTGTAAATTATATATCGATCACTATAAGATTTAATCCTTGTTGTCAACAATCACAAGGGGATTGACAACCCTCTTCCCCGCATTGGGTGCAAGTATTTGCTCTTTTGTGTGTAGGTGCTACTAACAGTTGTTTGCATGACCCTTCTAATGGTTCAATAAACCTTGTTTTCTTAAGCAAGGTAAATAATTTTTGCTACTTTACTACGTCCCCTTCCTCTTCGGGGAAATCCACAAGTAGGAGAAGAATTTTTGGTGGCATTGTCGAGGAGACATCAAAAAACAACTACATGTTCCTTCATAGAAATTAGAATTTACTTGTTCTACTTTTCACCTGCCTAGTTATGTTATCCTTATTTTATGAACACACGAGAACAGAATATAAAAATAGCAAATAAGATATATGGATCCTCATCCCCTTGCTAATCTCTTCAAATTTGCTGCATATTGCAAACCAATAGCTAATATGTCAGGACCCCGATCCTAAGACATAAGAATCCAGCTTGTAACACATCACATCACTTTGCGGTCTCATGCACGGTTATCTCCACGGCTGCCACCTTACCTGGGCCGAGACCATTTGCATCTTTTGACTCACGTATATGAATGTGTCGCTAGCATTCAAATGTCAAAGAACCCGGGCCGACATGACTAGTCATAGAACCCAAGTGGCACATCCATACAGGGACAAGCATACGTAACCCAGCAATGCAGGTGTCAATCTCTAGTGTGTGTAGACGAGTCATAGCAAGCTACAAGGACTCCATTATGCTGTGGGACATAAATGTCATCACCGCACGTAGACGAGTCGTAGCAGGCTACAGGGACTCCATTACACCGCAAGACATTTCCCCAAAGGGACAGACACAACAGAAAAGAAGGATACATGTCGGTCAATCAATGTGTCCGGAGCAGTAGCAAGCTACCAAGGCTCGTTGGAAGCACAAAGAGGCATTTCCCCGTAAAGAGTACTACTAAAGGCACAAAACTAGGCATTGAATCCCATACATACCGTTGCAGGTCACACGTACGCACGACATGCCCGATATGCATAGATACAACTATGGCATCACAACATAACCATACAACATTACAACATTTATTTAGAAGGCTCGGAAGAGCCAACACAATAAGATGTTACAAGCAGGGGTCACAAGACCCAACATTCACAGCATTCAGACAAACAAGCGGAAGTTAAACATGTCTGGGTACAGACATCTACAAAAGTGGTTAGAGGAGCGTGAAAAGCTACAATGACCCTACCAAAGGAACCAGACCTATGTGTGGGATTCCCAAGCTAACCCGGTCAACATCGAACTTCACATCGTAAATACCACTAATGAGACTGGCGTCTCCTCTTCAAAAACATAAATTAAGCAAACGTGAGTACAAGGGTACCCAGCAAGACTTACATCAGATCTAACTACATATGCATCAATATCAATGAAGGGGTGTGTGGATTTTATTGCAGCAAGCCAACTTTGGCTCTTGGCTAACCTGTACTACGACTACAAGTGCTTTCTTTGAGGTGGGATAGCGCACCCGAGTCCACATATCCACTAAATCAATACAGCACTATGGATCCACTTCCGTCTCCCTACAAGAAGGCCATCCATAGCACTCACGCTTATCTTGCGCATTTTAGGGTATCCACTTCAAGTTGTCTATGAACCACATAAGTTCTCCAAGTAGTTCATATCTGAGGACGTGGCTATTCGAATAGTTTATTTAACCCTACAGGGTTATACTTGTTCAGACATGCTCCCGCCACTTATCGCCATGTGCATGAAAAACGCACCTCGGCAACCTTCAAGCGGAAGCCCAGCGAGGGAGTCGACCACGACCGTCAACCACACAAGACCCTAGTCCAGGTTTATCGCCTATTTGAGACTGAACCCACACGGAATTCTGGCCGAAGTTTCCGCTACGGCCTCAAACAATGTGCGCAGGGTTCCCAAGCCCACCGTTCAGGTGCCACTTGGTACACCATGCCACTGTGCCTATACCGCATCACAGCCCACCCCGTCGGGCAGTGATATGCACGGCCACCAACACTTTTCCTACAAACATCAGAAACTAGTTGCAACTCCTAGACAGAGATCTAGGTCCCAATGTGCGGTAATATCTTGTCTTGGATAACATACACGGAACTCAGTTCTTAAAGATGGTCCCAATAAGACAACCCGCCATGTACTCCTACATGACCTCTCATTGCTACCTTTACCAAATCGTGTTCACACACTTAGCTCTCACACAGTAGGACATGAACATTGCCATTCTGATTCATCACCCAGATGGATCAAACCCGACATGACAGGACTCTAAGCATAGTAGGCACGATAAGCAAACATGGATGAGTAAGCACAACAAGGCTCAAGAAGTTGCTACTCATGCTAAGTGGTTTCAACTATTTACTGTGGCAAAGACAGGTCATGCAAAGGAATGGGTTCAACCACCAAGAACATGTATCAGTTGAATCGTTGTTGTCCTAATGCAATAAAAGAGAGCAGGAGCGAGAGAGTGGGTTCATATCAGTCTGCTCAAGGGGGGTTGCTTGCCTGACACTTGCTCCTGCTCTCTTTAACAACGTCTACCGAGAGGGAACAACACCAACAAACAGAGAAATGAACACATTCAACAAAATGCAACAAACATGATGCATGATATGACAAGTTAAGGTACTGAATTGACCTAGAGGAATAATTAGCCAAGTTAATTGAACTCGAATCCAAACAAGTTTGAATTCCAACTCCAAATGATATTTCATATATTGCCCTAATCATAAAATGTCCTACTTGGTGATGTTAACTTGTTCAAACACGCATGATCATGGCATAAACAGATTCATTGGATTTTATGATCATTTTTCATATATAAATTATTTTCATCTGACTTACAGATTATTTTCTATGATTTTTAGAAGTTTTAAACATTTTCTAGAAATAAATAAGTCATTTAGATTTAATTAAATTTCCAGAAAAAGCTTTACTGCATCAGCCTGAGGTCATCCATGCGTCAACAAGTTAACAAACCCGGTCCAGGTCAAACCTGTCGTGTGGGCCCCGCCTGCCATTGACTCAGAGACTACCCCAGTTAATTAACTTATACTAATTAAATCAGGGGGTTAATTAGTGCGGTGGGGTCCAGTGTTAGTGGTACAAAGGGATTAGTTAGTCCCATCATTAAGCTAATGACGGTGCCACGTCATTTCCACCGGCGGCAACCGCCGGCGACCAACAGACCGGCGGAGACACGCCGGAATCGTGGCTCCGGCGTCCATTCGATCCGCAGATGGCCGGAATGTGTTCGCGGGGCCGCGGCGCTTCCATTGGCGGCGGCTAGGTGGCCGGAGGGGCACCAGAAGTACACCGACAACGAGCATATGCGGTGGCAGGATTCGGCCAAGGAGGAAATCGCGACTAGGGTCAAGCTGGGCAGCGGGGTTATGGGGAGGAGCCAAGAGGGCTCACAGGGATGCCGATGACCTGGCCAGCGGGCTCGGGGACGACCGGGACGGCGCAAATCAACGGCGGCCAGGATCCACGGCGGCCAGCGGACAGGGACGAGGGGAGGAGCAGAGAGTGAAAAGAGGAGGAGAGGGCTCGATCTCGACGGCTCTGCGAGGTTATCCCCTCGCAAGCGCGACGGGGTGGAACATGCAGGCAGGTGCGTGGCGCCCTGGCCACGCTCGTCGTGCCTCCCTTCGCCTCTGCCTTCTGGTAGAGGTAGGGGACGACTGACATGGCCAGATGGGCCGGCCTGCCCCTCGGCCTCAGGTGAGCCCCCCTTTTTTTGTTTTTTTCTATTTCCTTCTTTTTGTTTAATTTTTGTTTGGGCAAAAACTAGAAGGCCAAAATTCCTGAAAATATTTGTGGGGTATATTTGGAATGTTTCCAAACTACACAAAAAGTTTCAGAAAAATTAAAGCAACTAAAATATTTACAATGCTTTATTAGTGATTTTCAGGAACTTTCCCATTTTATTTAATTTGCGAAAATAGTTGTTCATATATAATTCACCCCTGATATGTTGTTGCCAACATTTATCAGACACAGTGAACATTTTTAAAAGGCATTTTGAAATCATTGAAAAGAAAACAATTATTGAAATTGGTTTAATCTTTTTGAAGTGCTAGGCTTTGTGATCCCCATTTCAAATTCATTTGAAGTTAAACATGATGCAATGCATGATCAATGATGCAACTAATACAAGCAATTTCTAGGGCTATGACAACTCACCCCCACTAAACAGGAATCTCGTCCCGAGATACAAGCGTAGGGGTAAGAGAACAGAGGAAACACTAACTACCACAACCTTCTTGGTCCATGTGCCCTCCTCGCAGTTGTTGATTCATTGCATTATGCTGATCTTGACAACTTTGCCTTTGGGATCTTCAACCAACAGAAAGACAACAAGGATAGAAAGCTCTACAAGAATCGATCTTTAGGAAGATCGAGCGACTCATGACCAACTCATGGAATGAGACATAATAACATCTCTCGAGCTGGGACACAAAACACATGTCGAGAACAATGAATGAGGCAGATGATGGAGGTTCAATTGGTAGGCAACAATTCCATGCTAAAGCAGATGGTGAAGAGGTTTGAAAGTAGCGAGGAGTTAGTTGCCCTTCATACCATAGCGGGCACCTTAGAGAAGGTGGCTCATAGGATTATCCCTTAAGTGGAAAAAGAATTACTTTTGATCCAAAGATCCTAAGGCAATTCACAAATGATCATTGGAAGGAATTCAAAGAATGGCATACTCAGGTCGGAGGGAAAACTAGAGTTATAAAACAACTCGGCAACGGAAGGCACATTTCAGTTGATACCGAGAGTATAACCTAGTGTCTAAGCATGCTCTCAAGAACTTGAGCATCTCCATGTTCATCAAAGTTTTACCAACATCCATGCCAAGGATTTTGGTAACACATCTTACTACAATGATGAATAACAATGGAGGATGCAGATGCAAAGGAAGACAACACTTTCTCAGATTTCACCTTAGCTATGCCAAGGGAGCGAAACCTGGATGATCGACCGAGAGACATTTAGCACTCCGCTTCTAATGTTCTCCTTGATGAAATAGCATAACCCAATTATAGGTAACATTTGGTATCTAGAACATCAAGTAAAGGTTGGACTTCGGGATCTCAAAGGGTCCATGAGGAATAACTTATAGAGCAAGTCATACAAAACCTCATGGGGAAGTGGCTAAATTGTTGATACAAGTTATTATAATAGTAGGTCTTCCAGCAAAGTGCCTTAGCCACAACATCACTCTGCCGGGTTACAAAGATACCAATATTATAACTCTTGGGAAATGTTCCAACCATCATATCTGCTTGAGATTCGGATATGGTTGGTGTCAGGATTCCAGACTCAGCATGTCTGAAAGTGAAAGGTTGCAGCACAAATCGAAGAGATGACGTTGCGAGATTCTCGGGAAATGAACTATGGAAGCCAAATCCAAAACATGAGCTAGATTGCAAGACCCACATGAACATGGTGTCCAAGACAATTGTGGTCATATGGAGAGCTTACAACAAAACACTACCGAGTTCTGGATGGAAGCATCATTGGGGGAACGAAGTCTTGTGTACGTCCGTCTGAGCTCTTCAGGAATAACACTTAACTTCTTTTCCTTAAGAAGACAATCAGTGGCTTGATGTGCTAGGAAATTCATACGGAATGGAGGTAGCGAGCCTATCATGCCATAGAATACTTCACACATGCATGATTGACTTGGGATGATTCCAAAGGAAACAAATTAACTTTTCCCAAAGTCACGATGGCAACTTGCACCAACTGCACGTGAACTTTGAGTAAGTCACTTCTTACACCAAGCATATACTTCATGTACATGACACGAAGATATTGCCTACAAAGTTTCCAACACCAGCTTAATGTCCATCATGAGTCATGGAAGAGATGAAAATGTTGTCGATGGGCTTAACAACAATTCATCGAGATATCCATATAGATGGAATTCCACAACTATGGAAACAAGGTGATGGCATTGGTTAGACCAAAAGATATAATGGTGTATGCTCGAGGATACCTCCACGAGTAAAAACAACATTAGGAAAATCTTTGGTTCTGATTTTTATTTGGCGATAGCCCATAGTCAAATCAATGGTTGTAAAACATAATAGGTGCATCAATTTGTCACAAGGATCAATCGATGAAGATATCATCTTTCTTCTACACACACAAGCACAAAAGCACAAGATATCCCTTTAACATGAGCTAAGTTATATCAAGCTTCTATCTTCCAACTCTCCAAGTTGTTGTTTAGCTTAACCAACTAGTTCAGGGGCATCCAACATAGATTCTTGGAGAAAGGTGGTTTATAGAAAAACCATCTTGATCACGGACTTTACATAATGGTTAGGGGACGGCCTGGTGATACTTCCGAGAAGATGTTCGGAAAATCATGAACCACCAATATGTTATTAAGCTCGAGAACAATCTCACTTTTTAGGGCGAGACGATATGATCAACAGAGCGAAGGATTTACGCAATCCTAACTCATTGATCGAAAAGTGCACCATGAAAAATGGACTAGGTAGCACGATCAATCTTTCAACTGGTGGCTCAAAAACCAACACACCAATAATGAAATTATTGTCCATTAACTACCAAGCAACCAAGTTGCTAAGAGTATTGATTACGCGCATCACGATTCACTTGTTGGTGTTCTGGTTACAGAGAACACAGAGACCGGGGAATGAATGATGATGGCGAGAAGTATCACTACATCAATATTTCATAACTGGGAGTGCAGTTCTCATGATAATCTTGACAGGAAGAGGTTAATACCTCAAGGTAGAACAGAGAAAAAGCTGGATTGGCATTTTGATCTGCAGAATACAACTGCTTTGACCCAATCCTAGAAATGGATGAGGTACTGGAGTTTGCTTCTCCTAGTCATTCTGAAATAGAATGGCTTGACGGACCACAAGAATAATATGCGTCGATGAAAATGGATGCACAATTACCCTTCCCTATCCATTGATAGATGAAGGCTAGAATACAATTGAAGAGGGGCAACTCAAGAGCACATGATTTTTCCTGAGTCGTAGATGCATGGATTGAATAAGTCAAATGGAGTTCAACATGTTTCTTCTAGATAACCGATGCAAAAAGGAAAGAATTGGCTGGCTCACAACTATGGAATGAAGGACTCATGAATAGCACTCTTGTTGTGATCTTTCGTTCGCGATGAACTTCTGCTATAGCTAGTTCACGGTATTGGAAGAATGATATACCACAAACCTTGAGGACTATAACAAGGTTACAAGCATCCTAAGTGAACGAGCAAATACTATCAACTTGACTAAGCAGGATGAGACTTGGGTTTAGGAACCCAGAAATAGAATACCTATTGACTAAGTAGCATCATGGCATGCTTTTGATAATGATTGCCAGAATTATCACACTGGGAACAAAAGACACAGCTAAACTGTTGCGTGGTTCACTAAGACAACATGGTTTCCTAAACACCTTCATCATAGACGTCGAGGTAATGGAGTACCCCAACACAATAATTAGTGTGCTTTGTCTGGCCTGAAAGACATTGACTCAAGATGAAAGAGTTTTGCAATTGCATCAGATAATTTAGAAACCTTGGACAACTCGGACAACATAACGGCTGTACGGGCATGAAATATGAGGCAATCTGTAAGTGAACTGACAACAAAATATTGAATTCTGATGGAGACACTGATCCAGGAAGACAACAACTTTCCTATAGGTCTCCAGCATAGTAACTCGTCATCCTGATAGATAGATAAGAAAGCCTAGTTCTTAATCCCTGTAGAATAAAGAAGAGGGTGACTTAGAATTAGAATGACGCGAGGAAAGGAGTAAAAAGAGCCTTGCGTTCCCTTCCACTATCAATTCCCTTATATAACTAAAGCAGTTCTAGACTCAACATCGACCAGTTTGGCTTGGTAATCCTACAGGTAGTCAAGCTCTGGTACGAAAGCGCTCAGGACCCCGATCCTAAGCCATAAGAATCCAGCATATAACACATCACATCACTTTGCGGTCTCACGCACGGTTATCTCCACGGCTGCCACCTTACCTGGGCCGGGACCGTTTGCGTCTTTTGACTCACGTATATGAATGTGTCGCTAGCATTCAAATGGCAAAGAACCCGGGCCGACATGACTAGTCGTAGAACCCAAGTGGCACATCCGTACAGGGACACGCATACGTAACCGATCAATGCAGGTGTCGATCTCTAGCGTGTGTAGACGAGTCATAGCAAGCTACAAGGACTCCATTATGCCATGGGACAGAAATGTCATCACTGCATGTAGACGAGTCATAGCAGGCTACAGGGACTCCATTACACCGCGAGACATTTCCCCGAAGGGACAGACACAACAGCAAAGAAGGATACATGCCGGTCAATCAATGTGTCTGGGGAAGTAGCAAGCTACCAAGGCCCATTGGAAGCACAAAGAGGCATTTCCCCATAAAGAGTACTACTAAAGGCACAAAACTAGGTGTCGAATGCCATACATACCGTTGCACATCACAAGTACGCATGACATGCCCGATATGCATAGATACAACTATGGCATCACAACAAAACCATACAACATTACAACATTTATTTAGAAGGCTCGAAAGAGACAACACAATAAGATGTGACAAGCAGGGGTCACAAGACCCAACTTCAGAGCATTCAGACAAACAAGCGGAAGTTAAACATGTCTGGGTACAGACATCTACAAAAGTGGTTAGAGGAGCCTAAAAAGCTTCAACAACCCTACCAAAGGAACTAGACCTCTGTGTGGGATTCCCAAGCTAATCCGGTCAACATCGAACTTCACGTCATAAATACCACTAATGAGACCGACGTCTCCTCTGCAAAAACATAAATTAAGGAAACGTGAGTACAAGGGTACTCGGCAAGACTTACATCAGATCTAACTACATATGCACCAGTATCAATGAAGGGGGTTGTGGAGTTTATTGCAGCAAGCCAGCTTTGACTCTTGGCTAACCTGTAGTACGACTACAAGTGCTTTCTTTGAGGTGGGATAGCGCACCCGAGTCCACATATCCACCAAATCAATACACCACTACGGATCCACTTCCGTCTCCCTACAAGAAGGCCATCCATAGCACTCACGCTTATCTTGCGTATTTTAGGGTATCCACTTCAAGTTGTCTATGAACCACATAAGTTCTCCAAGTAGTCCATACCGAGGACGCGACTATTCGAATAGTTTATTTAACCCTGCAGGGGTATACTTGTTCACACATGCTCCTGCCACTTATTGCCATGTGCACGAAAAAGGCACCTCGGCAACCTTCAAGCGGAAGCCCAGCGAGGGAGTCGGCCACGCCCGTCAACCACACAAGACCCTAGTCCAGGTTTTATCTCCTATTTGAGACTGAACCCGCATGGAAGTCCGGCCAAAGTTTCCGCTATGGCCTCAAACGATGTGCGTAGGGTTCACAGGCCCACCGTTCGGGTGACACTTGGTACACCGTGCCACTGTGCCTATACCGCATCATAGCCCACCCCGTTGGGCAGTGCTATGCACACTCCGTACTTGTGCATGGACGGTTGTAGCCACACCACCGGCAAGGCCAGCCGGAGGACGGCTAGATGCAAGTGCAACAATGTCAAGAAGGCATTCAAGTCAATAATCGGAAGATAGAAGACCAGAAGCTGGGACCCCGGCAAGATCTTGCCAGGATGGCTTGTGGATCCCCGACAGGACCCGCGCCAGACAAGACCTCGCTAGCGTGCCACCGCTCTAGCCCAACAACCAGCCTGTCAGACAGGTCTTATCCTCCTGAGTACGTGTCAAGGCGCTGGTGATGAAGGGGTTGAGCGGTGCTGATGGGACAGTCTCTTTTCCTGTCCACAAGAGAGTTAGGAACAGCTAGACGGAGCATTTAATGCGTTTGTCCTATGCCGTCAGTATTAGGTATGATAATGCTATAGCAACTGTATACCCTGTGTATGTACTGTACGCCACTGTTGGAGACCCCTTAGACATATAAAAGGAGGCCCAAGGCGTTACTAGAGAGGGGAGGACATTCTGGCTCAGATGCATGTGTAGCGGCTGTGTACTATTCAGCACACAGCACTCGTGGATCTAGAGCTCAAAAACTCATAATACACTAAAGCAGGAGTAGGGTTTTACGCTTCTAAGCGAGCCTAACCTGGATAAAAATCCCTCGTGTTGCTCGTTGGATCTGCTCTTTATGCACACCTTCTCCCTGCTGAATCGTAAAGGGATCCACACGATCCCATAGGTGTCGTAGTCCGACATCTAAGAGGAAAAGGACAACCAGAAAACAATCGCTACCAATGGTAGCCAATGCGGCAGATAAAACAGAGACTGACGAAAAATGTCAAATCAAGGCTGGAGCTACATTTCTAGAGGTCAAGCAAGCATGGGCAATTCTCAAAGAACGTCACCGACAAGATGTTAAGACGACTGATTTTTGGCAGCATAAAGGGCTGCAAAATAATGGGGTGAATCAACAGGAACCTCGCAGCATACATCTACAAAAATATGGACACACATAACTTGACGATAAGCTTCAGTGACGGCGATGAAGACAAGGAAATAAGGATTACCAAGGAAGGGATCCATAAAGTTTTTGAATACCCAAACGGCAACAAAAAGACAGCACCAAGGCCAATGATTTGCAACGAATCAATGAAGGAGCTCTAGTCAGACCTTGGCTTCAGAAATACTGAGTTCACACATTCAAATCTGATTAGGAAACTAAGGGAGCTTGTACAAATAGATCGAGAAGAAGAAAACAAGAAGGCTATCAAAATCTTTTTCCTCATATTTTTCAACAAGGTTGTCTGTGGGACAACCTTCCCTTGCGACAGCAAACAAGCAATAATGGTCAAGAATATGAATTATAAAGAAATGGTGGAGATGGATTTCTGCCAGGTCATTGTCGAAACAATCCAGGCTGGAGCCATTGATTGGCAACAAATGAAAAAGGGTGTAAAAGGAAACCAAGACCACCTCTACGGCTTGGCTCAGGGACCACTAATCATGTACCTCGACTCCCTGCTGTTACCAAACACAAGAGAAATGAACAAATTATCTAAGAGTATGAACAATACTTCAACGCCCAGAGAGAACTATCTTGACAAGAAGGATCTAAACAGGACAGCTAAACAAGACACGAAGAAGGATGGAAAGGACGTCCAGATGACTATGAATTTGGCAGGATAAAGGTATCTCTGTTGTCTATGAATTCCTCATACCGTTTAAAAACACTTTTTATTCTAACAAACTTCGTCTTAACGAAACAATGCAGACATGGAAAGGAACAATAGATAGGATATTCTACACAACTCACGGAAACGCGGGATCACCTTCAACTTCAATGCAATTGGTACCATCACAGAGTAAGAGACATGACCAGCAAACAACAAAACTTCTACTAGATCCATCGAAGCTTAGGCGTGAAGCAACGGCCAGCACCAGAACAAGAAGCGAACATGAGACAAGCACCAGCAAAGGATCTGAAGAAGCCTTCAAAATGATTAACAAATTGTTGGAAAAGTGTTTGATGAAGCAAGACAGTTGCCTGCGTTAAGGCAGAATAATGTGGCAGGATGCACTAAAGATGAGGCAAATTACGACCAATCAGCCAGAGAAAGTCTGATAGACCAAGCGGTGACACTGATTGGTACTTTCAATCGACACAATGCCTATCAGCGCATGATTCACAATACGAACCTGACATCAATAGTGAAAACAGTAGAAGAACCATTAAGAAGACCGAAAAGAAGAACTAATGAAGTAGAAGAGAAAGAAGGGAGAACAAAAGAATCAGAACACAAGATGACAGATGCAAACCAGGCTAGAACAGAGAAGAATCAGATAAAAGATGGCAACAACAGTGAGCACGAGCATCCAAAAAAGAAATCACCTGTCATCTCTGAAGATACGATAGAACTAAGAAGGAAAGGCTCGTCCTCGAGCATTGTAACCAGCCAAAAAGTGAGTATAAACAACCCTTTTTCTCTTGTAAGCTGGATATGTACGTGTTTTACAAGCTAACAAACCTGGAACAAAATGTAGACTCGGCTGGACAAGAAACAACAACCAAGTCCAATAGAGATAGGCTCAAGCAGCGACAGATCACAAGATGAACAAGAACAACAAGAAGAAAACTGTAATGAGGTGACCTTCCATAACCAATTTACCCACATATAACGGGTCTTCTAAACAAAATGTTCCACAAAACTCACCATGTTTCATACCCAGGTATTAAAAGAAGAGGAAATACTAGAGGATGACGTGCAAAGGCACACTCAAGATGAAGTTGCTCCTGATACAGAGATAGAAGCCTCAAAGATGGCAGATGGTGACAAGCTCGAAACTGTTTTTTCTCAAAAGGAAATAGCAGTGGACGTAGAGACAAACACCACAACTACTGAAGGACAGGTAAAATCAAATGACAAGAAAAACCTATCTTGGAGATTTATCCTGCGATCCAGTTTATTACAGTAACATTTTTTATCTGAATGAACATAGGAAACGAACGAGACCACTGCTGCGAAAGAACGACAAGAAATAGAACAGGAGGAAACCAAAATTTCAGGGGAGCTTGTCAGTACAATAGAATGAATTGTTATAATAGAAGAACAACCTTCACTTGACATAAAAAATGTAGGAGAGATCCCACAGGCACCAATGACTGAAGATGTAAAGTTGGACAAGAGTTATAAGAGATCATACATTCCAAATGAAGGTCTATCATTTTATGTCGATCACACATTCCAAACGAGATCCCACATGCACCAATTGATGTTCTATGTCGATTGTTTCGTTTATTTCTTTTCCTGTTTATGTTTAGACATGTTTTGAAGAAGCGCTAGATGAAGAAGAAGAAGAAGCAAAAGTACAAGGCACAGACCAGGACACAAACATTGAACAGGTGAACACAACCAACGAACAATTCATGTCTCTGCATCATTTTTTTAAGATTGGTAGTCAAGGAAGAAATACAATCCCTAATAATTCCTGAGAAACAAAGGAGAGCACCGATGTTGTACACATACTGTAGTATCATCATTTCAAAAGAAAAATGAACCGCTAAAAACACCATCTTTCATCTACAGGTACTACAAGAACAAGGAAGACAACATGCAACGCAGGTCAAACCCGGATCTCATGAGTAATCTAACTCACATCAAAGCTACACTCAAGATGAAGTTGGTCCTGACACGGAGATACAAGCCTTAGAGATGGCAGTTGATGAGAAGCTCCTGGAACCTCTTTTACCTCAAAAAGAAATAGCAGTGCAGACAGATACAAACACCACAATGATCGACGGACCGGTAAAATAAAACGACAAGAAAAAACTTATCTCAAAGATTTATCCTGGGGTTCCGGTTAGTTACAGTAACATTTTTTATCTGAATGGACGCAAGAAACAAACGACACCACTGCTGCAAAAGAACAACTAGAAAGCCTACAGGACCAAACCCTACATATGGACACCACTGCTGCAAAAGAACAACTAGAAAGCCTACAGGAGCAAACCCTACAGGAGGACACAAACATTGAACAGGTGAACGCAACCAACCAACAATTCATGTTTCTACATCATTTTTTTTAATTGGTAGTCAAGGAAGAAATACAATCCCTAATAATTACATTTTAGCTTCAAGAGCCATGAGAAAGGAAGGAGAGTACCGATGTTGTATGCATACCGTAGTCTCATCACATCCAAAGAAAAAATGAACCGCTAAACTCACCATCTTTCATCTATAGGTACTACAAGAACAGGAAAGACAACAGGCAACCTAGGTCGAACCTGGATCCCATGACAAATCTAACTCACATCAAAGCTACACTCAAGACGAAGTTGGTCCTGACACAGAGATACAAGCCTTAGAGATGGCAGTTGATGACACCAAAAAATCATGGGAGCTTGTCAATACAATAGAACCAAGTGTTGTAACCGAAGAGCAATCTTCACTTGACACTCAAAAACTAGGAGAGATCGCACAGGTACCAATGACTGAAGAGGTAAAGTTGGACAAGAACTATACGAGATCGCACATTCCAAATGAAGTTCCATCGTTATTTACATTTTTGGTTCATCAAACAGGAAAAAGAAACAAATGAAAGCATCGGCATGGAACAACAAGACAATGATGTCACCAGAGTAGAAGACTTGCAAAAAACAGACCCAAGAACTCTAGTAGATGAGGAACAAGAAGCGAGAGTGCAAGGCACAGCCCAGCTCACAAACACTAACGAGTTCAACACCACCAACCCACAATTACTGTTTCTACAACATTTAAAAAATAATTGGTGGTCAAGGAAGAAATACAATCCCTAATAATTTCTTTTTAGTTTGAAAAGCCGCAAGAAAGAAAGGAGAGTACCGACATTGTACACGTGAGCAAGCAACCAGAAGAGGTCAACAAACATATTATTCCAATGGCATGCAACACTCACACTGGACATACAGAACATTCACTCAGCAAGAAGGAAATATCAAGGATTACAACGGCAACAACATCCAAAGAGGTAAATTTACATAAGATGCTTATCTGAATTGAAAAAAATAGCTCCTCAGGCACAGATGAAATCACATTTTAAGTTACCTCTTTCTTTGAACAGACGCAAGGGAAATGAGAGGACACTGGCAATTAGCAACAAACAACAGGACCATAGGACACGACACCAGCGACAACATCCGAAGAGGTGGTATTCCACAAGCTGCTTTTATAAAAATAAATATTGCAATTTTATTTTGATTTAACTACAAATCTCCGTCATCACACAGAAAGCCCAAGAAGATGAGCTCACACATATACAAATTTAAGCAAGTCTTCAGAGTGTTCTGGACAAGAACAAGGACAGAACAAAAACCAAGGCAGCTCATGGGACACCAATGCATGAAGCCCAAGAAGATGAGCTCACACATATACAAGTTGAAGCAAATCTTCAGAGTGTTCTGGACAAAAACAAGGACGCAACAGAAACCCAGGCACCTCATGGCACACCAAGGCAGGAAAGTGATGACAAAGGACAAGGTACAACTCGATGCAGCTAATCAGGTAATTAAAAAAAAATTATTTCAACCCCTCTAATTACATAAACACAATGTACCAAGTAGTATGATGCCAATTAAACCTAAAATCTTGTCCTGTTCAGGTGCAAAAGGCAACAAAGACACTGAGACCACGAAAGAAACCATCAAAAAATATACAACGTTGTATGCGGCAGGGAGTGGACAGTCGAAGAAAAGTAAGTCCATGTTACTTGCACAGAATAAATTATTTCCATGTTTTTCCTATGAACACATATACCCTTTATCCATATCTCTCTCTATGTATATATATGTATGTTTTGCAGAAATGATGAATAGCGGGGATGTTATTACCAAGATCAGAGACGCTTCTAGAAGCTTCGCAGATGGTAATGTGGTCAACAGTGTAATTATCAAGCCCATGTTACTGCTCCTACAAAATGAATTCAAGGGCACACGGAGGAAGATCCTAACATTAAACAACACTGTAAGTAAAAATCTTGACGCAATATCATGTTTTAAGTAAATGAATATCAACCTGTGTACATGTGGACTTACAAATTCTTTATATGTACGTTTCACAAAACAAGCAGCATGTAATATATCGAGCCAATAGCAATGATCTATTGTACTTTGGAGACTACGATGACAAAAGGATAAAAGAAAAAAAATTGCCTAGGAAGCTTAGGAGGTTTTTCAATATCGAAGAAGGAGAACATCTTCAAGATTATGACATGGTAAACAGAACAAACTACCATATCTAAGAACGATTATAGATGTTTACATTTATGCTACCAATGTTTATGTTTCATTGGTGTCCTTTTGCAGTTCCTTCTGCCAACTTCCATAGGGGGGTTCACGAAAGACAAAACTATCGGTCACTACGTGACCATAGCACTCAACATAAAAAACAGCGCTTTGGGCTGCTTGACTCTATAAAGGATAATAACGAGCCAAGAAAATTCTTCAACATTGTAACAAGAAATTTAAAGGGGATCTGGAAAGAAGTAAGCTCAAAGGTTCAACTTTCACCAAGTAACATTGACCATTTCAAGAAGGTCATCATGGACGTGCCACTTCAGGGATCAGACACGTAAACTATCCTTGTTCTTTATCTCATTGAGACAGTTTAACTTCAAACATAGAAAGTATTTTCATACCAAGTGGCCAGCAACATGAACGAATCATTCTCCCAACTCGCAGACTGGACTGTGCATTCTACATGTACAAACCTCAAGCACTACTCTAAAGAAGGAACAACTATCTCACTGACAGAAGAACAAGTCCTTGAGTTGAGGAAGAGGATTATGTATCATTTAATGAGCGAACACATGGGCAATACAAACCTAGTATTGCTAAACTGTATGATAGGTTCGTCTTTCAGAAAACAATAAAAACTAATTCTTTGTTGAGAGGTAGTTTTTACAAGCAAAGCCTCGCAATTTTTATCTGTTTGTTTGATCGGGATAGATATGCTGAAACATAAAGTTGTAATCAAAGATAGAGAAATGAAACAAGTCGATGGCGACATAAACGAAGATGAAATTCCTCGATCTCCCGAGCAAATTGATGTATGCACTAGAGAGATAGAAGTTATTGAAGTGGAGGACAATGAAGAGGAAGAAGGCAAACAAGACAACGATTCATGCAATCAAGAGAAAGAACTTAACCAAGACAGTCAAGAGCAACATGAGCAACAAGATGCTGATTTGCAGAGGGAGCATGAACGCAAGGATCCTCTAATAGAACCAGATCGACCCCCAGCCCAACCGAGGAGAAGACTTGAAAAGAAAACGCCAATGAGAAGAGAAAGATATCTGAACAGAGGATGCTTGAATAGCGGAAACACGATGTAAACAAGCAAACAAAGGTGTCAAGATAAAATTGAAAAAAACAACAGTAAGCAACACATCAAGCACAGGACTAGACGTGCCTTTGGACTTCTTACTCCCAAAAACGCTATCCCCTAAAGAAGATATGGCAATCTTTCTAAAGGACCTTACACCTACTCAACTAGAAAGTTACGATGAATTTGTAGTTCAAGGAGGTATGAATTTTCAAGATTTCAAAACAACGTTAACTATGGCTAATGGGGAGGAATTTAACAAGAAACAAGCAGAGCTGCTGGCAAGGTTGCACTTGCCCAGGTACCTCAATACGCCAGTCATCTGAGATCATGCCGACAAACATAATATCTATCAAGAGGGCGATAACAAACAGGCTCTACGACGTAACTAACATTCCAACATTTGAGCATCAATACTTCATTCACATGGACAAGGCCAAGGCCCTTCATGAATATCTAACGAGCAACCAAGGCAGGAGAATTGCGGAGAGTAAGTAGCCTCTCTACCCTAAAAAACAAAGACAAGTGAAGCTACCTAACCAGTGACTCTATTTTTTATGTAAACCTTTTTACTTTGGAGAGCACCCCTGCATAAAAGAGCAAATCTTGAAGATTATATTACCCGAAAACTCATGCTAGAGCGGCTCCAGAAAGGAACAAATGGACAAATGGAGGCCAACATCTACAACACACTGTTCGAAGAATGGACAGAACAGAAACAATACAACACAAGCGATAAAGTTATTCTCACAACAGAATTAGCAAATGTATGTGAAACCCTCTTCCATCACATAATCGATCGAAAAATGTTATTCTAAACATACACTCCTTCTTTGCTGCAGCTTGTACTCGGCCTCGACTATAAAGATGGAGGACTAAAAGAGTTCAATGAGGATGAATCACTACAACAGTTCGAAACACTTGTGAAAGGAAAAAACCTGCTAGATAAGAAATTGGTAAGCTCACTTCACATCAGTTATTCTCCTTCTTAAGCCCGCATGTTCACATGACATTTGACTCCCTATGTCACCCAATGCAGATCATGATACCTCATAACACCGCTTCACACCACACGTTGTATGTCCTGAACAAGTACGAGGAGACAGTTGACATTCTTGACTTGCTATATTACAAGCATTATAGTAAGATGACATGAAGAGAACACCATAGAAGCCATGAAGAACTAGTATGTTGGTCTCAAGCCTTTGTTATCTCTCTACTGATAACACGGTATGATTACTTTTCTTAACAACAAAACCAAATTGAAATCACAGATTGAAAGGATGTATGTGCTGGTGAGGAGGCATTACGGGGAAGCGGCACTAAAAGCCCGCGACAAACCAAATTGGAGAAAATTAGCAGCCAGGCCTAAAAAGAGTTTCCACACCAAAACAAAGGGGTATGCGGTGCAGATAATTCATGGTCCAATTTTCAAAATACTGGAACGGCCAATCACTGGTGAAGGATGATGACGAACTACATGCAAGTTAACAATATAACAATTTTATTTATTTTGAGCATCATAGTTTCCATGAAAAAAATAAGTATTCAGATATCATGATTGCAGCATAGTAAGGTAGATGACGAATGGAAACCAGAGTTCCTATTCACAGTGATATTTGGTAAAAGCAACAACGTAAAGTGGGAGCAACTACCTCCATGAATACAAGAATTCAAACCAACAGATTCAAAGTTTTTTTCAACCAAGGAAGGTAAGATAAGTTTTCTGGAACGACGCGCGTGGACAAGCTATGAGTAGACGGGTTGACATATATTTTCTAGCATAGAAACAATGACAATCAATTTTTACCTGCTTTGACAAAGACAAGTAGCAAACACAAGGGCAGACAACAAAGCAGCATGACATATCCAAAACCTGAAGCACCACGCTTCGACCACACAGACAACGCAGCCAAGCTCCTACAAATAATCATGAACAACAGCTGGCATAAGGAATTCAAAAGTGACTTGTTTACTCATGCACGCAGAAAAATACCTCAAGATACTTTTTATAGACCGCCCCACAACAATAATTCTTTTTTTCTCTAACGGCAAAAATCTATATAAGCGGAGGCATGGAGACTCCGTAGAATCAATTTTAACTGGAGTGCAACTAAAGGCGGCATTAGGACCAACACTAGGTCAGAACAAAGCTCGCATTGAAAAGAGGGTGCTCAACGAAATAGCACATATCTGGGAAAGCATAAAACCTTGACAAGAAAGTGATGAAGACAGGTTAATATGAGGCCCTTACTTTGCAGAGGTAAATTTTAAAGAAGCACACACATCCTTGTAAATTTGCACATTTCATGTCGATAACAGTTTATTTCTTTTTGGTGCAGCATATACTAAAAATAAAGAATCACACTCTAGGCGTTAGCAAGTTTAAAGCTGGATTGGATAAGGAGAAGAAACAATTGGTTCCCTTGTATCTCAATGAACATCAGCAGAAGAAGCTCTCAATAGCAAATATGGTACAAATCCCTCACTCCAAAACATAATCAAAATACGTGTTTCGGCATATTCCTTCATATAGCATTAAATGTCAAAAAACTTCCGTGTTTGTAGATATTTGTAATAATGGAGAAGGAAAGCCATTACGTCGTATATATGCTGGACAAATACACGAACAAAGTCCACATCATCGATCCTCGTGAAGTATCTCGCAAGGAAATTCAGGAAGAAAGTGATCCAAACATTTACAATTTGACCGATGAGGAAGCAGATAAGTTGTTTGAGTTATTTAGTGCAAGAAAGGAGAAAAGGGAGAGAGACTATGATGCCTACCACAAACACAAATTGAAAGTTGTAAGTATCCTAAACTTTTAAAAAAATCCACTTGCTGATTTCTTCATACCCCCAAAATAAACTATACTTGCAGGGACCTAGGTTTAAAACGGTTTTCGACGTGGTACATCACAAGGATATGGAAACCAAGCAGAAGGGTAATTGGCAAATAAAGTTCATAGAAGACATTCCAATGGTTGATAAGGGTGAATCGGCATATGCTGCTTTGAAGCTTGCATTTTTGTACAATGGCAAGAAATTCGTTGAAGACATAGATCATTTTGACGTAAGTTTCCCTCAAACTATACACAATGCTAGGAGCATATAAAAAATAGGAATATTTTTTACTTCTTGTTATTACTCAGTGAAGAAATTTTGTTGGTGAATTTAATTTTTGTTGGTGTATTTTCGTAGGATGAACTAGAAATCTGGAAGGCGGAAGCACTATACATGCTATTACTCAGTGAAGAAAACAAAGTCAAACCGGACGCGATGGGTCAACAGATTCGAAGGATCTTAAACAAGGATGAAGACTAATACTTGTCAAATGGCAGGGTTAAACTGTCACCATAGCTGTTTTCCCAACATAAACATGTAAACATGTAATTGAAAGCATGTAAGCGAAGTCCATCTCCATGTATACGTGCATGTAAACGAAGACTCATGAATCGTTTGTCTAGGAAATTCATACACATGCCTTTTGTCGATGGCTTGATGCCAAGCCTCTGCAAGAATCACCCTCGTGACTCTGCAACAAATAAACCATGAATCACACACATGCCTCTAGAGACTGATGAATCATGTGTCCAAACATCAGACACCTGCCTCTGTCGACTCATACATCATACCTCTAGACAATTGCATGTTGCACGAAAAAGCATGCTGCAAGATCAATACACGCGTGCTTTACACAGTGAAGCGGCTACAGGAACGGGAGTGAAGCCTCTACAGGCACGGGAGTGAAGCCGCTACAGGCACGCGAGTGAAACCTTTACACGCACGGGAGTAAAGTTGCTACAGGCACATGAATGAAGCCTCTACAGGCACGGGAGTGAAGCCGCTACAAGCATGCGAGTGAAGCCTTGACACGCACGGGAGTAAAGCTTCTAGTGGCACATGAGTGAAGCCTCCACAGGCACGGGGCTGAAGCATCTAGAGGCACGTGTGTGAAGCCTCTACATGCACATACATGGGGTTCTAGACGCATGGTATGGAAGCCTCTATAGGCACGTTTGTGTAACCGCTACAGGCACGGGAATGAAGCCTTTACAGGCACGGAGTGAAGCCGGTACAGGAACGCGAATGAAGCCTGTATAGGCACGAGAGTGAAGCCTCTACAGGTACGTGACTGAAGCCCGCATAGGGACGGGAGTGAAGTCTCTACAGGCACGGGACTAAAGCATATATTGGCACGTGTGTTAAGCCTCCACCGGCACGGGAGTGAAGCCTCTATAGGCACGGGACTAAAGCATCTATAGGCACGTGTATGAAGCCTCCACGGGCACGGATGTGAAGCCTCTACAGGCACGGGACTGAAGCATCTACAGGCACGTGTTAGAAGCCTCCGCAGGTACGGGACTGAAGCATCTACAGGCACGTGTGTGAAGCCCCTACAGGCACGGACGTGGGGTTCTCGAGGCACTGGTATCAACACCGTTTGCATATACAAAAGTGTGGTAGCAGTGGCGTGCGTTCGAATACCCAGTTAGAGAGTATAGCCACGGGCAAGTTGCACTACAGGCGCCCGAGGCACGGAAGTCATGGCACTACAGGATCGGGCATAGCCAGTGTGTAAAGCACGGGTGTGTAGGCACAAGAGACACGGGAGACTGAAGGTTGTACCTGCAGGGACGTGGTGCAGAGTTATGAGAGGGAAGCCTCTACATGCATGGGAGTGAAGCCTCTACAGGCATGTGGTTGTAGCCTCTAAGGGCATGTTTGCGTAGCCGCTAAAGGCACCGGAGTGAAGCCCTTACAGGAACGGGAGTGAAGCCCCTATAGCCATGGGTATGTTGCACTACAGGCGCCCAAGGCATAGAAGTCAAGGCACAAGAACGGATGTATACACTTTATAAAGCACGGTTCTGTAGGCACAAGAGAGACGGGAGAGTGAAGTCTGTACGTGTAGGGACATGGTGCAGATGCACTAGACTGAAGCCTCTTCACGCACGGGAGTGAAGCATTTACATGCATGGTGGTTCAGCCTCTACAGTCACGCGAGTGAAGCCTCTACAGGCACGTGTGTGCAGCCCCTACAGGCACGGGTCTCATGAACCCTGGGACTCGCCTTCCTCACCAATAATAGTTTTGTGTATACATACGGTACTTCAGAAAGAAAAGGGCGATATCATAAAACCCTAACACTCTTTACAGATCTACGACACACAGAGTTTCAGCAGAGGCGCTGCGAACACCGCAACGGACATGGAATTGGCTGCCTCCAGTAGCAAGAAGACGAGGTTCACGCCACCATGGAGGTTGGTTGTACATCCGCCGATGAGGATGGCAGAGTGTCCTTCCACTAGTTGCAAGGACAAAAGGGGTGAGTGTACGCTCCCTAGGAGCATGCATATGTTGGTCGAGTGCACAGGTGGATCTAAGCAACAAGAAGGTGGATCTTCCAAGGACCGCATTAGCGACCTCCCAGACGCCATCCTTGACGAGATCATCCATCGTCTGCCGCTCAAGGATGGCATCCGCACCCAAGCCCTGGCCTCTCGGTGGAGAAATCTATGGCGCACCGCTCCGCTGAACCTCGACTGCCGTGAGATCGCAGTCACTCGTGTCTTTAACAGTCTGGAAAAAATCAGGTGCGAAATCATCTGCATTCTGCCCACCAAGGAGGTAGCCTAGAGCACTCATGTCGGAACTAAATTCCAACCTCTCGGCATTGACTGTCATTTAGAATCTGCCGCTGATGATATTATCCTTCCTAGAGCCATTCTCTCTAGGCACGAGGGGTCTATTCATCGTCACTCCATCCCGACGAGCTACCTCCAGTCCCAACCCAGTGCCATCGATGAGTTGTGACAATTCACAAAACGAGACAAAATCCAAGTGATCGAGTTCTACCATCTGTTCCCAAAATTCTTCCATCAGGCCGTCAGCCAACAACACAGATGGCCCTCATATATGCCCTCAACACCAATGTCCATCTTGAGGTTCTACTCCTCCCTCCACACAGTCACATTCACCCTCTGCAAACTAGGAGACAATGTAGTAGAAACGATTCGCCTCCCGCTACTCAAGAGACTTTCACTGGTGGAAGTTTACATATCAGAGGTATCGCTACACAACATGATCCACTAATGTTGCCCTGCTATGCAATACCTGCTACTTGTATGCAACAAGGAATTCTGCTATGTGCAAATAAACTCACCTAATCTTATCAGCATCACCATTCGTTGTGACAGAGATAAGCTCAACATCAAGGATGCCCATTCACTTCAAAGATTGCTCCACGATTCTGTAGATAAACGGTTGGAATTAACTATTGTTTCTGCGCCTAAACTGGACACCTTGGGAAAAAAATCGGATTCATGTGATGAATCAAAGATCGTCTTTGGTTCTACAGTCATTCTGGTAGTGCTATTCCACAATACATTGTGCTGCATTCACTTTCATAAACACAAACTAATAATGTAATCTTCTATGATCAAATGAAGGGTATGTCCATACACAACATACGAGGAGTGATGGATTCCGTCAAGACTTTATATATCTCGTAGACATGTTTTAAACTAGATGAGGTTGTTGGATTGTTGCGATGCTTCAGATGCGTGCAGAACCTATTTATCGAGGTGATCATCTAATACACAATGAGAACCCATACATAGTATTCTATGGGCTTTCACATACATGGTATTCTATGGGCTTTCACATACATGGTATTCCAGGGGCTTTCCCAATACTTAGCAGTAACACAATAACAGTTTTTGTTGCTCTTTATATATATTTTATTCCGTGTATGTACATCCAGTGAACATTCTTGACAGTGTTTTAGGTGCTTTCGAGACATTAGCTGTTTTTCAGTCTCAGTGTGTATTCAGGCAACAGGGTGGGATCAGAGAGGTTTAATAAATGATTGCCTAAAGCACGAGGTGTTTCTCAAGAGTCATGGGATTTACTTGAAGAAAATAACACTTGAAGAATATGAAGACACGAGGGCAAACATTGAGTTTGTGAGATTCTTTATTTAGAATGCAAGCATACTACAAACCATCAAGCTCAAGTTCCGCTTGCACAAAGATTTCACGTTTAAATTTTTCAAACAGCAAGAAAAGGTGCTTCAAATGCACAAAAGGGCTTCTAAGTGTGCTCGTCTTGAACTTACAACAAGTTGCGAGCATATGCACCTGGATTTAGCAAACACACGCGTCGAGTGTTTGGAATTGTCAAATCCATTCATTTGCGATTGCTAAAATCAGGGTTGTGTTGTCATCTTCTAATTACCGTGTAAAGCATAAAGGTTTTGTGTAAGACTTGTCAAACTAATAGCTTGTGTTTTGTAGTAGCAATAATTATGACATCAACATTGTGCTTTCTCTTACTATGTTCACTACGTGTTTGTACAACCATGAAGGGCTTAACAAAAAAATGGGGTTGAGCATGCTAAAAAACAAACCTATTTTTTCTCCTCTTATTATCAATGATTTAGCATCTAATTTCGATGCACTGTCGCATGTGGGGGAATATGATGTTGTTCGTGCCTCCACAACTCTCATGGCTTCAAGCCTATGCCTATGACACTCAAACTAGAGTGGACGGATAGAGTGATCAGACGCATAATATCATGCCTCTGTAGTCCATGCCTCCTCTCATTGAACTTGTCGTTAGAGAAAAAATATCTCATTCACAGGCACACGAACGTGCTTTACCCAGAGTCAAATCCGTGTCACTCTCTCTCTCTCTCTCACTGAATCCATCATCACGAGAAACATTAAGGAAACAAACGGAACATCGTTACTCTGCTTCATGTTGCCCCGTGCCTCAACTAGAGCGTCAACAGACCCTCTCATACTCCATCAGTCAATTCTAATATTTGCAACTCATTCGCACTGACGTGCATCCTTCGAATGTAAGATCGTGACTATTTAAGTGAATGTTCAACCAGAATATTTCGAAGCACAAAGGCATGACTGTGATTTTGAGGCAACTGAAGCTTTCTACGTGCAAATCTAAAACCTAAGCATTTGCTTTGGTGGCCCCACAAGTACAACCCCCTTGTTACAGTAAAAACAAAATCTGACTAACCCACTGTACAACACTTTCTATTTCTCTCTCGCCCTCTCTTCTCTCTCGGTCCTCAAACTCACTCTACGATACGTACGTTATCTCTCCATTTCCACATCAATTGTTTTGTATGATCTATTCCATCCTTAGAGATTTTTGTTTCTTTGTGCAGTAAATCGATAGATCTATGCTATTACGAATTAAATTTTGCGATGATCTCATACAGATCCGTTAAATGCCAGGACGATGTTGTGCACGTCGTCAATATCCGACATCAACGACCTCGTCGGAGTAGGACAAAGCTCTACAACCGACATCGAGGTACGACGTCCTAGTCGTAGGAGACAAATAAACCCACCAGTGTTGGTGGGAATGTTAGAGAAAACCCACTGGCTGTGTGGCTAAAAACGGAGTGGGCGGAGGTTAAAGGGGAAAGTGGAGGAGGTGTTGCGTGGTATCCCTTACCGATGACGGTGTGGTGAGACCGGCCGTGGAGGCATGGATGACAATGATAGATCATCGGTTGAGAAAGGTGTTGGAATTAGAAAGGAGATCCGAGCCTCTGGACGCAAAACTGGCATATTCTTAGGTATAGATGTGTGTAATACAATGCAAGTGCCTAATACCATACATAATTACTTAAATAAGTTTTCAGGAAAAATATATTTTGCAATGGTACTTCCATAACTAGCTAGGCATACATCTTTGCATTGGTAACAAAGTAAACACTAGTTTCCTGTTATAACTATTGCACGAACTGAGTTGTCACAAATCAAGCCGTTGCACATGTCTTTTCAGGACTTTGCATGTAAACAACTCTTTACTCAAGCATGCTTGTGTTGATAATTTCGTACATATAAAAATTCGCATTTAACTTCGTATATCTTTGCTATATATTTTGCAGGAGAATTACAAGTTGCAAAACCTGTAACAACGTCAACTACCATGGATTAGAAACAGGGGTTCTCTATGCTACAATAGCACTTCACCTGCCGTTGTGTTACGAAACATGCAGTGTAAGGAGAAAAGTTTTGGCATGACATGCACATAAATTATTACCATGTTACGTTTCTTACGTGACGAACTAAACGTTTATCTAATCCCATTTCAAGTAGATCCGTACAATCAACAAAATGATTGCATTTTTTAAAGCACATCTTTTACCAAATGATAGACTACTGTGTGAAGCATTTTTTGGAATCAGGAAAACCCTACATTTTAACTGATTTAAGAATTCCTTCTTACTAATTGAAGAATTTTAACTTTTTTGCTATACATACCATGCTATTGCAGGGAGCACGTGGTTTCTTTAGTGAACCAATGGAAGTAACGAGCTTTGGAAGAAGAGGGCAAAATTAAGAACCCCGTGCTTCTGACAAATGAAAATCTATCATATGAAGTATACATCACTGATGGAACTCTCAGGTCTAAAATTCATGGACCTCGCTGGACAAAGTTAATGAGTGATTATGACCTTCGCCACCGAGATATCCTCATCATAAACTTAGATGGCGAAGGTCCTCTCTATTGAAACTGATCTCAAGATCAGTGAATGTCGAGGAGGTCACGGAGCACAACCAAGACCTTCGGTTGGTATGGTTTTCATCTACCCCTACAACTACTTCTGATTCGCGTTATCATTTTTCTTTTGGCAATGTACTCTGTTTCAGCTACTATTAATGCTCCTACCCCTTTGTTTAAAAAATTTATACACAAAACTATTCAGACAACTATTCAAAGCAACTTGTGATTTTAAATAAAACATTACCAATTCTATCGCCTATGCCTTTAACTGCACTAACTGAATACAAAGATTCTCTCTCGGTATAACTCCCTGTACTTTTCCATGCCATTATTACTTCAAGCAAATTGGTGTAAAATGTTTTTATTTATTTAGTTCTAGATGAACTTAATGCTTCGGAGAAAGAATACATCAATAAGATTGTCCGTGCTCCAGGGTTAGAATTGTCATACAAACAAATGGGCGACCTTATTTACTTTGTCTTCAACGCCCATGACTTGCCAACAATACCATTTGTCCATCGTCTCAACGTCACAGATATCATGACTGGCAGACTAGTAAGTAATTTTTGTTTTTTTTCACCTACTTCTAATTTTCACTAGTAATCAAGTTTCTTTATCTTCATGCTGAAAAATTCTTGTTTATCCGTAATAACAACCTCCAGAGAATCCCATCAGCTATTGTAAAAACAATGAAGGCCAATCTTGTTTACCTTCCGCCAAGAGGTGTCGTAAGCCTTGTACAGATGTATGACGAAATCGAAGTTAAGACAACTTATTCAATACAATATGACGGGAGAATGGAAGTAAAAGGCCTTTCTTATTTTGCAGAAGAATGTCAGCTCAGAGTTGGCTCAATAGTCCTTATCACGATTGAAAAGCACTGGCCAAGAATGCGAGATATGAGCTTACTGCGCCTTATAATCAATGATCTCTAATAGTGTTTTGGTAGTGTGCTACCCAACAGACTGCATGATGCGTTTTACTATATAATTGTGATAGGAGGTGGTCGTATATACTAAATATATAGCTATGTCCAGCTAGACAGTGGTGTAAAATCATATTCAAAACGGTATAATGTTTACCATCATCACTTTAGTATATATAATTGTGGTGAATTACAAATATTCATTTCAGTTGTTTTCTGCACATTTGAGTGATGATTCGACACCATCTCGTGACTCTACTACAAAAATTCTATGGACACCTTGATCTCCAACCTAACTCATAAGTGCTACTGTCACTATGTTGAACGACAATGCTTCTGCCCAAAGACACAGTAGTGCTCATTGTTCTTCTCCTTTGCCCATGAATAGTAATTGTTAATATTCTAGTACATGGTCGTGGATTTTCTACACACGGAACCATGCCTATACAGCCAGCGCACGCACAGAAACGTTGTCACAGGGGCACACGTGTGCCCTTCCCATTGAAGAAGCAAGCCCTAGAGATCTGAAGATTTATGCACCCCTTGAATTTCGCCGACGAAAGACGTGCACCACAGGAGAGGCACGAATGCTACCTCTCAACTAAGACAAGAGGGTAAAACCTATTATTGTGCAAAACCGTGCACGCAGAGGCTACAAGACCATGACAGTCACTGTTAAAAATCCAGTACATGATAGTGACTTTGCGACACATGGGGTCGTGCTTGTACAGCCAGCCTACGGAATGCTTGAAAAAACGTGCACACGGGAGGGTACAATACCATGCATAGTCACAAGGAACCGTGCCTCTACAGCGAGCGCATGGAACACTGTCACAGTGCAATGATTTACAATACACAGGGGCATGCATGTAGCGCTATCCAATTGATGGACGTGCCCCGCTGGTCCGTAGATCTGTGCCCCGTTTTATTGTGACCGACGAAAGACATGCAACATGGGAGATCCACGAATGCAGTCTTTCACCTAAGATACAAGGGTAATATTCGTTCCCGTGTGATGCTTGCAAAACCGTCACACGGAGCCTACAAGACCATGCACAGTCACTCTGAAAAATTCAGTACACGTTCATGGCATCGCGACACAAGGAACCGTGTCTATAGAGCACAATAATCTCCAACGCACAGGTGCACGGAAATGTGTCAATTGAAATGTTAAAATAACATAGTTATATTTTTTTAACGGCATCACCGCAGTAAAAATAAATAGTATCATACCCCCTGACGGTTGAGATCAAAGCAAAAAAAATTAGCCGGCTGTTCACCCATTGAAGAAGCGTGCCCCTAGAGATGTGAAGATTCATGCCACCGTTGAATTTCACCGACGAAAGACATGAACCACGGGATTGCCATGAATGCCACCTCTCACCTAAGATAAGAGGGTAAAACCTGTCACTGAAAAACCGTGCACGCAAAGGCTACAAGCCCGTGCATAGTTACTATTAAAATTCTAGTACACGGCCGTGGCTTTACTACACACGGAACCGTGCCTGCACAATTCAAGAATCTCCAACACACAACGGCACGGAAATGTGTCAATCCAAACATTAAAAAAGTAGAGTTACCCGCTAAGTGAAGACCTAAGCCTTTGTTCAGATTCAACTTGGCATTTTTTTCCATGGGGCCGGGTATCCCTGGGGTTTTACTCGCTAAGAAAGAGTCATGGGGGTCAAAATCCCCACATGGGTATAACAGGGTGGTTACTCGAGAAGCAAGCAGGGCGAGGATGGGGTGGAAATTGGCTCATGGGATACCCAGGACCCCACATGTCAGTCAAACTGATAATAACATCATATATATACAGAGGAAAGCGAAACCTAACCCTAACCCACTCCACTCGCAGTCCCAGCTGCCTCCAGCCTCCTCCATCGTTCCTCCTGAGTCCTGATCGAGCCGCCTCCACCCTCCAGCCTCCTCCTCTGTTATTCCCGATCCGGTCAACCATCAGTCCACCACCAGCCACCATCATCCGTCGGCTTGCTCTCCTTCGGATCGCAGTTGCCTCCAACCGCCTCTTCCTCCCATCGATCTATCCATCCATCCTGTCGCCCCATCCCGCACAGAGCATTTTTGTAGGCGGCACGAACCAAGCAATGAAGATAGAGATGGAGTTCCAGCCTGGTGCCTCGACGACCAAGATGGCGAGGCTCGCGCCACCAAGAACGCGCTCCTCTGTGGGTTTGGCGGTAGCGGCTAGAAGCGGAGAGGGTGCCCTTGATGGAATGGAGGATCAGGAAGAGGAGTCTGGTCCGGAGCGCATCAGCGACCTCCCGCACACGATCCTTGGTGAGATCATCTCCCGCCTCTCCACTAAGGACACCATTCGCACTCAAATCCTCTCAACCCGGTAGCGCCCTCTTTGGCGCGCCGCTCCTCTAAATCTGGACTGTCGTGATATCCCTATCGCTCGAGTTTTGAACCCCCTCGAAAAACTAGATTTCGAGTTGATTTCCGCCCACTCCGTCGCACCGGGGGAGCTCATCTGCATAACATACACTAGAATATTTTTTAGTGGAGAACCTGTTGATGATGTTGATTCGAACATTCCAGAGGCCATCTTGTTCGACCATGAGGCCGCAGTTCATAGCCTATGCATACCGGTGTTCTACCTCCAGTGCAGACCCTCGACTATCAATGCCTGGCTCGAATCCCCCAGATTGAACAATCTCTAGGTGCTTTTGTTTTACTACATGTTCCCACGATTTATGAGACAACGTGACATACTACCATTCTCATGCCCTTCCCTTATGCCATCACCACCGGCATTCAACCCTTGGATTTCCTCTTCTCTCCACACCATCACCTTTTCTCTTTGCAAGTTACCAGAAAATTATGTACGGGCGCTTAAACTACCATCGTCCAGGAGACTCTCGTTTGTGGATGTTGATATATCTAAAGTCTCATTACAAAGCATAATTCACTATAGCAGTTTCCCTGCACTCAAATGCCTGATGCTTGTTTGGAAACTCATGAGCCATTGCATCAGAATAAACTCACCTAACCTTATAAGCATTGGCATTTGTGTTCACCATGGCAAAGTTGTTATAGAGGATGCCTCCTCACTTCAACGGTTGATTTGTAATGATCATAGCGAGAACTTGCAGATAGTTATCATCTTTGCACCTAAACTGGATGTCTTCAGCAAATTATCTAATATTTTTGATGAATCCAGCAACGCACCACACTGTATAGAAATTCAGGTACTGAATTCCCACAATATTTTCAGTTGCATTCGTTCAAACAAGCAAGTTCCATGTAATCCAATATTTATTCTATATTAATATTATGTTTTATTCTTCTTGAAGTGTTTGCCGATAGTCAGCACATCCACAGCAGTTCAATCTATCAAGACGTTGCTTATCAATATGGATTATAATGTGAGCGCGGTTGTTGCCTTGGTGCAATGCTTCAGATGTTTGGAAAACTTGTATATCGAGGTGCTCATTCTCACACACAATGAAAACACATGCCATGCATGGTGTACTACTCCATTCATCTAAAAAGGCTTGTCTTAGATTTGTATGTGATGCACAAATATGTATGTATTAGACACATCTGTGTCTAGACAAAAAGTAAAAAAACATTAATCAGAACGGATGTAATTAGGATTAATCATTCACTTGTTGTTTCGGCAGAATCTTTCTTTATAGACCTTAAGCATTTTAAATCTTTGTGCCTATTTAGGGAGGAGTCTCTAATGAGGAAAGTCTTACGAACGCCTGTCCTTGTGAGCACCATCACGACGTTCGTCTGAAGTCAGTGATGCTTTTAGGCTATGTACAATGCGAGAAAAAACATTCAATTTGCAACATTCTTTATTGTTAACGCAAGACAGCTGGAGACTATCAGGCTTACGTTTCTTTCTCATGAAGACTTCACAGAAGGATTTTACAAACAACAACAAGAGATGCTTCAGTGGGACAAAAAGGCTTCTAAATATGCATGCCTCAGATTGTCGACAAGTTGCGACCACAAGCAGTTGGATTTAAGACACGCACGCATTGAGCACCTGGATTTAACGGATCCATTCACCTGTAAGTGCTGAAAACAACGTTGGGGTAAGATGTTGCTGCCATATATCTGTCTGGGTTTATGTAGGGGTGGTGAAACATTGCCTGTACCTTTTGCTGAATCTGTAACTTTGTTAACCCCATTGTTATTGTGTTGAAACAATTCCTGTACCTTTTGCTGAATCTGTAACCTTGTTAGCAGCATTGTTATTGTGCTGTGCACCCACGAAGGAGCTCGCAACTACCAAAACCAAACTACTTAGTCTCCTTTTATCTTGGTGCAACAACATTTTATACTCTCTAGCTATGTGCAGTAAGCAAAAACATTTTTCCTCTCTGCTAAGTGATCTCGAAAAGGATAGCGACCAACTAGTTTCATGGTCGTCTCAACGATGAGCTCACCTCCTTTTCCGCGAGAAATGCATAAAGTTGAAAGGTGTTGTGAGTTTATTCGTACATACATGTGATTGTCAAAGGGTTCAAACAACAACCACTCTAGAGCAGGGCAGGAATGGTGGAATGTAGATCATTGCACTATTGGATATTCTAACTCTCGATACAGAAAGTCTTTTGAGGAACGAGAGTCGAAGCATTTGTACCAGGATGTCCTCTAGTATTCAAAGGGGAGGCTGGTAGTGGTGTATCATTTGACGCCGGGACACAGAGGCGCTGGACGGAGCCCTTGTGGGAAGAGATAATTGTTCCGGGGATTTATAATCATGTAGATGGAGAAGGGCCTTGCACAATAGGGGTCGCATATGTTCTCACCTAGGATTGCGTCCGGGATGGCGCTGATGATGTCCGGACCAAATCGAGGGGCATCGCCGCTTCTCACCTCTTTGACCACCGTTGAAATCCAAGAGGAGGGCGTCGATGGTGGCTTGAGCCTCGCCCTCTTGCAGCGGGTTCCATCTTCAATTTCATCCTCCTCTTCGTGTCCATCTCCATCTTAATCTCTATCTCCATTTCCATTTGTCATGTGGTAGAAGGAAATATGAAGCACGGTTTTATACTACAGACATGCTCGGGTGTGTACGCAGTAGATCCATGGGTGAGCGTGCGAGAGGCACGCCTGGTACAGCAACACGAAGCATAGTTTTAGACGGGAAAAATATGAAATCATGATTTATGCAGGAGCACGGATTTATTATTGGGAAGAAGCACGGATATGTACGCGACACTTCCACGTCTAGGCCACGGTTGTTTCATATATAAAACAAAAGTCTGTAATGTAAAGCAAAGGTCCGTGATGTAAATCTAGAGCACGATCCTATATAGGAAGATGCACAAATTTGTTCGTAGGACATGCATGGGTGGGCGTGTGAGAGAGGCACCGCTGGAAGAGAAACACCTTTTGTTCACTAAAAGTCGAGCACACTTAGAAGCCTTTTTGTCCATCTTCAAGATGCTTTCGTAGTCTTCCCCCTCGGGCCCACATAAACACCACATGCATAGTTCCATACGTAGTAGAACCACCGATGTGTCTGTGCGAGATGCACGGTTGGTACAGAAGCAGGGAGTAGGATTTTAGACAAAAATAGGAAGAGGAAACAGTAATATATCCATCAAGGGTGCTGGGAGGGAAATTTGTGGAAAGTTCACAATGAATAAATATGCATCGATCAAAAAATTCAAGGCCAACAAGAGCTCAACTTTGCATTAGAAGACGCATGGGTTTACATATAGACGATCCATGGTTTTTTAGTCCCACCTACAGTTGGTCCACTAGAATGATGCAAAAGTTGAACGATTTTTTGTGCAACCGAGCCCGGCTGCAAGCGCCACACTTCAGATAGTTTTCTTGTAGAGATCAACAATTACAAGTGAGAGCAACTCCTTATCGGCCACGGCTCCTCTGAGGATTGTGAATAGCACAACCGAGTCTATTGTCAAACTAGCTGCATTTGTCAAAGCAGATAATCTGGATATTGCCAACCTTCCATCTTTATGCAAGCAGTACGTGCCAACCAAATCGACGGAACTAGAAAGTTCAACACGTCTGATTCTGCCCTTTATAGGAAAATATCCAAGCTTCATCCTGAGAGCATTGGTAACAATAGTAGGTATTTTCTGTACAAAAACAAATCATTGTAAGTTGTGCCATTTCATCAAGGGGAGTGACATGTGGAGATTGGCTTGTAGAAATAAAAAATGGCTAACCAAACGGCCTTTCTGAACGTTGCTAAAATTTAGACACTGCACGAAGGCAATGATAGTGATGTCCTTAGCACTTAAAACAAGGTTGGTCACGCACACCATTTCAGTATATGAAAGTTTTATGCCTCGGGTGTAGACAGTCTTGTCTATGTAGCTTCTTTGGGATACACTAAGATCTTCAAGAGCCGAACAATAAAATCATCCATAAGTCAATATGTCTGAAGCAAAAAATGGTGGCTGCATGGTAAATCAATTTGTCAAAATGAATTGAAAAGTTAAATACAATATACTTAGAAATATTGATTACAAGGTCACTATAAAGGATAAATCTCACACTACATGGTAAAAACAAATATTTAGTCCGACGATCTTTGTCGAGATTCGGATCACATGGTCTCTTCATAGGCGAGTGTAACATACCAACAGAAGGTTTGGGAACGGCTTTGTGACCCCCTCGAGATTCATTCAACTACATATCAATGTGGAAGAAGAAATCTTCGCCTTGCAAACCAAGTTTAATAATATCACCGTAACATAGTTCATAGTCGTGTATCATCTTTCCCCACCCAGGACCATGAAACTTGGACCTGTCAGCACAATCGGTAAACTTAATATTGTATGACAACTCCTTGTCGGTGCCAAACACAAGGTTCAAATCATATTCTTCGAATCCATCATCTAAAGCTTCTTCTTTCCATAAAGAAATCAAAGAGACGACTTGCTTCCGGAAATAGCAAGGGACATACTGCCAAATAAGAAGAAAAAACAAGTATGGTTCATAGATCAAAACGACCATGCCAAAAAGCTACTAACAAGAATGATTATGTGTCATTATTTATATCTCTTATATTGCTCGATTAATATTATTCCCTATGTAAGAACGATATAAGCAAAGGCACAAAACAAATGTTCTTGTTACCGATACCCAAAATTTACCAGGTACGACTCATAACAATGAGGCAAAGGGACAATCAAGAAAGAGCGGTTAACAGCGGATTCACCACCATGACAACCGAGGTTCCAGCAAACATCATAGTTCATTGTTGTCTGCGAATATAAAACAATATATAAGACTGAGATGCATCAGATCTGGAAAAAGACTATACATCTATGACAACATGTGTAACCATTTATGCCAAGAGACAATTAAAAGACTATGCATGAGTGTTATATCCTCAACTAATGAGATAAGGCAAAGTCATATAAAGAAATCTTCACACATCTACCACGAGTGGCAGAAACTGGCGGAAAACAACCAACTCCATTCACTCAAGATTGTTCGCCCAAATATTTCAAAAGGGGTAAAATGTGTAATCCCAAGAGACTGGCGGAATCCGACACACGCTAACTGAAAAACACTATAAAAAGTGTGGAAATCTAAGTTACACAAACAAACCACGGACAGAAAGAGGGGAACGATCTAAAGTGAAAGAACCAGATGTGAGGATAAAGCAAAAGAGCAAGTAACTCTGTTTACGAGATACATACAACCTCATATTTATGGAGACATTATTGGAGAAATGGATGTCTTGATGAAACTAAAAACTGTTTGTAGTAAGATAGAGGGAGAGGGAGAGAGATAGAGAGACGCGAGATGGCAAGAGATAGAAGTAACATCTGTGAGTTCACCCCATTACTTCCCTTTGTAAATGCCGCTTCGTCACACCAATTACTGCCCCCGGCGCAAGAAAAATACCAGAAAGAAAAAAAGTGGTAAGTAGGTGGGATCTTTCATCACCGGACAAACGTTTGGTGGAGTGGGACCATGTGAAAACTCCCTGCGAGGGTTTGTCCACTGACATGTGGGTCAGGTTCCCCACGGACTGACGTGTCAGAGCCAGATCGACAAGGTGCCAAATGGCAGATGATCCTCGTGCCCTGCGCGGTGCCTTCTTCGTGGACCTAGCGCGTCCTTAGATCTCCTTCCCCTCTCTCCAACCCCCCCCCAACACCCTTGTATATTCACTGATACGACGAGTAAGATGGCACCGCTTCTACCCACAACCGTTGTACCATGTCAACATCTAAGATCAACAAAGAGATGAAGAATGAAGAGATGTATTTCCATGACATGGACTTCGATTTCTATGTAAGAGATTTCCGCTTACATGAGCAGTTCTGATTTTGGTGTTTTCTTTTGGGTATATTTGATTTGACCTTAAAGGGTACTTGTGTTCTTGTAGGAGAACCCTAATACAATCGTAGACCAAGATTATCATGGTGAAGAAGAAGGTCTCACTCTGTACTGCATGCTCCACGACACCAAGCCTCTGAGGTGTGTGACCTTCGAAGGAATTGACACAGGAAGGAGGTTCTATGGCTATGCTGTCAAAGTTAGCCACTTTCGAAATCCCAGTGACTTCCTTGTTACATCAAGTTGGTTGAAGATAGGAGACATAGTTACAAACAAAACCTTTTTAGTTGGAACCATTCTAAGAGGCATTTACAAACAAAATTTTAAGGTCGATGTTTATTGTATCTATTGTACTACTTTAAAAAGTCATTGCCTATTATATCTAGCTTTCTACTAGGCTACTGTTTAACGTTCGCTAGTTCCTCGAGGAAAACATATTACTTGTACTAAGATGATTTCTAACTTAATGCATACTTTCTAAATAAGATAGTTTTACTTGTCTTGGTTGTTCCCATTTGTTTCTTTGCCAGGTGCAATTAATTGACGCTCGTTAGAAAAAAGTTAGTGCAATTTTAAATCTCGCGTAATACGTTAATAATCTTTGTTCACATTTGTTTCTTCCCTTTTTGTTTCCCTTGCAGAGAGGTGTGAACTGTGGAGTCATGAAATGGGTTGATCAGCTTTGGCCTCTTATAATGCAGAGGTGCCTGCTCAAGCTTTGGAAGATGTTGCACAAGGGTAATGGCGAACGACAGGAATAGAAAGAATAGATAAGAAAGCTTAAAAAGGACGTCGAACAATTGAACCTTAAGCTCAAGAACCTTGAAAGGCAGAATAAGCAACTCGACATCGATCATAAAGAGCTCAAGTCCATTCACGCGTGTCTCGTGGGTGTTGTTCGGAATATCAAGGAGGAGAGGGATGATACCAAGCTAGACACAAATTTTCTAGAGCAGGAGGTGAATATGCTGAAGGGGAATAAGAAGAAGATGGAAACCGTCATCTCTAATCTTGTTGCGAAAGGCTCTGCGAATAGGTATGAGCTTCTCATGATCAAGGAAATTCTTGAAGAATGATTGTTAGGTATCCTGTTGATTGGACAACACTGGGAAAACTACTCGTCTGGTATAAATCTAATGCTTGGACATGGAATCAGGTGTTGATGTTATTTTTTGCAACCTAGCATAGAGGTCGTGTAGTTGTAGTGTTCTAGATATGAATGTTGTATTGAAATATTAATGGAGATCCAAAAGACCCATGACATGTTGTTCATCTCATATATATTAGATTGCAAATGTCGTTGGTTCATTCCAAGTGTCATACATTAGCTGCATGAGGCAGCTTCACTCTTGCTTCGCCTGATAAATATTTCTATTCAAAGTAAAATATGAAGCATGTATTTATACTAGAGAGATGCACTGGTGTGTACGCAGCAGGTCCACTACGCGAGAGGCACGGATACTATGGAATTAGGAAGCATATATTACACTGAAAATATGAAACAGGAAGCAGTGTTTTATGTAGGGACGTCCGTGATGTAAAATAGAATCATGGATTTACATTAAGTAAATGCACGGTAATGAAGGCAGCACATCCACGAGTCGAGCATATTTTGTTTAGGGATAAGTGTATTAAAAGCCAGTGCCAATGAAGGCAGCACATCCAGGGTAATGAAGCTAAGGGATGTAGAGTATTAAAAGAATCAGAGGAATATGTTTACATTTAAAGGCATGAGGGACTTTCACCCCGGCATTGGACGCACGCTTCTGCATGGACACACGAAGCACAGTCTGAGATGTGACATCTTGAGCACAGTTAAATATTAGAAAGCATCACGACTTTTGACTGCAGGACATGCACATGGTGTACGTGTGCGAGACGCACGGCTGGCATGGAGACACAAAGCACATTGGTAATAGGTAGCATGGATTTATACTAGCGAGATGCACGGGTATGTACGCAGCAGGTCCACTGTGCAAAGGCACAGATACTACAGAATTATGAAGCATGGTATTATACGGAAAAGAGGAACAAGAAGCAGCATATTATGTAGGAACGTCCGTCCGTAATGTAAAATAGAAGCATGGATTTATATTAAGGATATGCGCGATAATGAAGGCAGCACATTGATTGATTGATTTGACAAAATGGGCCATCCACCGTTTGGCACACTTGCCATACATCCAAAGGCGGGATGGATACCACTCAAAAGAAAAAAATGGTGGGATCGATACGAGGGGCCAGGGCCACGTCGTCCGTCGGCATTTTCACTTTTAGAATACAGACCGACGCTTCTTCTGTTGCCACCGTGTGAATGCCGCGTGTCACCCCTTTGGCTCGCCGCGCGACACCAAGTCCGTCCATTTAAGCCGGCCGATGTTCCCAAGACCTATCACACCCACCTCTTTCCTCCCTGCGCCGCCACCCGAGCCCTTCCGTTTCCTCTATACATCGATCTCGTAGGCTCTCCGGTGTCGTCATGGTCCGCCGTAAGATCACCACCTACCCAATGCTCACTCCTGAGCACCGGATGTAGATTGAGGCGGAGATCCAAGGTAGGCACGCTGATCGCGTTGCTGCTAGCCTGCCTCCGGACTCGCTGGAGCAGGAGGAGGATTAGAAGGAGCAGACGGAAGACGAGGAAGGAGGGCAGCTGACAGAGCTAATGGAGGTGGCGGTTCGGGAGGAGGACGAAGCAGAGTAGCCTGCTTCGGTGCTCAACATGGAGGAGTCAGAGACGTAATTTTTCGTTGCCCTAGTCGAGATGATGGTGGAGCAATAGGCCATCATGGAGTCCATCCAGGATGAGGCCGAGGTGGAGGCCAACTGGCTACTTATCCAGAAGAAGCAGGCAGAGGCAGACGCTCTCTTCAACGAACTTGATGCGAAGATGGCAGCGGAGGAGGTCAAAGCGAAGAAGGAGGAGGTTCCGGAGGGGGGCAAGCTGCAGCTGACACGTATGTACCCGTTGGAGGTCACGGAGATAGTTCACATCTCCGATGAGGAGTAGCTACGTAGTACAGACTTTTTTGTTTTGCATGCTTTTGTATGGATGTAAGAATCTAAGTATGGGATGAACTGGTGCTAATTTGGGATCACTCCTCGCGGGCGTCTTGAAGTTAATAGGGATGCTTTTTTGCCAGGAACCTCGGTGATGTAAAACAAACACCACAAATATGCGCTAGGCAGATGCATTGGTGAGTACGATGTAGGTCCATGGGTTTGGGTGTGCGTGTGTTGGAGGGAAACACGAAAGTTTGGGTTTTTTGCAAAGAACCTTGCTGATGTAAAACGAAAACCACGGATATACGCTAGGCATACGCACGGGTGAGTACGCTGTAGGTCCATGGGTTTGGGTGTGCGTGTGCTAGAGGGAAACACGAAAGTTTGGGTTTTTTTGCCAGGAACCTCGGTGATGTAAAATTAAAACTACAGATACAGGCTAGGCAGACGCATGGGTGAGTATGTGGTAGGTCCAGGGGTTTGGGTGTGCGTGTGCTAGAGGGAAACACGAAAGTTTGGGTTTTTTGCCAGGAACCTCGGTGATGTAAAATAAAAACCACGGATATACGCTAGGCAGACGCACGGGTGAGTACGATGTAGGTCCACGGGTTTGGGTGTGCATGTGCTAGACGGAAACACGAAAGTTTGGGTTTTTTGCGAGGAACCTCGGTGATGTAAAACTAAAATCATGGATATACGCTAGGCAGACACACGGGTGAGTACACTGTAGGTCCACGGGTTTGGGTGTGCCTGTGCTAGAGGGAAACACGAAAGTTTAGTTTTTTTTCCACGGATACAAGCTAGGTAGATGCACGGGTGAGTACGCGATAGGTCCACGGGTGTTTCTCTTGTGCAAGAAAAATTAGTTCTACAGTTGTTATTACAAAAAAAATCTACTTCGTAAGTCCTACGAACACACATGTGTTTCAGGTTTGAAAAATAACAGAAGTAAGAAAGAAAACAGGAACATTAAAAACTTCAAAGACCATGTTCATAAAAACTTAGTTTCCACACATTCCATTCAAACAAGGTTAACAACTAAAAAAGTAGAGGTAGCTGGTAGTTCACTAATACATATTCAACAATAGATAGACCATTAGACATAAAACAGATAAATTACTATCTATCAGAGCTTCAGCAACACCAGCACCTTTTGCATTTCCTCAAGCAGAACCACTCGAGCCCCACGAACATCTTTGGGAGCTTCAGCAACACCAAAATCGAGAGTAGAGACACTGTCGGAAGAAGGGACAGGTCGAATGATTTGAGTCTTTGTAAGACCAAACCAACCAGGCTTGCAAGGCTTCAGCTCCACAACTTTGGTAGCCATCATAACTACATAATTGTTAGTACTTGCACCTTGCTTGAAATTCTTTCCATGGATAGCATTCACAGATAACAGGTTGTCAAACTTGACAACAACCTTGTCTTTAATGAAATGAACTGCTACCTTAAATGACCAATTGCCAAGATAGTCGTGAAGTGCATAAGCACCACAGAATGATGTTGGGAACTAGTTGTGTGACACTGTGAAATGGGATGCGGCTTGTTGGCGGCCGCAGCATGCAACCATCAGCCCAACTAGAAGTTTTTGTTTCGTGTGTCTGTCTGTGTAGACGGCTATTTAAAAATGTCTGTATGTACACTATTGTTTGAAAATGTATTTGTAGCTTTATTTGTCTGTACACGGTTGTTTAAAAATGTCTATGCAAAATTAGCTAATTTAGCAACACAATCAAAAAATGGAAAAACAACTTAAAATTAAGAGAAACCCAAAATAATAAATTTAAAAAAATCGAAGAAGGAATTATTTAAAAAAATAAAACACAAAAAAGATAAAAATGTAAACACAGAAAAGATAAAAAAATAGGGAAGTATGAAGAACCGTGGTGAATCACGAATATGTGCATGAAGTATGCACGGGTGTTTACGCGGTAGGTCCACGGGTATGCTTGTGGTAGAGGGAAACACGAGGCACAGTTTTTTGCTAGGAACTTCCACGATGTAAAAAGGAAAGCATGGATCTATGGTAACAACATGCACAGGTGTTTACGTGGTAGATCAACAGGTTTGCGTGTGCTAGAGGGAAACATGAAGCACGGTTTTTTGCAGGGAACCTCCGTGATGTAAAACGAAAAGCACGGATGTATGCTAACTAGAAGCACGGTTGTGAACGCGTTAAATCCATGGGTGTGCGTGTGCTATAGGGTCACATAAAGCATGTTTTTTTGCCGGGAACTTCCGTGACGTACAACAGAAAGCGCGGTCGTGCGTTTACTAGCAGCACAGTTCTTTGTAAAGTAGATCCGTTGAAACAAAGGAAAATACATGCTGCTACGGTAGAGGCCATCGAAGGAAGTGACACATGAAGGAGGTTCTATGGCCGTGGTATGTTAGAAGTAAAACTTCATCTTCACCATCATACTACTCCAGCATCCAGTAATGTACATTAGACTAAGCATGTTTTGTAATTAAGTAAACTACCACATGATTCCAAAGCAAATCAACTACAACATAAGCATACTGGGGAAAGCATAAGCAAACTAACATCTCGTAAGAAAATTAACTTGTAATCGCAGATGACTACAAGAAATCTTGAAGATACTTCTTGGGGTGCATCATCTTCATCTTCACCGGTTCTTGGGGCGCTTCTTGGACTTCTCCAGCTTTGGAAGGCAAAGTCCGTCTTGGGCGATGGTGAGGAGGCACCATATCTCATACGTGTCATAAGCGTCCTTTGCTGCATTGGATACGTCTCCGTCGTATCTATAATTTTTGATTGCTTCATGCCAATATTCTACAACATTCATATACTTTTGGCAACTTTTTATACTATTTTTGGGACTAACATATTGATCCAGTGCCCAATGCTAGTTCCTGTTTGTTGGATTTTTTTGTGTTGCAGAATATCCATACCAAACAAAGTCCAAACACTATAAAAACTTATGGAGATTTTTTTGGAATATATGTGATTTTTTGGGAAAAAGAATCAACACGAGATGATGCCCGAGGTCACCACAAGCCGGGGGGCGCGACCTACCCCCCTGGGCCCTTGTGATTACCCCTTAAGGCGGTTTGAGCTCACCATTTTTCGCAAGTAACATATTTTTATAATAAAAATCCCCTCAAAATTTCAGCCTGATCAGAGTTATGGATCTTCGGATATTTAAGAAACGGTGAAAGGCTAGAATCTGGCAGCGCGGAAACAAAAGGAAACACAGAGAGAGATCCAATCTTGGAGGGGCTCTCGCCCCTCCACTGCCATGGAGGCCATGGACCAGAGGGTAAACCCTTCTCCCATCTAGGGGGAAGGTCAAGGAAGATGGAGAAGGATGGGGCTCTCTCCCCCTCTCTTCTGATGGCACCGAAATGCTGCAGGGGCCATCATCGTGACGGCGATCTACTCCAACAACTCCGTCATCTTCACCAACACCTCCATCACCTTCCCCCATCTATCTACAGCGGTCCACTCTCCCACAACCCTATCTACCCTCTACTTGAATATGGTACTTTATGCTTCATATTATTATCCAATGATGTGTTGTCATCCTATGATGTCTGAGTAGATTTTTGTTGTCCTATGGATTGATTGATGATCATGATTGGTTTGAGTTGCATGTTTTATTATTGGTGTTGTCCTATGGTGCTCTCCGTGTCGCACAAGCATGAGGGATCCTCAATGTAGGGTGTTGCAATGTGTTCATGATTCGCCTATGGTGGGTTGCTTGAGTGACAGAAGCATAAACCCGAGTAGGTGGGTTGTTGCATATGGGAGTAAAGAGGACTTGATACCTTATAATGCTATGGTTGGGTTTTACCTTAATGATCTTTAGTAGTTGCAGATGCTGGCTAGAGTTCCAATCATAAGTGCATATCATCTAAGTAGAGTAAGTATGTTAGCTTATGCCTCTCCCTCATATAAAACTGCAATAATGATGACCGGTCTAGTTATTGATTGCCTAGGGACAATTCCGCAACTTCTACCATCACTTTTCCACACTCATTAAACTAACTTAGTTTTTTCTTTATCTAAGCAACCCCTAGTTTTTATTTACGTGCTCTTTATTATCTTGCAAACCTATCCCGTTACACCTACAAAGTACTTGTAGTTTCATACTTGTTCTAGGTAAAGCAAACGTTAAGCGTGCGTAGAGTTGTATCGGTGGTCGAGGAATATTTGTTCTACCTTTAGCTCCTCGTTGGGTTTGACACTCTTACTTATCGAGAAAGGCTACAATTGATCCCATATACTTGTGGGTTATCAGCATAATCGATGTGCTTCTTGGGCAGGGGCATCTTGTCCTAGAGCGTGTGATCTTGGTTGGTCATCTTGTACTTCATGTCGACGTAGTAGTCGTCGATCATCATGGAGGAGACGTCACCAAGCGGGTCCAAGTACTTGGTTCTTTCGGGCACCCTCCATTCCTTATGGATGTTGACGAAGTGTCCGATCTCCAGGCCGACACGGTCAAGCTTCTCGATGTCCTGGTCGATGGAGAAGCCAGCAAAAGTGCACCTTGTGTCTGCGAGGAAGCTGTCAAACGACATGCACTTGTCTTTGGAGGTGCTCAGTTGGAACAGCAGCATCGGCTGGGTCTTGCGACGGAGAGCTGGACGAGGATGGCCTTCTGCGTGTGTGTTGGTTCGGCGGCGCTTAGTTGGAACAACAGCATCGGCTGCGTGTGTGCTGGTACTTGAGGTGCTGCTCATAGTGCTTGATCGTTTCCTCGACCTTCTTCAGATCGTTGGTGTGGATCACGTGCAACTTGATGGTGAAGTGTGCCTCCACATCCTTGAGTTCCCTGAAGAATCCCATCGTCGGGAGCCCTGGAGAAGGATTCGTGGATTTCTTGTGGAGAGGGAAGAGTGGGGGGGGGAAGTGATGGCAGCGCAATGGTGATCTATATTGTTTTGGAGGTCTGTATTTATGGGCCAGAATGGCCGCAAGGGAGGAACGCATGATCTCCCATGGTGATGCGGTCATGGAGATCGTGGGTTCTTCTTCTTCTGTGATCGTGCGTTTTACTGATGCAACTGTTGGGACCGTGGGTTCGTCTGTGATCATGTGTGTTTTCTTTGATCAATATTTTTTGTTAGCAACCCTGTGGATAGCGTTTACAACATCAAATATTTTAGCTAATTTAACACCATCAATCAAAAAACAAGGAAATATACTTAAAATAAAGAGAAACCCAAAATAAATAAATTTTGAAAAACAGAAGAAGGAACCATTTAAAAAAATAAAACACAAAAAAGATAAAATTGTAAACACAGAAAAGATAAAAAAATATAGGGTAGTATCAAGAACCATTGCGAATCACGAATGTATGCACGGAATATGCACGGGTGTTTACTTGGTAAGTCCACGAGTGTGCTTGTGGTAGAGGGAAACACGAAGCACGATTTTTTGTCAAGAACTTCCACAAGGTAAAACAGAAAGCACGGATCTATGCTAACTAGACACACTGGTGTTTACGCGTTAGGTCCACGGGTGTGCTTGTGGTAGAGGGAAACATGAAGCACGGTTTTTGCCAGGAACTTCCGTGATGTAAAACGTAAAGCGTGGATGTATTCTAACTAGACGCACAGATCTACATGCGTTACGTCCACGGGTGTGCTTAAGGTAGAGGGAAACACGAAGCACGGTTTTTTACCAGGAACTTCCACGATGTAAAATGGAAAGCACGGATCTATGCTAACTAGATGCACTGGTGTTTACGCGTTAGGTCCACGGGTGTGCTTGTGGTAGAGGAAAACACGAAGCACGGTTTTTTGCCAGGAACTTCCGCAATGTAAAACAGAAAGCACGGATGTATGCTAACTAGACGCATGGATCTGCATGCGTTATGTCCACGGGTGTGCTTGTGGTAGAGGGAAACACAAAGCACGGTTTTTTGCCAGGAACTTCCGCAATGCAAAACGGAAAGCACGGATCTATGCTAACTAGACGCACGGCTCTGCACGCGTTAGGTCTAGAGGTGTGCTTGTGGTAGAGGGAAATATGAAGCACGGTTTTTTGCTAGGAACTTCCGTGATGTAAAGCGGAAAGCATGGATTTATTCTAACTAGACGCACTTATCTTAACGCTTTAGGTCCACGGGTGTGCTTGTGGTAGAGCGAAACACGAAGCACGGTTTTTTGCCAGGAACTTCCGCGATGTAAAATGGAAAGCACGGATGTATGCTAATAGATGCACGTATCTTCACGCGTTAGGTCCACGGGTGTGCTTGTGGTAGAGGGAAACATGAAGCATGTTTTTTGCCAGGAACTTCCGCGATGTAAAACAGAAAGCACGGATGTATCCTAACTAGACGCACGGATCTGCATGTGTTACGTCAATAGGTGTGCTTGTGGTAGAGGGAAACATGAAGCACAGTTTTTTGCCAAGAACTTCCGTGATGTAAAACGGAAAGCACGGATGTATGCTAACTAGACGCACGGTTCTGCATGCATGAGGTTTATGAGTGTGCTTGTGGTAGAGGTAAACACAAAGCACGGTTTTTTGACAGGAACTTCTGGGATGTAAAATGGAAAGCACGGATGTATGCTAACTAGACGCACGGATCTTCATGCGTTAGGTCCACAGGTGTGCTTATGGTAGAGGGAAACATGAAGCATAGTTTTTTTCTAGGAACTTCCGCAATGTAAAATGGAAAGCATGGATGTATGCTAACTAGACGCACGGGTCTGCACGCGTTAGGACAATGGGTGTGCTTGTGGTAGAGGGAAACACGAAGCACGATTTTTTGCCAGGAACTTCCGCAATGTAAAACGGAAAGCACAGATGTATGCTAACTGGACGCACGGGTCTGCATGCTTTAGGTCCACGGGTGTGCTTGTGCTAGAGGGTCACACGAAGCACGGTTTTTTGCTAGGAACTTCCGCGATGCAAAACGGAAAGCGCGGTCATGTGTTTACTACAGCACGGTTTTTTGTAAAGCAGATCCGTTGGAACAGAGGAAAAGACATGCTGCTACGAGAAGGCCTTCGAAGGAAGTGACAAAAGGAGGGCGTTCTATGCTCATGGTATGTTAGAGGGAAACACGAAGCACGGTTTTCCCGCCAAAACGCCCCACAAACAGAGAAAAAGATGTGCTGCTACTATAGAGGTATGGTCACGATATAACGAGCAGCACATGCAGGGAAGGCCTGGCCAGTCACATGTTTAATTCCCACAGAGCAACATGTTTAACTCGGGAGAGGCGCATCACAACCAAATCTGTTGCAACTAAAAGCTAGCTTTGTCGTGTAAGACGACATCCATATGAGTGTGTCTGAATTTGTGTTGTGTCAAATGCATGATTTTGCGCATTTCCATGGGATTGACATGAAATCAAAAACACATAAACATGCAGGCATAACAATGTCATTACAACAATACAAATAGTACGATGATGTTCAAAAGACATGTTTAGATAAAACTGAGACTAGAAAGGGCACAACAACACCTAACTCTACCAGCCTGAGCATTGTTATCAACAACCATAGTTGAATGGATCTGGTAAATCGAGGCCTGGGCATTGTTTCACCCACATATATGTTACCAATTCCAAGTCCATATGGTTGCAGGATGTTGATAACTTAAGACGAGCACGCCTAGCGGCCTTGTTCTCCCACAGAAGTACTTTCCGTTGTTGTTTGTAAAGGTTTTCCGTCAGGACCGGGGGGAGCGAAACTTAAGCCTCATTGTATCTAGCTCCCTTGCATTATGGGTAAAGAACATCGCAAAATCAATGTTTCTCCACAGTGCCAGTACTTTTCCAGCATTACTGTCTTCAGTCGAATGTCATGATGCCTGCGGAACAGCCCATACCTATGACGCCACTTATTTGTTACACCTTCTTGATGACTGAATCCTCCCTAAGCATACATGAAGAGCAAAATAACTCAATAATGCCTATAGAGAGGGAGACTGCAAAAATGGTAAACCAATGACTAATTATACTACAATATGCATAGTATGGGCTTTCTAATGTGTTTGAAAATCATCACCTCTATCGGCAGGTTCTTCAAGCTTGGAAAGCATTGCATCAAGAGAATGAGCTTTTCGAGGTCGAATGACATGTGGATAAGCAACGTCTTGATAGAATGAACCACTATTCATATGCTGACTATGGACAAGGCCTTCATTGAGCATACATCATAAAATTAATAGAGTAGAGACATTGGATCACATGAAACTTACGTGCTAAAAAATAAGAAGATCAGAGTAAGGCACAAAATTGGTAACTGAATAACCGTAGAGCCAAACACAATCTTGGAATCAGGGTACCCTGAATAAAATTTACCCAGTGCCTCAAGTTTAGGTGCCGAGACAACATTTATCTCCAAGTGTCTACTATGGATATCATGAATCACCCGTACAAGTGAGGGGCATCCTCGATAACGAGTTTGCCATTGTCACAAAGGATGCTAATGCTTTCAAGCATAGGAGAGTTTATTCTGATGTAGTGATCTAGGTTATTATAGACAAGGAGCAGCCACCTCCGGGTAGGGCAACTAGAATGGATTATTCTTTGCAGTGAGACATCTGATATATCATCGTCAAGAATCGAAAGTCTCTTCACCAATGGTAGTTCAAGCATTCCAACATAGGTGTCTGGTATTTGGCAAAGAGTAAAGGTGATAGTGTGGAGAGACAAGGAAAACCGCAAGCTGGACATCGGTGGTGAGGAAATAGATGAAGGGCGCGTGAATGGTAGACTCACAGTATTTCGCAAGAAATGTGGGAACATGCAATAGAACTCAAGCACCTGGAGATTGTCCAGTTTTGGAGATCGAAGCCAGGCGTCGACAGTGGAGGGTCTACACTGTAGGTAGCACGCCGAGATGGAGAAGCGGTGAACTGAGCTCTCATGACCGGAGAGTATGGCTTCCAGAATGCTCACATCATCAACGAAGGATTGTCCACGACATCGAGTTCAAAAGTATCTTATTTGGATCACCTCCTTGGTGTGGAGCATGGAGATTGTGTCGATATGCACTTCTGCTAGAGGGTAAAAATACGTCCAATAGGGATCTCACTTCAGTCAAGATTTACAGGAGTCGTGCGCCAGAGATGGTGCCACCTATGTGCCAGCACTTGAGTTCGTATGGATTCTTTCATGGTTAGACGGAAGATGATCACACCTATGATTGCGTCCGGGAGGTTGCTGATGTAGTCAGAATGAGATTGATCTTGCTCCCAAGATCCACTATGCAGACCCTCGGCGCTCCTTGCCCCCTCGACCACCACCACACATGCACAGGACGACGTCACTAGTGGTGTGAGCCTGGATCTCTTCGCACTAGGGGCAACGGACTCCACCTCCACCTCCATCTTCGGGGTGTCGTGACGCCCCAGAGCAAGGTTGTGTGTGGTGGATCTGGAAATAGGATTAGGTATTGACAACGCCAATAGAGAAAGTCCAAAGGTTAAATGGGAAGGGGGAACAGGGGAGGGGAGGGTAGGTGTGTTTTCCTATGTCATTCATCCACTAGGCGCTATTAGAATGTATACTAGGAAAAACACAGACGTGTGGGAGAATCTACATTGTTGCTACTGGAGCAAACGCACACTACTAGCTAGATCCTAGTGTGTGGTCCAGGGAATGCATAGTTCATTGCTGCGGAGATAGCCATGAGGTACATGGTTCTACATGCGGGTAACATAGTGTCGTGACTATGTGTTCGGCCCTCATCTATTAGGTCACATTAACAAAGCAAATGTTCATCACGTCATTTCCACGGGATTAGAGACTCTTTAAAACGTTGAGAGAAAATGACAGAAACTGGATTGATTTTAGGACATGTGAACTGCTTTGTCGAGTATAACAAACAACCTTACAAGGACAAAAACAAACAACCTTACAGACGATGCAAAAATTACAAAGTTTTTTGATCATGTCTAAATCTCTATGCTCCGTAAGCTTCCCCACAGAAGGCGCTACAACATGTAACTCTGTAAGCTTCCCCATAGAGAGTTGTTTTCAGCATTCACAGCTGGATGGATTCATCAAGTCCAGGTATTCAACATGTTTGTTTGTTAAATCCAGGCTGGTGTGTTTGCAACTTGAAGTTAATATAAGGCGAGCGCATTTAGAAGTCCTCTTGTCCCACTGAAACACCTTATGTTGCTCTGCATACAAATATAACTTGGTTGTTGGGGAGGTGAAGTTTGGGAGGTAGCGAAACCTAATCTTGATGGTCTCCAACTCTCTTGCATTCAGAATAAAGAACGTCGAAAATTCAATGTGTTCCTGATAGCTTCCGTAATCTTCCAGTGTTATTGTCTTCAGACGAATGGGATGGTCTTTGACAAATAGTTTGAACTTACGGCGCCAATATGTTCGTTTACCACCAGAACAATTAAATCCTCCCTAAAACATGCGAGTAGGTTGAAAATACTTAATATCAATGAAGTCAACAAAAAGATTGATTAATTATATTATGTCCATCCCCAAAAGCTTGTCATATATTTGTCTAGATCCGGATGTATCTATCAGTAAAGCTATTGTAGACACAGGTGTACCAATCCAGACAAATGTAAGACAAGATTTTTGAGACGGAGGTATGAGTGCTACACTACGAAATGTTTGTGAAAACCATTACCGCAACAAACAAGTTCTCTAGGTTTAGAAAGAGCTCCAGCAATTCAAAAGCAAGTTCAACTTTATAACGCTGCAATATAACAAAAAGTCTTGACGGCTTGCCGTATTTTTGTTAGCCCAACAGCCATCGAACCCTTCAGGAAAATAGAATAAAGTTAATAAAATAAAAGGTTGGATGACATCAAACTCGTTTCCTCCATGAAACAAGGTGAAAGTATTGTGGAAATTCAGTACCTCGAGAGAAACGTAGTCACCCGGGTTAATGAATTCACCTCTAGTGTCTCCAATTTAGGTGCAAAGATAATGGTTAACTGCAGGGGTCTGCTATCCAATTCATAAATCAGTCGTTGAAGTGTAGGGGCATCCTGGATAATGATTTCAAATTTCCCACAGGAGATGCCAATGCTTACAAGCTTAGCTGAGTTTATTCTGATGCAATGGTTTTTTGTTCAAAACAAGCAACAGGAGCTCGAGTGAAGGACAACTAGAGTGGATTATGATGTTCAAAGAGGCGTCTGATATATCAACTAGCACAAGGGAAAGCCTCTTGAGCAGCGGCTGTTCAAGCATTTGGACATAGTTGTCAGCTATCTGGCAAAGAGCGAAGGTGACGGTGTGCAAAGAAGAGGAAAACCGAAAGATGGACATCAGTGGTGGAGGCGTAGGTGAAGGGCATGTGTCTAGTAATGTGACCTAATGATTCACGAATTGCAGGATCAAGTAGTAGAACTCAAGCACCTGAATAATATTGTCGAGTTTTGGCGACCGAATCCAGGCGTCAATGGTAGATGGTCTGCACTAGAGGTAGCACGCTGGGACGCATAACCGGCAAACTGTGACCTCATGACCGGAGAGGATGACTTCAGGAAGGCCAAAATCATCAGCTACAGGTTCTCCACTAACCCAAGTTCTGGAGTGACTTTTGTGGACGAGCTTCTTGCTGTAGTCAGAGACACTACAGGTGGTCTCTATATGAACTGTTTCTAGATGGTTAAAAAGACGAGCAGCAGGGATCTCACGGCAGTTGAGATTCAGAGGAGTGGTGCGCCATAGGGGCCGCCACCATGATGTGAGAACTTGCATGCGGACGGCGTCCTTGGTGGGGAGACGGGAGACGATCTCACCTAGGACAGCGTCTAGCAGGCTTCTAATGATGTCCGGACCAGATACCTCTCCGTGTTTGTCTGTTCGAGGGGGCGGCCATCGCTGCCTCTTGCACCTTCGACCACCACCGCACACCCAAAGGACGGCATCGCCGATGGAGAGAGCCTCACCAACTTGTTGCTAGAGGCAGCGCACATCCCCATCTCCATTGCTAGGGTACGACAACGATGTGTACGGTGGATCTTGAAAGACGGTTAGAGGACCTTCATATCTAATTTGAATGCCACAAGATATCCTCTAGAAGGACCTCTCATGCTGAACGCCAGTGGCGATCCTCTCAAAGGACCTTGCCTCCTCATCTTTAAATTGTCACCAGTATATCCAATCTGTTAGAGCCTTTGTTCCTGACGTGGACTGGCCTGATCCTTGTTTCACGATTAAATTAAAATAACACAACTGTTTGCATATTTTTCGGTTGTTCGATGTTGCTATCACCTCTGTTATCTTCTGGTGATGCAGATCAGTTAAGATTCTTCCTCCAATTGCTGGGATACTTCTTCTATAAATCATGCTTGATGATTCATCATTTGTGCCTTTATTGGCAACATTCAATGTGTTGACATCAACGATTCTTCTGTTACCATGTACCTCTTCACCACTACCATCAGAAAACACTACTCCATCGGAACGACTGCTCTGCACGACCTTGAGTTTTGAAGCATATCGTCATTAGATGCACATGTGTGTATTATGAAGCATTAGCAATTTAACAAATAAAAAATATGAAATGATCTTCTGTGTCTAGATTTGCAAAACAAGGATGAGTTTTCAAGTTTCTTATCGTTACCTGGAGCGACTCGTTGGTACGGTTTCCATGTTGCAACTTTGGATTACAGGCCGAAGTCGGGGACATTGCAGCAAAATTTACTCTGCTGCTTAGAATGCTCCTTTTAGCATGTGTCTGTTGCACAACTTGTTCCTAGTTGGGACGCTTACCGAGCACTTGTTTCTCGACCTTGACAACATTTACCCCAGCCCGTCTGGCATGTGCGTGTTGAACGTCATCTTCACTCTTTTTTTGTTCTCCACTTGCAACAGTTTCTTTTTCTTCCATCTATCGATCTTTAACTGCAAAGCACACAGATGGAACAGTGACGCGTTGCAGCACTCAACCAAGAAATATTCATGATTTTTTCTACCTGTTATTGATGCCCATGGGCCTAAACATTACATTAATCAATAGTGACACGTTACGCCTTGAGAGTATATAATGCAGAGAAAGAAAGACAAGATAGCATCCAAAACCTAACGTTCAATTGATTTTGCAGCAAATGACTCTAGTGTGATTCACTTGTTGCTGTTACCTTCTTTCCATATGCCTTTGCGATATCATTTAGAGATACGCCAACCTTACTACCCTGATCAGCTAGTGCGATCCCGAACATCCGCAGGGGAAAAAAGTTATACAAAGAGCTAAAAATTGCTATACAGTGTTGTTTGAACACGCTAGTTTTTTTAGCTGACATCTAAATAATTTTTGTTCACTACAATAGAATTGACATGTAATTTTAGTTATATAGAATTGACGTATAGAATATATTTTATTTCACATACTACATGGGATCCCAAACGCAAGTAAGATCCTTGTGCTAATCTGGCAATACGTCATAATATAACAATAGATCTCCATGAAATATGGTCAAAAAAACATCATGTTCCTGCGAAAGTATCAATTCTCAAAAGCCAACACAAAATAGAGCACTCTTATTCCTCACGCACCACATCGCTAGGGAAATTAACAATCGTGACACAACAATTACGGTCTGAAGCTTCTCTCTGCACCCCCATGAAGACCAACTAAGGCGGTTGCATCGTCAATTACATAAGAAGGGATCCAATACGAATTATGGCACACGCTACCTGCTGCTACGAGCAAACTGAAACCATGCTTAAAAAATAAGGATATAGAAAAGTAATGAGAACATGGAAGGCGCATGACCAAAACATAAATATATTGCGGTGACCATGCTAGTTCATTGGGAAGGATTAAAAGCGCCGAGCGGCAAAAATCCAATCTACCACGTGCATCATGAAACATCACGGGATGACTTGATGGTTTTTAGCTAACCTTTGTTTGTTGAATCTAAACCATAGAGTGTTCAGACCTGGATCCACTTCAATTTTGTGCGCGATCTACTTTCCTGATCAGGGCAACTCTCAAATCTTCATGGGTGATTTTGAATTTGAACGAGAGATAGGAAAAGGGAGAGAGACGCGAAAAAATAAAAAGAGCATCCTTCTCTCTTTGCGTGCAGGAGAAGTCTAGAGCTGGACCTGAGCTGTCGTACTGACACATGGGCCCTCCAAAGGATTCTTTGACAAACTAGTGGGGTCACTTTTCGGGCAACAACACGGAAAGTCCTAGATCTAGTCGAGCCGTACTGACATGCAGGCTCTACAATGGTTGCTCTTACTGACCAGTGGGGTCGTCCGTTAATGAATTCCAGATCTTAGTTCGTTCCCTCTCCATCTGGCATTGTTGAAAACAATTTGGCGGTGGATATCCTAGCTCTCCCGAGGAATTCCTGTTGATTGGTCATATATTTTTTTCTCTACTCCTGCCTCTTCCCCTAAGAAATCACCCATCCTATTCCCCCACGCCATGAGCCTCCTGTTGAGGTAACACATTACACCTTGTACCTTCTACTTTCTTCCTCGTCATAGCGCTTCACATGTTGTTTCAATTTTTGAACAAAATAAATTCGGCAAGACCAGCTAAATTCACGTTAGATGAGGAACACAACACGAGAGAGATGGGGCGTGAATTAAATTTATCGAAATATTTTTTGAAATCCCAGGGGTCAGGGTCGCTGGTCGGGATCGCGGAATTGCTTCACAGGAAAAAGTTGATGGGTGTTACTTACAGTTTCGACCAAGGTTTCACTCGACTGACCTAGAGTTCTAACCTGTCAGCTGCATGCTCATTTTAATTCCGATCCTGCTATTCATAGTGTTACAAACACCTTTGATCCTCTATAATAGTCAGATAGTACTTACGCTAGTTAACTCGGAGTTAGCATCTTTCTCAATTAATTCAGATGTCAATGATAATGTCACAACAATTGTTAACATCTGTCCTAGCTAGTTGAGGTAGTAATCATCATGTCTCATGGCCTGTTATGTAGCAATGGATGGGATGGACTCCACTCCATAGCTCTCACATACCGAGTCTCAGTCTATGGACGACACAGAGCTCGTGACACAAGATTTCATGGTCCCTGACCAACTAGAAAAGGAAAGGATAAGGACCGAGTCCAAACATACAGCGCACGAAAAGCTCGTTTAGGAGTATAGAAGGAAGAAGCAAATATCAGGCTCGTAGTAGGTTCTTTTTTTAGTGATTCCCATGTGTGTTGTTGCATTTTCTTTCAAAAAATGAGTAATAATAGTCTCATACGTGTTTCTTATTCGCAAGACGTTTATATTGAAGATTCGATACATATTTTCAAATTAAATTCTTAATTTTGTTCGCAGAGCAGTTATAATGGCCGAGTATGAAGAAGATTTCAATAGAAAAATGAGCCTTAAGAAGTTCATATCTGTTTGTGACAAGCTAACAAACGACCAGAAGCAACTTGTCAGAGACATTGGTTTTGGAAACCTACTATACTTGTCCTGCCAAGAGCTCCCAACGTGTTTCATTTGATGGCTTGTACGTTACTTTTTTTAACCAGTGAAAACAGCAGGAGAAGCTCCTACTGTTGTTATATTAGAGCAGAATCAGTACAAGTGGTTTTTACATATCCTTGTGGCAGAATCTGGGTAGAGTGTCTAAGCTGATCTAGGCTAGGCTATGAGTAGTTACAGACTATTAATTTTACAATCAGATGGTTTGTATAAGATTATCCAGGAAGGTAGAGTCGACCTCTTTAACTCTAAATTTCAGGACTTGAAAATGTGTCTTCAACATCCGAAGCCAGTCTTGCGTTGTTGCCATCTCATCATCGAAGATCTTTCTGTTTTGTTGCTTCCGGACATTCCATGTAGCTAGGATACATATTTCCTTAAACAGGGGTTTCGCCCATTGCCGTTCCATTGTATCCAATCGTGCTTGCGTATTCAGAGATGAATCCCAAGTAATGCCTAATTTCTTCCAACAGTTAAGTGCAAAGGGGCATTGGTAGAACAAGTGGTCATCAGTTTCCCTCAGATTTCCATTACACAGCACACAGGAAGAGTCATCGCCTATATTGAAGTGTCTTCTTATCATAAGGTCTCGTGTGTTTAATCTATCCATTCTCTGTAGCCAGGCGAACACCTTGTGTCTGAGGATGCATTTTGATTTCCAAATGGTTGTTATGTATGATGGGGCATGCTCATTTCTGAATAGGTACTTATAGAATCTTTTTGGCCTGAAATGTACCTCTCCCCAACAGTATATCCACTCATCAGCCTTAAGGGGGTCTAGTGTCATCATGTTAATCGTGATCATAATATCTTCCAGTTCAATCCGAGCTTCCTGTGACAGTGGTAGGTGGAAGTGGGAAGCCGGGTCCACATCCATCACAAGTTGTGCCAGAGATACATCTTCATTGGTTGCATATGAGAGTAAGTGTTGATGTGAATTTGCTAGGATTTCCTCATTGAGCCATTGATCCTTCCAAAGCAGGATTGTATCCCCTGAGTTGGGGATGCAAGTTGTGATTCCTCGAAAGATATCAGAGAGGGAGAGAATATCTTTCCACTAGAAAGACCCACAAGCTGGCATTGCATGCGGGGTGTTGTATCATAGTATGCATTCCATATCAACATTACCCACAGAGTGTCCATCTTGTGATAGAATTTGTGGAGAAATTTGAGCAATAAAGCTTTGTTCTGTAGTTTCAGATTGATGATACCCAAGCCACCTTTGTCTTTGGGTTTGCATACTAAATCCCATGCTGCTAGGGAGTGAGTTCTAGCATCTCTGTCGAAAACTTTTCTCCATAAACAATGCCTTCGTGCTCTATCAAATATATCTATGATTTTCATTGGTAACTTCAAAACGCACATAGCAAACGATAAGAGCGATGACAGGGCTGAGTTGATGAAAAGTACCCTCTCACCATATGAAAGCCAGATGGCCATGCTCGTGAGTCTTCTTTCAATTCCGTCAACAACAGGCATCAAGTCTCGTACAGACGGTCTGGAGGTGCCCATTGGAACTCCAAGATAAGTAAAGGGCATCGATCCCACCTGGCAACCAAGTATTGAAGCCAACTCAATGGCTTTATCTTGGTGAATATTGATAGGCATTAATTGAGACTTGGAGTAGTTTATCTTTAGCCCTATGGTGCTAGCATATGCATCGAGTAGTTGTTTAATAGCCCTAATTTCCGAGCTCTATGCCGGAAGGATGATTAGTGTATCATCTGCATATTGAATCACCGGATATTGTTCCGAAGCAGGTTGCTCAATTGGCAGTGATAAGTGCCCTTCCGTCCATGCTGTGTTAACCATTGATTGTAGAAGATCCGCTGCTAGGACAAACAATAGGGGGGAAAATGGGTCACCCTGTCGAACTCCTCTTTTACATTGAAATTCCTTGCCCGGTACGCCATTCAATAAGATCGAGGATGTTCGTGAGTTTAGGATCTTTTCCACCCATGAGCACCATTTATCGTCAAATCCCTTACATCTTAGCATTTGGATAATGAAGGAGTGGTTCATTGTATCAAAAGCTTTAGTGAAGTCCAATTTTAGGATCACAATTTCCTTACCTGAGTGTTTGCATTGATGTAAGAATTCATAAGCCCATGCCAGAGAGTCTTGGATAGTTCTGGATCTTATGAAGCCATATTGGTTGCGGTGAACTATTTTAAGAATGCAACCTTGTAATCTCTTTGCCAACAGCTTTGTGAGGACTTTAAGCACACAGTTTAGTAAGGATATCGGGCGAAAATCATTTACCATTTCTGGTGAACCGGTTTTTTGAATAAGAGTGACCAGGGAGGTGTTTAGGCATCTGAGATCAACTTTTCCCTCCTAGAAATCATGGCAGAGTTGATAAAAATCCTCCTTAATAATACCCCAGCAGACTTTAAGGAACAGACCATTGAAGCCATCTGGTCCGGGTGCTCTATCGGAGGGGATATTTTTAATCACCTTGTCGATTTCATCGTGAGTAAAAGGGGCTGATAATTCTTCCAATCCATCCACACGTTGTACCAACTCCTGTAGCTCAAATGCCTCAGATGTTTTTGTGACAACACCCATTCTACTTTTGAAGCATTGGTAAAAAGCTGCTGCTTTATCATCATGATTTTCAATAGTCGATCCATCCTGCATTAGTAGAGATGATATAGTATTTTTCCTATATCTTTCTGTTGCCCTGGCCTGGAAGTACTTCATGTTCTCCTCCCCCTCTACTGTCCATCTGTAAGTACATCTTTTTTTCCAATATGCGCTTTGATATTTAAGCAATTTAATTAGTTGGTTTTTCATAATGCGCCTGAAGTTGGATTCAGGTATAGAGAGAGGACGAAGGTCTTCGAAGCTATCTAGGTGGAGCAATTGCTTATTGCAGTTTTCAATCAATAGCTTCAGCTTGGACAGGTGTTTACTCCATTGTTTTAGAGCATATCTTAATCTTTTCAATTTAGCCAAGATACGTGTCGCCGAGGATGTAGCTTTGATGGGTTTATTCCAAGAATTCTGAATTGTCTCCATAAAACCTGGGCACCGGGGCCAATAATTTTCAAACCTGAAGAGTTTACATCGTGGAATAGAGGTTTGAATCTGCATGACACATGGTATATGATCAGACACTAGTTTAGCAAGAGGTTTGACCATGGTATTTGGGAATTGGGAGGTCCATTCAGGTGATGTGAAAAACCAATCTAGTTGTTCTAGTAATGGGTTCTCTTGCATATTACTCCAAATGTACTTTCTTCCCTTGATTGGAATCTCTAGCAGAGCTAGGGAGCTGAGAATTTCATTGACCTTAATAATATCATCAATGTTGCCTCCAGGTAGGTTGCGATTCTGTAATGATCGAATAAAATTGAAGTCCCCCATGAAAACCCATAAGTCTTCAATTTCAATATTGAGACTCTTGAACCATTGCGTGAAAACCTCTCTCTCTGGGCCACTGCAAGGGCCATATACGTTGGTGTGAAACCACTGTTGATTGGAGTGAACCGATGTAAATTGAATCGTAATAGCAAAAGCAAGTTTATGCAAAGTCACCCCAGTGAAAAGACTACTACACCAAATAATAATAAGACCACCAGATGCTCCCTCGGACGGGAAGAATTCATATTTGCCAAATCTGCGAGGGCAGCTTTTACGAATGAAGGAGTGATCAAACTCCTCTTTCTTAGTTTCTTGTAAACAAATGATTGAACAGTTAGATTCGTCAATTTTGTAGCGAAGAGCCAAACTTTTGGACTCATGATTCATACCACGCATATTCCAACATAAAATGTTCCAAGCAGTAGTTGGCATCAAAATAAAGGCGGGAAAGTGGCAAGTTCAAATATTTGAAAATGGAGCATCAGTCCACTATGGAGTAATGTTCATATCATCCTGGGTCACTGGTTGTGCCTTCTCTGGATGGCTCATTAAGATCTCCTCCGACAGCTCTTCCCTAGGGATACCACATTGCACCATTCCAATGTGTTGAATGGTAGGAATTGGTGTTTTAGGTGGAATAGCCTTTGTTCCAGTGGTAGTTTCCATATCTTCAGAAATGTCTTTATCATTAAAAACAGGAGAGCATCTTGGCTTTACATGGGAAACTTTCTGATTGGAATCAGCCATAGATGGAGCTTTGAAGCCTTGGAATCTTGTAGATCTTGCACTCCTACGCACCATGGATACATCCAGAGGTGCTCCCGGCCTCTTCCTGCGCATGGAGGTAGCACTTGCCAACTGAATCTGTTTGTTAGTTTCCTGCATCTCAAGTACAGAGATTGTATCAGGCAGAAATGCATGAATAGCAGCAAGAGCTTGACTATGTTTTTCTGCCAATTGTATCATACACACTGCCCAGACTTCCTGAGAGCAGTAGATTATGGTGGGGTTCTCCAAAAAAGGAGTGGAGGGGGGAAGATCTGCAAGTATACATATTTCATAAGCTTTAGGAACAGTAGGTGAATCCCCTCACCTAACTACCTACAGTCCACATGGGGTGACAGTTGAAGCCTCCTAGTGTGGACTGTTGTGTATAGACCTGCAAAGAACTCCAGCAGAGTATCAGGCAGATTGACATCAAGGATCAACTGATGAGAGTTAAGTTGAACAAATGCCATCTGTCCAGACTGTCACCCTAGGATAACATTATCAGCAGCCTCTTCTAGTAACTGAACATGCTCATTCCATAGGCGCAAGCCGTCATCAAAACCAGTGTCATTAGTCTGTACTCCATCCATCATTGAAGGCCCTTCATACCCTGTTAATTGCCGATAACTGATACCTTGGTAGGTAACAGGGACTGGAGGTAAATCTGGCCAGGCTCCCCATCCTTCTTGTGGGGCAGCAGGAGCAGGAGCAGCCTCCCAGGCATTGTTGGCATTTTCCATCTGCCAAACTTGGGCATCATGTTGTGCTTGCTGCATAGCATCTAGAAAAGGTGGCTAGTCTAGATGGGGAGAGGCACCCATGGGAGGTACCTCATCTTCATTGCTCAACAGCCCTTGAGTAGCATCCCTACCATTCAGTATATATATTGGTACTGTCCAAGATTGACCCATGCCACTCATATCATTGAACCTCTTGATAACTAAACTGTATGGCACCAAGGAAAGCTCATTGATGAGCACCCTGACTAGCACTCGGGACTTTTTATAACCTGGCCTATGCCAAAAAAGGCACCTACCAAAACAGGAAACAACCTTGATGATGTAATATTCAGTCCGATAGTTCAAGGGAAAACCCAAGAGCATCACCCAAGCTTCCCTTTCCGCAATAGGATGTCGCATGTTGGGCCCTTCATCATGTCTCAAAAGGTAAAAAGTGGACAGATCATCCAATGCATGTTCTCCCATATCAACCATCGCATCTCTTACTAGTTTGTCCGCAAAACGTACCAAACCAACACAAAAGGGGTAAATCTCACCCTCCAAAGTTTCAGCATTGTGATCGTTAGCCAAGATTCTTCTAACTTCAGCAAGAACAACTTCACGCTGCAAATCAGGAGGGGAGGGGATGACAAATACCAGAGCATGTTGAGCATGGTCAAGTGGTGGCTCATCGACGACAACCATGTTCCGCTGCACGCGACCATGTGGACTTTGCTGGATGTTCATCGTTCCAGGGACGAACTGATAAGGCATCACTGGGACGGTCGCCATAGCTTGATGTCTGCAGATGGTGGCGGCAGAGGGCGGAGAGAATTGGGCAGAAGGAAGAAAACCCTCGTTGTGTTCGAAAGGAGTAGCAAAAGGGAGAAAATCGTGAACTCTGATGGGAAGGGTCTATCCTGCTTGTCAGGTTTGGGAGGCGAAACAGCCAGACGGGTATCAGGAACCCGCGCAAGCGGTGGGATATCCTTCCGCAGTAAAGACTTAGCTACCCAAGTTTGTTGCCGCTGTCGCACCGTTGCAATACTCTGTTTTGGTTGCCCTGTTTTCTGCTGATAATAGAAATTCGGTTTTCGTCTCCAAACCATGGGCTGAGAGCCGGCCCATGTCTTATAATTCCATCCGTAATGGCCCAGACGTCCACATCGACGGCAACGAAGCCCAATAGTGCATGATTTGCTAGCGTGACCGATGGCAAGGCATCGTGAACACGATAACTCTTACACCGTTAATTTGATAGCAGCTCAAGTTCTTTCATATTACCTAGTGGATTCACATTCCTTATCAACTCTTACACCGTGCACCGCATAATAGGAATTCCACTGGGAGGCAAAATGATTGCTAAAAGGTGCTCAGAAGCTTTCAGATGTCATGTTAAGTCCGAGACAAATTGTGCCGCGCAAACTCCAAGCATCAGAGAACTGATTGATCTCATGACCCCAGAACTGACAGGAGAATTATTGCAACAGGTTTTTGTGATGTTTGGAACTATAGTATTTCTATGTCCGACGACATATGAATATGTAAGCCCAGATTACCTAGCAGCTCTTGAAGGACCAGCATCAGATATCCCATCATATGATTGGTCTGGAGCTACTCTAGACAAGTTGGTGACATCACTCCAGACATTCAAGGATAAGGAATTCATCGGCGCATTGTGTGGCTGCCTCATGATACTCGTGGTTGGTTCACTACTTTTTTCTTTAAATTCTCTTCTGTCGTAAGTGCTGAGCATCTGATCCATTTTTAACCTTTTTATCTCCAGCAGATAAGCTACTTTGAGTACCTGGATATCAAGGTGATGCATATGAAAAATGATTTGTCATCAAGGCTACCTATCTGGGATATAGACGCTATTAAGAATTATACTAACCTAGATAGACTGTCATCAGAGGACGGAAATTTTGGCAAACACCCTGTGAGTGAAGTTCATTCTTTGTTACTCTCTGGACTCTTACCTCTCAGCAGATGATTTAGCTTCCATACCTTAATTTAATTTGACCTGTACTTATTTGTGTTAGTGCATCTAGTGCCCCTTAGTGATTTGGGTGTATTGAAGACTTATAGGTTAAGGCACTAATGTGTTTGTGAGTGTACACAGGCTCTATAAGTCAATGGGGAGTTTGATATATTCGGAGATTATCGACCCCTAAAAATGTATGTCTTCAAGTGAAGACTTTGCTGAAGACTTTCTGAAAATTTGGTGAAGACTTTGTGACAACTTTGAAAATGAAGAAGTTGGTGTGACCTTGAAGATATGAACGAGGAATATGAAGCGTGAAGACTTTATGTTTTCGTAGTTTCATTTCCTTTATTTTAGTCATAGGAAACACCGTACTGTTAAGGGGGCCGAGGTAATACTTAGGAAAATTTCCAACTGATGCTCAACTCCAAAATCCTCAACCCATACAATCCTTTGAGTGAAGCCTTTGGAAATCTCTTACGGTTCAGACAAGTTCTTCAGTGACAGAGACGAAGTTCTTCTGGTCTCTGAGGAAATTGATCTGACTTAGGAGTTAGGATTTCGCCAGTGCGAATTGCCTACAAGTGAGGAACATGATAAGCTGAGGACTTTCATGGTTTGAAATTCTGACCATTGCTGTGCTTAGTGCCAGCTGTCCCCAATCATTCTTATCCACATAACGGTCATATCATTGGGGGCATTTATGTCTTATCATGTCAGGTTGCATCCTGGCTATAAATATCCAACCCCCCACAACCACTAGCTGGTTGGCTGCTCCAAGAGAGAACTGACACTTCTCATTTGAGAGCAACCCATCCTTTGAAGACTTTGAGAGAAAATCATCAGTGAGGAAAAACCCCACAACCGAACCACAAAACCCATAGTGATTGAGCATCACTAAAGAAATTCCTGTGTGGAACCGACGCTTGTTATCTTTAAGGACTGTGTATCCTCCAGACGGTTAGGCGTCTTGGTCTAGTGCTCCTTCAGTCAATTGGGGACCACGAAGTGACCTTGGTCTAGAGCATCCAACAGTAAATTGTGGATCGCCGGGTGACCAGTTTGTGAGAGTTTTGGAAGTCTACCCTGAAGACTTACCACGAGTGTTGGGTGAGGACTGTGTGACCTTAGCTCAAGGAGAATACGGTAAGGACTATGTGTCCTGGGACAGTGTGTTCTCTAGTTTAAATACCAGGCCGCTCCAAACCAGACGTATGACTGTCACAGTAATTGGAACTGGGTCATCAAACCATTGTCTTCATCGAGCTACCTGGTTCTATTTCCTCAACCTCCTTATTCCTCATAAACCTGTTGATGAAATTGATTATTACTGTTTGAAGAATTTGATAGAAGACTTTCGCAAATTCCTCACCTCAAATTCTTCAAGTTTCCTTGTTCATCACTGCTTATCCTTTATCACGCTACTCTCTATTTGTTCATGTTTCATTTCATCATGAAGACTATACTGTTACTATGTTCCTCATGCACTTGAGTACTTATTCCGCTGCTAGTTATTCATCACATTTCAAATTCCTCAAAGTTGAAATTCCTCAAGTGATGAATTTCTAAAAATCGCCTATTCACCCCCCTCTAGTCGATATAATGCACTTTCAATTGGTATCAGAGTAGGTACTCCCTTGCTCTGTGTGATTTTGGTTTAACCACCTGGAGTTCTAGTTATGTCGACTGCAAGTATGATCAAGGTTTCCGCGGGATGTCCTACCTTCTATGGGACAGACTACCGCTACTGGAAGAACAAGATGCGTATGCACCTTGAAGCTATTGACAACGATCTCTGGTACGTTGTGGAAAATGGTGTGCCCTCTGTCGCTCCCACTGTTACAACTGCTGATGTGAAGAGATTCAAGCAACTCGATTCTCAAGCGAAGAATATCATCTGTGGTCATCCGAGCAAAGGTCAGTATGGCAGAGTGAGTGCTTTGGAATCTGCTAAGCTTATCTGGGATAGGCTGTCCAAAGTCAACGAAGGTGTTTCCACTCAACGTGACTCTCATGTTGATGTTCTTCGCAATCTCTTCAACAGCTTCAAGAGACTTGACAATGAAAATGTTTAGCAAACATTTGATCGCCTCACTGATATATCCAATGAACTTCAAGCACTGGGTGCCACTGATATCACTGACCATGAAGTGGTGAAGAAACTGCTACAATCTCTCGATTACTCATTTGATACTCTCGTTTTGATGATTCAAGAACGTGGAGATTATAAATCTCTTGATCCTGTTGATATTCTTGAGAGACTTAATACTCATGAATTCCAACAAGCTGAAAAGAGAGACCTCTATGGGCCAAGCTATGGAAGATCTCGTGCTCTGAAGGCAAAAGCTATTTCCTCATCTGAAGAAGAAGATTCGGACGGCAGCCTTGATGATCCTGAAGAACTAAGTCAGGAACTAGCAATGCTTGTGAGGAAATTCCAGAGGTTCTCAAGAAGAGGTGGATTTAGAAAGTCATCAAAAAGTGGCTTGAGGAAATCAGATTCCTCAGAAGATTACAAGAAAAGAACCTGTCATCATTGCAAGAAGCCTGGTCACTTTATCTCTGATTGTCCTCTCTGGGAAAAAGACTGAAAGAAGAAGAAGAAATACAAGGATGATAGTTCTCATGACTCGAAGAAAAAGAAGAAATCTTCAAAGTCCTCATCTACAAAATCCTCATCTTCAAAGCCCTCAAAGCACAAGAAGAATGGTTCCAGAAAGGCTCGAGCATTCATCGACAAGGAAATGGATTCTAAGGAAGAATCTGAAGAATATGAAGAAGAGGAAGAATCTGAGGAGGAATCAGAATCTGGTGTCACTAGCCTTGCTCTCGCTACTGCTTTCGTCAGCAAGTCCATCTTCAACAATGAAGAATATGACTACTCCAACGACTCTGACGTCAACAATGATGATTATGCTCCCACTTATTGCTCCATGGCAAAAGGCTCAAAGGTACACAAACATCATTCCTCATCTGAATCAAGTGAAGGTGAATCTGATGAATATGTGAAACCTAGCTATACTAAACTTGTTAAAATTGCCACTAAGCAACAAAGTGCACTTGAAAAGCTTCATAAAATGCTAGATAAAAGCGATGATCTGTTAAACCATGAAGTGGATCGGACTCAAACTCTGTCTGTTGATCTCAAAAGTCTTTAGACAAAGTATGATAACCTTCAGAGTCATCATAACGACCTCTTAGCTGATCATGAGAAGCTTTCTTATGAATTTCTTCAAGGAAAGCAAGATCTTGAGAAACTGAGGGTGTCACATGAGGATCTCCAAAGGGAAAATGATTCATTACTGGCTCAACAGATCAGTACTGCTCAGGAAGATTTCATTCCACCTTGTTTGAAATGCATCGAACGTGAAACTGCTAATTCTTCACCTGAATGTTCAAATGCTTCTATTGCTGCAATTTCTTCAACTATTCCCGTGGTCTTAAATTCCTCATCTGAGGATACCACAAGTATCACTGATGACAATGCAGGATTGAAGGAATTGTATGTGACAGGCATGTACAAAAGTCTCAAAGGGCATCAAACCCTTTGCGATGTCCTCAAAAAGCAGATACTGAATAGGAACCCTAGGAAAGAGGGTATAGCCTTTGTGAGGAAACTCAACGCTGATGGATCCTACTGGACACCTGAGCAGTACCCCAAAACCTCGTGGGTTGCTGCGAAAGGACCTCCTGTAGATCCATCCACTTTATCTGGCTTTACGTGTAAAACTTCATATCTCTCTAATGAATCACTTGACTCGAACTACAAATTCTTCAAAAATCAGAAAAGTGAAGTATTTGCTAGATATGTTGGAACTAACTGCAGGAATGACTCTCCATTGAAGAAAATCTAGGTTCCCAAGAGCTACCTACAAAATCTTCAAGTGAATGTCCTCACGACACCACTCTTGAAGAAAAGGAACCCCAGATCAAATTCCTCAAGTGGATCAAAGTCCTCACTTGGACCAAATTCCTCAAATGGTCAAAATCATCGTTCTCGTGCTAATGGCTCTGTTTTGCAGGGAAAACCTAAGAGTTACGAATATGTGAATTATTCTTCAAACCATTATGTTCATAAGTCCTCGAAGAATTTCTCTGCTTATTCATATGAGTACTCTAACCCTCGCCCTATGAAACGAAGCACACTTGCTTCAAGCCTCCCTTCTCATATGGTGCTCGCAGAATGATGAACTCTTTGCCACCCCTCCAGATGTGGGTGGTGAAGAAATCAAACTGACATCTTATGCAGGGTCAGGTCCCCAGATGAATTTGAACATCCGATGAATTTGCTGGAGACTTGAAGAAATGCTTGAAGGACGCAAGCTAACCATGATGAAATGAATTCTTCATTTCTCACGTCCTCACTCTACTTGCTTACTATATTGTGTGATGAAATTCTGTCTGATGAAATTGATGTCATATTCTTCACTCTGAAGCATATGAGTTCGTAAGTTGTACTAATTCATCTGCAGGATGATACTCTAAAAGCCACTGAGTGGGTTCTCGATAGTGGATGCACAAACCACATGACGGGTGACAAGAATCTACTGATGAATTTGCCACTCAGTCCATCTCCTCTAAAGCATATCACCTATGCACACAAAGGAAAAAGCAAGGTATTGGGACTTGGTAAGGTTGCTATCGCAAAGGACCGAACCATGGACAAGATGATGCTTGTTGAATCCCTCGGGTTCAACCTTATGTCTATCTCAATGCTTTGTGATCTTGATATGGTTGTCGTATTTGGAAAATATCGTTGTGTTGTCATCATGGAATCTGATAATTCCAAAGTCTTCGAAGGCTTTAGGAGAGGAGACTTGTATATTGTTGATTTCTCTACAGGTCCTCAACCTGCCACTTGCTTACTTGCAAAGTCTTCAGAAGGCTGGCTGTGGCATCGACGACTTGGACATGCTGGTATGAGGAACCTGCACACACTCGTGAGGAAAAAGCACATCATTGGCATCGAGGGTGTCAAATTCCTCAAGGACCACCTCTGTGGTGCATGTGAATCTGGGAAGATGACCAGATCCAAGCATCCCTCGAAGACAATCATGACCACGACTCGACCCTTTGAGTTGCTTCACATGGATCTATTTGGCCCCACTCATTACTCCGTACTAACAAATGCATCAAGTTTGTATGGCTTTGTCATTGTTGATGATTACTCTCGTTACACATAGGTGCATGTTATTCTGTACAAAAATGAAGTACAGGACGTCTTCAGACGATTTGCTTCAAGGGCCTCCACCAACTTCGGCGTCAAGATCAAGCATATCAGGAGTGATAATGGGACTGAGTTCAAGAACACTAATCTTGATAAATATCTTGATGAACTTGGTATTACTCATGAGTTATCTGCCCCTTATACTCCTCAGTAGAATGGCATCGTGGAGCGCAAAAATAGGACACTTGTTGAGATGGCTCGCACCATGCTTGACGAATACAAAACCCCTCGTCGCTTCTGGCCTGAAGCAATTGATACTGCATGCCACATCATCAACAGGGTATATCATCACAAATTCCTCAAGAAGACTTTATATGAGCTCATGACAAGCAAGAAACCCAATGTAAGTTATCTCAAAGTCTTCGGTGCAAAATGCTGGATCAGAGATCCTCACCATAGTTCTAAGTTTCCACTGAAAGCACATGAAGGTTTTATGCTTGGTTATGGAAAGGACTCGCACACCTACAAAGTCTTCAACACCTACCATCACAAGGTGGTTGAAACTGTAGATGTGCGGTTTGATGAAACTAATGGCTCGCAAAGAGAGCACCTGCCTTCTGTGTTAGATGAACAATCTCCTAAGGAATCCATCAAGCTGAAGGCAACAGAAGATGTCATACCCACTGAGGAAATCATTCCAACAAATGAAGACTCTCATGCTGATATGCCTCAAGAAAATGGTGCTGATGAAAATCCTCAGCCTCGTCAACCTTCTCATCCAAGAGTAGCAAATGAAGTGCAGATTGACAAAATCATCGATGACATCAACGCACCAGGTCCTCTCACACGCTCAAAAGCTTCACATCTAACTAACTTTTGTGGGCACTTTGCCTTTGTCTCTATCATGGAGCCCACCAAAGTTGATGAAGCTTTCAAGGAGCCCGAGTGGATTCAAGCTATGCAAGAGGAAGTGCGTCAGTTCAAGCTCAACAACGTGTGCGAACTTGTCAAGCGACCAGATCCTCGCAAACATAACATCATAGGTACCAAGTGGATCTATCGCAACAAGCAAGATGAAAATGGTCTCGTGGTGAGGAATAAGGCTCGCCTTGTAGCCCAAGGCTATAGAAAGGTTGAAGGAATTGACTTTGATGAAATGTTTGCACTTGTTGCTAGACTTGAGGCTATTCGCATATTACTAGCTTACGCTAACCATCATAATATCATCTTATATCAAATGGATGTGAAAAGTGCATTCCTCGATGGTAAGCTTGAGGAAGAAGTATATGTTGCTCAACCCCCAGGTTTTGAAGACCCTAAGCATCCTGACAAAGTCTTCAGACTAAACAAGGCCCTCTATGGCCTCAAGCAGGCCCCTCGGGCGTGGTACGACACTCTGCAGGAAGTCCTCATGAAGAAAGGCTTCAAACCCGGTTCACTTGACCCTACTCTTTTCACGATATCCTATGACAATGAACTGTTCATATGCCAAATATATGTTGATGATATTATCTTTGGATGTACTGACAAACGTTATAGTGATGAATTTGCCTATACGATGAGTGAAGAATATCAAATGTCTATGATGGGAGAGTTGAAATTCTTCTTAGGTCTTCAAATTCGTCAGCAAGACAATGGCATCTTCATCTCACAAGAGAAATACCTCAAAGATGTTCTGAGGAAATTCGACATGCAAGATTGCAAAGGCGTCAAAACTCCAATGCCTTCAAAAGGCCACCTCTACACTGATGAAAATGGTAAAGATTTCGATCAGAAGGTATGCCGCTCCATGATTGGCTCCTTATTGTATCTATGTGCATCTAGGCCTGATATAATGCTAAGTGTTTGCATGTGTGCTCGATTCCAAGCAACACCGAAGGAATCACACCATAAGGTTGTGAAACATATTCTTCGATACTTAGCTCACACACCAACACTTGGATTGTGGTATCCCAAGGGCTCAAATCTTCACCTTGTCGGATACTCTGATGCTGACTGTGCTGGAGATCGTGTGGATCACAAGTCAACCTCAGGCACATGTCATTTCCTCGGACGATCCTTAGTCTGTTGGTCATCGAAGAAGCAGAACTGCGTTTCACTCTCTACTGCAGAACCTGAGTACATTGCTGCTGGCTCGTGTTGTGCTCAGTTACTATGGATGAAGCAAACCCTCAAGGACTACGGCATCAAGCTGAAGAATGTGCCTCTTTACTACGACAACGAGAGTGCCATCAAGACTGCGTACAACCTAGTTCAACACTCCAAGACCAAGCACATCCATATTCGTCATCACTTTCTTCGAGATCATGTACTCAAGGGCGACATCTCCATCAATCACATTCCCACTGAAGAACAACTGGCCGATATCTTCACAAAGCCCTTGGATGAAAAGAGATTTTGCAAGTAGTGGTGTGAGCTAAATATCTTAGAATCTTCGAATGTTCTTTGATGAAGAACACACATCCTAACACTTATGCAAAATTGATGACTTAGATGTGCAACACACAAAGTAACGTTTTTTCTTCAATCAATGAAGAATAACTCTCTAAGTGTGAAGAAATTAACGAAGAATTTGATTCTCAGAACTCTACGACAATTGTACGCGGTGTCTGAAATCATCATTCTTATACGGTGGGTTACGCCACCAACCAAAAGTTGAAATTCTTCAAAATTGAGCATTTCGTTGTTTTTGCAAATTCTTCAAACTATCAAATTCCTCAAATTTGCAAATTCCTCAACTTTTTCAAATTCCTCAACTTTTCAAATTCTTCAAACTTTGAAACACATGTTCTTCATTGACTATACACACACACACACACACACACACACACACACACACACATATATATATATATATTTGAGTTTTCATTGTCCTCAACAGCATTCACTTATTGCTAATTCTTCAAGCTGATTTTCATCTAAGTGAATGTGATCGGACCCCTTTTCCCCTCTATGCTAAACTCAACCAAGTCTATTCACAAATTCTTCATAGGCGTTCTACTTTGAAACTCATTCAAAGTCTTCACTGTGTCCTTGACAGCTGAAGAATTTGCGAACGAAAACTTTGAAATCTTCACTACAAAAAATTTCGACATTTCCCGCTCAAACAGTTCCGATTCCCGTGCCTGGATAACCCACGATCCTCCATAATCTCCACTACCCAGATCGTGGGTGACACCTGTCGCGTGGAGAGCAAGGGTCAGGGGCAATCCTGTCCAAAATCTTCGGGCGGATCAGTTTTCACTTCCTCTATAAATGCCCCCTTTACATCAACTGTGCTTGGTTACTCCGCATCTCATCCCTCTCCCGAGCTCCAATCTAGTGTCGCCGCTAAAGTCATCGTCGCCGGTGAGGAAGAGCTTCACTGCCTCAACCTCGTCGTCGTCGTACTCGCACCGGCCACGAAAATCCTCATCTCACCGCCGCTGTAGCTGTCTCCCTCTGCCAAGCTAGGGCGTGGGAGATCTGAATGCACGAACTTCCTAATCTCATCTCTGAGTTCGTCGTGTTCTTCACCAGGGTAAATAAAAGTTACTTTTACTGCCCTTGTTTGATCCTCAAATGCTCTTTATATTCCTCAAAAGGTGTTTATATGTTATAAGTCCAACTCTCAAGCACCTTTCATCTCCTCATACTTGATGATTTTCCCTAAGTAATGATTTTCTTCAAGATTCCTCAATTGTGTGAATTCTCAAATTTGCACAACTCTGGAACCTAAGGCAAAGAACACTTAGTGAAATTCCTCAAGACAACCATGCTCAAATTCCTCACACCTGTTTTTTTGAAATTTTTGAGAACGCATATGACCCCTTCAAATTCCTCGCACCTATACTCTGTTCACAGGTACAACATGTCCGCTGATGAATCACTAGGTTCTCATCAACTTAACTCATTTGTAGCGCTACCTGAAGAAAAACTGTGTACCTCTTCAGAATCTTCAAGAGTTCATATTCCTCAAGTGAAGAAAATGTCTGATGGAAAGAAACATCAGAAAGGAGGGAAGAAGCCAGATGTGCACACTGCATTTGAGATCCCTAAGGATCTGTATGATGAATATTGCACACCTGACGAAGAAACACATGGTAAGGAGACGACCAAGCAGAGGAAGACCCGTCTGCAGAAGATTGAGAGGAGATGGGCCAAAGAATGGGGAGAATATCGTTATGTAACTCCAAAATACATGATGAAATTCGCTGTGAAACCACCTTGCAGTAGGCCTCCTCTTGCTCCAAACCAAATTGCTGATCCTACTAGCCTCAATACTGGTGAGGACTTTCCTGACATGTGGGAGAAGCAACAAGCCAAGTTGGCTAGGAAAGCCAAAGAGGCAGTGAAGAAATTCAACGAGGATTCTGCTGCTGCTGCCTCTGTCGGAGCTTCTGCTAGTGCTCCGAAGAAAATGGTAAAGAAACCTGCTCTAAAGATTGGTTCTTCAACATCAAAATCCTCAGTACAAATTCCTCAAGGTCAAAGGCCTCAGCCCAGAAAACCTTCTGCACCTAGAACTATTGCTGCTCAGTCATCTGCAACAGCTACAAAGTCCTCAACCCCAGTGCATCTGTCAACATGCAAAAGGACTGAGGGTTTCACCAAAGTTCCGAAGCTCACAGCAAGCCCCTCCACAACTGCAAAGTCTTCAACCAGTCCCTCTGTGCTTAAACTGAAGAAGACAGCCGGACGTGGTCAAAGACCAAGTCCTCACACCAGCAAGGCTCTGGTTACAGTCCCCTCAGATTCTTCAGAGGGTAATGATGAAGCTGATGATGAAGAATTGGTAGGAATCATCAGACAAAGTCAGCATAGGGCTGCTAGAGCAAAGGGGAGCTCTGTTCCTCTCATGTTGGATCCCAAGATGATCCTCAACTTCATCGACATATGGCATGAAGACCCAAGCACCCCACTTTCTTCCCTAAATCTGCCTCCTGAAGTGGATCATGTCCTCACTCACTTCATCTCCAAAGAACAATGGAAGAGAGAGCAAGCTCAGAGAGCTAAGAGGAACATGACTCGCAAAGAAAGTTTTTGCGCGAAAATGTGATGAATTTGACCCCAAATCAATTCGTCACAGTTCAGTCTGAGATTCGCTCTCTCTCTCTCTTTGGATCAACAGAAATATGATGCTGAATGGAAGGGCACCAAAGTCAGACTCGTCAGGGCTGCTCAAGCAGTCGTAAAGGATCACAACACCAGGGTTGCAGCTCGATCGCAACCACTAATGCCTCAGTCTGAAGAAATTGCTCGGACTATAGATGAAACTCCTTAGGCAGCTGATGAAAATGCTCAGCCTGATGAAACTGTTGTAGGAAATGCTTCTGCAGCAGGAGCAACTGCCAGTGCTGCTGAGGAAACTCAAACCACTGATGAACATGCCAGGGCAACCTCCAATGTTATGCCTGAAGAAACTGCTATGCCAACAGGTACTTCTGATGTACCTGAAAAATCTGATAGGCCAGCTGAAGAATCTGCTGTGCCTGAAGAAACTGAACCACCCAGGGCGGCTGCATCAGTCGTTCCTGAAGAAACTGCTACTGCTGAGGAAAATCCCCTCAAAAGAAAAGCATCAACTTTTGAAGCCCCTGTGTTGAAGAAGTTGAAAACTTTGACAAGTTCCTCAGCAACACCACTTGATGCAACTCCAATTTCCTCGGCACCAGCCTATGCTATTGTGCCAATCGAGGAAGCATATGACATTCCTCAAGAAGAAGAGAATCATTCGACTGCTTCCTCAGAGCCTCTTGATGAGGAAATTGTGATCGATGACACTGCATGAACCCCCAAGGTATCATTGCTCCAACTTCTAGTAACTGCTGAGGAAGCTGGCGAAGACATTGATGAAGACGTTGACATTGGTGACACCACTCCAGTCATCAATGATGAATATTGGGAATATGCACATCCCAATTCACCAATGGCAACTCCTCTGATGTTGATTCCTCAGTCACCTACACAGACTGAAGAAATACCTAAAGACTCTGAACACCTGTACCTTCCAGACCTTGAAGAAATTCCAGCTGCAACAGCTGAGGAAATCGATGCTCCGGCCACTGCTGAGGAACCAGCTCTTCAAATCACTCAGTCTGCTGTTCCTTCCATGCCAACGGAGATCAAGGGGCATACACGAACAAATCTTCAACCCAAGCCAAGACTGCCTTTCAAAGGCACTGTTCGTCCCAAATTCCTCAAGAGGAATTTCTTCAATGAACACTCATTCTTCTCTGGACCAAACCCCTATGACTCTGCAAGGGCTGGTCGCAATAGGTTCTGGACTGCCACTCAACTGAATTACTATGCTTCAGTCCTCTATGAGAAGAAGAAAGTCTTCGAGCACCATCAGATTCCTCACGCTGACATGGAAAGTCTTCCATCATTTACTCCTGTGCTTCAAGTTCTATATGATGCTGGACTTCTTCCATTTTGTGTTGACATCTACGATTGGAATGAGGAAATCATCCTTCAATTCTATGCCACGTTGCATATCAGCGGAGATTCCTCAGACATCAACTCTTGGATATTGGATTGGATGACTGGCACAACACACTTCACTGCTCAAGCCTCTGAATTTCTTCGGTGTGTCCCAGTCCAAATTCCCTCAGAAGAAACCCGCAAGTTGTTTGATGAACCTCCTCTACCCAATCAACTAATGAATGTGTTGATGAAGAAACTGCCGCATGGTCAGCCTCAACGAACAATCTTCTTGGTGAAGGACCTGCTATATGTTCCCAGGACTGTCTATCGTATATTGACAAACACACTATGTCCTCAGAAGGGCCACAACTCTGAAGAAGAAGAAGTTGAAGGAATCATGAAGAATGTGCTCCTCAATATCATACATGGTATTCCCATTAACTTACATGACTGCTTCATGAGGACTTTGGCTAGTGCAGCTGTCGCTCCATTTGAGCAGAAGCCATATGCACCATGGATTATGAAATTCATCAGGGATAAGTCCTTAGTGCACTACAAAGCTGATTTCCAGAATCACTTCAGTTTCCTGCCGCCCGTTGAAGTCATCAAGAGTACAATTTCATCAGTTGAAGGGAAAGGCAAGTCTGTTATTGATGAAGGAACACGTCCCCTGGATGGATAGTTTCGCAAAGCCGCTTCCTTCTCCACAAACGATGACACTGCCACACAAGACTCTGATGCAAAGGCCTCAGCTCCCAAAGAGTGTGCCCCTCGATTGATGACTGATCGCGAACTTCTTATAAGTCTTCATCAGAAGGTCGATCGCAATCATAAGTGGGTAAAGCATCAACTTGGGTATATTGTGCAGAATATGACTGTGACGCAGAACACTGTCAAGAGGAACCACTATTATGCTCATGAAAACCTCAAGCGCTCTTGGGTTGTGCTAAATCACTTCATGCCTTCTGAAGAATTGGATGAGCTGAACTTTGAAGAATATCTTGACTTCGCTCGTTGTCCTTAGAAGAAGTTCAAGAAAGTCCAAGTTCCTCTGATGGTCACCAGTTCATATTCTTCATCTCGCGAGCGCAATGAAGATGAAGACATTGAAGATACTGCTGCTGGCCCTGCATCAACAATTGACCCCGACAACGATGGCGCTCCTTCTTCACCAACAAGATGAAATTCCTCATGAGGCGTTAGTCGTCACTTTTTCTTCCCTTTTGGTCTTCAATGACAAAGGGGGAGAACATGTGAGTTAGTCTTCAAGCGGGTCTATATATTTATGGTCTATTTTTGTTTAAGTTACAACTCTCGCTCTTCTGAAGTTTTTGGTTATTGAGTTGTAAACTTAAGTCTCATGGTGGTCTGACACTTTTGAACTATTTCCTCACATGTTTATTTCCTCAAATACCTTAATGCATGCATGCTGAATTTTTTCAGACACCATTTTCCTCACGCATTTCAAATTCTTCATTTCATATATTCAAATGTGTGTATGAATTACAAGATATAGGGGGAGTTCTCCATGTTTTGAACCTACCATGTGCATTTGCAGTCCAAAGCAAATTCCTCAAATATGCACATCTTTAGGGGGAGTTCTTCTATATCTTGCAATCAAATTCCTCAAAATCTATACTTTCACTTCATATGTTTATCCCCGTTGAAAACTTAACCTATTTGTCATCAATCACCAAAAAGGGGGAGACTATTAGTGCATCTAGTGCCCCTTAGTGATTTTGGTGTATTGAAGACTTATAGGTTAAGGCACTAATGTGTTTGTGAGTGTACATAGGCTCTATAAGTCAATGAGGAGTTTGATATATTCGGAGATTATCGACCCCTAAAAATGTATGTCTTCAAGTGAAGACTTTGCTGAAGACTTTCTGAAGACTTTGGTGAAGACTTTGTGACGACTTTGAAAATGAAGAAGTTGGTGTGACCTTGAAGATATGAACGAGGAATATGAAGCGTGAAGACTTTATGTTTTCGTAGTTTCATTTCCTTTATTTGAGTCATAGGAAACACCGTACTGTTAAAGGGGGCCGAGGTAATACTAAGGCAAATTTCCAACTGATGCTCAACTCCAAAATCCTCAACCCATACAATCCTTTGAGTGAAGCCTTTGGAAATCTCTTACGGTTCAGACAAGTTCTTCAGTGACAGAGACGAAGTTCTTCTGGTCTCTGAGGAAATTGATCAGACTGAGGAGTTAGGATTTCGCCAGTGTGAATTGTCTACAAGTGAGGAACATGATAAGCTGAAGACTTTCATGGTTCGAAATGCCGACCGTTGTTGTGCTTAGCGCCAGCTGTCCCCAATCATTCTTATCCACATAACGGTCATATCATTGGGGGCATTTATGTTTTATCATGTCAGGTTGCATCCTGGCTATAAATATCCAACCCCCCACAACCACTAGCTGGTTACCTACTCCGAGAGAGAACTAACACTTGTCATTTGAGAGCAACCCATCCTCTGAGGACTTTGAGAGAAAATCATCAATGAGGAAAAACCTCACAACCAAACCACAAAACCCATAGTGATTGAGCATCACTGAAGAAATTCCTGTGTGGAACCGACGCTTGTTATCTTTGAGGACTATGTATCCTCCAGACGGTTAGGCGTCTTGGTCTAGTGCTCCTGCAGTCAATTGGGGACCACAAAGTGACCTTGGTCTAGAGCATCCAACAGTAAATTGCAGATCGCCGGGTGACCAGTTTGTGAGGGTTTTGGAAGTCTACCCTGAAGACTTACCACGAGTGTTGGGCGAGGACTATGTGACCTTAGCTCAAGGAGAATACGGTAAGGACTGTGTGTCCTGGGACTGTGTGTCCTCTGGTTTAAATACCAGGCCGCTCCAAACCAGACGTACGACTATCACAACAGTTGGAACTGGGTCATCAAACCATTGTCTTCATCGAGCTACCTGGTTCTATTTCCTCAACCTCCTTATTCCTCATAAACCTGTTGATGAAATTGATTATTACTGTTTGAAGAATTTGACTGAAGACTTTCACAAATTCCTCACCTCAAATTCTTCAAGTTGCCTTGTTCATCACTGCTTATCCTTTATCACGCTACTCTCTATTTGTGCATGTTTCATTTCATCATGAAGGCTATACTATTACTATGTTCCTCATGCACTTGACTACTTATTCCGCTGCTAGTTATTCATCACATTTCAAATTCCTCAAAGTTGAAGTTCCTCAAGTGATGAATTTGTAAAAATCGCCTATTCACCCCCCTAGTCGATATAACGCACTTTCAATTTGTTTCCTTGCCCATTATCATAGCTAAAGGATATAAGGAGCACACCTTTCTACCCACCAAATGGCTCTGAAGGGTCATCCTTTAGAATGGGTACCAAACTAGAAGCCTACTTAGAACAGTTTGTGCCAGAGTGCAACTTATCTTTGGTGAGTCATGTCGAACCCATGGCCCATATTTTTTGTTTTAAATTGTCAATAATTGCACAACTTGTAAGTTTTCAAACTGATTCAACATATAAGTTAACATATATAGGAAACAGGTACATGGGCTCGCTGCATTAGGATATAACTACCCCTACTCAATCATTATAGGTCTCCTACCTCAAATAGTGTCGTGGTTTTGTCACGGCAGATGTCCGGGTTACCAGACTTGAGTTCAGAGCCATCGCCATGGTAGTGGACTCAAAGGGGTTGATCGAGACGAAGGACACGAGTTTACCCAGGTTCGGCCCCTCAAGTCGAGGTAAAAGCCTACGTCCTGCTTGTGTTGTTATTGCTTGTTGTATCGATTACAAGGGGCTAGGAGCTTGACCTAGTTTTCGATCACTTGCCTCTAAGCCGCCCCGACTCTGCCTTTATATAGGAGGTCAGAACCGTCGGGTCTTACAATTGTACAGTCGGATCATGTTTACATCTCCGAATCTATCTCTATCTTACTAGCCAAGACCATCCTTTGGAAGGTCTTGCGCATCCGGGTCTCTGTCGTCCGGCCCGCATCAAGAGCCGCCAATCATCTTTGGGCCTCCAGCTGATACATGTCTTCGTGGGCCGGCTCATAACCAATGCTATCAACCGGAACCTTCCAGTCGGGTCATATCACGGGGTTATATCCCCAACATTAGCCCCCAGGCTGAAGTGAGCCAGCTCATTTCATCCGTCTCTTGCAATTGTCTGAGAGTCACCAGAAATGACCCGGCATGACGTCACAGATATGCTGACGTATCACCAAATCTCTCACATTTAACCGTTTACCGAAAATCGAGGCGTTCGTTCGGCAAAACCGGCATTGATGCCTGGGAACCCGCACCGTTTCCCTGTTTAAATAGGACCCACATGGGTCAAACCAGTGCATTCTCGCTCGTGCGCCTCTTCTTCTTCTTCCTGTCGCCCGTCCGTCGCTTTAGCTCGTCCACCCCGCTCCGGCGCCGCCGCTCGTCCGTCTCCAACTCAGGCCGCTGCATCAACCTGTTTGCGCCAGAATCTCGCCCGCCGCCGTCTCCGCCTCCGGTAAGTACCTCTTCCCGTAGCTTTAGATCGGTAGCAAATAGGGTTTCCGCCGGCAGACCTGCGCCGCGTGCTTCATTCTCCGGCACGGCCGCACGGCCAAGCTTCGGGGCCCGCCACGCATCTTTTTAGGCTGCAGTGTCATCGCCGCCACTGTACATGGCTCGCCCGGGCGCAATGTGCGGTCGGTTAAAGCGGTAGGTCGGTTTTTCATCTTCACTGTTCTTGGCTTAGGTTGACGTAGGACTCCTTTTTCCGCTTCGGTAGATCCAAAATTTTAGTAACAGTTTGTGAAACCTGTTTGTCCGGGCCTTGACTGACTTCCGGCTCTTCTGTGCATAGTGAGCCGCTAGACTCCCTCCGGCTCTTTATCAGCCGGGCCTTTCAAGGCTTAATCTTTTAGAACCCTGTAATTTGTAAGCTGCTGTAGCTATATGCTCTTGTTTGACTAGTCACCATTTTCTTTTTGCACAGTACTTCTAAGCCACCAATATGACACGCGCCACCAATTCCTGCAATTGGGTCGGCTCTTGCGTGACCGAAGAATACCTGTCTGACCTCGTAGCCGCTGGCACCCTTCCTCCAAAGGAAGTGATCAACTGGCGGGTTCCCGGTGACGAGACCCGCCCCGCACCAAATAAAGGTGAGGTCATAGTCTTTACGGATCACATCGAGCGGGGATTCGTACCACCCGGGTCAAAGTTTTTCCGTGACATTCTCCATCTGTACAAGCTGCATCCCCAAGACCTGGCACCAAATTCAGTGTCCAACATTTGCCATTTCCAAGTCCTCTGTGAGGCATATCTTCAATCCAGACCATCAGTCGGATTCTTCCGTGAGTTCTTCTACGCCAACCGGCAGACAGAATACAAGAGCGGGCCAAGTCTAGAACTCGGGGGAATCACCATCCAGCGCCGAAGGGGTATCACCTTTCCGGCTATTCAGATGCCTAGCCACCCGAAGGATTGGAACAAGACGTGGTTCTATTGCAAAGACACGTCTCCGGACTCAGAACATCGTCTGCCGGGTTATCGTCCTTCCCGGCTCTCAACCGACACTTCACTGCCCGACCGGTTCTCAGCTGCCGATCGTGCTAGATATGAGAAGCCCCACGCCAGAGTGAAGGCCCATCTGGCCAACGGCCTTATTGGAACGGACCTTATCCGCTGCTGGGTACAATGGCGGATCATGCCTCTGAGCCGCCGTAACCGGCTCATGTATGAATATCCAGGATTTTACGATAGCGAACTGTGCTTCAGCACCACCACTTTGCCTGAGGATGACATCTGTATGACCGTCCGAAGTCTTGTGCACGAGACCTCCGGCTCATGCAGCACCATCGGCCTAGTGCCCTTCTGCGCGACCAACCCGGCGCCTCTTGTAAGTATTTTTTATCTTGCCTCCGCTGTAGTATATTTATATACTCCTTTTCAAAACTTGATATTCTTCCTCCGGCTCAATTTATACAGGCTGACTCCAATTTCTGGAAGAAGGAATACGTTCCTCTTCCGAAGACAACCAAGAAGAAAGTCGCCACCAAGAAACCAAAGAAGGCAGCTCCTCAAGAGAACTGGTTCGAACACCCGACTTCTTTAGAGTCGGAGGTAAGATCCTTGAATTTTACTTACTTGACTTTTTGTCTTGCTGGCTCTTTAATAATATCTTTCCATGTCTCACAGGACGAAGTAGAAACCAGTCACGCCAACGCTCCTGAGGTAACTTGCATGTATTCCGACTCAGAATATTTCTTCTGAAAGCCGCGGCGGGTTGTTAGAAAGCTTCCTCTATCTCACCCTCTCGCTCATCCGGCTCTTGATTTCATTTCAAAAACAGCAAGCTGAACGACGTCAGACCCGGAGCGCCGGCTCTATAGAGCTTGCACCGGGACTACCAAATTCGCCAGCTCCTATGAAGCGGCCTGCAGAGGTTAATATCCTTACTTCCCTTTTTCGTTTCTCTTCATGTCCGAATGTCTTATCATTTCCGTGTCTTTTTCAGAAAACACCCTCATTGGGCGACTCTTCAGCCTCAGTCATACCTCCACCAAAGATTAATCCTCTATAAGCGTTAAAATATCCAGATGTCTTGATGAAATACCAATCTCCTTTAAATGCTAACCCTTTACTTTGCAGTGCTCAGGCAAAACGCCGCAAGACCCATCAACCTTCCTCCAGCCCTGTCGTTGACAATCAAGAGCCTGAACAGCCGGCCCCAGCTCAACCGAATATTGAACAGCCGGAGGAAACTCCAGCGGAAGAAGAAATTCCACCAGCGGCTTCTATTGAGCCGGCGGCAGATGAGGTTATGAAGGAGAACTCCCCAGCTGCTCCATCAAGGCCGGTTACACCCGCCAGGACCCCGGCGACTCCGGATGTTATCATCACCGGGTCCGCTCAAAAACCTCCTTCACCAGCACATGTCTTAACCCGGCATACGGAGCCGTATGAAGCTTCGCAGAAACTTGAGTTTGACTCGTCGTACAACACAATGACAGCCAAAGAACTCCACTCCGGCTATATGAACCGGGTCAACACCAACCGAGACTTGGAACTCCGGCTGGTCAGCATGATGAAGGTAAAATATGAGGTATGTTACCTTTCTTCAGCCATAACCTTCCCCAGCCCCCAAGGGCCGGATTTAATCTAACATAGAGTTGAATTCGGGTATTGTTTCGAAGGTTATGTAGAAAACACTTTGCTTTAAATACTGTCAACACTTGCGTACTGCCAACTGTAGCCCCCAAGGGCCGGATCAAATTTATTTGAACCGGAACTTTTGAGATTAGAAAAGAACCATAGTGTAGCCCCCAAGTTCCGGGTCAATTTCTAGGAAGATGAGCCGGAACTGTAGATGTAAACAGATCAAATATACATTAGCCCCCAAGTGTCAAATATATTGCCGGCAATCTGTTTGAGACTTGTAGAACTTGAACTGTGAACCCTTATGCCTATGAATACTCTTGTTGCTGAAATAGCTTATACTTTGCCTTTACTATGCACAGGACGCTCTTAACACAGCCGGCTCTCAGCTGGCGGATCTCAAAATCAACTTGGCGGCTCAACAGGAAGCACGAAACCTTGCTGACGAGAGATGCTGGCTCTTAGCCGAAGAAGTAGCCAAGATCACCGCCGAGCTAACAACATTGAAAGAAACGGCTGAGTCGGAGAAAGCTGCACTGATCAAACGGGCAGATGATGCCGATCAGCGGCTCATTGCCGTTGCTGATGTGCTCCAAGGGCTCAAAAGGCACATCGCTAAGATGTCTGCCGCCTTATTTGGTAAGTCCATCGTTCCTGTACTCCTTGCTTAATTTCTTTTATGAAACAACTGACGACTGGCATGTTTCTTCCGGCTTATAAAGGACCTTTGAGCCGGCAACTTGCAGACGACAGCATCCTGTCACTGAAAGCCGTATATACATTCACGGAGCAGCTGTATTGTGGAGCAATGTTCACCATCAAAAGCATACAATATAAGGAGAAGAATCCCAAGGCCCTGAAAGGGGTATTAGAGCTGTTCTCGACGGTGCCCAAGCAAATCCAAGAATTGAAGAAGTCGGCTTTCCGCTCTGGAGCCGTCGCGGGCTTGAGCCAGGCCATGGCCTTCGCGCCGGATCTCACACCAGATGAGATGATCGGTGGATATCCTTCGAAGAAGGTGGAAGGCTCAGAATTCTCCGACGAAGACTATTTCAAAGTCGTCAAGGACTCCCTCTATCTAGCGTCTGTAATGGTTGATGAAGCAGAGGATGACTTGAAGAACTACCAAGCAGCATACGACCAGGAAGATAAACGGATCCGCGGGCCGCTTTACGAGTGTAAAGACCTAACACCCGCCCGAAGCAGAGATCTCTTCCCTGGTGAGTTTAACGTCGCGCCTTTCTTTGAAGGGTCATTTGCTGCCGTCTCTAAATGCAACTGGGAACTCGACAATCTTCAGATCCGAACCGCGGAAGATCCGGAGCGGGATGAGCCGGCCGAGTGACCGAACCTTGTAATAGTTAGAGCAAGTATTGGCTCTTGTAATCATCCGCCCATGGTGTTTTGAAACTTCATCAGAAACATCATTTGTTCCCTCTAAGAACATCTTTTGTAACAGCCTTTTGACATCTGAATACACTGGCCGGCGGTTTACTTTATAGTCAATCATCTTTCTCAGCTCTTTGCTTCCAGCTCTATTGGCAAATAACCTCCATGAACAAATGTGGCTGCTGATAAACCAAGGTGTAATTTGTCCGAGACGTCTGTCCTTCACCCGAAGTTATTAGACCCGGGACATTTACTCCATCAACCGGAGCAGCATGACTTCCCGTTTCTTATAATGAAATGCCATGGAAGAGCCGGCTGCCATAAGGTAAGGTAAGCTATACCTGACGGTAGGAAGCCTCTATGTGACAACGACGACTGTTGACAACTGTAAAGCGGCCTACAGCCGGCTGCATGAGGGGTGATGTAAATTGTACCATGATGGTAAAAAACCTCCTTTTAACAGCAAATACTTTATCCATTGTATTCCAACACCGGTTGTCAATAGGTTTATGTAAGCTATACCAAAGGTAAGAAGCCTCTACTAACAACCGCAGCTCAAGAAAGCCTGCTGTTGGAGGGTGATGTAAGCTATACCCAAAGGCAAGAAGCCTCCTCCAATCAACCAATGTTGAATAGGGCCGGCTGCCGATGGTATTATGTAAGCTATACCTTATGGTAAGAAGCATCCATTCGACAGCCACGACTAGTAATTGTACTAGCCGGCTGCGTGAAGGGCTTATGTAAGCTATACCCGAGGGCAAGAAGCCTCCTTCCGCAACTATTTTTGGCGTAAACGCCGGTTGTTAGGGTGAGATAAGCGAACCCGTCGGTAAGAAGCCCCCTTCGACAACCGCGGTTAATAAGTAACCGGAAGTGGCATAAAGCCGACCATTAGGGTGAGATAAGCGATACCCGTCGGTAAGAAGCCCCCTTCGATGGCCGCAGTTGATAAGCAACTGGAATTTGATGTACATGATGTTTCCTTAGGGGAATTTTTTAAGCTATACCAAAGGTAGGAAGCCTCCATCAACAATAGCGCTTAATGTACTCAAACTAGGCATAAAGCCAATTGCGCATCATACCAGTTCAGGGTCTCTAAACCGAGATTGGCCGTCAACTCTGTGAGCCGGATCAGGGTCTCTAAGGCGAGATTGACTGATAAGAGCTTAACTTTTAACTTACAACAGTTCAGGGTCTCTAAAGCGAGATTGGCCGTCAACTCTGTGAACCGGCTCAGGGTCTCTAAAGCGAGATTGACTGGAATACTTTTAACAGGTCACTTTAATTGGTTCAGGATCTCCAAAGGAGATTAACCGGCAAGACCTTGGCGGGTCAAAGAACCACAGGAACTGCAAACTTGCTGGTAGTGAAGAATTTCATCCTGAGATCATAAAAATACCCATAATAGTCGGGTCTCCAATCTTTGGTAGTAGTACTACTCTATGATATGCATAATGATAATGGATCTGCATCATCTCTTAAGTATAGTATGGCCGCAAGTGTGCCACGTTCCATGGCCGTAAAGTTTCCTGACTTGCCGTGTCCGACTCATCACGAATATCAATGAGATAGTATGACCCGTTGTTAAGGTTTCTGCTAACCACAAAGGGCCCTTCCCACGGCGGAGAGAGTTTATGCATCCCAGTTTGGTCTTGAATAAGCCGGAGCACCAGGTCACCTTCCTGGAACGTCCGGGTCTTCACCCTGCGGCTATGATAGCGTCGTAGGTCTTGCTGCTAAATTGTTGATCTAGTCGCTGCTAACTCTCGTGCTTCGTCCAAGGCATCTAACGCATCTTGACGTGCCAAATCATTGTCCGTCTCAACATAAGCCGCCACCCTTGGTGAATCATGCCGGATGTCACTGGGTAGAACCGCCTCAGCCCCGTAGACCATGAAAAAAGGTGTAAAACCTATAGACCTGTTAGGTGTAGTCCGGATGCTCCATAAGACGGAAGGCAACTCATCAACCCAACACCTGGCTGTCCGTTTCAAAGGTACCATGAGCCGGGGTTTAACCCCTCGCAGGATTTCCTGATTAGCCCGCTCATCCTAGCCATTGGACTGTGGATGTGCCACGGCTGAAACATCAAGCCGGATATGCTCCTTCTCACAGAACACCTTCATAGCCCCCTTGGACAAATTTTTACCATTATCAGTGATAATACTGTGTGGATAGCGAAAACGATAGATCAATTTCCTGACAAACTCAACCGCTGTAGCTGCATCACACTTGCTTACTGGCTCAGCCTCAACCCACTTGGTAAACTTATCAACCGCCACCAAGAGGTGCGTTTTCTTATCTTTGGACCTCTTGAAGGGTCCCACCATATCAAGCCCCCAGACCGCAAACGGCCAAGTGATAGGTATCATCCTCAACTCTTGAGCCGGAACATGAGCACGTCGGCCAAATTTCTGACAAGCGTCACACTTACGAACCAGATCCTCTGCATCCTTGTGAGCCGTCGACCAAAAAAATCCATGCCGAAAAGCTTTAGCCACTAAAGATCTTGACCCGGCATGATGTCCACAGTCGCCAGCATGAATTTCATTTAAGATCTGCTGGCCCTCTTCTGGTGACACACAGCGTTGGAAGACACCTGTCACACTGCATTTGTGTAACTCACCGTTGATAATTGTCATGGATTTAGAACGGCGGATGATCTCCCGAGCCCGGCTCTCATCATCCGGCAACTCGCCGCGCGTCAAGTATGCTAAATAAGGAGTAGTCCAATCCAGAATAACATGTAGAGCCGCCACTAGAGCCGTCTCCGGGTCAGGAATTGCCAGCTCCTCCTCAGAAGGCATCTTGACAGTCGGATGATATAACACGTCAAGAAAAACATTAGGTGGCACCGGCTTACGCTGAGATCCGAGTCGTGATAATGCATCAGCCGCCTTGTTCCGCCGACGATCAATATGATCCACCTGATACCCTTTGAAATAACCTGCAACAACATCAACCGCCCGTCGATAAGCCGCCATTCGTGGGTTCTTAGAATCCCAAGTACCTGAAACTTGCTGAGCCACAAGGTCTGAGTCACCCAGGCATCTAACCCGGCTTAAATTCATCTCTTTAGCGACTCTCAAACCATGGAGCAAAGCTTCATACTCAGCAGCATTATTAGTACAGGGGAACATCAACCGGAGCACATAACAAAACTTATCGCCTTTCGGGGAGGTGAGAACCACACCGGCACCAGACCCCTCAAGCTGTTTAGACTCGTCAAAATGTATAGTCCAGTATGTGTTGTTCGGCTTCTCTTCAGGCGCCTGGCACTCTGTCCAATCATTTATGAAATCCACCAAGGCCTGAGACTTAATTGCTGTACGAGGGGTGTAACTGATGTTAAGAGGCCCCAACTCTAAAGCCCACTTGGCAATTCTTCCCGTGGCCTCTCTGTTCTGAATAATATCCCCCAACGGGGCAGAGCTTACTATAGTTATCGGATGGCCCAAAAAGTAGTGCTTCAACTTACGATTAGCCATAAAGACCCCGTATACTAGCTTCTGCCAATGCGGATATCGTTGCTTGGACTCACCCAAGACCTCACTGATGTAGTAAACAAGCCTCTGAATGGGATACTCTTTCCCTGCTTCCTTACGTTCAACAACAATCGCCACACTGACCGCCCGGCTGTTAGCCGCTACATATAGGAGTAGCGGCTCTTTCTCAGCCGGAGCGGCTAATACTGGCGGCTTAGTCAATTGCTTCTTAAGAGCTTCCAGCGCCTCTGCGGCTGCCTTGCTCCATTGAAACTTGTTTGCCTTCTTCATCATCTGATACAAGGGGATGGCTTTCTCCCCAAGCCGGCTTATGAACCGGCTCAGCGCCGCAATCCGGCCTGCAATACGCTGAACGTCATTGATGCATGTCGGCTCTCGCAAAGAGGTGATAGCCTTGATTTTATTCGGGTTAGCCTCGATGCCACGCTTAGAAACCAAGAACCCCAAAAGCTTTCCTGTAGGGACACCAAAGACACATTTTGCCGGGTTAAGCATCATTTTGTACACCCAGAGATTGTCAAAAGTTTCCTTTAGGTCCTTCAAGAGGGTTTCCTTCTTCCTAGACTTCACCACTATGTCATCCACATAAGCATGAACATGACGACCAATCTGGCTGTGGAGACAGTTCTGCACACATCGCTGGTAAGTCGCCTGGGCACTCTTGAGCCCAAAAGGCATGGAGACGTAGCAGAACGCCCCAAAAGGTGTGATAAACGATGTCTTTTCCTGGTTCTTGACTGCCATTTTGATCTGATGATACCCTGAATAAGCATCCAAAAAACACAAATTCTCACAACCGGCTGTTGCATCAATGATCTGATCAATGCGAGGGAGTGCGAAGGGATCAGCCGGACAAGCCTTGTTGAGGTCCGTGTAATCTATGCACATACGCCACGTACTATTCTTTTTAAACACCAATATTGGATTAGCCAACCATTCTGGGTGAAAAACTTCAACTATGAACCCAGCGGCTAAGAGCCGGGCAACCTCTTCCCCAATAGCCTTGCGCCTCTCCTCATTGAACCGCCGCAGGAACTGCTTGATCGGCTTAAACTTCGGATTTATATTGAGATTGTACTCAGCGAACTCTCTCGGTACACCCGGCATGTCAGAAGGTTTACATGCAAAGATGTCCCGATTCTCACGGATGAATTCGATGAGCGCGCTTTCCTATTTGGGATCCATGTGAGCCCCGATGGTGAACTGCTTGGATGAGTCGCCCGGAGTGAAGTCCACTGTTTTAGTATCATCCGCTGAAAACTTGAGTGGCGACTCTGCCTCTGTATTTGGTTTCTTCAACGGGGTCATGTCCTTCGGGTCAACGTTCTCCTTATAAAACTTCAGCTCCTCTTGTGCACAGCTAGCCTCAGCATAAGCCGCATCACCTTCCTCGCACTCGAGAGCCGTTTTTCGATTGCCATGAACCGTAATCGTGCCATTTAGGCCGGGCATCTTAAGCTGCAAATAAACATAACAAGGCCTAGCCATGAACTTGGCGTAAGCCGGCCGCCCGAACAACGCATTATAAGGGCTCTTGATCTTGACCACCTCGAACCATAAGGTCTCCACCCTGTAATTATATTCATCGCCGAAAGCCACCTCCAAAGAGATTTTTCCCACCGGGTATGCCGACTTACCAGGCACCACGCCATGAAACACAGTGGAAGAAGTTTTGAGATCTTTGTCTAACAACTTCATCCGCCGGAAGGTGTCATAATACAAGATATTGATACTGCTACCTCCGTCCATGAGCACTTTGTTTACTCCATAACCATGTATCTGAGGGGCCACCACCAGAGCAAGTCGGCCCGGGTCATCCACCCGTGGTGGGTGATCTTGCCTGCTCCACGTTATGTCATACTCTGACCACGGCAGGTATCGTGAGAGAGCTGGCGCGATTGTATTAACTGCTCGCCTCCATAGCTTCTCATCTCGCTTGCTATTACCAGTCGTAAACACACGATACTGCCCCGAACTGAGCTGCTTCGGGTTACTCTGGAATCTAGATTGATTGCGCTGCTGCTGGTTATTATCGTTGTTGTTGCCAGGATGTTGTTGATGCTGCTGATTATTGTGTTGGTGTTGACCCGGTTGACCTGCTCCTGAGCCGCCAGCACCAAAGCCGGCACCTGACCCGCCGTTGCCTGAACCGCCAGGCCCTGATCCGCCAGTCGGCCCACCGCCTTGATTATGAGGTGGTTGAAAGTGTTGATTCTTAAATCTATGCATGATAAAACAATCGCCCCACGCATGCGTTGCTGGTTTATCAGGTGTGCTGTGCTCTAGGCAGGGTTTCCTCAGCACCACTTCCAAATTGAAAGGGGGCCTGTTATCCCGCTGGTACGGCTTGTAACGCCCATTCCCCTTAGGAACATTTCGGCCCTGTGTTAGCATTTGCCACCAGCTCTGACCCGCCGCCAGCGTTCCTCTGTCTGCTTTGATTCCCATTGTTCCCAAAACTCTTGCCTTGGTTGTTCTTCTTTCCCTGATTCGACTTCTCCTCATCCGAACCCGGATCTTTGGTGTTGTCTAAGTCGGCGTACTTCGTTAGAGCCGTCATGAGCTCTCCCATGTCTTGACACGTACGTTTAAGCCAGCCAAGCTTCTGCTTTAGTGGAATGAAATGACAATTCTTCTCCAGAATGAGCACCGCTTGAGCCACCGTGATCTGTTCTGACGAGTGAATGATGGTCGACACCCGCCGAACCCAATGATGAGCCGACTCATTCTCCTGCTGAACGCAATGATCCAAATCCACAATGGTCATAGGTTGCTTGCAAGTCCCTTGGAAATTTTTGATGAACTTTGCCCTCAATTCGGCCCAAGAGCTTATAGTGTTGGGTGGTAAGCCCTTTAACCATGTGCGAGCTGGACCCTCGAGCATCATGATAAAATATTTTGCAAAAACAGCCTCACTGACGTCTAGCATCTCCATAGCTAGCTCATAGCTTTCGACCCAAGCCTCGGGAGGGAGATTCGCCGTGTAATTTGGAACCTTTCGAGGCCCCTTGAAATCCTTTGGCAACCTCTCGCTCCGTAGAGCCGGAGTTAAACATGGAACTCCCGCGGCTCTGGCGCTACCAACCGCTCCGGCCTCTGTCAACACTGAGGGCCCAAGACCCGGGGGAACTATTGCTGCCTCTTGTTCTCGCCTGTTTCTTGCCCGGTCCACCAGGGCCGGCGTGTCTAGCGCCGCGCGTCCCCTTTGCCCATGATACGGGCCACTGCTTGAAGCCACCGGCGACTCATAGGGCCGGCTGAAACTTCGACTATGGAGAGGGGTGGAGTGGATCCGGATCCGGCTGTGAGTATATTTCTCTTGTTGAGCCACGGCCATCTGTAAATATCCGATAGCGTTCCTCTACTCCTCCGCAAAGGGTGCCTCATCTGGGATAGGGATCGTTCCAAGCCGGATGGCTGCTGCTACCATGTTCTCGGTCAGGTTAGAATAATGACCCGCCGGTGTCGTAAACCCTCCGGGTGGGGCCATGTGAGTCGCTGCTCGCCCTTCCCCAGGGGCAGCCGCCACTCTCCCAGAGCCGGGGGTGTTGAAGAGATTCCTTGCCTCATAGCGCTCCGGCAGACGAGATTGATGCCTCCTGCGGTGCACAGCCGCCGCTGAAACCTGTTCCAGCCCCAAACGGAAAGCGTCGGCCTTGAGCCGTGTTGCCTCTGCCTCCATCTGGGAGTTTAAATCAGTTAGCCTCTGACGCTCCTCGGCCATCCGGCCCTTGATCCTCGCGATCTCTACGTTACGAGCCACCTGATTATCCGGTGTGACCTCTGTAGCTAACAAAGCCTCAAGCTCATCCATCAATTCCACAAGGCCCTGAGCTGGCGGCTGGGGAGGGTTAGCTTCCGACCCGGCCACCCCTGGCCCTGCCATGAATACTGCCGCGTGAGACGGCTGCTCCGGCTCATCTGATTCACCGTGCTCTGACTCAGGGCGGGTGTCACCATAGCCCCCAAGGCCACCATTGCTGAGCTGGTACACGGATTCAGTTTCCCCACTTGACGACTCATCATCGGAGTGTACGAGAGTCCCTTGGCATCCGGATGCTTCCAGGTCCATCCCTTGAGTGAAGCCCACGAAGACATGCTCCTGAACCGGGTTAACACGGGCAGGGCCTACCTGACGTGCGGGCTGGAGACACCGAGCCGGCTCGACGATGTTGGTGCAGACGTCCGGCCCGGGTGTAGATCCGTTGATTTTCCCGATGAACACCTGGATCCCGCCGAACGGAACCCTAAAACCATACTCCACGGAAGCAGCACCAAGCCCCCAGCCGGCGTCGTCGATGTAGAACCGGCCGCGGCGACTCTTGCTTATCCTCCCAACTACGTATCCTTCGAGCTCTGGAAGGGAGCCCTTTGAGAACTCAACACCACCGAACGCGTGCCCCACGGTGGGCGCCAACTGTCGTGGTTTTGTCACGGCAGATGTTCGGGTTACCAGACTTGAGTTCGGAGCCATCGCCATGGTAGTGGACTCAAAGGGGTTGATCGAGACGAAGGACATGAGTTTACCTAGGTTCGGCCCCTCAAGTCGAGGTAAAAGCCTACGTCCTGCTTGTGTTGTTATTGCTTGTTGTATCGATTACAGGGGGCTAGAAGCTTGACCTAGTTTTCGATCACTTGCCTCTAAGCCGCCCCGACTCTGCCTTTATATAGGAGGTCAGAACCGTCGGATCTTACAATTGTACAGTCGGATCATGTTCACATCTCCGAATCTATCTCTATCTTACTAGCCAAGACCATCCTTTGGAAGGTCTTGCGCATCCGGGTCTCTGTCGTCCGGCCCGCATCAAGAGCCGCCAACCATCTTTGGGCCTCTAGCTGATACATGTCTTCGTGGGCCGGCTCATAACCAATGCTATCAACCAGAACCTTCCAGCCGGGTCATATCACGGGGTTATATCCCCAACAAATAGGTTACATGTTGGTCGTGCTTTCTACAGCAGGTTTCATTTGTGTTACATGTACCTCCTACCTACAGTAGGTTAGTTGTGCTGCTTGAGAACCAACAGTAGGTAGTTTCTGGTTCTATGATGGTTATAGCCCTTCCTCACACGATAAATTAGTTGTGCTTTGTACAGTAGGCTAGTTGTGTTACCCAACAGCAGTCCAGTTGTGATTATGTGATTATTATAACTGTGATTCTTGGATAGGACATGTGTGATTACTCGTCTCCTTCATGCAGTAGTCTAACTATGCTTCCTGCGGTCCAGCATTCCATAGAGATTTTTGCATGTTATTAGTCATTTAATGGTATATTAATATCAGATGTTGTTTTTTATGTATCGTTTGTAGTCTAAAGCTGATATTGGCAAAATCATTAACGACATGTAAACAAAAAAATTCTCTGTGATTCAACCCGTCATTGAGCAGAAACTGGAAAAGGTTCTTTCTCTTGGTAGGGAATTTGGTGTGCAGGAAGTCAAACGAACTGACCGCGGCATATATTGTAACTTGCAGAAAGATGAATTCAACGGAGAAGAAACCTTTTCATCACTTCCATCCACTTTTCCATCACTTCCTTATTACCACAAAGAAAATCCTCAAAGATCTTGTAGCAGTGGCTCAAGCAATTTTGCACGTGCCTCATCATACTCGATGGATAATCTAAATGGTTGTTGCGGTACTCCCGTGTCACCCTCCCAAAACCCGTATGATAAGGAACAGTTCAATACCCAGCTATCCTTACAACGTCAAACATCAACCGAGCTTAAATTGCGCTTGGAGGTGAATTAGATAGACCTCAAGACCAATGACTTGGATGCCATTGCTAGGTCACATCTGGAAATTTTGAGACACTTTTATAATACCTGCCTTGATGGGATACTTGGTCATGAACATTTCGTGTCAACATTTGACGTGTTGGATGAGAACAGAGGAATGATAATAACTGGCGAAAATTCATCCGAAAACACCGCACCCACTGCAACCAACATCTGTATAGCTTCCACAGAACGCAAACATGAAATCACAGAACCAACACAATCAAGCAAAGTTACTGCTGCTGAAGCTCACACCTCAGATTGTATATGAGAAACAGCTAAACACCATCGCTCCATTGACAAGTGAGACTATTGAGCAGCCTACTTCTCTAATTATTCAAATGCGAGACATTATTGCACCTTCCAACGGCGATGACACAACTGTTGAAAATTTTCCAACAAGCCCAGAGAAGCTCATTGTTCCGAAGTTGTAACCAAGATAGACACTGCTACCGACAAATGTTCTTCTCCCACCATGAAAGCCCAGGTCAATGCTACTAGCAATTTGAGTGATGAGAACACGGTTGGTGGGTCAAAATCATATGAATTTGCATTAGACTCCAAGTTCAGCCACACGCCCACTAATACAGCAATTGTCCCTTGCGGTTCCGCCAACGCTTCTGGAATTGAACTGGTGAGCATGCTCAACAAAAAAAACTTGCATCCACTAGTGATGCTCCATCCATTGTTGTCACTTTTAACAACACAACCAAAGATGCCACTGTAGAAATAGGGGCACCAACTACCAAGAATCCAACTAAAAGTGTGAGCGCTAAAGTCTTCATTAGCCAGCATGTAAAGCAGGCCAATGAACGAATCACAGTTGACAAGAGACCCTCACTGATGATGCCCAATGCAGCAAATGGGGCCACGTCGCCAAGGAAGAAAAGAGTTAGGATAATAGAGCCTTTAGTACAGTCACCTGAAGATCTTTCCAAGAAGCAACAACTTGTTGGCAACCAAAAAGCCTTGCATGATGTTGCATTCACTGAAGATGATAACACATGGTCTGGCCCAGCAACATATGAAGAAATTGACAAGGCAACAAAAGGACAGAAGAGGCCATCTAACTCTAAGCATGTAGGCTTCAAAGAATGTCAACCTAATACTCCGATGCACATATCCGAGGGTACAAGCTCATCAGCGAGGACCACCCTTACTTATACTGAAGGGTCAACTATACCTACTGTCGGGGATATACCCCACGGTATGACCCGGCCTGGGGACTCACAGGAGACCCGGCCGAAGACATGACATTCTACTAAAGACCCGGCAGGCGAGTCACAGGATGACCAAGCCCAAGACCCGGCGGGTGAGCCGGCACCAGGCGGCTCACGAGATAAGACCCGGTGGGTGAGCCGGCGCCAGGTGGCTCACAAGAGAAGGCCCGCAAGAGAAGGCCCGAAGAGAGAAGGATTCCATTAAAGGAAATAAGACCCGGAGTAGGATTCGTGAGAGACGGATCCTACTCCTAGTCCTAGTAGGACTCTATTTGTAAAACCTACCTCTCCACTTATATAAGGAGGGGTAGAGCACCCCTAGAGGGACAAGATTCAGAAGAGGCACAAGTACACAAGTTTAGACAACACAATTAGAGATAGACAAATTAGAGGCTCTCGTGATTAGAGGTAGCAATTAGCACCCTTGTGACCGAGAGATCTTCATCATCATCAATATCAGACAAGCAGGATGTAGGCTTTTACCTTGACTTGAGGGGCCGAACCTGGGTAAAACTCCGTGTCTTCTCGATTCCGACCAACCCCTTCAAGCCGCCACGTAGTTGCGTCTCGCCCCGAACCTAAGTCCGTGACCCGGACATCTGCCGTGACAAAACCACGACAGTTGGCGCCCACCATGGGGCTTTGCATGATGGTTTTGTGTTCTTGAAGGGATCTCTCCTCAAGAGTCGAGAAGCTCATTATGAGCCGGATGAGAAGAGCCGGTTCAGAAAGAATCTACCGGTCTCAGCCGCCCCGCCTCAACAGATTTGCTCTACCGGTCTCTGCCCCGGCCATGCTTGGGCGACCAGTCGTTACCGTCAACCGTTCCCATAGTCGCCAGTAAGGTCTACCAGTTTGCCGAGCCGCCTCCGCCGCAACCGTTGGTCGGCTTTACCACACACCTTCCCCGCCGCATCCATTGAGCCGCCCCCTCGTTGCCTTTGTCGGCCCCGTTTTTCGCCAGACCTCACGCCCGCTCACCAGCCCCTGCGGCCGACTTTTCTCCTCGTCTTGCGCGCGCCATCACCGGGCCGATGCCGCGTCTTGCGCGCACCATCGCCGGGCCTCACACTCCGTCGAGCTGCGCCAGCCATCGCCCCGTCCGGCTCTCCCGCTTCTGGCCAAACCGGCCATGCCCTCTCGCTGCCTCCGCAGACTGCGCCGCTCATGGGTCGCCTCAGCACAAGCTGCCAACTCCACCCCCGTCACACCTCGCTTATACCACACCAACCGGTTCCTCTGCATCCTCGTTTATTTTCTGCAGGCGCTATATACGGATCATCCGTCGACCCGAAGAATCAGGTGAAATCCATCTGATCTATTTTTATTGATGTATTTTCTTTCTTTCGAGGACAATTACTCCGGCTCTTGTCATATATCTTATGCAGGAAAATTATTCATGTGCCGTTATACCTCGGAGATGGAGTACATGCCGTCGTCTTTGTGTCGCAGTGCTCAACGGGCGCTTATGAGCCGCCCCGGCAACCCGGTCTACGTCAAAATTTGCTGGTACCGCGCTCACTCGCCAGTATGAGCCGCCTAATGGACGCGGCAAGCCGCCACATTCGCGATATGGTCTTCAACAACCATGCCATGGCCGTCTCTCGCCATCGCGTCGGCTTACCATGCCGTGACCGTCTCTCGCCATTGCGTCGGCTTATAGTGCCGCCACCGTCTCTCGCCACTGCACCGACTTACAATGCCGTGACCATCTCTCGTCATCCGTGTCGGCTTACAACGCCGTGACGTCTTCCACAACAACACCGGCTTACAATGCCACGGTTGGTTTCTGCATTTAACATCAGCATATCGGTGCAGTGCTCGCGTATGTGAGCCGCCCAATGGACGCACGCAGGACGCTGCCTACAATACGATTCTACATCGACATCAGGTGTAGTGCTCGACAATATGAGCCACCCAACGGACAAGCGCATAAGTAGCCGCCACTACAATTTGGTTCACTTCAAACAAACAACCGGAACGAATCATCGACCGGATCATTGAAGCAATTCAAACGGGATCAGTTATAACCCGCCACGGACAACCTCAACTTTCGATGAAAGATTCTCAAGCCGCCTCTCCGAGTCAACTTGAGACTCGGGGGCTACAGACATAGCAAGACACATTTGGTCGTTTTCAATGAGAAGCTCGGGTCTTTTGCCAAGATGAAATTTTCCGACTCAACAAGTTTAAGTCGAAGTGTTTGTGACCCGCCGAAAGCTCTTACCAGTCAATCTCGCTTTAGAGACCCTGAGCCGGTTCACAAAGTTGACGGCCAATCTCGCCTTAGAGACCCTGAACTAATACTACTCTTACCAGTCAATCTCGCTTTAGAGACCCTGAGCCGGTTCACAGAGTTGATGGCCAATCTCGCTTTAAAGACCCTGAACTGCTGTAGGTTACACAATTAAGCTCTTATCAGTCAATCTCGCCTTACAGACCCTGAGCCGGCTCACATAGTTGACGGCCAATCTCGCTTTAGAGACCCTAAACTGATATGATGCATAGTTTGAGTATATTAAGCGCTGTTGTTGATGGAGGCTTCTTACCTTTGGTATAGCTTAAAAAATTCCCCTAAGGCAACAGCGTGTACATCAAATTCCAGTTGCTTATCAACTGCGGCCATCGAAGGGGGATTCTTACCGACGGGTATCGCTTATCTCACCCTAATGGTCGGATTTATGCCACTTCCGGTTACTTATTAACCGCGGTTGTCGAAGGGGGCTTCTTACCGACGGGTTCGCTTATCTCACCCTAACAACCGGCGTTTACGCCAAAAATAGTTGCGGAAGGAGGCTTCTTTCCCTTGGGTATAGCTTACATAAGCCCTTCACGCAGCCGGCTAGTACAATTACTAGTCGCGGCTGTCAAATGGATGCTTCTTACCATAAGGTATAGCTTACATAATACCATCAGCAGCCGGCCCTATACAACATTGGCTGATTGGAGGAGGCTTCTTGCCTTCGGGTATAGCTTACATCACCCTCCAACAGTAGGCTTTTTGAGCTGCGGTTGTCAGTAGAGGCTTCTTACCTTTGGTATAGCTTACATAAACCTATTGGCAACTGGTGTTGGAATACAATGGATAAGTATTTGTTGTTAAAAGGAGGCTTTTTACCATCATGGTACAGTTTACATCACCCTTCATGCACCGGCTGTAGGCCGCTTCAAGTTTGTCAACAATCTCCGATAGAGGCTTCCTACCGTCAGGTATAGCTTACATATATCCTAAGACAACCGGCTCTGAAAAGAAATTATTTGCAAGGGCGACTCATGTTACCCTGAAAAGTTGCTGGCTTTAGGCCGCTTCCGGATCTTCATTAGCCGCGGTTGTCAATGGAGGCTTCTTACATTGGAGTACAACTCATATTACCCTACGACAACCGGTCATCAACAAAGCTCATAAGACTCGGAGTCATGCTACTCCGGTTGACATCTCACAGGTGGATTATTCAGGAGGGCTTCCCACCTCCAGATAAACATGCCGGCTTATAAAAGCCGGATCAGAGCAAGATTATGAGAAAGGAACAATGTTATGAAAGGTATGAACATCTCCGGGTTGAGCTTCTTCAAGCCGCCCTCACAACAATGCAGAATGTATTCTGTCTTGTTTATTTTTTGCAGGTATTATCTCTTAATATGAGCCGCTATTAAATAATTGGCAAGACCAAATGGATCTTTTAATAGCCAACATGGCTGGATCTTCATGGTTATCATAACCAGTGTTAAATGATTGGGGTTTTTAAGCCAGCTCGGAGAAGTTTATTATTTTTCAAGAGTCGCCTTATCAGATATAAAGTCGTGTCATCTAATTGACCGGCTCTCGGATTTCTTTAACTGCGTTCTGTAGTAATCTACAACGCTCATGGATTTCTCAAACTTATATTTTCCGGGTTGCACCGCAGCCACGAGCAGGAATTTCATATCAAAGACAAAGGAATTATTCCAGGATATTCATTCTGGGTTATATTACAAACACGGTCAAAGGTTCATTCAAACAAATTATGATGAGGCATATTGTTTTCACATAGTCCCGAGTCGCCGCAGGCAGACGACCCGGCACTTGGGGGCTACATTATTCAAGTCCAAGTTTATATCAATTATGCAAGTCCCATGTCGCTGCAAGCATGCACCACGACACTTGGGGGCTAATGCAAGTCGGCTTTCAAATTATTACATTGTCAAGCAAAGACCCTATTATCTCAAAAAGATGACCCGGTCCTTCTATATTTTCTCAAGAATATGAGCCGGCCTTTCTATATTGTTCTAAGTCCCAGCCCAGTAAATTCTTACTAACCCGGCACTTGGGGGCTACAGTATTCAGCCACATCAGCTCCTAAGTCAATGCTAAACGTTAGGTTCCTCTCACAGCCCATTGCTACGTCATACTCCGTGGGTTTAACCCGATCTCCTCGGTAACAAACTCCCATAGCTACGTCATACTTTGTGGATTTAACCCAATCTGCCTGGTCACAAACTCCCAGACCAAATACTCTGTCCACACATTGCCAGGAACAACCCCCCTCTGATTATAATCTCTAGTTCTTCAACCAACAATACCAGCAACAACCTTCTGATTGTAATTTCCTATCCTCCCATCATAGAAATGTCCAAAATAATGGTCGCTTGCACAGCCACGAGTGCCCACCCGATGAATACAACCATCAGCATAACCATGGGCAAAGTTACAACAGCTCACATTCACGGACGAATAATACACAGTCTTCATGCCCAAATCAAAACAATACATGAGAAGACATTGCTCCGAACCAAATCAGCAAACGAGACGTCGGTATGTCTACAACACAGATGCAACAGTAGCAAACAAGAGGGTCTGTACTATAGAGAAACAACTGTTACAATGAGGGCCCGCACCAAAACCATTATCATGGCCAACAACATATCGACAATGGTCAAGTCGGTTCCAGTGCACCTCACTCCCAGAACAATCATTACGATCTGCAGCAACAGCCTCGGCTAACTGATCCAACAAATAACCAACATGATTGCTTCAAATTGTTGGATATAAGAGATTTTACACTCGTAGAGAAACTCGTCTATAAAACAGTTGTGGAGAACACGCCACCGCCAGACAGAGATGACAAGTAACGAGATCATTGTTCCCACTATAGAAAAGTTCTAGTCAATTGAAATAATTTTATTATTATTATAATGACTAGAAACTTGGATCTAAGACATTCAAGTGGTTCGCGTGTAGCTTTTATTTTTTTTTGTTTACATATTACTTCGAAACAAAGTTTTGTTTTCGCCACGTTTCAACGTAACTATCCTTGTAGTTTGATCACGTTGTTGTTCTTCTTGTCACTGTAGATTAGGGCTATATTTGCATTTTGAAAACTCATCGCCTCTCATCAAGTTAAATGTTAAAATAAGTAATTCGTAAAATTTAATGGGCCTTTTTTTGGCAGCAAGAGGATATTTTTCATCAATCGACACTGGGCTGACCATCAAACCTTCGGTCTATCCATGAAGGTCTATGGTTATATGAATGATTACGTGGTGGATGCTTACTCAGAGTTTTTGTTGAAAGAACAATTTTACTGTAAACACAACTTACACAAGCACATAATGTACATCGAAGCTTCAGTAAGTTCTAATTAATTCCTCTACCTTTTTAAGTATTAATAAAAAAGTTATACCAAAGAATAGTAAGGAAGCATCTATCTTTTGCAGGACAAATTTTAGGTCAAAGATGTAAGCATTGAACTTCTAAAACAATACATTGTAGAGAAAACAATTGGCTACAGGATGTCAAACGTCTGCAACTTTGTGAGTTGATATTTCTAACTTCGCTCTACTGTGTAGGTCTTTGTTTATCCAGTTTTTCCTATTCTTTCCCCTTAGAAATATTCCTGCTTGCTGTTTTAGGTGTTAATTCTTGTGAGACAAGGCCACTTTATATACATGATAATCATTAATTTCGAGAAGAAATGCTTCGAGATCATGTGTCCTTATATCAATTGTGACGGTATAAAGGAACATTCACACATTGTGACTGGAAACTTCAAGAGAGCGTACCATTCAGCTTACAATACCCATCCTCACAGAATAAACGATTTAGTGTAGAACCAATGACATGCATAACTAACTCCGATTGAGTCTCTTGTTACTGTACATGTACATCAATATGTGCTTGTCAACCTGTAATTCATAATTCATATGTGTTATTGATCTTGTAATCACCGATATATTACTCTCATTTGACAGGGACGAAAGCAGTATATTCATAATGCACTTGATGCCGCTCATTGATATGAGGTCATCCTTTTTATCAACAAAGTAAGTTTGATTTGTGTCAAATCACAAGATGTTACACTATATATTGTTGAAACAAATGAGTTGTACCATTGAGTTTTAGAATATTCTTTCTTAAATTTATTATTTCTCTCCTTGCATATCTATGTGAAGCCATTGCAAGAACAACTAACTTACAAAATAATGACATCTGGCCACAACAAGGGCAAAATATTCAAAGAACTGTAAAATGTCTTCAACCAGCACAACATACAACGTAGAAGACCAAACATTTGAATTCTACTATTCTCGCACCTATTTGTCACAACAAGAAAAATTCACCTATTTTGTCTCATGCTCTGTGATTCAATATACATGTGTATCTATACCAAATAGTTGTCGTATCAAAAGTATGTTTGCCGTACTTAAAATCCTAGTGTACTTTTAGAATAAGGTGATGAAATTTTGGCAGAGAGAAACAAGATCGTGACTATTCCTATCATAGGTCCATGGCTCCTGATAACAAGGGATAGTGCTTCTCTGAGGAAACGTCTCACAACAAACATTTGGCACAATCACGCACGACCATGACTCTAAATAATAGAATTCGATGCCTCTCCTAACTTCATTATCGTACCCACGACGAAATCCGAATGCTTCGATATTGTCGTCCTTGAGTTCCACTAGTGTATGTACAAGTATTTTTCTTCCACCTTAGCTTCCCAAGTCCCATTCTAAACACTTTAACTCCTGACCGATAAAAACACTTTAACTCCTGTATCAGGGTGGTGCGTGAGCAACAGGCACGGAGGACATTTTTCGACAGGAACATCCATGATGCAACACAGAAGCTCAAATTCATACCAGGAACATGCACGTATGGATACTATGGATATGCACTATGATTTGTGTGCGAAATCCATGCCTGGCAAACAACACAAAGCAAAGGCCCGTCATGCAAAACTAGAGCACGGTTTTATAATCGCAAAATGCATAGTTGTGTACTCAGAGGGTCCACCGGGTTGCATCTCCAAGAGGCACGTTGAATATGGAAACTTGAAGCACTATTTTAGCGAGGAAAATCGATGATGCAAAATGGAAGCACGGTTCATATGAGGAAAAATACACGTATGGGCACTCTGGATATGCATTGTGCTTCGTGTGCGAAATGCACGGCTGGCACAAAGATACAAAGCAAAGGTCCGTGATGTAAAACAAGAGCATGGTTTTATAATAGCAAGATGCACTAATGTCCACGCAGAGGGTGAACGGGGGTGCGTGTGCAAGAAGCATGGCTACCATGGAGTCAGGAATTCACAATTTTTCGAAGTACAACTTCCTCCGGGTGAACAAACACCACAACATTTTACACAAAACAAAATAGTAACTAATTGCAAGTGATAGAAGTTAACCACCAGGTATTTCTCTTGAGACCCCATCCAGAAGGAGATTGCTCAAAAACATCAACGCCTGAAGCAAGCGAGCAAGCACTTATGCAAACGGTCCTTCATTTCACAATACGACGGTAAATCCCATAGCTAACGTACCCATCCTGAAGAAAAAGTGAATGAACGTGAAAATTTAGAATAAGAACAAGCATCTTTGTGAAAACAAAAATTCAAATTAAAAAAATCACATACAATTGTTGCATATTTCAAATGCTCCGGAGAGAGTGGCTTCCAATCCCATTAGTGATGCTTTTATCTTGGGAACATTGACTTCATATCCCTGTAAGATTAATCTATGATGTCTGTCGCCAGGTCTGCCATGGAGTCCCTTTCTTGGTCGCCTTTGATCATATACTCCTCCTGAATGTCGATGTGATACTCTCTTGGAATATTAATGTAACTTTGAAGGAGAACCCTTCTGTCCATCCTGACATCCACGCTAGCGAATGTTATACCTATGTTTTTGAGGAAATCCTTCAAAGACGAACACTACGATCTCGCCTTGCACATGTGATAGAGCAAAACATGCTTTCGCATCGCCAATTGAATCGCGGCAACTTCCCTATTCCCCTAATAATCCTTCTGAGTGTACTCCAGGTCCAGACCAACAAACTTGTACTCGTCCTCCCGCAATCATTGCTCATACATGGCAATGATCTCCTCGACCTTCTAAGGCTCGTTGGTGTACCAGACGTCCAGCTTTGTGTTCTCAAAGTGCGTTATATCGATTAGAGGGGGGTGAATACGCAATTTTTACAAATTCATCACTTGAGGTCTAGTGCCCCTTAGTGATTTTGGTGTATTGAAGACTTATAGGTTATGGAACTAACGTGTTTTTGAGTCTACACAGGCTCTATAAGTCGATGAGGAGTTTGATATATTCGGAGATTATCAACCCCTAAAAATGTATGTCTTCAACTGAAGACTTTGGTGAAGGCTTTGGTGAAGACTTTGCTGAAGAGTTTGGTATTCCCTGAAGACTTTGAAAATGAAGAAGTTGGTGTGGCCTTGAAGATATGAATGAGGACTAAGAAGCGTGAAGACTTTTGTTCTTGTAGTTTCATTTCCTTTATTTGAGTCATAGGAAACATCTTACTGTTAAAGGGGGCCGAGGTAATACTAAGGAAAATTTCCAACTGATGCTCAACTCAAAAGCCTCAACCTATCCAATCATTCAAGTGAAGCCGTTGGAAATCTCTTGCAGTTCAGTCAAGTTCTTCAGTGACAGAGACGAAGTTCTTCTGGTCTCTGAGGAAATTGATCTGACTGAGGAGTTAGGATTTCGCCAGTGCGAATTGCCTACAAGTGAGGAACATGATAAGCCTGAGGACTTTCATAGTTCAAAATTCTGACCATTGTTGTGCTTAGCGCCAGCTATCCCCAATCATCCTATCCACATAATGGTCATATCATTGGGGGCATTTATGTCTTATCATGTCAGGTTGCACCCTGTCTATAAATATCCACCCCCTTAACCACTAGTTGGTTGGCTGCTCCGAGAGAGAACTGACACTTGTCATTTGAGAGCAACCCACCCTCTGAGGACTTTGAGAGAAAATCATCAGTGAGGAAAAACCCAAATCCAAACCACCAAACCCAAAGTGATTGAGCATCACTGAAGAGATTGTTCCTATGTGGAACCGACGCTTGTTATCTTTGAAGACTGTGTATCTTCAAGACGGTTAGGCGTCATGGTCTAGTGCATCATGTAGTCAATTAGGGATCACAGAGTGGCCATGGTCTAGAGCATCCAGCAGTCAATTGTGGATCGTCCGATGACCAGTTTGTGAGGGTTTTGGAAGTCTACCCTTAAGACTTACCACGAGTATTGGGCGAGGACTTCGTGACCTTAGCTCAAGGAGAATACTGTAAGGACTGTGTGTCTTCTGGTTTAAATACCAGGCCGCTCCAAACCATACGTACGACTGCCACAACAGTTGGAACTGGGTCATCAAACCTTTGTCTTCATCGAGCTACCTACTTCTATTTCCTCAACCCTTTCATTTCCTCATATACTTGTTGATGAAATTGATCATTACTGTTTGAAGAATTTGACTGAAGACTTTCTCAATTTCCTCACCTCAAATTCTTCAAGTTACCTTGTTCCTCACCAGCATATCGTGTATCACGCTACATGTAATCTGTGCAACCTTTATTTCATCATGATGACTATGCTACTACTATGTTTCTCATGCACCTGAGTACTTATTCTGCTGCTTGTTATTCATCACATTTCAAATTCCTCAAGTTGAAATTCCTCGGTGATGAATTTGTAAAATTGCCTATTCACCCCCCTCTAGTCGATACAACACACTTTCCATTGGTATCAGAGCAAGGTACTCCCTTGTTCTGTGTGATTTTGGTTTAACCGCCTGGAGTTCTAATTATGTCGACTGCAGGTATGATCAAGGTTTCCGCGGGCTGTCTTACCTTCGATGGGACGGATTACCCCTACTGGAAGAACAAGATGTGCATGCATCTTGAAGCTATTGACAACGATCTCTGGTACGTTGTGGAAAATGGTGTTCCCCGCACTTTTGTGACTGTCACTGCTGCTGATACGAAGAAATTCAAGCAACTCGATTCTTAAGCGAAGAATATCATCTGTGGCCATCTGAGCAAAGGTCAGTATGGCAGAGTGAGTGCTTTGGAGTCTGCTAAGCTTATCTGGGATAGGCTGTCCAAAGTCAACGAAGGTGTTTCCACTCAACGTGACTCTCGTGTTGATGTTCTTTGCAATCTCTTCAACCGCTTCAAGAGACTCGACAATGAAAATGTTCAGCAAACTTTTGATCGTCTCACTGATATCTCCAACGAGCTTCAAGCACTGGGTGCCAATGACATCACCGACATGAAGTGGTGAAGAACCTGCTGATATCTTTGGATTCCTCATTCGATACTCTGGCTTTGATGATTCAAGAGCGTGGAGACTACAAGTCACTTGATCCTACTGATATTCTTGAGAGACTCAATACTCATGAATTCCAACAAGCTGAGAAGAGAGACCTCTACAAGCCAAGCTATGGAAGATCTCGAGCTCTGAAGGCAAAAGAAATTTCCTCATCCGAAGGCGAAGATTCTGGTACTAGCCTTGGTGATCCTAAAGAACTGAGTCAGGAGCTAGCAATGCTCGTGAGGAAATTCCAGAAGTTCTCAAGGAGAGGCCGCTTTGGAAAATCTTCAAAAAGTGGCTTGAGGAAATCAGATTCCTCAGATGACTACAAGAAGAGAACTTGTCACAAATGCAAGAAATCTGGTCACTTCATCTGTGATTGTCCTCTCTGGGAAAAAGAATCAAAGAAGAAGAAGAAGAAGTACAAGGACGACGGTTTTGATGAGTCGAAGAAAAAGAAGAAATTTTCAAAGTCCTCATCTTCAAAGTCCTCAATGCACACAAAGAATGGTTCCAGAAAGGCTCGGGCTTTCATTGGCAAGAAAATGAACTTAGAAGAAGAATCTGAAGAATATGAAGAAGAGGAAGAATCTAAGGTGGAGTCTGAATCTGGTGTCGCTAGCCTTGCTGTCGCAACTGCTTTCGTCAGCAATTCCATCTTCAATGATGAAGAAAATGACTACTCCAATGACTTTGACGTCAGCAATGATGATTATGCTCCCACCTATTGCTTCATGGATAAAGGTTCCAAGGTACATAAGCATCACTCCTCTGAATCAAGTGATGGTGAATCTAATGAATATGTTAAACCTAGCTATGCCAAACTTGCTAATATTGCCACTAAGCAACAAAGTGCACTTGAAAAGCTTCAGAAACTGCTAGACAAAAGCGATGATTTGTTGAATGAGGAAGTGGATCGGACTCAAACTCTGTGTGGCGATCTCAAAAGTCTTCAGACAAAGTATGATAACCTTCAGAGTCATCATAATGCACTCTTAGCCGATCATGAGAAGCTTTCTTATGAATTTCTTCAAATAAAGCAAGATCTTGGGAAACTAAGAGTGTCTCATGAGGATCTCCAAAGGGAAAATGATTCCTTACTGGCTCAACAGATCAGTACCGCTCAGGAAGAGTTTGTTCCACCTTGTTTGAATGCATCGAACTTGAAACTGCTAATTCATCACCTGAATGTTCAAATGCTTTTATTGCTGCAAATTCCTCAACTATTCTTGTGGTCACAAATTCCTCATCTGAGGATACCACAAGTTATGTTTGACAAAAATGCAGGGTTGAAGGAATTGTATGTGACAAGCATGTACAAAAGTCTCAAAGGGCATCAAACCCTTTGCGATGTCCTCAAAAAGCAGATTCTGAACATGAACCCTAGGAAAGAGGGTATTGCATTAGAGAGGAAACTCAATGCTGATGGATCCTACTAGACACCTGAGGAGTACCCCAAAACCTCATGGGTTGCTGCAAAAGGACCCCCTGTAGATCCATCCACTTTATCTGGCTTTACTTGTGACACTTCATATTCCTTTGATGAGTTACATGACTCCAACTACAAATTCTTCAAAAATCAGAAAGGTGAAGTATTTGCCAGATTTGTTAGAACTAACTGCAAGAACGGTTCACCTATGAAGAAATCTGGGTTCCAAAGAGCTGCTTACAAAATCTTCAAGTGAATGTCCTCATGACACCACTAATGAAGAATAGGAACTCCAGATCAAATTCCTCATATGGACCAAAGTCTTCACATGGACCAAATTCCTCAAAAGGTCAAAAATATCATTCTCGTACTAATGCATCTATTTCGCAGGGAAAATCTAAGAGTTCTGAATATGTCGTTATTCTTCAAATCATTATGTTCATAAGTCCTCGAAGAATTTCTCTGCTTATTCATATGAGTATTCTAACCCTCGTCCTGTGAAACGAAGCGCGCTAGCTTCAATGCCTCCCTTCTCATATGGTGCTCTCAGAATGATGAACTCTTTGCCACCCCTCCAGATGTGGGTGGTGAAGAAATTGAACTAATCTCTTATGCAGGGTCAGGTCTCCAGATGAACTTGAACGTCTGATGAATTTGTTGGAGACCTGAAGAAATGCTTGAAAGGACGCAAGCTAATCATGTAGAAATGAATTCCTCATTTCTCATGTCCTCACACTATTTTAGTTACCATACTATGTGATGAAATTCTGTCCAATGAATTTGATGTCATATTCTTCACTCTGAAGCATATGAGTTCGTAAGTTGTACTAATTCATCTGCAGGATGAACCTCCAAAAGCTACTGAGTAGGTCCTCGACGGTGGATGCACAAACCACATGACTGGTGACAAGAATCTACTGATGAATTTGCCACTTGCCCTATCTCATCTGAAGCATATCACCTACGCTAACAAAGGAAAAATCAAGGTATTGGGTCTAGGTAAGGTTGGAATCTCAAAGTACCGACACATGGATAAGGTGATGCTTGTCGAATCCCTCGGGTTCAACCTTATGTTTGTCTCAATGCTTTGTGATCTTGATATGGTTGTCGTCTTTGGAAAATATCGTTGTGTTGTCATCATGGAATCTGACAATTCCAAAGTCTTTGAAGGCTTTAGGAGAGGAGACTTGTATATTGTTGATTTCTCTATAGGTCCTAAGCCTGCCACGTGCCTCCTTGCAAAGTCCTCAGAAGGCTGGATGTGGCATCGACAACTTGGACATGCTGGTATGAGGAACTTGCACACGCTCGTGAAGAAAAAGCACGTCATTGGCATTGAAGGTGTCAAATTCCTCAAGGATCACCTCTGTGGTGCATGTAAGTCTAGGAAGATGACCATATCCAAGCATCCCTCAAAGACAATCATGACCATGACTCGGCCCTTTGAATTGCTTCACATGGACCTCTTTGGCCCCACTCATTATTCCACACTAACAAATTCTTCAAGTCTGTATGGCTTTGTCATTGTTGATGGTTACTCTCATTACACTTGGGTGCATATTATTCTGTACAAGTTTGATGTGCAGGATGTCTTTAGACGATTTGCTTCAAGGGCCTCTACAAACTTCGGTGTCATGATCAAGCATGTCAAGAGTGATAATGGGAATGAGTTCAAGAACACCAATCTTGATGAATATCCTGATGAACTTGGTATTACTCATGAGCTATATGCCACATATACTCCTGAGCAGAACGGTGTCGTGGAGCGCAAGAACAGGACTCTTGTTGAGATGGCTCGCACCATGCTTGATGAATACAAGACTCCTCGTCGCTTCTGGCCTGAGGCAATTACTACAGCATGCCACATCATCAACAGGGTATATCTTCACAAATTCTTTAAGAAGACTTCATATGAACTTATGACTGGCAAGAAACCCAATGTAAGTTATCTTAAAGTCTTCGGTGCAAAATGCTGGATTAGAGATCCTCACCATAGTTCTAAATTTGCACCGAAAGCACATGAAGGTTTTATGCTTGGTTACAGAAAGTACTCACACACCTAAAGAGTCTTCAACACCTACCACCATAAGGTTGTTGAAACTATAGATGTGCGGTTCGATGAAACTGACGGCTCGCAAAGAGAGCATCTGCCGTCTGTGCTAGATGAAAAGTCTCCTGAGGAATCCATTAAGCTGAAGGCTACTGAACATGTCATACCCACTGAAGAACTTCAACCTACTGATGAAGTCATTCCAACCAATGAATACATTCATGTTGATACACCTATTGAAAATGGTGCTGAAGAAAATCCGCAGCCACGTCAACCTACTCATCCAAGAGTTGCAAATGAAGTGCAGGTTGACAAAATCATCGATGACATCAATGCACCAGGTCCCCTCGCTCGCTCAAGAGCTTCACATTTGAATAACTTTTGTGGGCACTTTGCTTTTGTCTCTATCATGGAGCCCACCAAAGTTGATGAAGCATTCAAGGAGCCTGAGTGGGTTCAAGCTATGCAAGAGGAATTGCATCAATTCAAGCTCAACAATGTGTGGGAACTTGTCAAGCGGCCAGATCCTCGCAAGCACAACATCATAGGTACCAAGTGGATATACCGTAACAAGCAAGATGAAAATGGCCTTGTGGTAAGAAATAAGGCTCGTCTTGTAGCTCAAGGCTACACACAGGTTGAAGGAATTGACATTGATGAAACTTCTGCACCTGTTGCTAGACTTGAAGCTATACGCATATTGCTTGCTTATGCTAACCATCATAATATCATCTTTATATCAAATGGATGTGAAAAGTGTATTCCTTAATGGTAAGCTTGAGGAAGAAGTATATGTTGCTCAACCCCCAAGTTTTGAAGACCCTAAGCATCCTAACAAAGTCTTCAAACTCAACAAGGCCCTCTATGGCCTCAAGCAGGCCCCTCGGGCGTGGTACGACACTCAGAAGGAAATCCTCATGAAGAAAGGCTTCAAACCCGGTTCACTCGACCCAACTCTTTTCACTAAATCCTATGACAATGAAATGTTCATATGCCAAATATACGTAGACGATATTATCTTTGGCTGTACTCATAAATGTTACAGTGATGAATTTGCCTATATGATGAGTGAAGAATATCAAATGTCTATGATGGGAGAGTTGAAATTCTTCTTAGGTCTTCAAATTCGTCAGCAAGACAACGGCATCTTCATTTCTCAAGAGAAATACCTCACGAATGTTCTGAGGAAATTCGACATGCAAGATTGCAAAGGCGTCAAAACTCCAATGCCTTCAAAAGGCCACCTCTGCATTTACGAAAATGGTAAAGATTTCGATCAGAAGGTATATCGCTCCATGATTGCCTCTTTATTGTATCTATGTGCATTTAGGCCTGATATTATGCTGAGTTTTTGCCTGTGTGCCCGATTCCAAGCAACACTGAAGGAATCACACCATAAGTTTGTGACACATATTCTTCGATACTTAGATCACACACCAACACTTGGATTATGGTATCCCAAGGGCTCAAATCTTCACCTTGTCGGATACTCAGATGCTGACTATGCTGGAGATCATGTGGATTGTAAGTCAGCCTCAGGCACATGTCATTTCCTCGGATGATCCTTAGTTTGTTGGTCCTCGAAGAAGCAGAATTGCGTGTCACTATCTACTGTTGAAGCTGAGTACATTGCTGTTGGTTCATGTTGCGCTTAGTTGCTATGGATGAAGCAAACCCTCAAGTACTATGACATCAAGGTGAAAAATGTGCCTCTATACTGCGACAACGAGAGTGCTATCAAGATTGCTTACAACCCAGTTCAGCATTCCAAGACCAAGCACATCCAGATTCGTCATCATTTTCTTAGAGATCATGTACTCAAGGGCGACATCTCCATCGACCACATCCCTATTGAAGAACAACTGGTCGATATCTTCACAAAGCCCTTGGATGAAAAGAGATTTTGCAAGTTGCGGTGTGAGCTAAATATCTTAGAATCTTCGAATGTTCTTTGAAAAGGACACACATCCTAACACTTATGCAAAATTGATGACTTAGATGTGCAACACACGAAGTAAAGTTTTTCTTCAATCAATGAAGAATAACCCTCTAAGTGTGAAGAAATTAATGAAGAATTTGATTCTCAGAACCCTACGACAATTGTACGCGGTGTCTGGAATCATCATTCCTATACGATGGGTCACGCCACCAACCATAGTTGAAATTCTTCAATGTTGAGTTTTTCGTCATTTTGCAAAATTTTCAATTTTTCAAATTCCTCAAGTTTGCAAATTCCTCAATTTTGCAAATTCTTCAAAACTATGAAACTAATATTCTTTATTGACTATATATATGCATACATATATATATGAGTTTTCAATGTCCTTAACGGCATTCACTTATTGCTAATTCTTCAAGTTGATTTTCATCAAAGTGAATGTGATCGGACCCGTTCCCCCTCTATGCTAAACTCAACCCAGTCTGTTCACAAATTCTTCATATGTGTTCTACTTTGAAACTCGTTCAAAGTCTTCACTATGTCCTTGACACCTGAAGAATTTGCAAACGAAAACTTTAAAATTTTCACTATCTAAATTTTTGGCGCTTCCCACTCAAACCGTTCTGATTCCCACGACTGGATATCCCACGATCCCCCACTATCTCCACTACTCAGAACGTGGGTGACACATGTCATGTGGAGAGAAAGGGTTAGGGGCAATCTGGTCCAAAATCTTTGGGGAGATTGGTTTTCACCTCCGCTATAAATACCCCCTTCCCTTTCACTATGCTCGGTTACTCCTCACTCCCACTCTCTCCCGAGCTCAAACCTAGCGTCGCCGCTAAAATCATCGTTGCCGGTGTGGAAGAGCTTCACTGCCTCAACCTCGTCGTCGCTGTACTCGCATCGGTCGCATAAATCTTCACTTTGCTGCCGTTGTAGCTGTCTCCCTCTGCCAAGCTAGGGCGTGGGAGATCTGGACGGACGAACTTCCCCGATTTCCTCTCACTGTTCGTCGTGTTCTTCATTAGGGTAAATAAAAACTAATTTTACTACCCTTGTTTGATCTTCAAGTTTTCCACAATTTCCTCAAAGGTGTTTTTTCTTCAAAATCGTATTCCAAAGCACCTTACATGTTCATACCCTTGATGTTTTTCCTAAGTTATGATTTTCTTCAAGATTCCTCAATTGTGTGGATCCTCAAAATTTGCACAACTCTGGAACCTAAGACAAGAACACTTAGTGAAATTCCCCAAGACATCTATGGTCAAAATTCCTCAACTTGATGCATTTTGAAAAAATTCTGAGAATGCATATGACTTCTTCAAATTCCTCACACCTATACGTTGTTCACAGGTACAAAATGTCTGCTGATGAATCACTAGGTTCTCATCAACATAACTCATTTGCAGCGTTCCTTGAAGAAAAATTGTGTACATCTTCAGAATCTTCAAGAGTTCAAAGTCAGCAGCGGAAGAAAATGACTGATGAGAAAAAGCCACAGAAAGGTGGAAAGAAACATGAAGTGCAAACTGCGTTTGAGATACCTGATGAACCGTATCAGGAATATTGCACTCCAGAGGAAGAAACCCATGGCAAGGAAACTACAAAGCAGCAAAAGATTCGTATACAGAAAATTGAGAGGAGATGGGCACGGGAGTGGAAAGAATATCACTATGTCACTCCAAAGTACATGAAGAAATTTGATGTTAAACCCCCGTGCAACAGGCCACCCTTGGCTCCAAACCAAACTGATGATCCCGCTAGCCACAAAACAGGTGATGACTTTTCCTCAAGAATGGGAAAGACAGCAAGCCAAGCTGGCAAAGAAGGCAAAAGAGGCCATGAAGAAATTTAATGAAGACTTTGCTGTTGCTACCACTGTCGGAGCCTCTACCAGAGCTCCGAAGAAAACTATTGTGAAGAAGTCTGCTGTGAAGTCAAAGTCCTCAACTTCAAAATCCTCACACCAGATTCCTCAAGCAAAGTCTTCAAAGGCCTCTGCAGTGCCTTCTGTAGCTACACAATCTTCAGCTGCTGCCTCAAAATCCTCAACACCAGTGCACCTTGCAACATGTCAGAGGACCGAGGGCTTCTCAATTGCTTCAGGGTTTTTTACAAGTTCCTCTACCCAAGCATAGTCCTCAACCAGTCCTTCATAGATGAAGATGAAAGCTACTGCTAGATGAGGCATTCGACCAAGTCCTCAACCAAAGAAGGTGGTGTTCAAAATACCATCAGATTCTTCAGATGAAGCTGATGATGAGGAACTAGCTGTAATCATCAGAAATAAGCAAGAATGAGTGGCTCAAGCAAAGGGCACTCAGATTCCTGTGTGGTTGGATCCAAAAATGGTGTTGAACTTCATTGATATGTGGCACAAGGACCTCAACACCCCAATTGATGATTTGAAGCTGCCTGCTGGTCCAGATCATGTCCTCACTGCCTTCATCGCTGAAGAAAAGTGGAAATATGAGAAGGCCATACAGACCAAGAAAGCTCGGTACAAGAAAGATCACTTCTTGAAGAAAAATATTCTGAAGCTTTCTCCTGAGGAACTGGTGAAGATGTAGTCTGAGATCAAAGACCTCAGTGAAAACTTCAACAGATACTATGTTGATTGGCAAGGCGCCAAAGTATGTTTTGTCAATGTGGTTGATAAAGCCATTACAACCACAAAAAAAGGGTTGCAGCTCGATCGCAACCTCAAATTCCTCACGCTGAAGAATCTGCTCAACCTGCTGAAGAAACTGATCCCGCAGCTGAAGAACCTGCCAGGGCAACCTCCACTACTGCGCTTAAAGAAATTACCAGGACAGCTGAAACTTTTGTTATGCCTGATGAAATTGAGACCACAAGGGTGACTGCATTAGTCGTGCCTGAAGAAAATGCTCCTCCTTTACCCTCTATAGAAACCGCAAAATCCTCAAGGGTAACAACCTTCCTTCTACATCAGAAATGAAGAAAACTAAGGCTGCGGAGAAAAAGGCACTGAAGAGAAAGGCATCAATGACAGTTCCTCACGAGTCAAGAAATTGAAGTCACTACCAAGTTCTTCAACTAAGCCGTTTGATGCAACTCCTATCAGCTCTGTGCCATCCTATGAAATAGTACCATTTGGTGTTGACTATGTCATCCCAAATGATGATCAAGAAGAAAAGGATCAGTCTACTACTACCTCAAAGCAGATTGATGAAGAAATTGAAGTGGAAGCAAATGCTTCAACTCCACTAGTATCATCGCCCCAGCCTCAATTTACTGGTGAAGAGGTCGGCGTTGAAGAAATGGAAGAGGAGGTGGACATTGGAAACACAACACCTCTGGTCAATGATGAATATTGGGAAGTTGCACACCCAAATTCACCAATGACCACCCCTATGTCACAAATTCCTTAGTCTCCAGCCTAGACTGAAGAAATTCAAACAGGATCTGATGACTTGGCTGCAACTGTCACTGAAGATATTCCAGCTACATCAGCTGAGGAAATTGCTGCTCCAAATGCCACTGGGGAACCTGGAGTGCAAATTCCTCAGTCTGAAGAAGTTCCACCAATGCCTAAAGAAATTGTGGGCCGCTTTAAACCAAACCTTCAGCCAAAGCCTAAGATGCCATTCAAAGTCTCAAAGCACCCCAAATTCATCAAGACCAATTTCTTCAATGAGCACATTTTCTTCACTGGACCAAATCCATATGACTCTGCAAGAGCCGGTCAGACCAGATTCTGGACAACCACACAGATGAATTACTACGCATCAGTGTTGTTTGACAAGAAGAAAGTCTTCGAGCATCATCAAATTCCTAATGCGAATATGGAAACTATTCCATCCTTCACACCGGTGCTCGCAGTTCTTCATGATGCATGAATTCTTCCGCTCTGTGTGGATATTTGTGATTGGAATGAAGAGCTGATTCTTCAATTTTATGCCACCTTCACATCACAGGTGATGCTTCTGACATCAACCCATGGGTCTTGGACCGGATGACTAGATCTACTCACTACACTGCATCGGCATCAAAATTGCTTCGATCAGTCCTAGTTCCAATTCCTTCGGAAGGAGCATGATGCCTCTTTGATGAACCTGCTCTGCCCAACCACATGATGCAAGTGCTGATGAAGCCTCTGGCTCCTAGAAAACCTCAAAGGACTACCTTCCTGGTGAAGGATTTGCTCTATGTGCCCAGGACAGTCTATCGCATACTTACCAATATCCTCAGTCCTCAGAAGGGCCACAACTCTGAAGAAGAAGAAGTGGAGGGAGTCATGAAGAACATGCTATTTCAACATCATTCATGCAATTCCCATCAACTACCACAATCTCTTCATGAGCATTTTGGCCAATGCAGCTTTAGCCCCATTTGAATTGAAGCCTTATGCTCCCTGGATCATGAAGTTCATCAGATCAAGGTCTTCAATTCCCTTCAAGGCTAACTTTCAGAATCACTTCGGCTTTCTGCCTCCTATTGAAGTCCTCAAGCACACATTTACTTCAGTTGAAGGAAAAGGCAAAGATGTCATTGATGAAGGTACTCATCCATTGGATGGTCAGTTTCACAAAGCTGCATCGTACTCCACCAATGATGACACTGCTACCCAGGACTCTACAGCAAAAGCCTCAGCACAAAAGCCTCGAGAGTCTGCCCCTCGTGTGATGATAGATCGTGAGCTTCTCATAAGTCTTCATCAGAAGGTTGATCGCAACCACAAATGGGTCAAGCGACAGTTTGGTGCACTTCTTCGAGACATGACTGTCATGCACAACACTGTGAGGAAGAACCAATACTACCTCCATGAAGTCTTCAACTGCACTTGGGCCATTCTGTCTCACCTCAAGACTCCTGAAGAATTTTCACCCCGACAACGCTGGCGCTCCTTCATCACCTTCAAGATGAAATTCTTCAAGGGGCGTTAGTCTCAGTTTTCGTCCCTTTTGGTCTTCGATGACAAAGGGGGAGAAAAATTGAGTTAGTCTTCAAGCGGGTCTCTCTCTATATGGGCTGTTTTTTTGTTTAAGTTACAACTCTCGCTCTTCTGAAGCTTTTGTTGGTTGAGTTGTAAACTTAAGTTTGATGGTGGTCTGACTCTTTTGAACTGCTTTTCACATGCTATTTCCTCAAGTTACCTTAATGCATGCATGCTGAATTTTGTCAAACACCATTTTCATCATGCATTTGCAATTCTGCATATCATATGTTAAATGTGTATATGAATTACAATATATAGGGGAAGTTCTACATGTTTTTAACCTACCATGTGCTTTTGCGGTCCAAAGCAAATTCCTCAAATATACACCTCTTTAGGGGGAGTTCTTCTATATCTTTCAATCAAATTCCTCAAACTCAGTACTTACATTCCATATTTTTATCCCCGTTGAAAACTTAACCTATTTGTCATCAATCGCCAAAAAGGGGGAGATTGTAAGTGCATCTAGTGCCCCTTAGTGATTTTGGTGTATTGAAGACTTATAGGTTAAGGAACTAATGTGTTTGTGAGTGTACACAGGCTCTATAAGTCGATGAGGAGTTTGATATATTCGGAGATTATCGACCCCTAAAAATGTATGTCTTAAACTGAAGACTTTGGTGAAGACTTTGCTGAAGACTTTGGTATTCCCTAAAGACTTTGAAAATGAAGAAGTTGGTGTGGCCTTGAAGATCTGGACGAGGACTATGAAGCGTGAAGGCTTTTGTTCTCGTAGTTTCATTTCCTTTCTTTGAGTCATAGGAAACACCGTACTATTAAAGAGGGCCAAGGTAATACTAAGGAAAATTACCAAGTGATGCTCAATTCAAAAGCCTCAACCTATCCAATCCTTCGAGTGAAGCCTTTGGAAATATCTTACAGTTCAATCAAGTTCTTTAGTGATAGAATACGGTAAGGACTGTGTGTCTTGGGACTGTGTGTCCTGTTGTTTAAATACCAGGCCGCTCCAAACCATACGTACGACTGTCACAGTAGTTGGAACTGGGTTGTCAAACCATTGTCTTCATCGAGCTACCTGGTTCTATTTCCTCATATACTTATTGATGAAATTGATCATTACTATTTGAAGAATTTGACTGAAGACTTTCTCAATTTCCTCACCTCAAATTCTTCAAGTTACCTTGTTCCTCACCTGCTTATCATGTATCACGCTACCTGTAATATGTGCATGCTTTATTTCATCATGATGACTATGCTACTGCTATGTTTCTCATGCACTTGAGTACTTATTCCACTGCTAGTTATTCATCACATTTCAAATTCCTCAAGTTGAAATTCCTCAGTGATGAATTTGTAAAAATCACCTATTCATGCCCCCTCTAGTCGATATAACGCACTTTCATGTTCTCATCAGGCTGTATCTCGTGATACTCAGTAGTGTTCTTCCCGTCATCCATGCCACACAAGAAAGGTGACGTTGGAATCTAGAGCCGAGGTTCTGTGAAAAAAATTGGACGTGGTGAGGACGATGGGGAAATGGCTACGCATTGCTTCCGTCGTGAGAATGGGGACATGTGGTGACCTGCAGGAACCAACTAGTATATAACCTTGATGGAAGACAACCTCAATTACCATGTCCATCAATGTGAACTTCAAACCGTCATGATTCCTCCTACACTCACGGCTGGCAAAAAATTTAATGGGGTGTCACATCCAAATGAATTATGGCAAGGTAACTGAATAGTCACATCCAATAGGCGCGACATCAGTCATGAGTTGGTCCTTTGACCAGTGTACACACCTAGAGAAGAGTGCGAGAAAGCTAAGGGACACCCTATCATCCATCTTAGATCCGACGGCACCAGACATGGCTCTCCTAGCCTACATGTGTACAACCTCATATAGCCTATAGATTTGTGCATGGGTGTGTAGGCAAAAGAGGCATGGGGGTGAAGCCTCTACACGCACGTACATGGGGTTCTCGACGCACTGGTAACAACACCCTCTGCATACACAAAAGTGTGGTACAAGTGCCATGCGTACGAATACCTAGCTAGAGAGTTGTAAACTCTCTATACCCACGGGCATGTTCCACTACAGGCACTCGAAGCACGGAAGTAAAGGCACTACAGGCACAGACGTAGCCACTGTGTACAGCACGGGTGTGTAGGCACAATATACAAGGGAGAGTGAAGCCTGAACCTGCAGGATGTGGGCCAGAGGCATGGGGGTGAAGCCTCTACAGGTATGGGAGTGAACCTCTATAGGCACGCGAGTGAAGCCTCTACAGGCACGGGAGTGAGCCTCTATAGGCACAGGAAATAAAAATACAAGGTCCTTTATATATTATTCCATTCCTCTGGCTCTCTGAATCACTTTGCTACCTCCATCTCTCCCTCCTCATGAGTCTGAAACTATACCTATCCCCATTCCCGCCTTCAGGGTCCGCCTGTAAGGTTCGAAGTTCTTTGCCGATCCCAATTGGTCCGCTTCTAGGGTTCGAAGTTCTTCACCGATCCAAATTGGCCCGCCTCTAGGGTTCATGGTTCTGCACCGATCCCCATTGGTCCGCCTCTAGGGTCCATGGTTCTTCGTAGATCCCCATTGGTCTGCCTCTAGGGTTCGTAGTTCTTCGCCGATCCCCATTGGCCCGCCTATAGCGTTCATAGTTCTTCCCCGATCGTCTTCCGCTCTACACTTTCTTATTGTTTATTAATTTCGAAGTTGTGCTTGTATAGAACTTGCATGCCCTACATTTCCTTCGTATTGCTCTGCTCCATCCTTGTTCGCACTCGACTGCTTATGTGCCTTCACAGGTATGGCTTCCACAGGTATGGATCCTATTAAAATGTATCCGTCTGCTCCATAATAGAATCATTGATTACATTTTTTCAAAAGATTCATTTGATTTTTCTTGTTTTAAGTTTAGGGTTTAAGTTAGTTTGGTTAATCATCGACTAGATCTGCTACAAATTAATCCTTCTCTAAAGAAATCTAAGACGGTTAGAAAAATAAATTAGTCATCTAATCATCACTCCTATATTTCTGTACTGACGAGGGGACTGTAAAAATAGATTTGTTGCTCAGTTTCTAATTTCTTGGCCACAAAGCTGGTTAGATTTCAATGATGAAAAGAAGGATGAATTTGCAATAGCTATTTGTTTAACCTAATGTGTTTTTTGTTTTCTAATTTCACCAATTTCTAGTTTTTCCATAACGTTTTTGCTTTTAATTTAACCAGGTATGGTTTGCCCTACTTGCCACAATCCAAAAAGGCGTTGCGAACATTACGCTGGAGAAACACGGGAGTTTGATCTTATTCTAGATGAGAATTGCTCGAGACGCATGTTTAGTGGAGAAATTTACCATACTTATCTTTGTATCTTATTCAGAAGACACTGGACATGATCCCCTTTTGATGTCCGCTTTTGAACTATCAAGTTTTTTATATCTTATTCCATCTCTTTGCCTCTCACAATCACTTATCTGTCTTCATATCTATACATTCAAATAAGCAAAATATTCTTGTAATTAATTTATCATACTATATCATTGTGAATTACACAAATTCTTTAACTAGCGAATGCCCAAAGAGTTTGAATTCTTACTTATAGCTTCTCATTTTTAATAATTTTTCATAATATGTGCCTTGCTATGCCAGAGCATTTCTTGCTATTTACATAAATACACAAAAGGAGCATAAAAAAATGTCATGGCAAGCAGATTGACCCTACACTTGTTACCCCAGAAAACAGGTCCTATCAAGTTACCTTTAAGCACAGTCCAAAACACACAAAGCTACAGGGTGATGGTTGGATGGAATTTGCTATTGATTATGGTCTTCGGCCTGGAGACCACATACAATTTTTCACACCTGACCTGGACTGAATCTGGAGGTCATACCTTATCGCAGACTTCGAAGGCTGTTTCCAATGCCTCATCTCGGTAAGACTATGAAATTTCAATTAATTTTTTGCCAGCTTTTATAATCTGGAACAATTTAGTACTAATTTTATACATCTTGTTATTCTAGCTCTTGATGATCTTTCTACCAATGACCACGAGTATGTTCAATGATGTGTCTACACGCATGATATTGAGCTTACATACAACCATACATGATTCTTTCTGTGTTGCCTTTTTTGGAGATACATTCATCTGTTGTCGCCCGTTTGTCCATATGTTAACAACGACAAACACAAAAGATGCTATCATGGTTAGTTATCACTCTCCGTATTTACTGTTTTTTAACAAAATTTATTCCTAGAAATTGATGTTTTTCACCATTCAGTATGAATTTCAGACATGACCTTTGAACTGATGACAATCTATTATACATGCAAGTATGAAGTTCAAACATGACTTTTGACATGCTGATAATCTATTATACCTGCAAGTAGTGATAACTTTTGACCTGCTCACAACCTAACAAGCTCTGCATTTCTATTATGCCTGCAATGTACTAAAAATACATATCACTATGTTGTTGTTCTCCTTTCTTGATCTACCTATTGATTTTTTTTCAATTACTGATTCCATAACAAATTAGATTTATGTAAGCTTACTTTCAATTAAATAAATTAGATTGTTTCCACACTGAACGTTCCCACTATTTAATTCAACGACAAAATAACCATTTTTCTATTTATTTTATATCTATTTCCTTTAGAAAATTCCAACGAGTGTTGTCTCAACATTGATGACATGAGTGGATGTGCCTGCCAACGCTAGTATGACCCTTGAAGCTGTAGAAAAAGAATCCAGTGTCATCACACCTTCATCATACTCCATCTGCAAAAAAGACGGTAGGATGGTGATTGAGAAGTATTCTTTCGAATAATTCCTGTTCGATACAGGTTTAGCTAAAAAGGACATTCTTCTGATAACATTCAGAGAGCGCAATGATCATTCTATGTCCATTATCTTTCAGCACATTGTATAGCTGATGTTATTGCCGTAATTAAAACGCTGCCCCTAAGGACTGCTTTGTTTGTTAGGTTGAAGTTATCTTTTGCCCATATCAACATGGTGCTACATTGGTAGTTGTAATGGCACTTATGAAGCTCATACGAACCAACTGGATATTTGAAGTATGACAACATTCTGTAATCTGAATTTGTGTGCAAGATGGTTGGGAAGAATAAAACTGCACCCAGTGCTTTGTGTGCAACACGCACGCATGGCAGGGAATCACAAAGAACGGTTCTACACACAATTTCCGCGATGTACATCAAAAGCACGGATTTATATCAGGAAGATGCATTGTATGTGTACACGGTAGATACACGGTGGTGAGTATATGGGACAAACGGCTATCACGAGACACAAAGCATAGTTTTAAGTAGGAAAGTTGGGGATGCAAAAACAAAGCACGGATTCATCTAAGTAAGATGCACGTATGTCTACTGTGGATATGCATTGTGCTTTGTTTTTGAACCAAAGTTTCTTGCGACCTGTATCTGTACACATCACTATATCTCTACATAGCACATCGACGGTGGTGCGTGCAGTCATGCACAAGGCACGGCTGGCCGCAAGAAACGAAGCATGGTTTTCAACACAATACCCGTTACACGGTTTAGAAAAGAAGCACGGTTTTAGACACAGTAGATCCACGACGGTGCGTGCATGAGAGGCATGGATCATATGTAAGACAAAGCATTGTTTTCTATTAGGAACATGCACCGTATCTGTACACAGCAGATCCACGGCGGTGCCTGCACGAGAGGCGTGGCTCATATGTAAGACAGAGCACTGTTTTATATTAGTAACATGCCCCGTATCTGTACACAGCAGATCCACGACGGTGCCTGCACTAGAGGCACGACTCATATGTAAGATAGAACACTGTTTTATATTAGTAACATGCACCATATCTATACATAGCATATCAATGGCGGTGCGTGTACGAGGGCATGGCTGGTATGGAAACACGACGCACGGTTTTTAGACAGGAACGTCCATGATGCAAAACAGAAGCACGGATTCATAATAGGTAGATGCACGTATCTGTAATCCGGATATGCATTGTGCTTTATGTGTGAGAGGCATGCCTGGTAGTGAGAGACGAAAACACGGTCCGTAATGTAAAACTACAACACGATTTTATACTAGGAAGGTGCACGGGTGTAACAATGTGAGATGCACGACTCGCTGGGAGACAAGAAGAATAGTCCACATATATACATATAAGTTTTATATATCTGAATACCTATAATTCTGAATAACAATATTTTGTACCATATATTTTATTAAAAACATTTGCATACAACTATACGCCACATAAATGTTTTACTTCATAGTCTATAAGTAGGATCACTACGGCAGAGGGCTGAAAATAATAGCAAGCTCCTGATCATGCTCTTTGAAGGTTATGAGCACCAAATTGTTGACTTCAATAGACGATGCCCAAAGAAAATTACCGAAACCTTCCTTCTTGAACCCCATTCTACCAGCCAAGCCAATAAAGTAGGAACATGCAATGCTCAAAGATATATCATTATCTTCAGAATCCAAAGTAATATCAAGAGTTAAAGAACCAGTCCTAGGAATTGACAAAAAATCCTTCAAACTCCTCACAACCATGCTCGGAGTAACCTCACAAAAAACATCATGTTATATGATGTTAATCTTACAAATTTAAAACAGTACACTAGAGCAAAGAACAAATAAATAAACAGTAGCCAAAAACGAAGCTCACCATATGTTGACAATTAACATTCATGGAATCAATCCTATGAACAAAAGGAGTACACATGTAGTTGTCATCAAAGAGCTGTTGTGACATGAAATACATTTGCTTATAATTCAGACTGACACCACAACTATAAAAACAACTCTCAACAAGTTCCCTCAGTTTCACTCAGATCCTCAAGAGCTACAAAAAATAATTTCACAAGTTCAGTAGAGCAGCAAAACGTATAAGCTGAAACAAAATATAAAATCACTCAAAAAAACCTTACCAACACAGGGTAAAGGGAACAACATAACACCATCCCGATGAAAATCAACACCAATCATAGTTCCATATTGCTCAAGCCTAACAGTCAGAATGTCACAATGATGGAGACCATAATCATTCACAAGTTCCTCCCAGGAAGGACCATGGAATTTACTGCTCACCCGACCATGTCTAAACAAACCACCATATAAGTAACCCTCACTGTTGTGAAGAGCAAGATCAATATCTTTGTCACCCCTCTGAATAGCTAAATCTCTACACTCCTCAATGTACCAAGCAAGATGTGATCTAACACTACACGGAACATACTACAAAAAGAATGGAAGCAAACATCATAATCATATAAACAAAGGCATTAGATTACATTCCAACCAAAACAACATAAACCATATGCCACAATCAGATAAGCAAGAAATAGAATCTTACAACACGCCTTGAAAAGCGATGATCTAGCACCATAGTGAACACAGACGCACAAGAATCAAAGGAAGAACGAGGGCCATCTGGAGCTCGGCAAAAGGGGCAAGCCATTACCTGCAAAGAAATGGTGACCAGTAAGAACTAATACCACAACTGAGTTGAAAGTTGTCAGGGGGATAACCCCGGGGTAGCCTAAAGCGACCCACAACTCCAACTTTCTGAAAACGACTGAAGGGCGAGCCGCCTCCCCCTACAGTCCGGTTGCACCCCGCCGGCCCCGCCATGTTGGTTGGGTCCTGCCGGCTATGCCCGACCAGCTACGACGAGCCTGCCGGTTAGGGGCAGGGACCCCTAGACCCCTAGCCGGCCGTGCCTTGGATGCCACAGCCAAGACGTGTGAGGCAACAGTGGCCCCCATCCCGTTGATGGTCAGCGCCCGTATGGCCACAGTGGAGGCAATAGTGTCGCTAACTTCGGCTGACCACGACCGGGCTTCCAACAGTGTCGGCATGCCTCCATCCACTCCATTACCTACCCCGGCGTGGCTATAGTGGAGCCGGCCGTACCGCATACCTTGGCCAGCTACCACAAGACGACGCCTCGAAGGACAACCCGTGCCACGAAGCGACCGGCGCTCGGACCTACTGCGCGGGCCCTCTGACTCTCGACGGGACCTCCCAGCCGCGGGCCCTACCAACGACGAGACCCTACAGCCGGAAGCCCATGGCCGGCTAAAGAGGCTGCCAGTCAGGGCCCTCCCACAGCTTTCCATTCATATTGTAATCCGGTGGGTTGGACTATAAAAAGCCCTGGAGCCCCCCATACAGAGGAAAGCAACAGATAGACCAGCAAGCACACACACACACACAAAGGAATACCTCGTTCCACAGCTTCCCTTGTAGAAATGGAAGTGGAGCCGGCTGCTCCCTCTTCCACCTCTAGATACAGCTCAAGGAGCGCCATTGTAACCTCCCCTCATCGATCAACTAGATCAGGCAGGACTAGGGGTGTTACCTCCCATGAAGGGCCCTGAACCTGGGTACATCGTGTGTCATTCACTACTTGTGCCTAATCCCGCTCCCGGAGCCCGTCGGCATCCTCAGGCCCCAACCACCTTCGATAAGCTTACACATGGCATCTCTCGTGAGAAAATGATGACACATGGCGCCCACCGTGGGGCCGCACGCGGCGCCAGCCAAAGTCACGCTCTGGGCGGGACCCTTCACCACCTCCCTCGTCCGCCGCATGTCCAGGCGGAACCGTAGGCTCGTGGGGCTTGCTCTGGCAGGCCCTGCGGGCAGCATTGTCGACCCCACGCTTGACATCGACGCGCTGATCGAGCGCTTTAGCAAGCTGAGTCTCACCGACGCACCAGCAGCGGACGAGTACCCTAGCCAGGTGCTCGACTGCAATGACCCGCCCACGTCCATGGGTGCACTCGTTGCGACCGAGTCCAATGGCTCCCACGTCCACTTCGGGGTGATGGACATTATCTCCGCCACCTCTTCTAGTTGGGCGCAGGCTGATGCCGACACCGCTCCAGGACGCATTGGCACCTCTGACCCGCTCGGCGCAGCCCTCCGAGGCCTGAGCACCCCCATCGCCCCGACGGCGAACCCCGACGTCGCCGTGGCTAAGCTGGAGGCGGCTCGCCGCCTACTGTTCGAGGACACCAGCGCCCCTCCTGGTCGAGCGGCGCCGCATGGGGGCCGCTCAACATGAGTACACCTCCGCTTATGGTCTCACCCCGGCTGGCACCGAGCCTAGACGGTGTGGGGTTGTGCGCGACCGCGTGCACGTGGTCGTGGAAATCCTCAGCGGCAACATGCCCGTCTAAGACACCCCTGCGGCCAACCTGCGGGCCGCCAAGGTAGCCTAAGAGGATCTGGCTACCTTGGAGGGCGAAGAGCATGCCGCCCGCGAGCGACACATCAACGACCTCATTGATGCTGCCGACGCATAGCAATACCTGCTCTCCCCCGGCAGGGCCGGCTCTAAGGTCCCCCATCCCGGAGGCAGGGGCACCGTGACTGATGGCCGTCAGCCGGCTCAGCACTCCTACTCCCCTCGTACCTCCAGTCGACGGGTCAAGGGAAGCAACGCCCGGCATTCCCAGCCGCCCGGGAACGAGCAGCCGGCCGTGAACAGCCGACGCAGCGACAACCCGGCTGGCAGCTAACATCGCGTCAATCAGCCGGTCGGCAGCAGCCGGCATAGCCGCAGACACACCCCGCCTCCGCGGCAAGAGCCGGCATGGTCTGTCCTACCGGCTGTCCGTTCTGATCTCGCGGCCCGGCTCGGGCCGCAGGTCCCCCACAGCGAAAACGACGCCCGTCTCCGCATCGAACGGCTCGCGCAGTCGGCCCTCCTTGAGGAGGAGGGCTCGATCGGCCCAGTGTGTTTCGGCCCTCGGATCCGCAACGAGCCGTTCCCGCCCGGCTTCACGCTTTCGGGGACACCCCAAAATACACCTCATGCTGATCGGTTTGGCCCGCACCTTGCTGAACAGCCTGGCAGCCGGCAACATCAACACTTGGATGGACTTCGAAGAGGTGTTCGTCCGCAACTTCACTGGCACCTACAAAGCAGCCCGGCCGTCCCCAAGAACTGGCCATGTGCGTTCAGGGGTCGGACGAGGCCCTCCGCGACTACCTCACCCGATGGACCGAGCTACGCAACCCCTGTGAAGGGGTGCATGAGGTACATGCAATTCAGTATTTCATCGAAGGCTGTCGCGACGGCACCCACCTGAAGCACAAACTCCTATGTTGTGATCCGGCTACGCTGGCAGAACTCATGACCAAGGCGGACAAGTACGCCGCGACCGACTACGCGATACGGGTCAAGACATGCATGCTCGCCAAGGCGGCACCGATGCCGACGGCGTCGCGACTGGATGTCGACAACCGGCAGCCGCAGAACAACAAGCGCAAGGCCGACTAGCCAGACTCCCGCTACGGGAGCCTGTAGATCGCCTCCATCGAGGAAGAGGAGTCGGCTGCCCAACCTACCGGCCAGCGTCAGCGCACCGGCAAGGCTGCCTGGCAGCTCAAGCTCACATTCGAGCAAATGCTTGACCTCCCCTGCAAGAATCACTCTAGAGCCAAGCCCTCCATGCACACGCTCTGACAGTGCAGCTTCTCATAGCGACTGGCCCGGGGGGCGGTCTTCTGGCTCCCCTCACGCCACCTGCCCACGCGCCGGCTGCGGCCCAGAACGACGGTTGCCTACTCGACCAGTTCCCCAACCAAGACGGTTGCTACGTCATCTTCACCAGTGAAGAGATAGACAAGAATGCCCAGCGCCAGCTCCACCGCAAGGTGAATGCCACCATGCCCGCGACTCCCCGGTTCATGCACTGGTCGGAGAAGCCGGTCACTTGGAGCCGCGCTGACCACCCTGCGGAGATGACAAATCCTGGCAGCTATGCCTTGGTCCTCGACCCCACCATCGCCTCCGAGAGGCGCACCTGCTGCTTCATGCAGGTGTTAATCAATGGCGGCAGCGGCATCAACATTCTCTTCCTCGACACGATGCGAAAGCTGGGGCTCAAGGCAGAAGATCTGCAGGCAAGTCAGACGGTTTTCCATGGCATCATGCCGGGAAAGTCCTACTCCCTCATTGGCAAGATCAAGGTCGACGTCCTATTCGGCAGACCCGGCCACTTCCGCCGTGAGCCGATATGGTTCGAGGTGGTGGACCTCGCAACTCCCTACCACGCCCTGCTGGTCCGGCCGGCCCTCGTCAAGTTCATGGCGGTACCCCACTATGCCTACCTCAAGCTCAAGATGCTGGGTCCCAAGGGGATCATCTCCATCACCGGCAACTACAAGATAGCCATCGAGTGCACGCGAGATGGCGGCCGGCTGGCCGAGGCCCTGGAGATAGCAGAGGAGAAGCGCCAGCTCGACCGACTCGTGGCCCTTGCCGCCAGCCAGCCGGCCGTGCCGATCCCTCCTTTGCAGTCGGTCGGCGAGGCTTCGTTCCAGCCGCCTAACGGCACCAGGCGGATCCCGCTCGACCCGGCCAACTCCGGGCAATGCATCACCATCGGCTCCCGCCACGACAGCAAATAGGAAGGCAAGCTCGTCAACTTCCTCCGTGAGAATCGGGACATCTTCGCATGACCCCCCAAGGACATGCTGGGTGTTCTGAGGAAGTTCGCCAAGCACAAGCTTCATGTCCGGCCGGACGCTAAACCAGTCAAGCAACCCCTGCACCGTTCCTCCGAGGAGAAGCGGCGCACTATAGGAGAAGAGATCGCCCGGCTGCTCACAGCCGGCTTCATCATGGAGGTTTTCCGCCCGGACTAGCTGGCCAACCCAATCCTGGTGCTGAAGAAGAACAAGACCTGGCACATGTGCATCGACTACACCAGCCTGAACAAGGCATGCCTCAAGGACCCGTTCGCCCTACCGCGGATTGATCAAGTCATTGACTCCACGGCCGGCTGCGACCTGCTGCCTTTCTTGGACGCCTACTTCGGCTACCACCAGATCAAGCTGGACCCAGACGACCGGCTCAAGACCTCCTTCACCACCCCCCGAAAGGGCCTACTGCTACATCACCATGTCCTTCGGCCTGAAGAATGCAGGCACTACCTTCCAGCGCTGCATGCAGAAGTGTCTCCTGCCTCAGATAGGCAGGAATGTCCACGTCTACATTGACGACATCGTCGTCAAAACCAAGAAGCACTTCAGCCTCCTCGACGATCTCTGGGAGATGTTTCATGAACCTGCGCGAGTACAAGATCAAGCTCAACCTGGAGAAGTGGGTCTTTGGCGTCCCTGTCGGCTAGCTCCTCGGTTTCTTTGTGTCTGCTCGTGGCATCAAAGCCAACCTAGAGAAGATCAGTGCGATCGAGCGCATGCCCCAGCCTACCCGACTCCATGACGTCTGGAAGTTCACCGGCTGCCTCACCTCGCTCAGTTGGTTCGTCAGCCGGTTGGGAGAGAAGGCCCTGCCTCTCTACGACCTCCAGTGGAAGACGGCTCCGGCCGAGCCAGGCCACGACTCCTCGAAGAAGCTAGCCAAGTTTGACTGGCCCAACGAGGCCGACGAGGCTTTCCGCGGCCTCAAACAAGGCCTCACCAATGCGCCCATCTTGGCTGTGCCGGCTAAGAAGGAGCCCTTGCTCGCCTACATCACAGCTACCACACGTGTCATCAGCGTCATCCTGGTGGTCGAGCGACCGGAGGAGGGCAAGACGTTGTCGGTCCAATGCCCCATCTACTCCCTCAGCGAGGTCCTCTCTGCCTCCAAGCAGAACTATCCCCACTACCAGAAGATGTGCTACAGCATATACTTCGCCGCCAAGAAGGTCAAACAGTACTTCCAGGAGCATGTCATCACCGTGGTGACCACGGCCCCACTCGACGAGATCATGAGCGGTCGGGACTCCATCAGCCGGATCGCCAAATGGGTCATCGCCCTCGCCAACCACGAGAACCGGTATGAGCCGCGCACCGCCATCAAGTTGCAAGCGATGGTCGACTTCCTCGTCGACTGGGTGGAGACCGAGTTCGTGCCGCCTCCCCTGGACTCCAGACATTGGCGCGTGCACTTCGACGGCTCAAAGATGAGGACCGGCCTGGGAGCCGGCATCGTCCTCTCCTCCCCAAAGGGAGACCAACTCAAGTACGCCCTCCAAATCCACTTCTCTGCCTCCAACAATGTGGCCGAGTACGAGGCGCTCGTCCACGGCCTTCGGCTCGCCAAGGAGATTGGCATCAAGTGCATCCTATGCTTCGGCGACTCCGACCTCGTGGTGCAGCAGGTCTCTGGAGAATGGGATGCGAGGGACGCCAACATAGCCAGCTATCGCTTCCTCGTCTAGCAACTCACCGGCTCCTTCGAGGGTTGTGAGTTCCACCACGTCCCCGGGCGAACAACGAGGCGGCCGATATGCTGGCAAAAATCGGCTCCACCCGGCAATCCATTCAAGCCTGCGTCTCCCTTGAACGGCTGCTCAAGCCGTTGTTCAAGCCCTCCCCCAAATCAGAGTCCATCTTCGTGACGGCCAACATAGCCAGCCCATCAGCAGATCCGGCTGCTCCGTCGGCACCATCGCCATTGGCTGCACCTCCGGCTCCACCAACTCCGGCTGCCTCGCCGGCATCTTCGGCGTCGGCTGCCCAGCCGACGTCACCGGCCCCAACCGTCGAGCTGGCTGCATTCGAAGCCAGCGCCTCCGACGACGCAACGGTCATGATGGCAATCAACGTCCCTCCTGCCGCCTCGGGCCTGGGGACTGGCGAGTCGGTCCCGGGGACTAACAAGCCGGTCCCAAAGGCTGATCACTTAGGCCCCCTAACAAGACTATGGCGAGGCAGATTCAACGCCGAGCTCGGGCCTACAGCATCATCAACCACGAGTTGGTTCATCGCGGCACCACCGGCGTCTTCCAACAATGCGTCGAGCCGGAGAGGGGATGGGAAATCCTCCTCGACATCCACCAAGGCGAGTGCGGGCACCATGCCGCCTCCACGACCCTAGTGGCCAAGGCGTTCCGCCATGGCTTCTACTGGCCGACTGCCTTGGGGAGGCCAAGCGGCTGGTCGACAAGTGCGAAGGCTGCCAGCGCTTCAGCACACAGAGCCACCTGCCGGCTACAGCCCTCCAGACCATCCCCCTCTCGTGGCCCTTTGTCGTCTGGGGGCTGGACATGATGGGCCCCTTCAAGACCGCTCGAGGCGGCATGACACATCTGCTGGTGTCCGTCGACAAGTTCACCAAATGGATCGAGGCCAGGCCGATCAAGAAGCTAGACGGCCCACGGCTGTCTGATTCGTCGAGGAAATCACGGTCCGCTCTGGCGTCCCCCACAACATCATCACCGACAACAACACAAACTTCGCCAAGGGCGCGCTAGCGCGCTTCTGCGCCAACCAGGGCATCTGACTTGACTTGGCGTCCGTCGCTCATCCGCAGTCAAACGGCCAGGTCAAGAGGGCAAACGTCTTGATCCTGGCCGGCATCAAGCCCCGCTCGTGATGCCACTAGTCAGGTCAGCTGGCTTCAGGATCAAAGAGCTGCTGGCTATCTTCTGGAGCCTCAGGACCACACCCAATCGGTCGACTGGATACACCCGTTTCTTCCTCGTGTACGGGTCCGAGGCGATCATCCCCACCGACATCGAGTTCGCCTCGCCTCGGGTCACCTTGTACACGAAGAAGGACGCAAAGGAGGCAAGAGAAGACGATGTCGACCTACTCAAAGAAGCATGCGAACTGGCCTTGAGCCGGACGGCCATCTACCAGCAGAAGCTCCGACACTACCACAGCAAGAGGATTCGGCCACTCTCCTTCCGCAAAGGAGACCTGGTGCTCAGGCGGATCGAACGAACAACCGGCCAGGACAAGCTATCCTCCCCATGGGAGGGCCTGTTCATCATCAGCAAGGTGCTGCACAACAACACGTATTACCTGATAGACGCCCAAAAGCCGCAGAAGTGCAAGAGAGACGCCTCGGGCAAGGAGACAGAGCGCCCGTGGAACGTAGCGCTCCTCTGCCCATTTTACTGCTGAAAACCAGTGTATGTATGTATCCTTCCCTTTTGGGCTTATGAATGCAACGGGTGCCCCAAGCTGGCTCTTGGGACATGCCCCTTTCATTTCCTTCCAAAGTTTTTCGACTCATTCGTCGGCTCCCGGTCCCGAGGGCTAGCCGGCTAGTCCTGGCATCCTCTCCCAAAGCCGACCAAGTAATGTGAGCTGAATAAGTCCTCCCACCCCTCCCAGCTATAGACTAGCTCTCATCTGTCCGGCTGGCGGGGTCACGGGGTAATGACACTTAGCACACATGAAAAGTCGATTGCAAGGGGGTCGCTGGCTAGGTCTAGCCGGAACACTTTCTTGCCTCTGTCGCTTGCCTTACCCAAAAAAACTCTCATGACTCCCATACTTAGAGCCGGCTCCTTCGAGGTGGACGCCCTGTCCCAGCTATAGACCGGCTCCCGGCTGTCAGGCTAGCGGGGCCGAAACCAAGGGGGACAAGGATTTGAGCGAACGGAACCAAAAGAGCAAACAAGGGTAAGATCAAGCCAGCACGCAAACAAAACAAAAAACAAACATTGCAGCAACCAAAAGCTTCATAAAACTTAAAAAGGCCCACAACCACGAGTTCATTACATTTACACCCGAGTGGGTGGAATTGAGTTCTAACAGAAATGCAGGAAGATAAAAAAAAGCTCTAGGTGGCGGCCGCTCCGTCTTCTCCTCCGTCACCTCCTGCGGTGGCTCCCGTATCTGGGTCCCGAGCCGGCTCATAGTCAGTGTAGTCGTTGGTCCTGGAGCCGGCATCTTCATAGTCCGTCTTGGTGTCGCTTCCCTCCGAGTCGCCTAGTGCGAGCGCATACGGGTCCTTTGGGATCACCGTGTCGTCTGCCTGGCGCTCAGGGAGGTATTCGTCCCATGAGGCGAAGGACGCAAGGTCGCTGGCTCGCATGGACATCGCTTTGTCCACCGCCTCCAGATCTGCATCGGTGCCGACACGCTGGGTTGTGAGCAGGCTCAGGTCCAGCTCGGGGGCCCATGACCTCATAATTCGAAGGGTCGTGCCTGCACCAGCGCCCGCCGCGGAGGCCCTCCAGGCGTTCACCCGCGCAGTCCCGAACTCCGGCCACCGTGTAGCCAGCTCATCGAGGCTGGATCCACCGCGCCCGGATAGAGGACGCGGACCAGTGCCTTGTCGGCTGCCTGGAGCCGCTTCAGGGCCCTCACCACCTCCTGCAGCCTCACCCTGGCGGCGATCCCCACCTCAGCCAAAGTCAAGGGGGCAAGCGGCCCAATGACGACCCCATGCGCCCACTGGTTCTCACGGTGGGCCCCACGGCCGCCTCCGCGGCCTCCTGAGTACCAGGGAAGAGCCCTAAGAAGAAAGAAGACAGGGGATGAACAAAGAGGCAAGCCAAGAACCTACAATCAACACGTAGAAAGGAGGACACGGTAAGGACTTACTGCGCAGCAGTTGGTCCACCCCGTGCCCTTGCTCCTGCAGCTCCGACTCCCTAGCCGACCACTCCGGGAACCGGCTCTCGTGCTCGACTCGGGCCGCCTGTGCCTCGTCGGCCGCCTTCGCCAGCGCGGCGGTCTTAGCCCAGCTCCTGGCGGAGGACCCTCTCCCGCTCCTCCGCCTGCTGACGAAGGGCCGTCTCGCGGTCTGCAGCTCCTGGCGGTGGGCCGCCTCACGCTCAGACGCCTCCGCCTGCACCCGATCCGCCTCCTAGCACAGCCGCTCGCACTCCGTGGTCATGAGGCTCCGTTGATCGCCAAGCTCCATGACCTGGCGACGGAGGTTGATCGACTCGACGTTGGTTTCTGCCCAGGACAAAGAAGCCTCTGTTAGAATATAAGAGAAGAAAGGGGATTCGGCCCGCCTCCGTGGCGGCCGGCTTGAATCCCGAGGGCTACACCCTTGCCCTAAAAGTTACGAAGGTCTCACCTTGCAGGTCCTTGGACAAGGTGGCAAGCCGGCCCTTGTTTTCCCAGTACAGGCTCAGCAAGGAGTTGTACACGGTCACCCGACGGTCGTGTATCGCCTACAAGCAACAATAATACGATGTAGCATTACACTCGATCCGCCTGCGCCACAGCCGGCTCGAGTCTCGGGGGCTACACCCAGTGGGTGCGCTAGCACGCCCCCACTAGAAAAAAGCGCCAAGAGCAAGCAAAGGAAGAAATGATAGAAGGTTACCGCAACGGTACGCTCTAGCTGCACTAGCCGATCGTTGGCTGCTCGGGCATCTTGCATTGTCTAGGTGCGGCAGGTGGCGAACGCCTCGATCGCAGTAAACACTGCCGCCCCGAGAGCACTCGGTGGGTCCCCATCTGTCGGCCCCCCTTTGCCCGAGGTCATCAGGGGACCAGCTCCTCAGGGCACCATTGTGCCAGGGGCTCCAAACGTGGAGCCCACGCCGCCCGACCCTTCGGGCACCTCGGCCTCCCTCCTCGGTTCCCCGCCTCCGGTCTCTCCTGCCCGGCTTGACCCGCGCGCTGGTGTTTCTGGAGCTGGCTCGTTTGGAGACACCATTCCTTGGGTCGGAGTCTCTAGAGACGGCACCTCCGAAGCCGGCTCGTCCGGAGCCGACGCCTTCGGGGCTGAAGCATCCACTTCTGGGGGGCCCTTCGCCCCTGGTGGCATGTCACCTGCCCTGGTGGATCTGCGCCGCGATTCGCCTCCTCCTCGCCAGCAGCACGGGCCGCACCGCCACCCGCCACCGTGCGCGCGTCCTTCACAGCCTCCGCGTTCGATTTCGCTCGTCGGGCGGGGTTGTGGTGGTCCTTGGACCGCCTCTCCCAATCGTGGGGGAACGGCTCCCATGACTAGCCGGCTCCTCCCAACGGCATCCGCTTCTTTACCACCTCCTCCCACAGGCGGTATCCCTTAGTGTGCAGCTCCTGCTGGGCCGCCTCTAGGTCGCGCCATGCTTCACGCTCCCTCTCCTTGGCGGTGTCCGACGGCGCTTTCCCTGTAGTGTCACTTGTCGGGGTCCTCCCCAGGGCACGCGCCTCCCTGTACAAGCGGAATGAGAAGGCGAGGGGAGAAGAAGAAATCAAAGGAGAAAGGCTACAGGGAACGTGGCTTACCCGGCGATGACGGGGACCTCCCTCCTCGCTAGGCCCGTCTGGGCGACCCACCTCTTCTTCCCGCCGCCTCCGTGGCTGTTGTCCGGCTGCTCAGTGTCCGCCCATTTGCATGCTGGCCTAGAGCCAGCCGCCTACTTGCCCTTGTCGCCGGCTGCTGCGTCGTCCCGGCCGAGCTCGTTACCGGCGTAGCGAGGGCGCCTCGACGGTGCCGTGGCTTCATCCTCTGAGGCCTCGAGGTCCTCCGGAGCCTCTACATCGCATGACTCCTCTGACTTAGTGTCTTCGTCGGTCCAATCCCGTAAAATCGACCGGGGAGGGAACTCACCCGTCGACTCGGTCACCTTCGTCTCCGTCTCTGCCTCGCTGGCTTCGGATGCTCCGGCTCGCTCCTAGTCCACCGGCTCCACGTCGTCGGCATCCTCAACCTCCTCGGGGTCCGATTCCTCCACATCGGTGGCCAGCTCCCTGTAATCCAGCAGCTACAAAAAAAACTGCAGGTGGGAGAATTCCTCTCACTATCAAAACGAGGCGGCGCCCCCGATGAAGAAAGAGAGGGTGAGCCGCCTAGAAACTTCCCGGCGGCGCCGGATGCCTCCGGCTATAAGTGGTCTTCCACCACTGCCAGCTCCCTTCCTTCAGCTTCACCGTCGAGTTAGCATTCACCCTTCGTGCCACATGGACCGGCTTCAGCTCCTTGGTGGAGAGCTGGCAGGGATCGTGCTGGCCCCCCATCTGGCAAATAAGGTGCGGTCGGCTCTACAGCGGCTGCACCCGACGCGCCACCATCGCCTCCAGCAGGTCGGACGCCTTCAAGCCTTTCGACCTGGTCGGACGCCTTCAGGCCTTTCGGCCTGGGTGGAGTCGTCCACCAGTTCAGCATCGCCATTGGCGACTGATTGACGAAGTCGGGCAGGTTGATGTGGTCCTCCTCCGGCTTCAAGTTATTCACGTAGAAGAACCCCCGCTTTCAATTCTTCATCGACTCCTGCAGCAGGAGTTTCGGGAAGCCGGCTCCCTAACGGATGTGGATAGGGCTCCCCTATAGGCGGTCACAACCTGTTACTGCGTCGTCGGGTCCTCCGTCGTCTGCCGCTTGAGGAAGAAGAGGCGGAACCAGAGGTCGAGCCTCGGTTCCACCCCTAGATACCCCTCGCAAAGGGTGATGAAGGCCGCCAGCTACAAGATGGCATTGGGGGTGAGATGGTGCGGTTGCAGACCGAACCGCGTCAGGAACAGCCGGAAGAACGTACTCATCGGTAGCCCGAGCCCGCGGAGGAAGTGTTCGGCAAAGACGACCACCTCGCCGTCCCGCGGGGCCGAGGAGTTCTCCGGCCCGACAATGCGCCTCTCCACGACCTCCTTTGATGGCAGCTTGCAGCGGTGGGGGAGGTGCTCGATGAACTGCTTGTTGATGATGCAGTCGTCCCACACCCCCTTACTCACCAAGGCTTCTCAAGGGGCTTGCGGGCACGGCGACGGGCGCGGGAGTTCGGCTACAGAGCGGTCTTTGGTGGTGTCGGCTGGAGCGCGTCGAGGAGTGCGGGCGTTGCTCTCCTTCTCTCTTTCTCTTTGAGTGAGGGAGGGGGCTATGAGAGCAATGTGACACGGGTGCGTGGAACAAATGTGACGTTCCATTCCCCTCCCCCTTCCAGTTATACCCCGCGTGAACGGTCATGGGGGCGGATTCATTGCGCACGTCCCCCACGATTCCCGTCGCGTGCAGGGCGGAAGTTATTTCGCTCGGGAACACCAACTGACGGCCCGAGCCACAGAAGATCCGCGTGCGGGGGCTGAGGTCGCGGCCGTGGCGGCCCCCTGCCCCGTGGTTCGGTCTTGTCCGCTGCACGACCGGTCAGGCCGTAGCTCGCTGCGTCTCTCACGTGGCACAGACACTCCACACAGCGGGGAGCCCGGGGTGGCGTACGAAGCGTCGACCAGCTACGCAGACGGCCGTCATCCGTCCACTGACGTTCGGCTCCCGAGGCAGGCCGCGGTACTGGAGCAACGTTCAAGCTGGCAAGGTCCATCGCGGCTCGGCGGCGGGCCTCCCCCGCTTCGGGGACTACTGTCGGGGGGATAACCCCGAGGTAGCCCAAAGCGACCCACAATTCCAACTTTCTGAAACGACTGAAGGGCGAGCCGCCTCCCCCTGTAGTCTGATTGCACCCTGTCGGCCCCACCATGGTGGCTGGGTCCTGCCGGCTACGCCCGGCCGGCTACGACAAGCCTGTCGGTTAGGGGCGGGGACCCCTGGCTCCCTAGCCGGTCGTGCCTTGGATGCCACGGCCAAGACGTGCGAGGTAACAGTGGCCCTCATCCCGTCGAGGGTCAGCGCCCATATGGCCATAGTGGAGGCAACAATGTAGCTGACTTTGGCTGACCGTGACCAGGCTTCCAACAGTGCCGGCACTACTTCATCCACTCCATTACCTGCCCCGGCATGGCTAAAGTGCAGCCGGCCGTACCGCAGACCTCGGTCGGCTACCACAAGACGACGCCCCGAAGGACGACCCATGCCGCGAAGCGACCGACGCTAGGACCTACCGCGCGGGCCCCTCCGGCTCTCGACGGGACCTCCCAGCCGGTGGGCCCTACCAACGACGAGACCCTACAACCGGGGGCCCCATGGCCGGCTAAAGAGGCTGCCAGCCGAGGCCCTCCCGCGGCTTTCCATTCATATTGTAATCCGGGGGGTGGATTATAAAAAAACCCGGAGCCCCCCATGCAAAGGAAATCAACAGATAGACCAGCAAGCACACACACACACACAAAGGAACACCTCGTTCCACAGCTTCCCTCGTAGCAAGGGGAGTGGAGTCGGCTGCTCCCTCTTCCACCTCTAGATACATCTCAAGGAGCGCCATTGTAACCTTCCCTCAACGATCAACTAGATCAGGCAGGACTAGGGGTGTTACCTCCCACGGAGGGCCCTGAACCTCTGTACATCGTGTGTCAGTCACTGCTTGTGCCTAATCCCACTCCCGGAGCCCGTCGGCGTCCTCCAGCCCCAACCACCTTCGATAAGCCTACCCATGGCATCTGTCGTGAGAAAACAACGACAAAAGTTGACATTTGATTGTGTTGGAAGGCCCCACCCGTAATTTCCCTGGAAATATAATGGGAAAAAAGAAAACACGAAAAGAGAAACCCCTAGTACATGATTACCCGGGGACGAACACAACGAGGGAAGGACGGTGGGGTGACGACGGAAGGACGACGATAGCGGGACGGATGACGGCACTAGAGGACGACAGCGGGGGACGAGCAACGGCACCGGAGGACGACAACGGGGTGGACGGCGGCACCGGAGCACGACGACAGCAGGACGAGACAAAATAAATCTGAACAAATAGATTGAAGCATTACTAGAAAACCTAAATTGTTAAGGGACTTAATTGCAAAAGGGAAAACGAGATAAATGAAACTAGAAACCGGAAATAATGGGACTCTTTCGGGCACGACAAGTGTCACGCGCTGAGCACGGTAGAAAGGTCTCCAAAGCGCCCAGAGCGTGACACTTGTCGCGTGCGGAGTACACCCCGCGTAATCGTCGTGAGGTGTACTCCCTAACAAGTGATTTTAGAGAGAGAGAGATGTGGGGGAGGCTCAGGATCGAGCGGGCATTGGGACGCTGGTGCCTGGTGTTGGGCCCTACCCGCGGGTACACAGAGAGAGAGGGTTGAGCGAGAGAGAGATTCTATCATGGGGAGGGGAGGGATTGAGCACGCGTTCGCGCCTGAGAAGCGAGCGGGCGCTAGGCAAATCGTGTTGGAAATATGCCTTAGAGGCAAAAATAAATCGGTTATTATCATATTTCCTTGTTCATGATAATCGTTTATTATCCATGTTATAATTGTATTGATTGGAGAATTAGATGCATGTGTGGATACATAGACAAAACCATGTCCCTAGTATGCCTCTAATAGACTAGCTCGTTGATCAAAGATGGTTAAGGTTTCCTAGCCATGGACATGAGATGTCATTTGATAAACGGGATCACATCATTAGGAGAATGGTGTGATGGACAAGACCCAAACTACGAACATAGCATATGATCGTGTCAGTTTATTGCTACCGTTTTCTGCATGTCAAGTATATCTTCCTATGACCATGAGATCATGCAACTCACTGACAACGGAGGAGTACCTTGTGTGTATCAAACGTCGCAACGTAATTGAGTGACTATAAAGGTGTGCTACAGGTATCTCCGAGGGTGTCTGTTGAGTTGGCATGGATCAAGACTAGGATTTCTAGTCCGTGTGACGGAGAGGTATCTCAGGGCCCACTCGGTAATACAACATCACAATAAGCCTTGCAAGCAATGTGACTAAGTGTTAGTCACGGGATCTTGTATTACGGAACGATAAAAGAGACTTGCCGGTAACGAGGTTGAACTAGGTATGGAGATACCGACGATCGAATCTCGGACACGTAACATACCGAAGAACAAAGGGAACATCATACGGGATTAACTGAATCCTTGACATAGAGGTTCGACCGATAAAGATCTTCGTAGAATATGTAGGAACCAATATGGGCATCCAGGTCCTGCTATTGGCTATTGACCGTAGAGGTGTCTCGGTCATGTCTACATAGTTCTCGAACCGGCAGGGTCTGCACACTTAAGGTTTGGTGACGTTTCGGTAGTATAGAGTTATGTATGGTGGTGACCGAAGGTTGTTCGGAGTCCCGGATGAGATCCCGGATGTCATGAGGAGCCCAAAGAGAAAAAGGTGGAAAAAGGATAAAATAAAGGAGTCCTAGTCCTACTAGGATTGGAGGAGAAATCCTCCAATCCCACTAGGTTCGGCCGACCCAAGGGCTGCCTCTTTGGCAGCCAAGCCTCCTCCTCCTATCCTCCTATATATACTAGAGGATTTTAGGGTTTTGGCACAGTTTTTTCAGCCACGTGCTACCCGTTCCTCTAGTGCATAGTTTCTCCTCTAGATCTGATTTCTCCAGTGCTTAGGTGAAGCCCTGTCGGAATAGCTCCACTACCATCTCCGGAGCACCGTCACGCTGCCGGAGAACTCTTCTACCTCTCCGCTCCCTCTTGCTGGATCAAGAAGGCGGAGATCGTCATCGATTTGTACGTCTGTTGAACGCGGAGGAGTCGTCCGTTCGGCGCTAGATCGGAAGGACCGTGATCAAGATCGCGAGACGGATCGTGATGAGTTCGCGGGACGGATCGTGATGAGTTCACGGGACGGATCGTGATGAGATCGCGGGATGGATCGTGATGAGTTCGCGGGACGGATCGTGATTGGATCGCGGGACGGGTCGTGATGAGATCGCGGGACGCTCGGCGATTTGGATCGTGAAGACGTTCGACTACACCAACCGCGTTTCTTAACGCTTCCCGCTTAGCGATCTAGAAGGGTACGTAGATCCACTCCCCCTCTCATAGATGCTCATCACCATGGATAGATCTGCGTGTGCGTAGGAAAATTTTGTTTCCCATGCAACGTTCCCCAACAGTGGCATCATGAGCTAGGTCTATGTGTAGATGAGATCTCGAGTAGAACACAAAAGGTTTGTGGGCGTTGATGCTTAGATTGCTTCCTCCCTTGGTCAGATTTTGGTTCGGCGGTATTGTGAGATGAAGTGGCCCGGACCAACATTACTCGTACGCTTACGACAGACCGGTTCCCTCGACCGCAACTTGTTGCATAGATGGCTTGCGGGTGCCAGTTTCTCTCACTTAAGTTGGATCGGATTCGACAAAGGCGGTCCTTGAGAAGGTTGAAAAGCAACTAGTGTATCACCGTTGTGGTTTTTGCGTAGATGAGAATTGTTCTTGCTAGATACCCGTAGCAGCCACGTAAAACATGCAACAACAATTAGAGGACGTCTAACTTGTTTTTTGCAGGGTATGTTGTGATGTGATATGGCCAATTACATGATGTGATATATGTGATGTATGAGATGATCATGTGATGTATAGATTATCACGACTTGCATGTCGATGAGTACGGCAACCGGCAGGAGCCATAGGGTTTTCTTTAATTATTGTATGACCGGCATGTCAATCATTAAGCGCTATGTAATGCTTTACTTTATCGCTAAACGGTAGCAATAGTAGTAGAAGCATGGTGGGCGCGACAACCCCAATGGCGACACGTTGATGGAGATCAAGATGATGGAGATCATGGTGTCATGCCGGTGACGATGGAGATCATGCCGGTGCTTTCATGATGGAGATCAAAAGCACAAGTTCATGGCCATATCATGTCACTTATGATTTGCATGTGATGTTAATCCTATTATGCACCTTGTTTTGCTTAGGACGATGGTAGCATTATAAGGTGATCCCTCACTTAATTTCAAGATAAATTGTGTTCTCCCCGAGTGTGCACCGTTGCGAAAGTTCTTCGTGTCGAGACACCACGTGATGATCGGGTGTGATAGACTCTACGTTCACATACAACGGGTGCAAGCCAGTGTTGCACATGCAGAACACTCGGGTTAAACTTGACGAGCCTAGCATGTACAGACATGGCCTCGGAACACAAGAGACCGGAAGGTCGAACATGAGTCATATAGTAGATATGATCAACATGATGATGTTCACCATTGTAACCACCTCAACTCACGTGATGATCGAACTTGAGTTGGTGAATTTGGATCATGTATCACTCGGATGACCGAAGGGATGTCAATTTGAGTGGGAGTTCTTAAGTAATATGATTAATTGAACTCATTATCATGAACATAGTCAGTAGTGTCTTTGCAAAATTATGTTGTAGATTACTAGCTCATCCTGTAGCTCCCTTGATGATGTTCCTAGAGAAATAGAGTTGAAAGTTGATGGTAGCAATATTGCGGACTGGCTCCGTGATCTAAGGATTATCCTCATTGCTGCACAGAAGGCTTATGTCCTTAATGCACCGCTCGGTGCGCCAACCCCTCTAACGTCGTTTGTAGATGTTGTGAACATCTGACAGGCATGCTATGATGACTACTTGATAGTTTAGTGCGTCATGCATTACGGCTTAGAATTGAGGCTCCAAAATGTTTTGAACGTCACGGAACATAGATGTTCTAAGAGCTGAAATTAGGATCTCAGGCTCGTGCCCGTGTTGCGAGATATGAGATCTCCAACAAGATTCTTTGCCTGCAATATGAAGGAGAATAGCTCAATCGTTGAGCATGTGATCAGATTATCTGGGTGCTACAATCGCTTGAATCGAGTGGGAGTTGATCTTCTTGATAAGATAGTGATATATATAGTTCTCCAAGTCACTGTCACTAAGCTAATAGAACTTGGTGATGAACTATAAAATGCCAGGGATAGAAATAATGATCCCTGAGCTGTTCGCGATGTTTGACACCACGAAGGTAGAAATCAAGAAGGAGCGTCAAGTGTTGATGGTTAGTCAAACCACTAGTTTCGAGAAGGGCAAGAGCAAGGAGGGAAAATTCATGGATAGCAAGTCAGTTGCTGCTCCAGTGAAGCAACCCAAAGTTGAACCCAAACCCGAGACTAAGTGCTTCGATAATGAGGAGAGCGGTCGCTGAAGCGGAACAACCCTAGATACTTGGTAGATAAGATAGGCTGGCAACGTTGACAAAAGTATATTTAATATACGTTTTAATGATGTGTACCTTGCGAGTACTCCTAGTAGCACCTGGGTATTGGATACCGGTTCAATTGCTAAACGTTAGTAACTCGAAATAAAAGCTACAAACGGAGCACTAGCTAAGGGTGAGGTGACGATGTGTGTTGGAAATGTTTCCAAGGTTGATGTGATCAACATCGCACACTCTCTCTACCTTCGGGATTAGAGACAAACCTAAATAAATGTTATTTGGTGTTTTGCGTTGAGCATGAACGTGATTAGATCGTGTTTATTGCAACACGATTATTCATTTAAGTTAGAGAATAATGGTTATTCTGTTTACATGAATAATACCTTCAATGGTCATGCACCCAGTGAGAATGGTTTGTTGAGTCTTGATCGTAGTAATACACATGTTCATAACATTGACGCCAAAAGATACAAAGTTAATAATGATAGTCCCACATACTTGTGGCACTACCACTAAATGTCATATTGGTATAAAGCGCATGAAGAAACTCCATGCTGATGGATCTTTGGACTCATTCGATTTCGAATCGGTTGAGACATGCGAACCATGCCTCTTGGGCAAGATGACTAAGGACCCCGTTTCCAGATGGATGGAGCGAGCAAGTGATTTATTGGAAATGATACATGTTGATGTATGCAATCCAATGAGTCTTGTAGCGTGCGGTGGATATCATTATTTTCTTACCTTCACCAATGATTTGAGTAGATATAGTGTATATTTACTTAATGAAACACAAGTCTGAATCGTTTGAAAGGTTCAAGCAAATTCAGAGTGAAGTTTAAGATCATCATGACAAGTAGATAAAAATGTCTGCGATATGATCGTGGAGGTGAATATCTGAGTTATGAGTTTGGCATACAACTTTAGACAATGTGAAAGTTGTTTCACAACTCACGCCACCTGGAACACCATAGTGTGATGGTGTGTCCGAATGTCATAGTCGTACTCTATTGGATATGGTGCATGCTATGATGTCTCTTATCATTTTGCTACTATAATTTTGGGGTTATGCATTAGAGACAACTACATTCACTTTAAATAGGGCACCATCTAAATCGGTTGAGATGACACCGTGTGAATTAGGGTTTGATAGAAACCCAAGCTGTCATTTCTTAATGTTTGGGGCTGTGACGCTTGTGTGGAAAATGTTTTCACCTAATGAGCTCGAACCCAAAGCGGACAAATGCATCTTCATAGAATACCCTAAGAACAGCTGGGTAAACCTTGTATCTCAGATCCAAGCATAAAGTGTTTGTTGCTAAAACTGGGTCCTTTCTCGAGAAAGAGTTTCTCTCAAAAGAATTGAGTGGGAGGAAGATAGAACTTGATGAGGTTGTTGAACCTTTGTTCAACCAGAGATTAGCGCAGCACAGGAAGATGTTTTTGTGAAGCCTACGTTAGTTAAAGAGGAAGTTAATGATGATGATCATGAAGCTTCGGATCAAGTTACTATCGAACCTCTTAGGTCGACAAGGATGTGTACTGCTCCTGAGCGGTACGACAACCTTGTCTTGGAGGTCATGTTGTTGGACAACGATGAACCTACGAGCTATGGAGAAGCGATGATGGGCCCGGATTCCGACAAATGGTTAGAGGCCATGAAATCCGAGAAAAGATCCATGTATGAAAACCAAGTATAGACTTTGGTAGACTTGCTCATTGGACGGCAGGTCATTGAGTACAAATGGACCTTTAAGATGAAGACAGAAGCTGATGGTGAATGTCACCATTTATAAAGCTCGACGTGTCGCAAAGAAGTTTCCGCCAAGTTCAAAGAGTTGACTGCAATGAGAATTTCTCACTCGTAGAGATGCTAAAGTCTGTTGGAATTATGTTAGCAGTTGTTGCATTTTTCAATTATGAAATTTGGCAGATGGATGCCAAAACATCGTTTCCTTCCTTAAGGAAAGGTTGTATGAGATACAACCAGAAGGTTTTGTCAGTCCTACGGATGCTAAAAGGTGTGCAAGCTTCAGTGATCCTTCTATGAACTGAAGCAAGCATCTCGGAGTTGGAATATACACTTTGATGAGGTGATCAAAGTTTTTGAGTCTATACAAAGTTTATGAGAAACTTCTTTTTAATTACAATAAAGTGAGTGGGAGCACTATAGAGTTTCTGGTAAGCATATGTGGTGGACATATTGTTGATCGGAAATGATGTAGAACTTCTGGAAAGCATAAACGGTTGTTTGAAAAAGAGTTTTTCAAAGGAAGACCTGGATAAAGCTACCTAATTGTTGAGCATCAAGATCTACAGAGATAGATCAAGAAGCTTGATGAGACTTTTCAATAAGTACATACCTTGACAAAGTTTTTGAAAGAATTCAAAATGGATCAGTCAGAGAAAGAGTTCTCGCCTGATTTGTAAGGTGTGAAGTTGAGTAAGACTCAATGCCCAGTGACTGCAGAAGTTAGAGAAAAGATGAAGTGTCATCCCCTATGCTTCAGCCATAGGCTCTATCATGTATGCAATGTTGTGCACAAGACCCGATGTCAGCCTTGCCATAAGTATGGCCGGAAGGTTTCAAAGTGATCCTGGAATGGAGCACTGGACAACGGTCAAGATTATCCTTAGTAACTAAAAGACTAAGGAGATGTTTCTCGATTTTGGAGGTGATAAAGAGTTCGCCGTAAAGAGTTACGTCGATGCAAGCTTTAACACCAATCCAGATGACTCATAGTAGCAATCTGGATACGTATAGTGGAGCAACCATTTGGAATAGTACCAGGTGGAGTGTGGTAGCAGTGTTTATGGTTTGACATAGAAATTTGCAAAGTACACACGGATCTGAATGTCGCAGACCCATTGACTATAAGACCTCTCTCACATGCAAAGCATGATCAAGCCCTAGAACTCATTGGGTGTTAGATTCATAACAATGCGAATCACATGGTGATGTGAACTAGATTATTGACTCTAGTGCAAGTGGGAGACTGTTGGAAATATGCCCTAGAGGCAATAATAAATTGGTTATTATCATATTTCCTTGTTCATGATAATCGTTTATTATCCATGCTATAATTGTATTGATCGGAGACTTAGATGCATGTGTGGATACATAGACAAAACCATGTCCATAGTATGCCTCTAATAGACTAGCTCGTTGATCAAAGATGGTTAAGGTTTCCTAGCCATGGACATGAGATGTCATTTGATAAACGGGATCACATCATTAGGAGAATGGTGTGATGGACAAGACCCAAACTACGAATGTAGCATCTGATCGTGTCAGTTTATTGCTACTGTTTTCTGCATGTCAAGTATATGTTCCTATGACCATGAGATCATGCAACTCACTGACATCGGAGGAGTACCTTGTGTGTATCAAACATCGCAACATAACTGAGTGACTATAAAGGTGCTTTACACGTATCTCCAAGGGTGTCTGTTGAGTTGGCATGGATCAAGACTGGGATTTGTTACTCCGTGTGACGGAGAGGTATCTCAGGGCCCACTCGGTAATACAACATCACAATAAGCCTTGCAAGCAATGTGACTAAGTGTTAGTCACGGGATCTTGTATTATGGAACGAGTAAAGAGACTTGCCGGTAACGAGGTTGAACTAGGTATGGAGATACCGACGATCGAATCTCGGGCAAGTAACATACCGAAGAACAAAGGGGACATCATATGGGATTAACTGAATCCTTGACATAGAGGTTCGACCGATAAAGTTCTTTCTAGAATATGTAGGAACCAATATGGGCATCCAGGTCCCGCTATTGGTTATTGACCGTAGAGGTGTCTCGGTCATGTCTACATAGTTCTCGAACCCGTAAGGTCTGCACACTTAAGGTTTGGTGACGTTTCGGTAGTATAGAGTTATGTATGGTGGTGACCTAAGGTTGTTCGGAGTCCCGGATGAGATCTCGTATATCACGAGGATCTTCGGAATGGTCCGGAGGTAAAGATTCATATATAGGAAGTCCTGTTTTGGTCGCCGGAAAAGTTTCGAGCTCATCGGTAGTGTACCGGGAGTGCCGGTAGTGTACCGAGAGACCACCGGGAGGGGTATTTCGACCCAAGAGGCTTCATGGGTGTGGGAGAGTAAATACCAGCCCTTTGTGGGCTGGTGGAAGTCCCACACAAGGTCCATGCAGCTGGGAAGAAAAGCCCAAAGAGAAAAAGGTGGAAAAAGGCAAAAAAGGCAAAAATAAAGGAGGAGTCCTAGTCCTACTAGGATTGGAGGAGGAATCCTCCAATCCCACTAGGTTCGGCCGACACAAGGGCTGCCTCTTTGGAAGCCAAGCACCCTCCTCCTCTCCTACTATATATACTGGAGGATTTTAGGGTTTTGGCACAGTTTTTTCAGCCACGTGCTACCCGTTCCTCTAGTGCATAGTTTCTCCTCTAGGTCGGATTTCTGCAGTGCTTAGGTGAAGCCCTGCCGGAATAGCTCCACCACCATCTCTAGAGTGCCTTCATGCTGCCAGAGAACTCTTCTACCTCTCCGCTCCCTCTTGCTGGATCAAGAAGGCGGAGATCGTCATCGAGCTGTACGTGTGCTGAACGCGGAGGTGTCGTCCGTTCGGTGCTAGATCGGAAGGACCGTGATCAAGATCGCGGGATGGATCGTGATGAGTTCGTGGGACGGATCGTGATGAGTTTGCGGGATGGATCGTGACAAGATCGCGGGACGGATCGTGATGAGTTCGCGGGAGGGATCGTGATTGGATCGCGGGACGGATCGTGATGAGATCGCGGGACGCTCGGCGATTTGGATCGCGAAGACGTTCGACTACACCAACCGCGTTTCTTAACGCTTCCCGCTAAGCGATCTACAAGGGTACGTAGATCCACTCTCCCTCTCGTAGATGCTCATCACCATGGATAGATCTGCGTGTGCGTAGGAAAATTTTGTTTCCCATGCAACGTTCCCCAACAAATCGGCCTAGCTGGGCCCCTTCGCCCTGGCTGGGCCGGCTTCGGCCTGGCCAATGTGTGCGTGTTTTTTTTTCTTTTTTCTTTTTTTTGAAAATGAAACGTTTTTTTAACTCCATCACCAGAGAAGATAAAATAAGGAAAATAATTTTAAAATCATAATCTAATATATAGAGCACAGTGAACATTTTGTTCTGCTCAAATAACTTAGAAACATATTTTTCTTATGCAAAAAGTAACTTTCAGCTAACACAATAATTTCCAACACAACTTTAAAACAATAAATATAATTCAAATACTCTCCCACTCATTCGTATTTTGAGGAAGTCATATTATCCTCTCTATATTATTTTATGTGAGTGGAAAACTTTGAACATCATAAACTCCAAATGTAGTAAATCTTGAGATGCAATGATGATCCTATTAACATCCTAATTTATTAATATTGGGATGTTACAAACCTAACCCCCTTAAGATGAATCTCGTCCTCGAGATTCGGGTTAGCCAGCAAAAAGGTGAGGATGGTCACACTTGAGATCTTCCTCTTGTTCCCAAGTAGCTTCCTCTTTGGTCTGGTGACTCCACTGAACCTTGCAGAACTTGATGACCTTGGTACGAGTGATCCTCTCGGTAGTCTCAAGAATCTTGATTGGCTTCTCCTCATAAGTTAGATCGCTCTCCAACTGAATTGCTTCTAGTGGCACTGTATCTCTCAAAGGAATATCTGCCATCTCTGCATGACACTTCTTCAGCTGGGAAACGTGAAACACATCATGAACTCCTGACAAACCCTCTGGTAGTTCCAACTTGTATGCAACTTCTCCTCTGCGTTTTAGAACTCCGTATGGCCCCACGAATCGTGGTGCTAACTTTCCCTTGACTCTCCATAAGGTAAGTTATCACCCCAACTAGACCCGTAGTCTAGCGCACAAGCTCTCAACATATCCTCCAAAAGCTGCTTTACTCTCTCTGTCTGCCCATCTGTCTATGATGGAAAGTTGTACTGAATTCTAGCCTGGTACCCAAAGTTTCATGTAACTGATGCCAAAGCTTTGAGGTAAACTTTGTTCCTCTATCTGATACAATGGTCCTCAGAACTCCATGCAGACATATGATCCTGGTCATATATATCTTCGCCAGCTTAGCACTCGTATAGGTAGTCTTTACTGGGATGAAGTGAGCAACCTTGGTCAAGCGATCAACTATTACCCAAATGGAGTCATATCCTGAACATGTCGTGGGTAATCCTGTGATAAAGTCCATGCCAAGTCTATCCCATTTCCGATCTGGTATTGGCAATGGCTTAAATAGACCTGATGGTTTCTGATGATTTACCTTTACCCTGTGACATACATCACATACTATTACATACTCAGCAACATCCCTCTTCATACCGGTCCACCAAAAACTTTCCTTCAAGTCCAAATACATCTCGGTGTTTCCTAGTGTATCGAGTAAGGCTAATCATGAGCCTCCTAAAGAAACAACTTCCTGATCTTTGGATCATTGGGCACACAAATACGCTGCTCGAACCAAATGGTCCCATGCTCATCCTCACGGAATCCTTCTGCCTTCCCTTTGTTGATCCTCTCCTTTATCTCAGACATTCCTTGGTCTGACTTCTAGGCTTCTCTGATTCTTCCCAACAAAGCGGACTGAACTTTGAGTGCACAACATAACCTCTTGGAACTATTTCCAACTGGAGATCTCTAAGTTCATCACACAACTCCGGAGGTAATCCTCCTGCGATAAGAGTGTTAACATAATTCTTACGGCTCAACGCATCTGCCATGACAATGGCTTTTCCTGGATGATAATGCAAACTCATGTCATAATACTTGATGAGCTCCAATCATCTCCTTTGCCTAAGATTCAACTCTTTCTACGTGAAGATATACTTCAAACTCTTGTGATCTGTGTAAATATCACATTGATTCCCGATAAAAAATGTCTCCAGGTCTTGAGTGCATGCACCACTGCTGCTAACTCCAAATCATGTGTGGCATAGTTCAACTCATGAGGTCAAAGCTAACGTGAAGCATAAGCAACAACCTTTCCTTCTTGCATAAGAAGACCTCCAAGTCCTTGGCGTGAAGCATCGCAATACACCTAAAAATCCTTGTGTATGTTCAACAAAATCAGTATTGGGGTTGTAACCAAACGTTTTTCATCTCTTGAAAACTAGCTTCACATTCCTTAATCCAATTATACTTGTTGTCCTTGTTCAACAACTCCAACATGGGCTTTGCAATCTTGGAGAAATTCTCAATGAACCTCTGATAATATCCTGCAAGTCCAAGGAAACTGCGAATCTCGTTGACTGAGGTGGGTGCCTTCCATTCTGTGACTGCTTCTACCTTGGAAGGGTCCATGGAAATTCCTTCCCCTGACACAACATGTCTGAGAAATCTGACTTCCTTCAACCAAAACTCACACTTGCTGAATTTGGCATAAAGTTGGTGTTCTATGAGCTTCTCCAGAACTAAACACGGATGTTCTATGTGCTCCTCCTCATTCTTGGAGAAAACCAATATATCATCAATGAATACCACAACAAACTTATCCAAGTACTCCATGAATACCTTGTTCATCATGCTCCTAAAATAGGCAGGGGCATTAGTCAAACCAAAAGACATGACTATATACTCACAAAGCCCATAACTCATGGTAAAAGTTGTCTTAGGTATATCCTTCTCATGGATCTTCAACTGATGATAACCCCATCGAAGGTCAATCTTGGAGAAAACATTAGCTCCCACTAGCTGGTCAAAAAATCATTAATCATCAGCAACGGATACTTGTTCTTGATGGTCACATCGTTCGAGGAACGATAATCCCCACACATCCTCAAGATTCCATCCTTCTTATCCACTAAGAGTATTGGGGCTCCCTGAAAGCACAACATGCTCCCTTGGTGGTTTTGATAATTCATGACAACATACATTGTCTCTTGGACTAATACTTTTACCTAGTGTATTTCTGATAAAGTCCATAGAGATTGATGGGTTGGCAAAAGGAGTTTGAAGAGTATCCCCAAGAAGAAGAAGAAGAAGAAGAAGAAATAACTTTGGCCAAGCTTCAAGCAAAGGACTCTACATTTTACATTTGTAAGAAATCACTTTGAGTGCATAGGAAAGCCAATATTATTAAAAGGGCGTAAGGCTTTGTTGGTGAGCAATATGCTCATACTTGCACAAGTGATAGTCACCACATACACCCACAAGCTCTTCCACAAAAGTCTTTCCAAAGCCAAATACTCAAAATCAGTGCAACCAACACATTCCACTCGGTGCCACCGATTCCAAACCCTAAGACAGACTCAGCCAAAATCCTAGCTTTTTGGTGCAACGGATTCTGCTTCGGTGCCACCGAGTTAGGTTGCCAACTTCCTATTACGCAAGCTTACAAAATCGGTCCCTCCGAGTTTTGCGAATGGGTGTCACCAAGATTGGCAAATCTCACTGTTGGTCACCTTATCGGTGCAACCGAGTTTCCTATATCGGTCACACCAAGATTCAAAAGTTGCCACCTTTTGGTCACTTCGGTACCACCGAGATTAACACATCGGTGTCATCGAGTTGGTCATTTTGTGTGTAACGGTTGGATTTTTGAAGATGCCTATATATACCCCTCCACCACCACTCACTCGAAAGAGAAGCACTCAGAACAGTTCCCCACTCATACCTACTGATTTTCTAAGAGAGAGACACCTACTCATGTGTTGAGATCATGCCATTCCATTCCTACCATATGAATCTTCATCTCTAGCCTCCCCAAGTTGCTTTCCACCCAATCAATCTCTTCTACCAAGCCAAATCTGTGAGAGAGTGATTGTGTGTTGAGGAGTCTATCATCTTGAAGCACAAGAGCAAGGAGTTCATCGACACAATCGAGCCTTTTACCTTTTGGAGGGTGGTGCCTCCTAGATTGGTTAGGTGTCGCTTGGGAGCCTCCTACTTCATGGTGTGGAATGAACCAAGAAGTTTGTAAGGTCAAGGAGATCGCCTACTTCATGAAGATCTACCCAGATTTATGCTAGTCCTCCGTGGACGTAGGCCGTCGTGGTATAGTCAAGGTTGCTTCTTCGTGGAACCCTTCGTGGGTAGAGCCCTCTATGGACTCTCGCGACGGTTACCCTCTGTGGGTTGAAGACCCCATGAACGTGGACGTACGATAGCGCCACCTATCGGAACCACGGGAAAAATCTTGTGTCCCCCATGTGTTTGATCTCTCTATCTCTACTCCTTATTTCCATGTGCAAATGTCTTTACTTTCCGCTGCTATACTTGATGACTTGCATGTGTAGGGTGTTCTAGGTTTTCTATGTATGCTAAAAACTACCAACATTTGGTTTATGCTTGAGGTAGTTTTAAATTCCTGCAAATAGTCTATTCACCACCCTCTAGACATACACTTCTAGTTATCCCACAATTGGTATTAGAGCTTGGTCTCCATTGCTTTGGTTTCAACACCGTGGAGGAAGATGGATGTGTCTAGTGTGGAGAGTTTGTATTGTAGAGTGCCCATTCTTGATGGAGAGTACCATAGTCGATGGAAGAATGCCATGATTGATCTATTTGAGAAATTCCATTTGAGAAAAGATATTGAAAATCCCTATGTGCTCCCCATTGATGAATTGCATCCCACACATGAAGAGGAAATTAACATGCTTGGTAACCTAAGAACTGTCAAGCTTATTGTTAGAGGTTTACCAAGATTCGTGCTTTCTGAATTGAAGAACTTTGCATGTGCTTATACTTTGTGGACTGATTTGAAGAAACGATATCCAAATCTTTCATTAGGTAATCTTGATGAAATTCTTCATAAAACTATTGTTTTTCACAAAATGAAGCCTAGTGATCCAAACTTTGATAAATGCCTATTTGAGCTTCGTGATCTTATGCGTGCTAAAGGAGATGTCACAACTTCAACAACATTATTATTGAAGCCATTCACATTCATAAACTTGAACACTGTCATGGTTATGATTCTAATTAGTCTATTGGCTTCTATGACGAGGAGATTCCACCAAATGATGACACTGAAGAACATGGCTACTATGATGAAGATGTGACAGCCCAAGTGTTGTCCCTACCTTGTTAGGCATGTAATCTTATAAGAACCTTGTTGTCATGAGTTATGAAATGAGTTTGCTCCTTGTCATGCCATGTCTTGTTCATGCATCTTGCTTCATGCATATCATCATCATGCATGCATATTGGTTGTGAGTTGCTCTTGACTTGTTGCTTGTGTGAGTGTTCTTGTGGTTGTTGTGTTTGAATGGAATCTACTCATCTCCTTCCCCTCTCATGTTCTTGTGGTGGTTGTTGTTGCTTGCTTTATTCCATTGGCATTTAATTAATAAAATTAACTTGTTAATAAAATTGATTTAAATGTCCAGGAGGTAGTCTTCAATGTTTTAAAATTGTGAGTGTTGTTCTTTAGATGTTTTGAGCTTAGTGATTTGGGGGTTTTAAATAACAAGGGGGTTGGTGTCTTTAAACTATTTAAATTAGTTGCTTTAAAAATCAGCTTGATAATTTTATTAAAAGGGGTCTTTTATCTTGTAAGTAAAAGTGCTTTTGTTTTTATCAAAAACCTTTAATCATTTCTGTGGGGCTTTTGTAAGTGAGCTGATTTTATTTAAATAGAAAACCTTTCGGTTTTGTTTTGAGAGAGAGAGCAACGAACTAGGACTTTTCCTTCCCTTCGCCCGGCCCAGCCCGCAAGATAGCGGCAACCTGCTCCCGTCCTTCGCCGCCAGGTTCAGTGGGCGTCGCCTGTGAGAGAGAGCGCGTGAGAGAGCCAACGCCGTCGCCGTCAGGGGCTCACGAACGTCGAGGCCGCCCCTTTAAAAGGGTGCAGATCCCTAGGGTTCCCCTCTCTTCCCCTCGCCGCCGCCGCTCCCTTCTCCTCCTCCCTCTTCTCCCCCTTCTCCTCTTCTCTGTCGGGTAGGAAGCAAAGAGGTGAGGTTCAGAGAGAGCGGGCGCCGGAGCTATCGCGTCTTCGTCTTCGTCTCCGGTGGCTGCCAGTCGTCGTCTGGATGGCGTGCTGCTTTCCGGTGTTGTCCGCGCTCCGTTCCCGCCGTTAGTGCGCCGCGGGAGGCTCCAAGTCGCAGGGATTCTTCCTCTTCGTCGCCGGCCTTCTTCCTCTTTGTCGCCGCCGCATCTCCGCCTCTCCTTCCTCAATGTCACGTCTCGGACGTCGTCGCCCTCCCCTTAGCGAGCCTCTGCAAGTTTCCCCTTCATTGTCGTGCGGTGCTCGCGTCACGGTGTTGTTTCTGTCTGCCACCGCCATGCTCCGAGCCGAGCGTAAGCTCGAGCTCGAGCGCCTCGCCGTTGCCATGCTAGGTCACCGTAGGTGTGGGAATGGGTGCCCCCAAGACCCAGCTCTCCCCGCTAACACTTCGCGTCGCCGGAGAGGCCAGCCATCGCCGGAATCGTCGCCGCCGTTCTCTGTCGCCGTAGGTGCAGGATTGTTCAGTTTCGTCAGTAGCCGCGCGTAGAGATAGTACTAGTGGGCTCGATGCCCCCTCCTGTTATGGTTCGAGTGTGTAGCGCAGTGGTGTGCGCTCGGGGGTGAGACCAGCAGGTCTGGGGTTCGTCCCCGCGCACCCCCCTTTTTTGTGTTTTTCTTTCCTTGTTTTTTTGTTTTCTTTCTTTTATATGTGGCATGTATGTGTGTGTATGTGTATACATACATGTTAGATGATTGATTTTTTTCCTTTTCTGTTTAGATTACATGTATATGTGTGTGTGAGGGCTTGAATACATGTGTATGTGCATATATGCACTTGTGCATATATTTGTGCATATGTGTGTGTGAAGAGCACCCACACACATAGGTGTGTGTGAGTCATGGGTGTGGGTGTGACTATATGCACTTGTGCATATGTAGCTGAGTGGTGTACATGCCATGTGTGTGTATGTGTGGTAGTGTGTGTGTAGGTTTGTGTGTGTGTGACAAGTGGGCCATGCCCCACTTGTCATACCCTATCTATGTTGATGTGTGTCTTGTTGATTTATGATGTTAATTAGATCTTTTCCAATTATAGCTATATTGCCAGATCTGGATAGGTTCATTATGCTCATGTACATTTTGGGTAAGTTTTCACTTATGAGAGGGGATGATGATTTTACTATGTAGTTGTTCTCATGATGCTCCATGGGACAATAGGGGTATGGTACATGATTTTGGGGTAGAAAGATCCAACGAATCCATTGGTGTAATTAGATTTCACTTTTTAGCAAGTTTGCAAAACTGCTATTTTCTGTTGTGATGCTACTTTGACATTTTTGCATGCATTAATCCATGCTTGCTTTGGGGCATTTGCCAACATGGAAGTGTTAGTGTTTTATGCCTAGTATGCCATGGTATTTTTGTTTGACATGAGAATCACCCATATAAGTGGGAAACTTGCTGCAAGTAACTAACTTAATGTTACTATTTTCACCATGCTAAATATTTCTAAGTCTGAGAATCTGCTGTTATTTTTATGCCATGAAGATTGGTTGCTATCTTGCGATGTGTTATGAATTAGCTCAAGCTCAGTGCTAGTGGAGTGAAGTATATGTTGTCTTGTAGCATCCTGTTAATTTTCATGCCATGAGGTGGTCTCTAACACCATTAGTTTCTGCTGTCAACTTGCCATCAGGTTATCTCAGATTCTAGAAAACTGTTATTTTCACACAGTCCCAAATTTCTGTTTCATCATGCCAACTTGTGAGCTTCATGCTTATTGATGTGTGCCTCATTTCCAGATTGTGTAGTTGGATAAGTTGATAAGCATGTTATTTAGTTTATGTCAATTCCTTGTTTGTGGTTGTAGGATTCCTGTAGCTCAAGTTGTTGGCTGCGTAAGTTGCTATGTTGTTGTTTTGTGGCAGATTGTTTGTTTTATTGTTTTGGGACTTGTGGGAGCTATACTCCATGGAATTGCCTGATCTTTGGCTCTATTGTGGTTGGTTTTTCATTGCCTAACCAGTGGCTACCTTGGAATGCCAAGGAATAGCCCAGGTCCTTGTTGTCTTATGTTTTGCCTTCGTATCTTGTCGTGAGCATATCGTGAGAACCGTAACTCCGTTTCTTACGTTCTTCATATGCATTTTTATCGTTTTTGCATGATGCATCCATATTTGCCATGTTAATGCATGTCTAAATAACTTAAGATAAGGTTCTGTCCAGATTCATTAATAACCAATCCTTTGCATGTGAAACATGACTAGTTAGAATTGCCATGCTAAAACTCTTTGAATAAGCATGCATCATTCTTGCTTGTGCATTGCACCATGGTTGTTTGTTTATTCTTGCTGTTTCTTATGGTTAGACGCGAATGTTGAACCTGAGTACGAAGAGCCAGGCGAGTACAACTACGAGGATCCCGCTACTTGTTCCACTAAAGAACCAACAGGCAAGATGATCGTACCCAGATCCCGATACTATTTTCGCTTGCTAGTTGTCTCGCTCTTATCGTTACAATTGCGCTACATACCACTTGAATGTCAGCCTCCTATTTGCCATGATAGCCTCTAACCCTCCACATCCTAGCAAACCTTTGATTGGCTAAGCTACCGCTGCTCAGCCCCTCTTATAGCGTTCTAGTTGCAGGTACAGGTTGTTCCATGTGATAACATGGATTTGGCATATCACAATATTATCTGTTATTTAATTTAATGCACATATATATCTTGGTATTGGTGGAAGGCTTGGCCTTTTGCTAGGTGTTTTGTTCCGTTGTTACCGCCATAGTTTCTTGTTACCGGTGTTATGTTTCCATACTTTGCGCTCCTAACATGCTCGGGGTTGTTATGGGGACCCCCTTGTTTATTCGGTTAAGATTAAAAATTGTCTGGCAAGACCCAACTTTGGTACTACATTTGCTTAATAACTTAATAAAATTTGCATAGGGCTTTGCAACCCCGTGGATAATTAATCAACAACCCGGACCAGTGCTCCTCATGAGTGTTGGTCCAAACTAGAGCACCATGCAGGGCCAACCCAGGGCAACTCGGGAGATTTCTATCAGGCCACCGTACGCTTTGCTTATCCATCATGTCCTGAGAACAAGATACGCGGCTCTTATCGGGTTCGTTGACATGTCGCGTCGTCTTGATGGATTTGTTTTTACCTTTATCGAGTGTCTTGCGTGAGGGCTCTAACTTTCTTCGGGTTATCTTGAGGTGTTGGGATTCCTTTGGAGTGGCCTAGTATGATCACGAGATCCGTGGTCGAGGCTATTCCCGTGGAGTCTGGTTAATTTGTGATGGACTAGTTGGAGCACCCCTGCAGGGTCAAATCTTTCAGAAAGCCGTGCCCGCGGTTATGTGGCAACTTGGATATTTGTTTAACACCCGGTTATAGTTAACTTGAAGTAAACTCTAATAAAATGCACCAACTGTGTGAGTAAGCGTGATCGTCTCTGCTCATGAACATGATCCGAGAGAGAACACGATGGGGTTATGATTGACGTAAGTAAGTGTTCAGGATCTCACAGAGGTCATTCTTGATTCGATCGTTTATCGTAGGCCACATAATTATCTTCATGTTACGTAAGTTTAGCCACCATAAATGCTTAGTGTTGCTGCAAACTAAACACATACCCCATCCCAACCTTTAAGCTTGAATAGTCTCGGTACTCGGGTGCATGATTGTTGAGTCCTTGTGGCTCACAGATTACTACAACAATCCAGGTACAGGTATAGATGAGTTCGTGCAGGATGATCTGACGCAGCTCCAGTGGGAGTATGATGAGGAAAGAGGCAGAATGTACGTGACTTACCCGGATGAGTAGGGGTCCATGGTTGTGATCTTCAGGACTAGCGAGATAGTATCATTTGCATCTGCTTTTATCGTTTGTTTTCGTCTATAGTCGGACCCTGTCTTCATATTGATGTTTGAACTATTGTGTGGAATTGTAATTTAGTATATGGCGAGTGTAAGCCATCTCATATACTAATCTCCTCTGTTATGTATGATGTAATGATGCTATACTTGCGAACGACAAGATGCGCCTCTATCCCTTGTGAGGCCCCTGTGCCTTAATATGGATAGGCGTGCATCTTGGGCGTGACAGAAGATGTCTTGTTTGACACTGAGCATGAAAAGATCATGAGGAATCTGAGACTAATAGTGAAGTTCAAGGATTACATGTCTGGCAGAAAAGTGTGGATTCTCGACAGTGGATGCATGCATCACATGACTAGTGATAAAGACATGTTCCAAGAGATCACGCTTAATCAAGGTCCCCGGAGGTACATGACCTTTGGAGACAACTCTAAGGGTAAGGTTCTTGGCCTTGGTAAGGTGGCCATATCTCATGATAGCTCAATTCAAAATGTGATGCTTGTTGAATCCCTTGGCTACAATCTTCTTTCTGTATCTAGACTAGCAGACTTTGGTTTCAATGTGCTATTTACTCAAGTAGATTGCCAAGTGTTTCGATTTGATAATCATAAAATTGTCTTTACCGGAATTTGTAGATGTCATCTATACATTGTTGATTTCACTAAAAAGGCCCAACCTCGTACTTGTCTCATTGCAAAATCATCTAAAGGTTCATTGTGGCATAGAAGGCTTGGACATGTAGGCATGTGCAATCTAGATAAGCTTATCAAGGGCGATCACATTCCAGATGTTAAGGATGTTATCTTTGACAAAGATAGACTTTGTAGCGCTTGTCAAGAAGGAAAGCAAGTTGGTGGAATTCATCCGGTCAAGAATATCATGACTACTAGGAGACCAATCGAGTTACTTCATATGGATCTCTTTGGTCCCCATGCTTTCAAGAGTCTCGGTGGAAACTCTTATGGTCTAGTTATAGTTGATGATTTTTTCAGATTTACGTGGGTATTCTTTCTTGATGACAAGTCACGGGTACAAAAGATCTTCAAGAACTTCGCTCGCAAAGTGCAAAATCAGTTTGAAGTGAAGATCAAGAAGGTCCAGAGCGATAACCGATCGGAGTTCAAGAACACCCATGCGGATACCTTTCTTGACGAACAAGGTGTCTCACATGAGTTCTCGGCTACGTACACACCTAAAAAAAATGGAGTCATTGAGAGGAAGAACCGCACGCTTATTGAGATGGCAAGAATGATGATTGACAAATACAAGACGCCAAAACACTTCTGGGCAGAAGCCATGGAAACAGCATGTCATGCCACAAACCGACTTTACTTGCACAAGCTTCTCGGTAAAACGGCATACGAGCTTCTCACCGGTAATAAACCCCAAGTTGGATACTTTCGGGTATTCAGCTCAAAGTGCTACATTCTTGATAAGTATCATCGTACTAAATTTCCCCTAAATCTCATGAAGGATTCCTACTTGGTTATGGATCAAACTCTCACACTTACCGTGTCTACAACAACTTCACTCGAAAAGTTGAAGAGACGGTAGATGTGAAGTTTTATGAATCTAATGGTTCACAAGTCGAACAATTGTCAAATGATGTATGTGATAAGAACTCTTCGGAAGCTATCCAAGACTTGTCTATTGGCAAGATTCATCCCATGGAGGTGACGGAAAGTACTTCATCAACTCAAGTGGAAGCCCCTACTTCATGTCAAGGTGAACCACAACATGACATGGAGGCATCCACAAGCGATACACAACGAGATGATGAAGAGCAGGAAGTGCATCATGAAGATCCACCACAACCTCCTTCACATCCTCCTCAAGAGAACGACGCCTTCAACAACAACGAAGACGAAGGAGATGATGATGAAGAAGAAGCTCCACCATCTAACAATTGGAAGCTGACCCGAGTTCGAGCACAAGTGACCAAGAACCATCCCCTAAACCAAATTTTCGGTGACATTCAAACCGGGAGAATCACTCGCTCTAAAACTCGTCTAGATAACTTTTGTGAGCATTATTCTTTCATCTCTAGGATTGAACCCTTGAAGGTAGAATAAGCTCTTGAAGACACGGATTGGGTGAATGCTATGCATGAAGAGCTTGACAACTTCGAAAGAAACGAAGTGTGGACACTCGTGGAGAAGCCCAAGGATGAGCAAAACATCATCGGAACCAAATGGGTGTTTCAAAATAAGCAACATGAAGACATTCAAGTCATACGCAACAAGGCACGTCTCGTAGCCCAAGGATATATGCAAGTCGAAGGTATGGACTATGGTGAAACCTATGCCCCATTGCTAGATTAGAAGCTATTCGGATTTTTCTTGCCTATGCTAATCACCATGATATCATGCTTTATCAAATGGACATTAAAAGTGCTTTCTTAAATGGTGAGACTGAAGAAGAGGTCTATGTTAAGCAACCACCTGGTTTTGTAAATCTTAAGAAACCTGACCACGTTTACAAACTTCACAAAGCTTTATATGGACTTAAGCAAGCTCCTCGCGCTTGGTATAAATGCCTAACGAAGTTTCTTATTGAAAAAGGATTTGAAATTGGAAAAATTTACGCAACCTTATTCACAAAGAGGGTTAATGGTGAATTATTTGTGTGCTAAGTGTATGTGGATGAAATTATCTTTGAATCTACTGACCCACAATTTAGCGAGATGTTTGGAAGGTTGATGTCAGAGAAGTATGAGATGTCTATGATGTGTGAGCTGAAATTCTTTATTGGTTTGCAAATTAAGCAATCAAGAGAAGGAACTTTCATCTCTCAAACTAGGTACACCAAGGACTTAATCAAGAAGTTCAACAAGCAGGAGTGCAAAGGTATGAAAACACCCATGCCCACTAGCGGTCACGATGATCTCACTAAGGACGGTGAACCGGTTGATCAAAAAGCTTATCGATCAATGATTGGTTCATTTCTTTATCTATGTGCCTCTCATCCCGATATTATGATTAGTGTTTGCATGTGTGCTAGATATCAAGCTGTACCTAAAGAATGTCATCTTAAGGCTGTGAAACATATTGTGAGATACTTGATTCATACACCAAACTTTGGCATTTGGTATCCCAAGGGATCTTCTTTTAATCTCGTTGGCTACTCCGACTCGGACTATGTCGGTGACAAGGTTGATAGAAAATCCACCTTGGGTACATGTCAATTTCTTGGTAGATCTGTTGTGTCTTGGTCCTCCGAGAAACAAAACTCAGTATCGCTATCTACCGCTGAAGCTGAATATATTGTTGCTCGATCATGTTGTGCGCAATTGTTATGGATGAGACAAACGCTTAAAGATTATGGAATCTATGTTAAAAATGTGCCATTACTTTGTGACAATGAGAATGCTATTAAGATTGGTCATAATCCTGTGCAACATTCTCAAATCAAGCATATTCAAGTTTGACAGCATTTCATTCGTGATCATGTTGCCAAAGGAGGTATTAACCTTAAGCATGTCCATACTAACAAGCAATTGGCCGATATCTTTACTAGCCACTTGATGAAAAAGTGATTTGTCATTTGAGGAGTGAGTTGAACATCATTGATGCTTCAAACTTGAGCTAAGCTCACTCAGATGCTTGCAAAGGGATGAGCTCCAATGTTCATTCCATGTTATTACCTTGAATATCATATATCTTGGAATTCTATGCTCCATTGGCTTTCATCTAACCCTTTGTAGGTACTTGGAATAACAACACTCCACAAGATTGCCAACAACACATATCTTAAGAAATCTTGTCATGACAAACTATCCACCACCTCACCTTGATGAAGAAAGGAAGAAGACAACAAAACATATCCTTGACCTATATTTCTCATTTGGTATCAACTCACAAATTGGTATCATGTCATTTGTATATATCATGTTCTTCCTTGCATTACTAACCTATGTAGGAGAAAAGTGAACAAAAACAACAAGGATTGCTCCCAACTCAAGATGATCTTCATCAACTTCGAGCATCCTCATCAAGTTCACCTACAAGCTTTGTCAACAACATCACTCAAAGGTATGTACTCATATCCTTGATATAGATTTACTCCAAGTCATGAGATAAAGCAACTCAAGAGATATGAAGACATTAAAATGCTTAATAGAAAAATGGTAACCACATTTTGAGCTTAACGATGAGTATGACCTATGATCAAGTATTCTTGCTTGGCTTCTAAGTTAGTACTCCCTCCGTCTCAAATTAAGTGACTCAGAAATGACTCAAGTTTGTACTAACTTTAGTACAAAGTTGAGTCATTTTTAAGTCACTTATTTTGGGACGGAGGGAGTATGCTCTAATATAGGTGACCTAGTCACCGCCCATCATCTAGATAAGAATCTGGTTTGGTTCATTCTCTTTTACAAATTTCTTGGAACCATTCAAATATTTTCTAGTTGATACCTCTCTGTAAATCATTCGCAATTGGTACAAATTGTTTGTTTCTCTTCTTTGTTTGATTTTCAGTTAGAACTTTGTCTTTGGATCAAATTTGGAAATTCATCCAAGTTTCTGTTTTATGCCTCGGAGCCTCCGATACAAATATCTCAGTTCTATCGATTTAGCAGATGAGCTACAAAACTTCATCTCGGTTCCACTGATTTATTTGTTTTGGAGTCACCAATTTTATTTCTTCTCTTAGTCTGTGTTTCTTTAGTAATTTTTCATTGGTATCTTTCTAGTGATGTCCTTGTTACTTCAATGATCCCTTATTTAAAAAAACTTAGGGGGAGAAACTTTATTCAAGGATCCTTAACTCAAAGGAGGAGAAGTTCTACAAATTCTCAGTTTAGCCAAAGGGAGACAAACCATTTTCCATGATTCCCTCAAATTCTCATTTCTATAAATCCTACTTTCAATGATCCTTGTTCTCAAGGATCCCTTCTTATTCGATGATCCCTGTATCTGACACTATGTCTGCCTTTTTGGAAATTAATGCCAAAGGGGGAGACATATACAAAGCTTCAAAGCTAAAGAGGGAGATACATGCTTATACAAAGGGGGAGATATAATTTAGGGGGAGAGGAGAATATCAAAGTTTATACTTATATTAACAAGGGGAGATTACCAAAGTAGGGGGAGAAAAATATGTTTTGGAGAAAGATCTATTTATTGCATTTGATTCTCTCTTGTTAGAATTTTCTCACCTTATCCAATCCCAATGTCTACACGCTAAGATTCAGGGGGAGAGGAAGTCCTGCATCTTCATATCTGAGGGAGAAACTTCTAAATGATTTTGGAGACATATCAATTCTAAAGAACACTATCTTCTATATGTTCTTCATATCTTGGTATCTTTGAGTTCTAATGCCTTTGATTGGTAGAATACTCTTGTGTTTCCTAACATTGTTTTCTCAAGTGTGTTTCTACTACTAGAATGCTCAACAACCCAAGGTAAGTATATGCATCATATCTTTGATCAAGATGATCTCTTGCTTCTTGCACATATTGTTTGTAAGAGTGAAGTCTTGAACAAGGATACAACTCATTCACATATATTTGATGCATATAGCCAAGATACACATGACTTATTATATCCCTTCTACTATACGTGTGACCATGAATTCCAAAGCAATCCTTTAAATGGATTGCGCACATTTAGGGGGAGCAAGTCTAAGTCATGAGTCTCTCAAAGTCTTCATTATATCCATGCATATCTTTATTTGAAGCTTTGATTGTATGTTGTCATCAATTACCCAAAAGGGGGATATTGAAAGCACAACATTCTCCCTTGGTGGTTTTGATAATTCATGACAACATACATTGTCTCTTGGACTAATACTTTTACCTAGTGTATTTCAGATAAAGTCCATAGAGATTGATGGGTTGGAAAAAGGAGTGTGAAGAGTATCCCCAAGAACAAGAAGAAGAAATAACTTTGGCCAAGATTCAAGCAAAGGACTCTACATTTTACATTTGTGAGAAATCACTTTGAGTCCATAGGAAAGCCAATACTATTAAAAGGGGGTAAGGTTTTGTTGGTGAACAATATGCTCATGCATGCACAAGTGATAGTCACCACATACACCCACAAGCTCTTCCACAAAAGTCTGTCAAAAGCCAAATATTCAAAATCGGTGCAACCAACACATTCCACTCGGTGCCACCGATTCCAAACCTAAGACAGGCTCAACCAAAACCCTAGCTTTTTGGTGCAACCGATTCTGCTTCGGTGCCACTGAGTTAGGCTGCCAACTATCTATTACGTAAGTTTACAAAATCGGTCCCTCTGAGTTTTGTGAATCGGCGTCATCGAGATTGGCAAATCTGACTGTTGGTCACCTTATCGATGCAACCGAGTTTCCTATATCGGTCTCACCGAGATTCAAAAGTTGCCACCTTTTAGTCACTTCGGTACCATCGAGATTAACACATCGGTGTCACCGAGTTGGTCATTTTGTGTGTAACGGTTGGATTTTTAGAGATGCTTATATATACCCCTCCACCACCACTCACTCGAAAGAGAAGCACTCGGAATAGTTCCCCACTCATACCTACTAATTTTCTGAGAGAGAGCCACCTACTCATGTGTTGAGATCATGCCATTCCATTCCTACCATATGAATCTTCATCTCTAGCCTCCCCAAGTTGCTTTCCACCCAATCAATCTCTTCTACGAAGCCAAATCTGTGAAAGAGTGATTGTGTGTTGAGGAGTCTATCATCTTGAAGCACAAGAGCAAGGAGTTCATCGACACAATCGAGCCTTTTACCTTTTGGAGGGTGGTGCCTCCTAGATTGGTTAGGTGTCGCTTGGGAGCATCCTACTTCGTGTTGTGGAGTGAACTAAGAAGTTTGTAAGGGCAAGGAAATCGCCTACTTCGTGAAGATCTACACCGATTTAGGCTAGTCCTCCCTGGACGTAGGCCGTCATGGTATAGTCAAGGTTGCTTCTTCGTGGAACCCTCCGTGGGTAGAGCCCTCCGTGGACTCTCGTGACCGTTACCCTCCGTGGGTTGAAGTCTCCATAAACGTGGACGTACGATAGCGCCACCTATCGGAACCACAGTAAAAATCTTGTGTCCTGATGAGGACATCCCTACTAATGTTACACCCACCCCGACTGCTATACATACAGGACCAATTACTAGAGCTCGCGCACGTCAATTGAATTACCAGGTACTTTCGTTTCTTGGAAATCCTTCTAATATTCATGAACATATGATGCTACCTAAATTGGATACTTTTGTTTTACTTATGAATGAAGGACCTAGCATGGATAAGAAGGATGACCATTGGAGCGGGATCAAGCATGGAGGAGAAGGTGCGCGTGCGGGGAAGAACAATGGAGCTTCCAGTGATGATTTTCGCACATTGAAGCCACCATAATGGGAGCGGGAAGCTTTGGACGAAATATGCATGATGCCACTTTATAAAATTCGTCCATAGGCTAATATAGGTGCTGCGTCACCTTATTTTTGGGCCAGGCCCATGTAATTTCGAAATACCATATTATAGGCTGTTTTTAGATTCCATATATATGGGGAAACTGACTTAGGGTCGGTTTCGGACCCCTCCTCCAAGGGGCCACGAAATTCCCTTCTATTCCCCCATATATACAGCCCTTAGGGCTTCGTTTTAGGGTTGGGTTTTGTTTAGATTACAAGTTTGCCATAGCAGCAACTTCGCGTTCTTCGTTTGTGTTCCACGACCAGACAAAGACGTCACAGAACCCCACTTCATCAATAAAGTTTTCCTCTTATATTCGCAATATCCAGATTGCAATCTTAGTTTCTTGCTTGTTCTTCGTTTGCGTGCAGGAAATAGACCCTCGTGGTCAGGTTGATCGTGCTCCGGCGTGGTCAATAACCTCTCAGAGTTGGTTTAGCGATTGCTAAGGCGCGACGTCTCACACGTTCGTAGTCGGATCGTCAAAGTCTACTCCACCAAAAACGATAGCCACCATCTCATCGAAAGACAGGGACAACTTCGCCTCTATCAAGTGGTATCAGATTTCCAGGTTGCTCGGTGAGATTTTACCAGTTTTCGTAGTTTAGATCGCATCTGTTCTTCATACCTTTAGTCCACGAAAAAGCCAAAAAAAAATTAGGGTTAGATCATCATATCCGAACCAATCTGAGCCTTTGCATAGTCTTTTCAGTATTTTGCTTTGTTGAATTGGCGGTTACATCGTCGTGTCGAGTTGCTGGTCTTAGTGTCTAGTCCTTTAGAGTTTCGAGTTCTTTTCACAGGTTGTCACGCTGCCACCGCATCATCTTCATAGTTGCCATATACCACCACCATCATCGCCGCTGCCATATCTCATCATCCATCATCACTATCCATTGGTGTCCATATATACCACCACAAATCCTCCACCAATCCAAGTCCAGTTCGTTTTAGGTTTAGTTTCGAGATCCTTTTGATTTCGGATTCGTGTTTTGCTACCTGCGCAGGTGTCGGAAAAAAAAAATTTGGCCCAAAAAATTTTGATCGAGTCTGGCACGCTTTGCAGAGCACGTTTTGGCCCAAAAAAATTTCGGCCGAAAATATTTTTTCCCTATCTTGATTTTAGGTTCCCCGGAGCGTTTTGAGACACTTGCTATCATAGTGATTTTTGTCGAAATTTTTGGGTCGTCGCAGCCCCCGGATTGCTCCAGAAAAAAAAATAGTCCAAAAGAAAAATTCGTGCCCATCTTGCTTATACGACGTGGCAAGAGTTTTGAGACACTCGCCATTGTAGTGAGTTTTTGAAAAAAAAAAGAGGCGCCGAAAAAAAAAGAAAAAAAGAAAAAAAATCCGAGTGTGCTTTTCCCTTGCTTACGTGTATCGTCGTGCTTTTGTTGGTGTTTTAGGCTCGCGTCTCTAGCACGGTCTAGCCTAGGACCAGCACAGTACCGTCGTTGAGCGTTTATTCAACCTTGCATCTCTGAATTGATTAATGCTGACCCTTTTTGCTACCATATTATAAGCTATCCCAGCTCCACATACTTCTACGCCGTGTGCTTGACACCACCTGGCAATCGCTCTATCCAAGCTTTGAGAGTTTTGGCTACAACGGTTGCCGATCACCGCCTGCTACTGGGTAAGAACTGGTAAGAAATTGAGATTCGCTTAAAGGATTTGTGCCACACCACCACCACCACCACGTCCCAGTAGTCTGTAGGTTTCATATTGTGTGTTTCCTATTTCTGCTAACCATGCCAGGATCACACGATGACGAGATCGACTGGGAGAGCATGACCAACAAAGCGCTCTATGATAAATTTCAGCAAATGATGGCTGAGCAGGTACAGGACTTCGTGAACAACTTTGGAGTGGCCATGGAGAAGCTAGATGGTTTGGAGAAGACATTCGACGCCAAGATGGATGCCAAGTTCAATGAGGTGCTTGCCCGTCTACCTCCACCAGCTGCAGTTCCTATTCCTTTCGAACGACGAGCGCGACGTGTGCCTCTCGGCCACGCCCAACATCCTGGTACTGTTGATACTGCTGCTACTTCGGTGGCTCGTGCGGCTACTGTCGTTGAGCAGGTTGAAGATTATGATGGTGATTTCGATGATGAGGGAGAGGTTGCTCCAGATCCGCCCCAGGGGCAACCCCCACCATACGCACCAGGTCGACCACATGGCTACAACCGTAACGGTAGGGCTGCACCACCCCCGCAGGTACGGGATCATGACCATCTCCCTAAACTTAAATTGAATATTCCGACGTTTGAAGGTAGATATGTTCCTGATATATATCTTACATGGGAGTTAGAAACAGAACAACGTTTTACATGCTTACAATTTCCAGAGGATCGACGTGTTGCTGCTGCTGTTTGTTCATTCACTAGTTTTGCTTGTGTTTGGTGGTCAGAACATTGTAGAATACACCCTGATAATATTCCAACTACTTGGGCTGCTTTGAAAACTGCTATGCGAAATCGTTGGGTGCCACCTTATTATCAACGTGAATTGCTTCAAAATTTGCAGCGTTTAAGACAAGGAAAAAATTCTGTAGAAGAATATTATCAGGAATTACAAACTGGTATGATTAGATGTGGTATTGTTGAGGAGAATGAAGCTGTGCTTGCACGTTTTATGGGTGGATTAAACAGAGAGATTCAGACTATTCTAGAGTATAAGGAGTATAACACTATCACTCGTTTATTTCATCTTGCTTGCAAAGCTGAACGTGAAGTGCAGGATCGACAGGCAATGGCGAGAACTACTAATTTTGCAGGCCGTACTTCATCGTGGACGCCACGTACCTCCTCTACTTCCGCACGTCCTGCTGCAACACCACCTCCTTCAACCTCCAACTCTAATCGCGATACCAGGAAACAGGCTCCTACTGCACCCTCTGCGAAGAGCACACCTTCTGGACCTGCACAGAGTTCTTCTTCATCTATTGCATCCACAGGGCAAACACATGAGGTTATATGTCGTCGTTGCAAGGGTGGAGGTCACTATGCGAGAGAATGCCCTTCCAAGCGTGTAATGATTGTTACTGTGGATGGTGGATATGCGTCCGCTAGTGATTATGATGAGGAGACTTTGGCACTTATTGCCAGTGACGAACAGGGTGGCAAGGATGCAGAACCAGAAACACAATACATGGCTGCTGATTACGCTGACAGGTATGAAAGTTTAGTTGCTCAACGTGTTCTCAGTGTGCAGGTTACACACGCTGAACAAAATTAGAGGCACAACTTGTTCCACACAAAGGGAGTTGTGAAAGAGCGTTCTGTTCGCATCATCATCGATGGAGGGAGTTGCAATAACTTGGCTAGCATGGAGATGGTGGAGAAGCTGTCTCTAACCACCAGACCACATCCTCATCCTTATTACATCCAATGGTTCAACAATAGTGGCAAGGTTAAGGTAACACGTACTGTTCGTGTGCATTTTAGCATTGCTACATATTCTGATTATGTGGATTGTGATGTGGTACCCATGCAAGCATGTTCTGTTTTACTTGGTAGACCATGGCAGTTTGATAAAAATTCTGTACACCATGGTAGGACAAATCAGTATACTCTTGTTCATAAGGATCATAATATCACTTTGCTTCCTATGTCTCCCAAACATATTATGAAAGATGACATTGCTAGAGCTAGTAAAGCAAAACAGGAGAAAAATAAGAGTGAAAATCAGATGGTAGCACAGGAATTTGAGCAACACCATAAGCATAATAAACCATCATCTACTGTTGCATCCGAAATAAAATTGAAGAGTGGATGTTTACTTGCTACTAAATCTGATATTAATGATTTGGATGTTGCTACATATGTTTGCTATGCTTTTGTATGTAAAGAGGTATTATTTTCATTCGAGGACATGCCTCCCTCTTTGCCTCCTGCTGTCATTAACATTTTGCAGGAGTTCGCTGATGTCTTTCCACAAGACGTGCCATCGGGATTACCGCCTATTCGCAGGATTGAGCATCAAATTGACTTAATTCCCGGTGCATCCCTACCCAACCGTGCGCCCTACCGTACCAATCCAGAGGAGACAAAGGAGATTATGCGTCAAGTACAGGAGCTGCTTGACAAAGGTTATATACGTGAATCCCTTAGTCCTTGTGCTGTTCCTATTATTCTAGTGCCTAAAAAGGATGGTACATCGCGCATGTGTGTGGATTGTAGAGGCATTAATAATATTACTATTCGTTATCGTCATCCTATTCCTAGACTAGATGATATGCTTGATGAATTAAGTGGCTCTACAATTTTCTCCAAAGTTGATTTGCGTAGTGGATACCATCAAATTCGTATGAAATTGGGCGATGAATGGAAAACAGCATTTAAAACTAAGTTTGGATTATATGAGTGGCTAGTCATGCCTTTTGGGTTAACTAATGCACCTAGCACTTTCATGAGATTAATGAACGAGGTTTTACGTGCTTTCATTGGACGATTTGTGGTAGTCTATTTTGATGATATATTGATTTTTAGTAGATCTTTGGAGGAACATTTGGAACATTTACGTGCTGTTTTTACTGCGCTACGTGATGCACGTTTGTTTGGTAACCTTGGGAAGTGCACCTTTTGCACCGACCGAGTATCTTTTCTTGGCTATGTTGTTACTCCACAGGGAATTGAAGTTGATACAGCCAAGATTGAAGCTATTGAGAGTTGGCCGCAGCCCAAAACGGTCACACAAGTAAGGAGTTTTCTTGGCCTCGCTGGTTTCTATAGGCGTTTTGTGAGAGATTTCAGCACCATTGCTGCGCCTCTCAATGAGCTTACAAAGAAGGACGTGCCTTTTTCTTGGGGTACCGCACAGGAAGAAGCCTTCACGGTCTTGAAAGATAAGTTAACACATGCTCCTTTACTCCAACTTCCTGATTTTAATAAGACTTTCGAGCTTGAATGTGATGCTAGTGGAATTGGGTTAGGAGGTGTGTTACTACAAGATGGTAAACCTGTTGCGTACTTTTCTGAAAAATTAAGTGGGCCTAGTCTGAATTATTCTACTTATGATAAGGAATTATATGCTCTTGTTCGGACTTTGGAAACATGGCAACATTATTTATGGCCCAAAGAATTTGTTATACATTCTGATCATGAATCTTTGAAACATATTAAAAGTCAAGCAAAACTGAACCGTAGACATGCTAAATGGGTTGAATTCATTGAGACTTTCCCTTATGTCATTAAACACAAGAAGGGTAAAGATAATGTTATTGCTGATGCTTTGTCTCGTCGTTATACTATTCTTTCACAACTTGACTTTAAAATATTTGGTTTGGAGACCATCAAAGATCAATATGTGCATGATGCTGAATTTAGAGACGTGTTGCAGAATTGTAAAGAAGGGAGAACATGGAACAAGTTCGTTATTAATAATGGATTTGTGTTTCGTGCTAACAAGCTATGCATTCCAGCTAGCTCCGTTCGTCTTTTGTTGTTACAGGAGGCGCACGGAGGAGGATTAATGGGACACTTTGGCGTGAAGAAGACGGAGGACGTACTTGCTACACATTTCTTTTGGCCAAAGATGAGACGGGATGTTGAGCGTTTTGTTGCTCGCTGCACTACATGTCAAAAAGCTAAGTCACGACTCAATCCTCATGGTTTATATATGCCTTTACCTGTACCTAGTGTTCCTTGGGAGGATATATCTATGGACTTTCTTTTAGGTTTACCTCGAACAAAGAAGGGGAGGGATAGCATATTTGTTGTCGTGGATAGATTTTCTAAAATGGCACACTTTATACCATGTCATAAAAGTGATGCTGCTGCTCATGTTGCTGATTTGTTCTTTCGTGAAATTATTCGGTTGCATGGTGTGCCAAATACAATTGTATCCGATCGTGATGCTAAATTTCTTAGCCACTTGTGGAGATGTTTATGGGCTAAGTTGGGGACTAAACTGCTTTTTAGTACTACATGTCACCCCCAAACTGATGGCCAAACTGAAGTAGTCAATAGATCATTGTCTACGATGCGGACATCCCTACTAATGTTACACCCACCCCGACTGCTATACATACAGGACCAATTACTAGAGCTCGCGCACGTCAATTGAATTACCAGGTACTTTCGTTTCTTGGAAATCCTTCTAATATTCATGAACATATGATGCTGCCTAAATTGGATACTTTTGTTTTACTTATGAATGAAGGACCTAGCATGGATAAGAAGGATGACCATTGGAGCGGGATCAAGCATGGAGGAGAAGGTGCGCGTGCGGGGAAGAACAATGGAGCTTCCAGTGATGATTTTCGCACATTGAAGCCACCATAATGGGAGCGGGAAGCTTTGGACGAAATATGCATGATGCCACTTTATAAAATTCGTCCATAGGCTAATATAGGTGTTGCGTCACCTTATTTTTGGGCCAGGCCCATGTAATTTCGAAATACCATATTATAGGCTGTTTTTAGATTCCGTATATATGGGGAAACTGACTTAGGGTCGGTTTCGGACCCCTCCTCCAAGGGGCCACGAAATTCCCTTCTATTCCCCCATATATACAGCCCTTAGGGCTTCGTTTTAGGGTTGGGTTTTGTTTAGATTACAAGTTTGCCATAGCAGCAACTTCGCGTTCTTCGTTTGTGTTCCACGACCAGACAAAGACGTCACAGAACCCCACTTCATCAATAAAGTTTTCCTCTTATATTCGCAATATCCAGATTGCAATCTTAGTTTCTTGCTTGTTCTTCGTTTGCGTGCAGGAAATAGACCCTCGTGGTCAGGTTGATCGTGCTCCGGCGTGGTCAATAACCTCTCAGAGTTGGTTTAGCGATTGCTAAGGCGCGACGTCTCACACGTTCGTAGTCGGATCGTCAAAGTCTACTCCACCAAAAACGATAGCCACCATCTCATCGAAAGACAGGGACAACTTCGCCTCTATCATGTCCCTCATGTGTTTGATCTCTCTATCTCTACTCCTTATTTCCATGTGCAAATGTCTTTACTTTCCGCTGCTATACTTGATGACTTGCGTGTGTAGGGTGTTCTAGATTTGCTATGTATGCTAAAAACTGCCGACAATTGATTTATGCTTGAGGTAGTTTTAAATTCCTGCAAATAGTCTATTCACCCCCCTCTAGACATACACTTCTAGTGATACCGCACTCCCCAAGGTGATGAACTCTGGCGAATATACCCCTTCTCCAACAACTCCTCAATCTGCTTCTTGACTTCCGCCAGATCATTAGCGGACATCCTATATGGCCTCTTGGAGATAGGTCCAATGCCTGGTAGCAACTCAATCAGAAACTCAATCTCCTAATCTCGTGGCATACCAGGTAACTCCTCTGGGAATACATCGGGATAATCCTTGACCACTGGTACTTCTTCCTGGACAACTCCCGTAAGAGAGTTCACATGGGTCCTCTTAAACTTAAGCTTGGATACATACTTGATCCTTTTCTTCTCTGGGGTGGTGAGAAAAATTGATCTACTGGCACAATCATTGCTTCCCTCATACTTGGACATCCAATCCATACCTAGGATCACATCCAAACCTTGTGACTCAAGTACGATCATATCCTTGGGAAAAACATGCCCCCCTATGTTTAAAGGTAACTGAAAACATCCCTGACTAGTCAGATACTCTGCTCCTGGGGAACTCACTAGAATAGGTTACTTAAGAGCTACATAGGCAACTTATGTTTATCCACAAATCCCCTAGATATGAATGAATGCGATGCACCAATGTCAAATAGAATGAGTGCTGGAAATGAATTAATCCAGAACTTACCAATCACTACATCCGGTTGCTCATAGACTTCTTCCACATTGAAATGGTTCACATGCCCCTTAGTGAAAGTATTGGGCTTCTTGCCTCTAGAACTTCCATTTCCATTCCATTCTGCGTCTCGGGACACTCGTTGGAGTAGTGTCATGTCTTCTTGCACTTGAAACAGGTGATGTGACTCAGATCCTTCCTCACTGGTGTAGTAGGGTTGGGATGATGGTGGTTGCCGTTTCCTCCATTCCCATTGCCATTCTTATGTCCGTTGTGGTTGTGTCCATTGCCTCCATGCTGAGAATGACCACCATGATTATGATGGTTGTGCCCTCCAAACTTACTGGGTCCTAAACCAGAATATCCTGAGACTGGTATGGAGCGAGGCTTCTATTGAGCTCCAGACTAAAACTTGCCTTGACCATATCTCCTCTTGTGGTTTCCATCTGTTGATACTTGCCCTCCAGAGTGGTAGCCTTGTCAACCAACTCCTGATAGTTATCAAAAGTTGCTACCATTAACTGAACTCCCAACTCATCATTCAGTCCCTTCGGAAACTTCTCTTGTTTAGCTTCATCGATAGCCACGTCACCTGGAGCATAACGCGACAACCTATTGAAGTCATCAACATACTCTAACACCGTGCGAATCCCCTGGCACAAGTTCCAGAACTCCCTCTTCTTGAGAGTCATAGCTCCAACTGAAACATGAGCTATGTGGAATGCCTGCTGGAACTGAGCCCAAGTCACATTCTGCATGAGGTACGTGGCAGTGTAGTTCTCCCACCACAAAGCTGCTGGTCCATCTAGTTGGTGAGAGGCAAACCTCACCTTCTCCTAATCAGTGCATCCTGTTGTGGCCAGCTTCCTACCCATGTTGCCAAGCCAGTCATGTGCAACGATTGGCTTTGGGCTGCTCGTGAATACTGGAGGATTCAGCCTTAGAAAACAGGTAAGGTTGTCAATTTGTGCTCGAGGTGGAGGTGGCGGTGGAGGCGGGTTGTTGTTGTTCTGGTTCATATTCTGCATCAACAATTGTATCATCTGGTTCTGGGTATGAAGTAACTGTCCCAAGGCAAGTGGGATATCGTTCCCTGAGCCACTCCCTGAAGGGTCACGCCATGGTGGCATCTGCTGGGTTTGAATTGATGAGACATAGAGGATTAGGCCTAAGGGATAAACACTAACCATATGCAAATGATAGCAATAAAAATCCAAATCACTCCAATTCAATTTCAATCAAAAGAGTTCACATGAAACAAATCTAAGGCTAGACATGTCACAAGGTTTGGTGAAACTGACCAACACTTCGGATTGTATCATAATCCTCATCGCATGGCCATTCCAGGTCGGATCACCCGAGGGAGCCCAGAGTATATCTCTCCTAGTAGGAGGGGCAAATCCCATCTTGCTCGACCATGTCTCGTAGCATGGGCCTGGACAAGCCCGAAACCTACCTTTGTAACTACCCAGTCATAGAGTAGCGTTTGGTCGGCCCAAAGCAAGTATGTCACCATCTCGAGTACATGCGCCAGCTCAGGTCTTAGGACATAGAATGTATGTTGTACTAGAGACTCACAGATGACCTATCGCTTCGTCTCATAGTTGGTTCTGTCCAACTCAGACCTTATCTCGACTCGGATCTGACTTTGTCAAATCCGACCAGACCTTTCTGAGTCCATATTATGCGGCTAGCATCCAATGCTACATGGTTAGTGAGACCGAACCATCCACCGTGTCATATGCTAGTCTGATTAGTTGCGCGTCCACACAACCCTTTCGACTAGGGACCATTTAGGACGGTTATCATAGAATGCATAATCTCACAAACAAGTCACATACTTATTAATACACATCACTGATAATGTCCAAGGACTATATTTATTCATAAACACATAGGAAATAACATCATACATGATTGCCTCTAGGGCATACCTCCAACAGTCTCCCACTTGCACTAGAATCAATCAAATAGACATCAAATGCCCATAGATCTAACGCCCCCCTCATGCTTGGGTTGTGGAAGCGGCTTAGTCAACGGATCTGCAACATTTGCATCCGTATGAATCTTGCACAAATTGGTATCACCTTTCTCTACGAGCTTTCATATCAAGTGATATTTTCGGTCTATGTGCCTGGTCTTGTGGTGTTGTCTCGGCTCCTTGGCATGTGCGATGGCATCTGAATTATCGCAATAAAGGTCCAACAGTTTTGACCAGTCCGGGAACACACCAACATCTTCCAGGAACTTCCGAATCCAAACACCTTCCTTTGCGGATTCACAAGCCGCAATGTATTCGGTCTCTGTTGTGGAGTCGGCCACCGTATCTTGCTTGGAACTCGTCCAGCTCACTGCTCCTCCATTCATGACATACATGAATCCAGTTTGCGGTCGACAATCATCCCTGTCGGTTTGGAAACTAGCATTAGTATAACCCTTTACGTAGAGCTCCTCCTCACCTCCTTAAACTAGGAACATATCTTTAGTCCTTTTCAGGTACTTCAAGATAGTTTTCACAGCTGCCCAGTGACTCTCACCTGGGTCGGCCTGGTATCTGCTTGTTAAGCTTATTGCATATGCAACATCAGGCCGTGTACATAGCATGGCATACATGATGGATCCAATTGCCGAGGCATATGGATCCTACTCATCCGGTCTCGCTCATCAGAAGTCGTAGGACTCTAAGTCTTGCTTAGCCTTACACCATGTGAGACGGGCAAGAACCCTTTCTTGGCCTCACTCATGTTGAACCTCTTCAACACTTTGTCCATGTACATGCTCTGGCTTAAGCCGAGCAGCCTCCTCGATCTATCTCTATAGATTTTGATGCCTAAAATGTACACTGCCTCTCCAAGGTCTTTCATCAAAAACTTGCCATTTAATGATTCCTTGACTGAGTTGAGCATGGAAACATCATTTCCAATCAGCAGTATGTCATCCACATACAAGATCAAAAATACTACCGAGCTCCCACTAGACCTCTTGTATAAACAATAGTCCTCTTCGTTCTTGATAAAACCAAGGTCAACGATGACTTCATCAAAACAAACGTTCCAACTCCAAGCTACTTGCCTCAATCCAGAAATGGATCTCTTGAGCTTGCATATTTTACCAGCGTTAGTTGGATCGACAAAACCTTCGGGCTGTATCATGTATGCATCCTCTTTTAAATTTCCATGAAGGAAAGCCGTTTTGACATCCATCTGACATATCTCATAATCGAAATATGCAGCTATAGCTAGTATGATCCTCATCGACTTTAGCATCGCTATCGATGAGTAGGTCTCGTCGTAGTCAATTCCTTGAACTTATCCATAACCTTTAGTGACAAGCCGAGCTTTGTGGATCTGAACATTTCCATCCACATCGGTTTTCTTCTTAAAGACCCATTTGCAACCAATAGCAACTATGCCAGGTGGCAGATCAACCAAGTCCCAGACTTGATTGTCATCCATGGACTTTAACTCGGATCTCATGGCCTCTAGCCATGCCTCGGAATCTGGGCTCACCCTCGCTCCCACATACATGGATGGCTCGTCACTTTCGAGCAACAATACATCATGCACTCTGCGCAATCTTTTCGACCTCCGTGGCTCCGGTGCCGACTCCACTACGAGTTCCCTGATCGACTCCGGTATGATCTCATCACCAGCCGACTCGCCCCCGAGTGGCTCTCGAATTTCCTCGAGTCGCACCGTTCTCCCACTGGCCTCCCGATTGAGAAACTCTTTCTCTAGGAAAACCACGTTCCGAGCAACAAACACTTTGTTCTCTTCTCGGTTGTAGAAGTTGTATCCCAAAGTTTCCCTCGGATATCCCACGAATATGCATTTATCCGACTTGTGTGTAAGCTTGTCCGACATGAGTCACTTGACAAATGCTTCACAACCCCAAATCTTTAGAAAAGACAAACTAGGAGTCTTCCCAGTCCACATCTCATGTGGTGTCTTGTCTACGGATTTTGATGGTACCCTATTAAGTGTGAAAGCTGTAGTTTCTAGAGTGTATCCCCAGAATGACAAGGGTAAATCCGATTTTCTCATCATAGACCGGATCATGTCCAACAAGGTTCGATTTCTCCGTTCTGACACACCGTTTCTCTATGGCGTACCCGAAGGTGTGAGCCGAGGTACTATACCTCGGCTTTCCAGATGATTATCAAACTCCCGGCTCATGTACTCACCTCCATGATCTGATCATAGAAGTTTTATCGTCTTGCTGAGCTGATTTTCATCCTCGTTCTGAAACTCTTTGAAATTTTCAAAAGTTTCCAACTTGTGCCTCATCAAATAGATATATCCATATCTACTCAAGTCGTCGGTAAAAGTCACGAAGTACTGATAGCCACCTCTGGTCGTTGTACTCATTGGACCACACACATCACTATGTATAAGCTCCAATAGCTCGGACGCCCTCTCGCAACTCTTTGCAAAAGGAGACTTAGTCATCTTGCCTAGAAAGCATGATTCGCATGTCTTGAACGACCCGAAGTCGGGCGAAGTTAGGAGTCCATCATCATGGAGCTTCTTCATGCGTTTCAGACTAATGTGTCCAAGCCGGCAGTGCCAGAAGTATGTCGGATTTATCTCATTAGGCTTATGCCTCTTGACATTCACGTTATAGACTGGTTCCATTTCTAGATTTAAAATAAATAGCCCATCTACTATGGGTGCATAGCCATGGAACATTCCATTCAAATAAAATGAACAACCATTGTCATTTATATTGAATTCATAACCTTGACTCATCAAGCATGAGGAAGAAATAATGTGACTAAGTGCGGGAATATAATAACAATTATTCAATTCCAAAATAAATCCAGAAGGAAGCTTGAGTTGCATCGTGCCGACCTCCAACGCAGCAACTCTTGCTTTATTGCCAACCCTGATGTCAATCTCCCCTTGTGCCACATGCCTAGTTCTTACCAGCCCCTGCATCGAGTTGCAAATATGAACAACCGACCCGGTATCAAATACCCAAGAGCTACTAGGTATGTCAGCAATGTAAATGTCTATAACATATGTAACAAGTGTACCTTTGCTTGAAGAAGCATCTTCGGCCTTCTTGCCGTGCTCAGCAAGCCACTTGCTACAGTTCCTCTTCCAGTGACCAGCTTCCTTGTAGTGAAAGCAGATGGTCTTTGAGTTTGGTCTGGACTTTGGCTCAGCGGCGAAGATACCTTTCTCCGTGCCCTTTGCCTTACCCTTTTTCTTGGACCAACTCTTCTTGAATTTAGTCGAGTTCTGAACCATCAACACTTGATGTGTGCTTTTATTAATATCTTGTCTGCCACCTTGAGCGTCCCATGTAATTCAGTGAGCTTCTTATCCATGTCGTGCATATGATAGTTCAAGACGAACGTCCCATAGCTAGGTGGAAGAGAACCCAAAATTACATCTGTGGACAGCTCGTCCCCAAGTGGGAAGCCTAACCGATCCAAAGCTTGCACATACCCGATCATCTTGATCACATGCGGGCTCAGTGGATCACCCTCTTCAGCTTACAATCCATCAAGGACTGCCAGACGTTGAACCTTTCGGTCCTAGCCTGCACCTGAAACATGCTCTTCAAACTCTCGATCATATCGAAAGCCTGAATGTTTTCGAAATGTTGTTGCAAATTGGGCTCCATACAAGCCAGCATGAGGCAACTGATCTCGTTTGATTCATCAACGAGTTTTTGGTGGGCATTCTTGGTTGTGGCATTAGCATTCTCGGCAGGTTCCTCTGGAAGTGGATCCTCTAGAACATGTTCCTTTTTATCGTGCTTGAGAACAATTCTCAGATTTCTATACCAGGTGGTAAAGTTTGTTCCATTCAATTTATCCTTTTCCAGAATTGATTTCAATGCAAAGTTGGGTTGAGCAGGTGGTGCCATTGATCTACAACAGAAAATATGCAATCATTAAGCAATGTGTTTATGTAGAGTAATTCAAGCCTTAAATAGAACTACTCCCACTGAAGTCAGCATCCCTCCACAAACTCTCAGTGATTCAGGACCCGTCTAGCGCGAGCGACTAGTGAGCTTTAGCATCACTTCTAGGCAACTTGCCTATTTGGTAAGCAACATCTTGCTAATCGTATCTCTATACGACTCCTGTCGGTTGGGTAGGTATCTCATACCCTGGCTCCCAACCTTCTCTGCCACAAGGCCCAAAACCGTTTTGATAGCCTTGTCAAGTTAACCTGACGCAATGCATGTCCATGTCCGACACGAACCCTCCAGTTCAAGGACACCTAGTAGCACCTCAATTTTATGAGCCGACTACCAGACATACTTGATGTGCAAAGATGCAACATCCGGAATGGCATTCTTTCTACCATACTAACATGCATAGAAATAAGAAGCAATATCCATCACATATAAACATAAATGTGTGAAATAGTATGGCTCCTTCATGGGCGTCCTTCCATGGCCGGCTCCTACTCCGATGACCAAGGAGGAACTCCATCTTGTTCGTCATGCCAGCACAACAGAGCTTCGAACTTGATCTCTATCCTCCAACTACTACAACTAGTAACGAATTTACAGTGAATCACAAGTCGACACGCAGGTCGTTATACAATATAATGATAGCACTTTGGCTCCTGCCGGCTGACAATCATGACACGCAGGTCATGTTTAAGTTACACACATGCATCACATACACATGAGCCATACTATTCCCATCAAACCTGCAAAACAAACGTATGCATAGAATCGCATTCTACCAGTTTGTGTAATCGTGTACGAAATACAAGGTGCTACGCACACGGCGGTCCCGCTACCCGGTTAGCGGGCGGCATTCGAAGGGGCGGCGCCCCTTGCGGGTGCGGTCAACGCCCAACATTTTCGGAAATCACAGATCGCATCTGCACTCCGATCACGCCGAATTTTCTGATTTGACCAATCTCATCGATCATCGCGAACACAATTCAGATTTACGTTCCATGGTTAACCCCGATGGCGGGTGTCGACCGGTAGGGGTAGGTTGTGTCACGACCTCATCGATTCCGATTGATAAAAAACATAGCCTAACTCTATCCCGATGTGCAGTTGATCTCATCAACCATGCACATAGCCGATCTCATGAACGATGATGGATCTCATCCGCCGCCGCCGCATATCACATATGCATCTGATCTGAATCCAAACCCTATAACAGAGGCTCTGATACCACTATTGGGTTCTACCGTAGGTGCATCGCATGCAAATTAAATTTTTCCTACGCGCGGAACATCCAAGAACATGCTACGGAGATGGATCACAGATTGTTACCACTAGACGCGTAGTGCCGTGAAGCGGAAGTAGAGTTGGGGTAGCGTATTCGTGTGGTCCGTCTCCTCCTCATCCGATCTCCCTCGAACAGCCATTCTGATCTCCCTCGAACAACCAGTCACCGGATCCCACGTATAGGTTCGCCGGAGTGGCGCAAGTGCACTGCCTCTAACGGTATCCACGCGTGCAGGAGGAACACCCGTGCGGCAGACTGCTAGGTCCGATCACACGGTCGGCGGCGGCGAGTAGAGGTGGCTAGTTGGAACACATGCAAAGCCCTAGTGACGGTGTCGAAGCGATCAACCGGATGGGTGTGCCGCACCTCCACTATATATAGGCATCCGGCACGGGCTCAACTCTTGGTCCTCGCATGGATCCTAAAGCCCACGTGTTCCTTCCCTTAAGCACGCGACCCTTTAGGTTCTCGTCCCATTGGTCGCGAGTCAGATGACATCCGACTCGACCGGTCGGTAGCGGCCTCTAGAAAGATGTGTCGACTCCAAGTGTCCGATGAAGCTGGTTAGGCAAACCTGTACTTTACACTTCTGTTCCATTTGCCACACGATATATGTTGTCGTGCACAAGGCGATATGGTCATCCTTGTTGCAGCATGACCTCTTTCTCATTCCGGTGAATCCGACCAACACTTCGGATTATATCATAATCCTCATCGCATGGCCATGCTTATCCAGGTCGGATCACCCGAGGGGGGCCCAGAGTATATCTCTCCTGGTAGGAGGGGCAAATCCCATCTTGCTTGACCATGTCTCATAGCATGGGTCTGGACAAGCCCAAAACCAACCTTTATAACTACCCAGTCATGGAGTAGCGTTTGGTCGGCCCAAAGCAAGTCTATCACCATCCCGAGTACATGCGCTAGCTCAGGTCTTAGGACATAGAACATATGTTGTACTAGAGACTCACAGATGACCTATCGCTGCGTCTCATATTTGGGTCTGTCCAACTCATACCTTATCTCGTCTCGGATACGACTATGTCGAATCCAACCAAACCTTTTTGAGTCCATATTATGCGGCTAGCATCCAATGCTACATGGTCGGTGCGACCGAACCACCCAGCGTATCATATGCTAGTCTAATTAGTTGCATGTCCACACAACCCTTTCGACTAGGGACCATTTAGGACAGTTATCATACAATGCATAGTCTCACAAACAAGTCACGTACTTATTAATACACATCACTGATAATGTCCAAGGACTATCTTTATTCATAAACACATAGGAAATATCATCATACATGATTGCCTCTAGGGCATATCTCCAACAACCCCGTGACCGCGCCTGGCAGGCTTGTCATCTCCTGGCAGGTCTCCTAACCCTATTCTTTGTCCTATAAATACCAAAATATTCCCCCAACACCAGAGGGAGCCATGCAAATACTTTTCCGCCAGAAGCCTCCGTTCCCGAGTGATCCAATCTTGGAGCCTTTTCGGTAATCTGCCGGAGGGGGTCTCGATCACGGAGGGCATATACACCAACTCCATTGCCCCTCCGATGATGCGTGAGTAGTCCACCACAGACCTACGGGTCCATATCTAGTAGCTATATGGCTTCTTCTCTCTCTTTGATCATCAATCCCATGTTCGTCATGATCTTCATGGAGATCTATCTGATGTAATACTCTTTTGTGGTGTGTTTGTCAAGATCCGATGACTTGTGGGTTTATGTTTAGATTATCCATGAATCTTATTTGAATCTTCTCTGAATACTTATATGCATGATTTCATATCCTTTTAAGTCTCTTCGAGTTATTGGTTTGGTTTGGCCAACTAGATTGGTAATTCTTGCAATGGGAGAAGTGCTTGGTTTTGGGTTCAATCTTGTGGTGTCCTCACCCAGTGACATAGTAGGGGTAGCGAGGCACGTATTGTATTGTTGCCATCAAGGGTAACAAGATGGGTTTTTCATCATATTGCTTGAGTTTATCCCTCTACATCATGTCATCTTACTTAATGCGTTACTATGTTCTTCATGAACTTAATACTCTAGATGCAGGTAGGAGCCGGTCGATGTGTGGAGTAATAGTAGTAGATGCAAAATCGTTTCGGTCTACTTGACACGAACGTGATGCCTATATGCCTAATAATTTCCTTGGATATCTACATGATTATTTGCTTTTCTATCAATTGCTTGACAGTAATTTATTTACCCACCATGATATTTTCCTTCGAGAGAGAAGCCTCTAGTGAAATCTATGGCCCCCGGGTCTACTTTCCATAATGTATTTTTAGATCTATAAACCAAAAATACTTTACTGCAATTTACTTATCTCTTACTTTCCGTTTTTGTTTACAGCTATCTCTATCGGATCTAATCCTTACAAATAACCGTGAAGGGATTGACAACCCCTTTATAGCATTGGGTGCAAGAGTTTGATTGTTTGTGTAGGAGCATCCATTGGTGACTTGCTTGTTCCTCCTACTGGATTGATACCTAGGTTCTCATCAACTAAGGGAAATACTTATCTACTTCGCTGCATCACCCTTTCCTCTTCAAGGGAAAACCAACACAAGCTCAAGAGGTAGCAGGAAGGATTTTTCGAGTCGTTGCCGGGGAGGATACACATCAAGCCTACCAAGTACCCATCACAAACTCATCTCTTGCATTTACTTTATTTGCCATTTGCCCCTCATTTTCCTCTCCCCCACTTCTAAAATGATTTTCAGAAAACACCAAAAAGACTTGCCTTTTTATTCGACGTTCTTTCGTTTGCCTTTCGTTTGCTTGTGTGCTTAATTGCTTGCTTTGCCACCATGTCTGAAGCGGGGAAGGTTATCACTAAAAATCTAGAGGGTATTGCTAGTACTAATCTTGAGGAAAAATTTGAATCTTGCTCTCTAGATCATGAAACTAAATCTCCTCCTAATTACAAAGCTAAAACTTTTCAAGTAGGAGATGGGAATATTATTGGGAAGAGTGTTATTCAAGAGTTCTTTGATTGTATGGGGTCAATGCCTATAGGTAAGAGATCTATTCTTCTTAGCATAAATAGTTATGCGGATGCTATTGTCATGCTCATTGAAAAGTTGGAGAGAAAAATTGTGCATGTTCATCCCGCTTTGCAGAAAGTGTTTTATGAACTTCCCAATATTAATCATCCTAAGGCTAAGAAGATCGCTACTATCATCCTTATGCAAGAATTTGATTTCATCATACAAGAAGCTAGGGAGATTTTTGCTTTCTATGATAAAGATGTTGAACATCCTCCAATTGAAGAAATTCTCCATGATAAAGAAACTATGCGTAGTCTAGAAGCTAGAGACTATCAATCTTGTAGTGAAAATCTTAGGAGGAGAGTTCCCCACGCGGAAGTCTCTCAACCCTTGTATCTCGAGACTTATGAGGATTTTGATTGGATTACAAGGGGGATTTTCATAGGGTATAAATATGATTGGTTTGAAAAGATGGCTAAAAAACCCGTTAGAAATAAGATACGTGTTTTATACGATGATATCTATGGTGATGATCTAGATTATGGGCTTATGAATGTTAAAATTACTAGCTGAAGCTCTTTCCATGATTTAAGTTCATCTACTAGGAAAGAAATAAAGGAAATTATGGATCTAGTTATAAAAGTGTTTGATGGTTTGATCAAGTTTGGATTGCATACCCAAGATGACAATACCTAGATCTATAGCGTTTTGCCTAGCTAGGGGTGTTAAACAATAGCGCTTGTTGGGAGGCAACCCAATTTTATTTTGTGTTCTGTTTTTGCTTCTGTTTTTGAGTATTTTCCCAAAATATTACTCTGTAGTAATTGTGTTTTGGTGTTTTAATTATTGTTTGAGCCAAGTAAAACCTTTGGGGTGATCTATGGTAGTTGTTGATTTGATCTTGCTGAAAAACAGAAACTTTTGCGCTCAGTCCAGGAATTTTCTAAATTTTTCAGAGCATCGAATGAGTCTGAAATATTTACACAATATTGATATGTAAATTGTGCAGGTTGTCCTAATTGTTCAGAATTGTTTGAGTTACATAAGTATACGAAGTTTTCAGATTGCTACAGACTTCTCTATTTTTGACATATTCTATTTTCTTTGAGTTGTTTGCCTATTTTGATGAAGGTTGTATCATGGGGTATGAACCATGGAGAAGTTAGATAACACCAATATAAATAAAGAATGAGTTCACAACAGTACCTAAAGTGGTGATTTATTTTCTTATACTAACGGATCTCACGAGTTTTCTGTTAAGTTTTGTGTCGTGAAGTTTTCAAGTTTTGGGTAAAGATTTGATGGACTATGGAATAAGGAGTGGCAAGAGCCTAAGCTTGGGGATGCCCAACGCACCCCAAGTCATATTCAAGGATGCCAAAGAGCCTAAGCTTGGGGATGCCCCGGAAGGCATCCCCTCTTTCATCTTCAATCCATCGGTAAATTTACTTGAGGGTATATTTATATTCACCACATGATATGTGTTTTGCTTGGAGCGTCTTCTATGATATGAGTCTTTGCTTGTTAGTTTGCCACAATCATACTTGCTGCACACATCTTTTGAGAGAGAGACACTGAATCATGAATTTATTAGAATACTCTGTGTGCTTCACTTATATCTTTTGAGATAGGCAATTTTGCTCTATGTGCTTCACTTACTTTTTTAGAGCACGGTGGTGTTTGCGTTTTATAGAAATGATTGAACTCTCGTACCTCACTTATATTATTTTGAGAGTCTCTAAACAGCATGGTAATTGGTCTAGGTTATGAATTTAGTCCTAATAAGATAGGCATCCAAGAGGGATATAATAAAAACATCCATATTAAGTGCATTGAATACTATGAGAAGTTTAATTCCTTGCATAAAGTTTTGAGATATAAAGATGGTAATGTTAAGAGTCATGTTAGGAAGTAACTGTGATTTGGTAAAAATACTTGTGTAAAGGTTTGTGATTCCCATAGCATTCACGTATGGTGAACCGTTATGTAAGGAAGTCGGAGCATGATTTGTTTATAGATTGTCGACCTTTGTGTGAGGGTCAGGAGCGCGCGATGGTTAACTCCTCCAACCTCTCCCCTAGGAGCATGCATTTAATACTTTTCTTCAATGACTAATAGACCTTTGCAATAAGTATGTGAGTTCTTTATGACTAATATTGAGTACATGGATTATACGCACTCTCACCCTTCCACCTTTACTAGCCTCTCTAGTACCATGCAACTCTCGCCGGTACAACAAATCCACCTTCCTCAAAATAGCCACTATATACCTTCCTCAAAATAACCACCATATACCTTCCTCAAAGCAGCCACCATACCTACCTATTATGGCATTTTCATAGCCGTTCCGAGATATATTGTCATGCAACTTCCACTGTTTCCCTTTATGACATGCACTATCACTTCCATATTGCATATAGAGTCATATTCTGTCATAGGTATCAAGTTGTAACTTTCTGTTGAGTTGTAAGTAAATAAAAGTGTGAAGATTATAATTATTAGAGCGTGTCCCATGTGAGGAAAGGATGATGGAAGCTATGATTCCTCACAAGTGGGGGTGAGATTCTGGACTTTATGAAAAATAAAAGAGGCCAGCGAAGCCCATAAAAAAATAAAAGAGACCTTAGATGCCCATATCAAAAAAGATAAAAAATGAGAGAAAAGAGAGAAGGGACATTGCTACTATCTTTTTCCACACTTGTGCTTCAAAGTAGCACCATGATCTTCATGATAGAGAGTCTCCTATTTTGTCACTTTCATATACTAATGGGAATTTTTCTTTATATAACTTGGCTTGTATATTCTAATGGTGGGCTTCCTCAAATTACCCTAGGTCTTCATGAGCAAGCAAGTTGGATGCACACCCACTCTTGAGCTTTCATACACTTAAAGCTCTAGTGCATCTGTTGCATGTCAATCCCTACTCACTCACATTGATATCTATTGATGGGCATCTCCATAGCCCGTTGACACGCCTAGTTGATTTGAGACTATCATCTCCCTTTCCTTGACAACCTCCACCATACTCTATTCCACCTATAGTTCTATATCCATGGCTCACGCTCATGTATTGCATGAGAGTTGAAAAGTTTGAGAAAATAAAAGTGTGAAAACAATTGCTTGACTTTTCATCGGGGTTGTGCATGATATAAACACTTTGTGTGGGAAAGATGGAGCATAGCTAGACCATATGATATTGTAGGGATGACTTTCTTTTTCCATTATATTTTGAAGAGATACAATTGCTTTGCTAGTATGCTTGAAATGTTATTATTTTTATATCAATATTAAGCTTTCGTTGTGAGTATTATGGATCTAAATATTCATGCCACAATAGAGAATATTACATGGATAAATATGTTAGGTAGCACTCCACATCAAAAATTCTGTTTTTATCATGTACCTACTCGAGGACGAGCAGGAATTAAGCTTGGGGATGTTGATACATATCCAACATATCTATAACTGTTGATGATGTCATCCTATTATATTATCTATTTTGGATGTTTTATATGCATTAATATGTTATTTTATATTATTTTTGGGACTAACCTATTAATCTAGAGCCTGGTGCCAGTTTCTATTTTTTCCTTGTTTTTGAGTTTTGCAGATATGGAATATTAAACAGGGTCCAAACGGAATAAAATCTTCGGAATGATTTTTTTGGAAGGAAAGAGATCCATGAGACTTGGAGTGCATGCCAAGGGATCTACCAGGAGATCACAAGCCTGGTAGGCATGGCCACCCCCCGTGTCCGTGTCTGGCAGGCTTGTCATCTCCTGGCAGGTCTCCTAACCCTATTCTTTGTCCTATAAATACCAAAATATTCCCCCAACACCAGAGGGAGCCATGCAAATACTTTTCCACCAGAAGCCTCCGTTCCCGAGTGATCCAATCTTGGAGCCTTTTCGGTAATCTGCCGGAGGGGGTTTCGATCACAGAGGACATCTACATCTACTCCATTGCCCCTCCGATGATGCGTGAGTAGTCCACCACAGACCTACGGGTCCATATCTAGTAGCTATATGGCTTCTTCTCTCTCTTTGATCATCAATACCATGTTCGTCATGATCTTCATGGAGATCTATCTGATGTAATACTCTTTTGTGGTGTGTTTGTCAAGATCCGATGACTTGTGGGTTTATGTTTAGATTATCCATGAATCTTATTTGAATCTTCTCTGAATACTTATATGCATGATTTCATATCCTTTTAAGTCTCTTCGAGTTATTGGTTTGGTTTGGCCAACTAGATTGGTAATTCTTGCAATGGGAGAAGTGCTTGGTTTTGGGTTCAATCTTGTGGTGTCCTCACCCAGTGACATAGTAGGGGTAGCGAGGCATGTATTGTATTGTTGCCATCAAGGGTAACAAGATGGATTTTTTTATCATATTGCTTGAGTTTATCCCTCTACATAATGTCATCTTACTTAATGCGTTACTCTGTTCTTCATGAACTTAATACTCTAGATGCAGGCAGGAGTCGGTCAATGTGTGAGTAATAGTGGTAGATGCAGAATCGTTTCGGTCTACTTGACACGAACGTGATGCCTATATGCATGATCATTTCCTTGGATATCTACATGATTATTCGCTTTTCTATCAATTGCTTGACAGTAATTTGTTTACCCACCATGATATTTTCCTTCAAGAGAGAAGCCTCTAGTGAAATCTATGCCCCGGGGTCTACTTTCCATAATATATTTCCATATCTATAAACCAAAAATACCAAAAATACTTTGCTGCAATTTACTTACCTTTTAGTTTCCGTTTTCGTATACATCTATCTCTATCGGATCAAATCCTTGCAAATAACCGTGAAGGGATTGACAACCCCCTTATAGCGTTGGGTGCAAGAGTTTGATTGTTTGTGTAGGTGCATTCATTGGTGACTTGCTTGTTCCTCCTACTGGATTGATACCTTGTTTCTCATCAACTGAGGGAAATGCTTATCTACTTTGCTGTATCACCATTTCCTCTTCAAGGGAAAACCAATGCAAGCTCAAGAGGTAGCAATGTCATCCTCATAGTCCTTGTCCTGACTAACATAGGCCACTTAAGAGTGGTCCTCTTGGAGATTCTCCCCATTGTCAAGCTTTTCCTCAGCTACCTCTAGCTAAAGCTTCAAGTCGTCGAACTTATCCTGCAGTGCATCGAGCTCCTCCTCATGTTATCCACGAGTGTTCTGGAGCTCTTCTTCCATCTCGGCCTGGCGGATCATTAGGTTGTGGGTAGTGATGAGGCTGAGTCCCATCTCTTCCTTCATCCTGCTGATGAGCTCCTCCAGGTCCTCAAGAGGTGATGGTGTCGTCCTCCCTGATGCGCACCACATCTCCATCCGAGTCACGGCGCACGAACAAGACATAGTTAGTCCTCCTGAGATCTTTGCGGTAGTCCTAGTGGATGCACCCAAGTGAAAAGAGGACAGCGATCCCTTTTCTAATGCCCCATGACCCTACCTCCACGTAGAAGTCAATCGGCTCGGTGGCGTCTCCAAATGTTTGCCCTGGAATGTGGACGTCAATCCTCCAGCGCACCTCCTCAAGTAGAGTTGTCGTGAAGGTACCGGTGAAGCTGGGCAATCCAATGCGCAGATGGCCTGCGACATTCACCGGATGTCTTCTAAAGGGGATGGTCATGTCGGGCTAAGCAAACTCAATGTTGGGAGTCGACATCTACAGTTTGAAAGAGAGGAGACATTAGTAATGAAGCACAGAAAAGTATAAGACCAAAACATGAGGTATAAAAGAGTTGTAAAATAGGATTTTTTTCCTATGGCTTTCCATTTTCTAGGGTTGCATCCTACAGTAAACGTGTGCTCTGATGCCATCTTGTATCCACTCGATCTCAAAGGATCGGAGTCTATGTGCTTAAGTGTCATCCCTGGATCGGTATGCAGACACACACAGTACTCAAGGATTTCTAATAGAGTTCAATCACACATTTTTATTACATCAAGAATCCTCAAAAGAGTATTTATTACAATAATGTAGCCTAGGTCCAAGTAAAACAAAAATAATGCGGAAGCAAATAGGTGTAACGAGTCCATCAACTTGACAAGCAAGCTGAGTGTAGAACAACGACCTATCGCACCTCATTCGTCGTCGGATAAATCTGCAACATGATAAGTTGCAACTGTGTAGGTTATTACATGGAATGTACTGGCAAGTCACATTATAAAGTGTAATGAGACTACATTGTACATGCAATTTGGCTCGTGGAAACTCTAAGTTTAGTTTTGCATAAAGCTGGTTTTTCCCTATCAAATTTTTTGTTCTACCACTACAAATGTCATAAGAATCAAATGGTACCCCATCTCAATCCATTCCAAAATTATGTCAATACCAAGTTGATTAAGTAAGAGTGATGAGATCTCCCTACATTTCCACAACTAAAAGCTCAAGTTATCCATAAATACGGACAGGGCTAATCAATTAGATTGAATACTTTGCAGAGGTTGCGCACTTTTCCCCCCACAAGACTCGACCACCTCCTTGATCGGAAGATCGAGACATAGTCTTTCGATAGCATTTCCCCTAACCCATGGATAGGTCGGTACACCTACATCATCTACATCTGCTAGCCTATCACGGAACAGGTCACACCATCTACTCAACTAAGCCAGAGACCATATTGGCTTGCAGCTGCACACAGGAGCTTTTAGACATGAAAACAAGGTTGATCCCTTTGAGCCTGGGTGGACGGACCACTAGTGTGCACTCCCACGGATTCCCATGAATGCTCCCACTGTACTTCGCCACCATACAAACCATTTTCCACCGAGGTAGTTCATTAAAATCTTGGTCCTAATTACTACTTTGTCACTCATATCTCAACGTGAAAACACTCCCCGATCCTTTTCTACTTTGGCAAAGCATTATAATTTAACACAATGGCGACAAAGTTGTATGGTCCAGACTAACCTCATATGAACTACTGGGTGCAAGCATAGCCAACAAGTATAAAATTCCTATCATGCAATCCTACAACAAAGGACTATGTGCATATATAAAACATAGGTAAAACATATATGATCAAAATGTAACTTGCCTTCGTGTTGAGAGTGAAGTTCAAGGGAGTGGTAGTATTCGGCTTCGCACTCCGGACAATCTAGCGCAAAGTAAAAAATCACATAAACAAGCATTCATACAATTCAAAGTAACATGCAACAAAAGTATTTGCAAAACCCAAATAAAATCCAACACACGGAATATGTTGGAAATATGCCCTAGAGGCAATAATAAATTAGTTAATTTCATATTTCCTTGTTCATGATAATCGTTTATTATCCATGCTATAATTGTATTGATCGCAGACTTAAATGCATGTGTGGATACATAGACAAAACCATGTCCCTAGTATGCCTCTAATAGACTAGCTTGTTGATCAAAAGATGGTTAAGGTTTCCTAGCCATGGACATGGGATGTCATTTGATAATGGGATCACATCAATAGGAGAATGATGTGATGGACAAGACCCAAACTACAAACGTAGCATATGATCGTGTCAGTTTATTGCTACTGTTTTCTGCATGTCAAGTATATGTTCCTATGACCATGAGATCATGCAACTCACGGACATCGGATGAGTTCCTTGTGTGTATCAAACGTTGCAACGTAACTGGGTGACTATAAAGGTGCTCTACAGGTATCTCCGATGGTGTCTGTTGAGTTGGCATGGATCGAGACTGGGATTTGTTACTCTGTGTGACGGAGAGGTGTCTCGGGGCCCACTCGGTAATACAACATCACAACAAGCCTTGCAAGCAATGTGGCTAAGTGTTAGTCACGGGATCTTGTATTACGAAACGAGTAAAGAGACTTGCCGGTAACAAGGTTGAACTAGGTATGGAGATACCGATGATCGAATCTCGGGCAAGTAACATACCGAAGAACAAAGGGAACGTTATACGGGATTAACTGAATCCTTGACATAGAGGTTCGACCGATAAAGATCTTCATAGAATATGTAGGAACCAATGTGGACGTCCAGGTCCCGCCATTGGTTATTGACCGTAGAGGTGTCACGGTCATGTCTACATAGTTCTCGAACCCGCAGGGTCTGCACACTTAAGGTTCGGTGACGTTTCGGTAGTGTCGGGTTATGTATGGTGGTGACCGAAGGTTGTTTGGAGTACCGGATGAGATCCCGGACGTCACGAGGAGCTCCGGAATGGTCCGGAGATAAAGATTCATATATAGGAACTCCCAGTTTGGTCGCCGGAAAAGTTTCGAGCTCATCGGTAGTGTATCGGGAGTGCCGGTAGTGTACCGGGAGGCCTCCGGGAGGGGTATTTCGACCCCAATAGGTCCATGGGCTGTGGGAGAGTGTTAACCAGCCCTTAGTGGCCTGGGAAAACCAGCCACAAAGGCCCATGGCGCAGGAAGAGAAAAAGGCTAAGGAAAAGGTGAAAAATCAGCCAATAGGAGGCAATCCTACTCCAACTAGGATTGGAGGTGAAGTAGGATTGCTTCCCACCTCCTATTTCGGCTGAACCAAAGGCCTTGGCTGCCTCTCCTCTCCTCTACTCCTATATATACTAGTGGAATAGCTAGGGTTTGGCTAACAATTGCAGTCACGTGCTACTCGTTCCACCGGTGCTCCTCTGGATCGGTTTTCCGCAGCGCTTAGGCGAAGCCCTGCCGGAATCACTCCACCACCATCACCAGAGCACCGTCACGCTGCCGGTGAACTCTCTCTCCTCTCCACCTTATCTTGCTGGATCAAGACGGTGGAGATCGTCATCAAGCTGCACGTGTGCTAAACGTGGAGGTGTCGTCCGTTCGGCGCTAGATCAGAAGGACCGTGATCGAGATCGCGAGACAGTTCGTGATGAGATCGCGGAACAGATCGTGATGAGTTCACGGGACAGATCGTGATCAAGATCGTCAGACGGATCGTGATGAGTTCACGGGACGGATCATGATTGGATCGCAGGACGGATCGTGATGAGATCGCGGGACGCTCGGCGATTTGGATCGCGAAGATGTTCGACTACACCAACCGCGTTTCTTAACGCTTCCCGCTTAGCGATCTACAAGGGTACGTAGATCCACTCTCCCTCTCGTAGATGCTCATCACCATGGATAGGTTTGCGTGTGCGTAGGAAATTTTTTGTTTCCAATGCGACGTTCCCCATCAGAATAAGCATGAAAATTTTCAAGATATAAAATCACGAGTGAAAAACATGGTTCAAAATTCGTGGCATGCACTAATGTTCCTACAAGGCATACTAGTATTGTTATGATCAAGAAAAAATAATTATGTAGAAAATAATGTGGCAAAGGTTAATTGCATGGGATTTAGTTTGTGTGACGCGGTGCAAAAGGAATCACTTCAAACGGGTATACTATTTGGAAGATATGGCCTAATAGAGTTTGAATACAGATCCGAATTAAATTCAAATTTGAACTTGTAAAAGTTTGCAATGATAGGTTCTCTGGATAGAGCTATTCGAGATGAAAATCTGGCCGATGGTTTCATCTCGTTTTGATCTACGGTTAAAAAGTTATGGGTGTTGAAAATTTGAATAAAATATGCTAAAAAGGTTTTTACTGAAAATACTAAAAACTGAACGTTCGCTACTAGAGCGTGACATGGCCAGCTTTGGATGGTTGTCCGTGTTCGCTGCGGTGGCTAGGCGGTGAGCGTTTCTACTTTAGTAAAACTAGGCGGTTCGTCTGACTAAAAGAAAAACCGATCGGTCGGTTCAACTAAACAACAAAAACAAACTAGATCTATACGGATTCGATCTAAAAACAACAACGAGCCTACTCTATGTAATAGAGGAGGGGCTTACAGAGGCGACGACGTGGCTCTGGGCAGGAAGCTCGGCGGTGGCGGGGCGGCGGCTCCGGCGCGGGTGAGGTGGTCGGGCGGGTGCGGCTTCGCGTGGGCGGCCAACAACGATGACCGGAGGGAGGCGGCTAAGCTCGTGTGCTCCGATGAACTCCGGCAATGCAGGTCATCATGGCTGCGTCTTCGGGGCATCCTAAGGGCAAAAGAAGATGTCAGGGAGATGCGGGAGGCCAAGGGGATCTGATTTCATGAAGAAAAGGGGCAAGGGAGGTTCACCGACGACGTGGCACTCCGGCGAAGGACTCAGCTCCGGTGAGATGCAATTTTCGATCGCATCGGCAGTGAGCGGCAAGAGGAAGTGCGGGTCTGCTGAATGGAAAGAGGAGGCTCGTGGTATTTATGGGCGCGGTTAGGGCGTCCGGGAGTGCAGGATAAGCTCTATCCCGAGAGCTTCGGTCGGCGGTTGCGGATGAGCGCGATGCAGCTCTATCCCGTGGCGAGCACGAGAAGTTGGGGACGATGGGTACCGGGGCCCATCTATCACGCACGTGAGGGAGAGAGACTAGAGAGAGAGGAGAGAGAGAGACTTGGGGAGGCTTGGGATCGAGCTAGCGCTGGGATGGTGGTGCCTAGGGCTGGGCCCCACCCGCGGGTACGAAAGAGAGAGGGTTGAGCGAGGGAGAGATTTGATCATAGGAAGGGGAGGGATCGAGAGGGCGTTGGGCGGCTGGGGCGCTTGCTCGTGAGGAGCAAGCGGGCGCTGGGTCGATCGGCTTGGCTCGGCCCCTTCGGCGTGGTGCGCCGGCTTCAGCCTGGCCAATGTGTGGGTGTGTGTTTTTCTTTTTCTTTTTTTAAACAAAAACGTTTTTTAACTCCATCACCAGAGAAGATACAATAAGGAAAATAATTTTATAAATCATAATCTAATACATATAGAATAGTGAACATTTTGTTGTGCTCAAATAACTTAGAAAAATATTTTTCTTATGAAAAAAAATTACTTTTGGCTAACAAAATAATTTTCAATGCAACTTTAAAACAACAAATATGATTCAAATACTCTCGTACTCATTCGTATTTTGAGGAAGTCATATTATCCTCTCTCTCTCTCTATTATTTTGTGTGAGTGGAAAACTTTGAACATCATACACTCCAAATGCAATAAATCATGAGAAGCAATGATGATCCTATTAACATCCTAATTTATTAAAATTGGGATGTTACAAGTCGATATAACCCACTTTCAATTGGTATCAGAGCAGGGTACTCCCTTGTTCTGTGTGATTTTGGTTTAACCACCTGGAGTTCTAGTTATGCCGACTGCAGGTACGATTAAGGTTTCTGCTGGATGTCCTACCTTCAATGGGACGGACTACCCCTACTGGAAGAACAAGATGCGCATGCATCTTGAGGCAATTGACAATGATCTCTGGTATGTTGTGGAAAATGGTATTCCCTTCATCACTCCAACTATCTCTACTGCTGATGTGAAGAGATTCAAGCAACTCGACTCTCAAGCGAATAATATAATATGTGGCCATATGAACAAAGGGTAGTATGGTAGAGTGAGTGCTTTGGAATCTGCAAAGCTTATCTGGGGTAGGCTATCCAAAGTCAACGAAAGTGTTTCAACTCAATGTGACTCCCGAATTGATGTTCTTCGCAATCTCTTCAACCGCTTCAAATGACTCGACAACGAAAATCTTTTGCAACCGTTTGATCGTCTCACTGATATCTCCAACGAGCTTCAAGCACTTGGTGCCACTGACATCACCGACCATGAGGTGGTGAATAAATTGTTGAGATCTCTTGATTCCTAATTTGATACACTGGCTTTGATGATTCAAGAGCATGGAGACTACAAGTCACTTGATCCTGTTGATATACTTGAGAGACTCAATACTCATGAATTACAACAAGCTGAGAAAAAGAGGCCTCTACGGGCCAAGTTATGGAAGATCTCGTGCGTTGAAGGCCAAGGCAATTTCCTCGTCTGAAGAAGAAGAATCTGATAGTAGTCTTGGTGATCCTAAAGAACTGAGTCAGGGGCTGGCAATGCTCATGAGGAAATTCTAGAAGTTCTCAAGGAGAGACCGGCCTAGAAAATCATCAAGAAGTGGCATGAAGAAATCAGAATCTTCATCAAGCGACAACAAAAAGAAAACTTGCCACAAATGCAAGAAGTCTGGCGACTACATCTCTAATTGTCCTCTCTGGAAAAAAGAATCGAAGAAGAAGAAATACAAGGACCATAGTCTGATGATTCGAAGAAAAAGAAGAAATCTTCAAAGTCCTCATCGCACAAGAAGATAATTCCAGAAAGGCTCAGGCTTTCATTGGCAAGGAAATGGATTCTGAAGAAGAATATGAAGAAGAGGAGGAATCTGAGGAGGAGTCAAACTCTAGTGTGCTGAGCCTTGCTCTCACTACTGCTTTCGTCAACAAGTCCATCTTCAACGATGAAGAAAATGATGACATCAATGACTCTCACGTCAACGACAATGACTTTGCTTCCACCTATTGCTTCATGGCAAAAGGTCCTAAGGTATCCAAAAATCATGGCAAAAGGTGCTATGGTATCCAAAAATTCTTCCTTCTCTGATTCGAGTGAAGGTGATTCTGATGAAAATCTGAAACCTAGCTATTCTAGACTTGCTAATATTGCCACAAAATAACAGTTTGCTTTGGAAAAGATTCAGAAACTGCTAGACAAAAGCGATGATCTGTTGAATGAGGAAATGGATCGAATTCAAAGTCTCACCGATGATCTCAAAAGTGTTCAGTCAAAGTATGATAAAGATCAAAGTCGCATGAGATCCCCATAGTTGATCATGAGAAGCTTTCGTATGAATTTCTTCAAAGGAAGCAAGATCTTGAGAAACTTAGAGTGTCTCATGAGGATCCTCAAAGGGAAAACGATTATTTACTTGCTTAGCATATCAGTACCACTCGGGAAGATTTTGTTCCACCTTGTTTGAAATACATTGAACGTGAAACTGGTAATTCTTCACCTGAGAGTTCAAATGCTTTCTGCAAATTCTTCAACTGTTTCCGCGGTAACAAATTCCTCATCTAAGGGTACTCCAAGTGTCACTAACGAAAATGCAGGGTTTAAGGAATTGTATGTGACAGGCATATACAAAAGCCTCAAAGGGCATCAAACACTTTGTGATGTGCTCAAAAAGCAGATTCTGAACAGGAAACCTAGGAAAGAGGGTATTGCATTTGAGAGGCAACTCAATGCTGATGGATCCTACTAGAAATCTGAGCACTATTCCAAAACCTCATGGGTTGCTGCAAAAGGACCTCTTGTAGATCCATCCACTTTATTTGGATTTACTTGTGAAACTTCATATTCCTCTGATGATTCATTTGACTCCAACTATATAATGTTCAAAAATCAGAATGGTGAAGTATTTGCCAGATATGTTGGAACTAACTGCAAGAACGGTTCCCCTATGAGAAAAATCTAGGTGAGGGAATAGACTTTGATGAAAATTTTGCACCTGTTGCTAGACTTGAAACAATTCGCGTATTGCTAGCTTATGCTAACAATCACAATATCATCTTATATCAAATGGATGTGAAAAGTGCATTCCTCAATAGTAATCTTGAGGAAGAAGTATATGTTGCTCAACCCCCAGGTTTTGAAGACCTTGAGCATCCTGACAAAGTCTTCAGACACAACAAGGCCCTCTATGACCTCAAGCAGGCCCCTCGGGCATGGTATGACACTCACAAAAACTTCCTCATGAAGAAAGGCTTCAAACCTGGTTCACTCAACCCAACTCTTTTCGCAAAATCCTATGACAATGAATTATTTGTGTGCCAAATATATGTAGATGATATTATCTTTGGTTGTACTGCCAAACATTGCAATGAAGAATTTGCCTATATGATGAGTGAAGAATACAAATGTCTACGATGGGGGAGTTAAAATTCTTCTTAGGTCTACAAATTTTTCAGCAACGCAATGGCAGCTTCATCTCTCAAGATAAATACCTCAGGATGTCCTGAAGAAATTCGGCATGCAAGACTACAAAGGCGTCAAAATACCTAGGCCTACCAAGGGCTACCTCTGCACTGATGAAAATGGTAAAGATTTTGATCAGAAGGTATATCGCTCCATGATTGGATCTTTATTGTACCTATGTGCAAATAGGCCGGATATTATGCTTAGTATTTGCATGTGTTCCCGATTCCAAGTAGCACCGAAGGAATCACACCATAAGGTTGTGAAGCATATTCTTTGATATCTAGCTCACACACCAACGCTTGGATAATGGTATCCCAAGGGCTCAAATCTTCACCTCATTGGATACTCTGACTCAGACTATGCTGGTGATCGAGTGGATCGCAAGTCAACATCAGGCACATGTCCTCATTGGATACTCTGACTCAGACTATGCTGGTGATCGAGTGGATCGCAAGTCAACATCAGGCACATGTCATTTCCTCGGACGATCCTTAGTCTGTTGGTCCTCGGAGAAGCAGAACTACGTGTCACTATCTACCGCAGAAGGTGAGTACATTGTAGTTGGTTCCTATTGCACTCAGTTGTTGCATGTCAATTGGTGTTCTTCATTGACTATATATATTTGAAACCCGTTCAAAGTATTCAATGTGTCCTTGTCAGCTAAAGAAGTTGCGAACAAAACATTAAAAAAATTATTTCAATTTTCAACGGTTGCCTCTCAAACCGATTCCGATTCCCACGATTGGATAACCCACGATCTCCACTACTCGGTACATGGGTGCCACGCATCAATAAGATACAAAGGGTCACGCGCATGAATGTCCAAAATCTTTGGGCATTCAGTTTTCACCGTCGCTATAAATACCCCCTCACCCTTTCATTGTCTCCTTTACTCCGCTCGATCTCTCTTCCTCGCTCAAGCTCACACCTAGCATCGCTGCTATCTTTCATCGTCGTCGGAGAGGAAGAGCTTCGCTGCCTCGACCTTGCCGTTGTACTCGGATCGGCTGTGGAAATCTTCACTCTGTCGCATTTGTAGCTATCTGCCTCCACAAAGCTAGGGCATGGGAGATCTGGACTGATGAACTTCACTATTCTTACTCCCAGTTCGTTGTGTTCTTCATCAATGGTAAATAAAATCTAATTTTATTACCGCATTTGATCCATATGATTTCCTCAAAGTCTTCAAAAGGTGTACTTTCTTCAACAGTTCATCCATAGGAATACCTAAAACTTCTTTATCTTGATTTATTTCTCTAATTCATGATTTTCTTCAAAGATTCCTCAATTGTGCAAATTTTCAAATCTGCACAACTTTGAAACCTAAGTCAAGAACACTTAGTGAAATTCTTAAAGATATCTATGGTCAAAATCCTCAAACTTGTTAATCTTTGCAAAGTTTCTAAGAATGCATATAACCTCTTCAAATTCTTCGCACCTATACTCTGTTCATAGTAAAAAATGTCTGCTGATGAATCTCCAAGTTCTCATCAACTTAACTCATTTTGTAGTGTTCTTCGAAGAAAATTTGCATACATCTTCAGAATCTTCAAAAGTTCATATTACTCAAGTGAAGAAAATGGTCGATGGGAAAAGACCTCAGAAAGGAGGTAAGAAGGCAGAATTGAATACTACATTTGAAATCCGTGAGGAAATATATGTTGATTACTACACGCCTGATGAAAAAATATGGCAAGGAAGCCAAAGAGAAGCGCTAAATCCGCATACAGAGGATTCAGAGGAGATGGGCAAAGGAATGGAAGGAATACATATATGTCACTCCCAAGTACATGAAGAAATTCGATGTAAATCCTCCTTGCTCAAGACCTCCACTGGCTGAAGGACAAGAAGTTGATCCCTCCAGCATCAGAAGAGGTGAGGACTTTCCAAAAGAATGGGCAAAACATCAAGCCAAATTGGCAAATGCTGCTAAAGAATCAGTGACGAAATTCAATAAAGACTCTCCTGATGCTGCTACTACTGAGGCCTCTTCTTTTGGAATGGCTCCAAAGAAAGCCATCAAGAAGAAAATGGCAAACAGACCAAAGTCTTCAAGTTCTATGCCCTTGCGGCCAAGTTCTTCAACTGCAAAGTCCTCGAAGCAACCCCCTCAAGCAACTTATTCAAGGGAAGTTGACGCAATGCCCTCTGTGGCTGCACAATCCTCGGCTGTCGTGGCAAGGTCCTCGACACCTGTCCATCTTGCAACATGTCAGCAAACTGCTAGAATGGCAATTGCTTCATGGGCTTTGTAACTTCCTTATCCCAAGCACATGCCTCAAGCAGTCCCACTGTCAGACCCTGTGTTTTGCCTCATGACTGAGTTAACCTGACTCAAAAAATTAGGGCCAATTAAAACTTTTTGATTGCATTTGAATGCTTGACTTATGTGTTATTTGCTTGCTCGCTTGATTGCTTGTTGGTGCTCTATATTCATAAATTCCCTCCTACTCCAAAAACTCATCTCCTTGCTCCAAACATTTGCTCAATGATCATGCCATGTGTTTAGGACATAAAACTATTTTTTATAAAAAATTATTTTGGCCAAAATGGATTTATTCAAATTAGCTTTTCCAAAACCCCTAAATTGAGGTTTGTACTACAAGTCCCCAAATTGTGTGGATTGTTTTTCCACAAAGGCTTTATTAAAACCTACTATATAAAAGACTTTCCAAAACCACCGAGTATTAATTTTAAATATTTTTTTGCTATTTTATTTAAAGGCTTTTTCTTAAATACAGAAATGGTCTTTTATAAGGAAAAATTATTTAAATGCTTTAAAAATATTAGAGGAAATTTAGGGAAACTCAGTGGACATATATTTTCCATATATATGAGTTTCAACACATGGTCATGTTCAAAATATTGGACAAAACCCTTCAAAACCATTTCTGCCTATTTCAAGCATTTGAAATATTTCTATAAGAAATATTCTCAATAAATTCCAAGAAAATTCCAAAAAGTCACACATGTCATATGTGATGATCTTGAAATTTTTCATCTAAATCCCAATTGATTTGCTTCATCAAAATATTGCAAAAACACCTCTATCCAGATCCAAATGTGAGCAACTCTACATTGCCAATTGTCTCCATTTATGCTCAAACTTTGTGTACATGTTTTAGTCCTCCAATAATGCATCCACACCAAGTGGTGCATCAAGGAGAACGGATACACTTGTCCAAATCTCCCCAAACCCTTTTCTGCTCATTTCAAGAATTGGGGACTTATGCATTATCAAGTTTCTCCTATTGAGCCCAAACTTTGTGAGCGTGATCTATTAACCAAATGATGATGCTACACTAAGTGGTTCATCAAGGAGAATAGTTTTGCAGACATAGATCTACAGAAACCTGATTCTGTTAATTTCTAGGGTTTACAAAGTTTCCATTGACAACTTTCAACATATGATCTAAAAATTGGTGACAAAGCTTATTTATCCCAATTATTGGATCTTGTTAAGTTTCATGGCAAGGGGGGTCCTTTCGCTATCCCAAACACCTATCAAACGCCTTCTGCACATTATTCTTACTCAATAATTGAAGGGCCAGTAGAGTTCTCCTTGAGCCCATATTTTTACCACAACCCCTCCTGGTCGCCAGCTACCTCCAGTAGAAATGCCAACACCCAGTTCCATGACTGAGGGGGTTGAATCCCCACTTGCACCCCCTGGACAACCCTTTTCCCCCTCTCTCTCGGCCTCTCCACTCTCCCATCAGGCAACCAGGGCATCCAATGCTCCATCTCGTATTGTTTACTTCCCCATCAGCTTTTGGGCACAGGTGGGCACGCCAGAGCACGCCAGTACACGCCCATGCCGGCCAAAAGCGTGCTCTCGGACACGTGGCAGAGCATCCGAGCGCTGACATCGCCTCCTCTGGCCACCTCGGGCCTCCTCACGCGCCAGTCGAGGCCCTCAAACGTGCACAAGTGACAGCCACCAAAATATCCACATACTCTCCCACCAAAGTCTGTCCTAAGCCAAACATGCAAATCGGTGCAACCAACATTCCTATTCCGGTTCCACCGAGTTCCAAACCCTAGACAGACTCAGCCAAACCCTAACACTTCGATGCAGCCGACACTGCACTCGGTGCCACTGAGTTGGGTTGCCAAATTCCTCTTACGCAAGTTCTCATTTTCGGTCCGACCGAGAATGGTGAATCGGTGTCACCTTGTTTGGTAAATCTGACCGTTGGTCTCCCTGTCGGTGCAACCGAGAATTGTATATCGGTCCCTCCGAGATTCAAAAGTTGCCACTTTTAGTCACTTCGGTACCATTGATATTTACACATCGGTGTCACCGAGTCTGACTTATTGTGTGTAACGGTTGGATTTTTTGGAATGCCTATATATACCCCTTCACCACCACCCACTCGAAAGAGAAACACTTAGAACTATTCCATACCCATCCTACTCAGTTTTCTGAGAGAGAACCACCTACCCTTGTGTTGAGGTCAAGATCTTCCACTCCAACCATATGGATCTTGATTTCTAGCCTCCCCAAGTTGCTTTCCACCAATCTCATCTCTTCTACCAAGTCAAATCTGTGTGAGAGAGATTGTGTGTTGAGGAGTCTATCATCTTGAAGCACAAGAGCAAGGAGTTCATCGTCATTACCGAGCATATTACCTTTTGGAGGGTGGTGCCTCCTAGATTGGTTACGTGTTGCTTGGGAGCCTCCTACTTCATGTTGTGGAGTGAACCAAGTAGTTTGTAAGGGCAAGGAGATCGCCTACTTCGTGAAGATATACCCATAGTGAGGCTAGTCCTTCGTGGATGGAAGCCGCATGGAATAGTCAAGGTTGCTTCTTCGTGGAACCCTCTGTGGGTAGAGCCCTCCGTGGACTCTCGCGACTGTTACCCTCCGTGGGTTGAAAACTCCATGAACGTGGACGTACGATAGCACCACCTATCGGAACCACGGGAAAAATCATCGTGTCATCACTTGTGTTTGCATTCCTAACCCTCTCTTTACTTACATGTGCAATGTCTTTACTTTCAGCTGCTACACTCTTAGACATTCTTGTGTAGGGTGTTACTTGATATGCTATGATTGCTAAAACTTGCCAAGAATTAAAATTGGGAAAAAGGCAAAACTTTTATTTGGTCAATTAGTCTAATCACCCCCCTCTAGACCTACTTTCGATCCTACAAGTGGCATCAGAGCTTTGGTCTACATTGCATTGGTTTCACAACCTAGGAGAAGTATGGCATCTAGTGAGGGAAATTATCACCGTAGAGGTCCGTACTTTGATGGCACTAATTTTGCTAGTTGGAAGCATAAAATGAAAATACATTTGCTTGGTCATAATCCTGCCGTTTGACCTATTGTTCGTGTTGGTTTGCAAGGTGAATTGTTTGCGGATGGAAAGGAACCAGATCATGAAGCGTCAGCGGATGAATTGAAGATGTTGCAACTCAATGCTCAAGCATGTGACATACTCTTCAACTGCCTTTGTCCTGAAGAATTCAACAAAACCAGTCGTCTTGAACACGCAAAAGAGATTTGGGATACTTTGGTTGATATGCACGAAGGAACTGAGTCTGTGAGAGAATCCAAGTTATATGTTCTTCAAGGTCAACTTGACAAGTTCAAGATGAAGGATGGTGAAGGAGTCGCTGAAATGTACTCTAGGATAACTCCCATCACCAATGCGATTGTTGGCTTAGGAAGCGAAGAAATGACTGACAAGTTCATCATCAAGAAGATACTTCGAGATTTGGATGAGGGATATGACACCGTGTTCACATTGATCCAAATGATGCCCAACTACAAAGATCTCAAACCAACAGAAGTGATTGGTAGAATTGTTGCTCATTAGATGACACTCAAAGACAAGGAAGACCTTCATCACAAGTCTAGCGGTGCTTACAAAGCCACAAGTGATGCTCCCGCTACCTCAAGCGACAACCTTGTCACAAATGAAGAGATAAGCCTCATGGTCAAGAAATTTAACAATTTCTACAAGAATAGAAGCAAAGATCACAGCTCCAAGTCAAGATATGAAGAGGAGCATTCGTCAAGTCGTGACTGAAACTGCTAAAATTGTGGGAAGCCCGGACACTACTCAAATGAGTGCTCGACTCCCTACAAACAAAGAGAAGAGTCACCAAGAAGACGAAGCTCAAGAGATGAATCACCTCGAAGAGAGAGAAGGAGTAGAGATGATCGTTATGAACGAAGACCCTCAAGGAGAAGTAAGGACTCGGAGAAGACGGACGAGCACACCAAGAGCTACTCAAGAAGAAAGCATCAAGCTCATGTTGGTGAATGGGTTTCTGACTCCGACAACCACTCCGAGAGAAGCTATCACTCCAACTCCGACTATAGTCAAGATGATGGTGTTGCTGAAATTGCACTAGTGACAACTCCTATGATCTATTTGATTCACCAAATGAAGGAGGTGGAAGTTGCTTCATGGCTAAAGGCCCCGAGGTATCACACCCCGAATATCTTGATTTCGATAGTGATGAAGATGATTTGCTTTACGATGATGACTTGCTATGTGATAGAACTAGAGATATTAATCATAATGAATTTGATAATTCTCATGCTAGTCAAGATAAGTCTATTGACGATGACAAGATGGAAATAGAAGAACAAACTAAAGAACTCAACACTCTTAAGTTAGCTCATGAATCTACTCTTGAAGAACATAGAGAGCTTGTAAGAACTCCTGAGAAGCTATGCTTCGAGAAGCTAACCTTGGAGCAAGAACATGAATTTCTTAAAGCTATCAATGACGATCTCTGAAAGAAGACTTCATCTTATATTGCCAAACGACTACTCTTGTCTACATTCATGCCACAAGTCAAATCCAAGCAAACTAGTAACAAAGGAAAGAAAGGTTCTTCATCTAGTAGCAACAATAAAAATGCTAAACCCAATGATGTTGCTCCTAGTAGTTCTATTGATTTGACTAATGATGATTCTCTTAGCCAAGTTACACTTGAGCAAGTAAATGCTTTATTGAAAGGAATTATATAGAAAGGTATCTACAAGAGTCTTGAAGGGTACAAACAATTTGATGAGATTGTACGCAAGCACGGAGGATACCAGAAGAATCATGGTGTTGGCTCCTTCAACGCTAATGGAGTTGAATGGGAAGAAGGTCAATATCCAAATCCCAAGTTTGTTCCTCAAAAGGAGAAGCATGAAAATACTCTTACCAAGAGGACAAACACTCAAGATGACCTTCCACCACAAGACACCAAGCTCAAGGGCAAGAACAAGCTCCAAAAGGACTTTGACTCTTACGAAGATGAACCCCAAGCTTTGGTGAAGTGGGTTCCCAAGGCTACTACAAGCTGAACTTCTACAAATGCTACTTCAACACCAAGGACCCCCATCAACTTGATGTGGATTCCCAAGAATAACTAGAGAGTTCTTGAGGGGTGACTCCGCCAATGAAATTCACTCATATTCATTTTTGGCAAGATCTATTTGCAATCAACATAAACCCCACGCAATAGATCAAGGAGTCACACATTCCCTCAAATGTAAGCAAGGAACAAGGTAATCAACAAATCAATGGACATCATCACACATACTTTGCACTCCATGTCCATAGTTATCCTTGTATTTGTCACTTGTGTGTTGGGACTAACCCATGTAGGTGAGAAGAGTAAGGAAACAACAAGGATGCTCCCAACTCTTGGTGATCTTCATCAACCTTGAGCATCCACCACTACCTCACCAACATGAAGTCTTCATCGACAAAACCCAAGGTTAGTTTATCCCTCTTATGGGGGGGTGTCACATCAAGGGGGAGCTTTACTCTAGGACTCGAGACAAAGCATCTCTTAGTATGTGACAACATTAAATGCTTTATGAAAAAGTGGTAACCCAACTTGTGCTTAAACTATGAGTATGACCTATGATCAAGTACTCTTACTTGGTTCCTAAGTCAAATACTCATATATAGATGACTTCGTCATCGCCCAAGTGCTTGTTAGATGCTAGAGTGCTTGTGCATGTTTGACATGATTTCATTTGACATCTTATTGTGTGAGCATGTTAGTCTGCATTTATTTTCTCATTTGAGGATATCCAATTGTCGCTATTTGGCTTTTGATTTATCTTTTGCCAATTAGATATACAAGAATGCATAGGAGCACTTCTTTAGCTATCTATGCTTTCTCACCTCATACTCTATCCATGCTGCATCACAAAATTTGAAGAAGTGCTTTTCGATCCCTCTGTGTGTGGAACACTCGGAGTTCCGTATCGACAAGGACTGACCATTAAAACCTCCCAAGTGTATATCGATGGAACCAACCATAAAAGCTCGGTCTCACTGAATGCCTTGGGTTGATCTGGTTTTTCAATCTCAGTACCACCGATTCCATTTTCTCGGTTACACCGAGTGTCCCTATTGCTGACAGTTGAGGCACTCGATGACACCGAAAACTTAGAATCGGTGTCACCGACAATGGTGGGTATAAAGGCTGTGGACCCCGACGCTTTGAATTTTTATCTCATTCGTCGTACTCCAAAACCCTAAGTTGCTGTTCCAAATACCCCTGGTCGTCGCCCTTGTCTTCCCCGCGCTCCTCCGCCGCTAGGAATCGCCGTCACCGATGAATTCCTCTTCCTCGTCACCGTCGTAGAGGATCCGCGCCAACCTAGGGTGCGGATTCTATCTCTGTTGCGCTCCTCGTCCGATTCTTGCACATTAGATCCTTGTTTATCATTGATACACCCTTTGCACATGTTCCTACCCTCTCAAAACACCTAAATCTCACGAAAAATGAATTTTCTAGGGTTTTGCCGTCCGCTCGATAAATCTTGGTGTAACCGAAACAGACATATCGGTCCCACTGATGTGGATTTTTGTGTGCCTGAGAACTGACTCGGTGGAACCGAGTACCGCTTTTCGGTCTGACCAAAAAGGGTGCCAAGTTTTGGTTAGTGAGTCAGTCAGTCTTGGTCTCACCAAAAATTCTGTTTCGACTGCACCGATATTTATTTGACAGAATGCAAAAATCTTGAAAATTCATTGTTCGAAATTCAAAAAAAACAGCCTCATTTTATGATGACTCGTCTACTTCTGCTCTCCTATACTCTATTCATAGGGTCAGTATGTCAGATGCAGAGGACAGCCAAAATATGGCAGAGTAGGGAGTTGATATGAGTTCTGGCACAAGACCTGAACCCAATTCTTTCTCAGATCTAGGCACCCCCAGCTCTCATGGGTTGCCCAAGGCTGCCACTAGGACCAGGAAGAAGCTCAATTCTGATGAAGAAGATTCCGATTTCATTCCTGATGAGATTCTTGCTAAGAAGCAAGAAAAGGCTGCCAAGAAGTCAGCAACTAAAGCTACTTCTTCCCGGAGAGTTGTCAGCAAAGTTTACGCACCTGCTAAAACTTTCAAAGCACATGAGAGTGCTAGAGCAACTGTGTCAGTTGAGGTCCCCATGAAAGCTATGCCTAAGAAGGCAGGGGAGAAAAAGTCCAGGAAGACAATTGTCCATGTGATAGGCAGGCCTACCTCTATGTTTGAAGATCCAGAGGAGGCTGCTGGTGCTGTTGAGGAGGAGGAGGAGGAAGAACATGTTGAGATTGCCCCTCCCAAGAAGAAAGCCAAGAAGCTTATGGCTGATGCTATGCCAAAGACTCGCACCTCCAAGAGCACCAAGCCTACTGCAAAGAAAGCTGCTGCACAAAAGTCCAAGAGGACTACCAAAGACATCCCAGCTTTAGAGAAGAACAAAGGGACTGCCTCCAGAGTGGAAGATGATGATGACTTGACTACTTTGATGAAGCTCAGACCACATCTTCTAGTGTGTGATGCCAGCCACTTAGTTGCTGAGGACATGAAGAAGAGGAAAGACTCAGGCTTGAGAGCCTGGAGAGCCATAGATCCTTATGCTCAGAGAAGGAAAACTGTTGTTGACTACAGGTTTTACACAAGAGAGCGGCAGGATTTTTATGAGAACGTGTTGCTTGACAATAGCCCAGCTGTTAGCGACATGAGGTATGTCGATTAGAAGTTCATCAAAGGTAATGTGGACTACTTCCCAAGTGTCCACGACAACTTTCATTGCATTGGTCTGGACAAGTTCATTGGCAGAGAGTTCACTGCATGGAACGACAAGATGATCATGCAATTCTACTCCACTGCTCATTTCTACGGAGATGGTAGAATTGTATGGATGACTGAAGGTGCTCGGTATGAATCCACTGTTGAGGAATGGGCTGCTCTTCTGGAAGTTCCAGAAGCTCAGGAAGGAGATCTAGATTTATACTCTCAACCCAAGGCAAGTCACAATGCCATGAAAGACATGCATACTCCTATCCATGCAAACAAGGTGCAATCACACAAGCTAGGATCCATCTATTATCTGCAAGCAGGACTTCGGACTATGAACACTATTCTCAGGCATACCTTGATGCCCAAGTTAGGAGATGACAAGATGATCTGAGGCTACTCCATAAATATGTTGATCCACCTTGACAGGAACACCAGGATCAGAGTAATGGATCTGATTGTTGAGACAATCAAGAGGGTTATTGCTGACCAGAAGCGCTCTTGCTGTTATGCTCCCTACATCCAGTTGCTCATCAACTCTTAGTTGGAGAAGCACATTTTTGCTCTTGGTCGTCCACACCTTCCCCTACAGCCAGAGTTCGAAGATAATGTCTTGGTGATGAACCTAGATCATCCCACTTATGCTACAACACAAGCAGAGGCAGAAGCTATTCGAGCCGCTGGTGCTCAAGCCCCCAGATCTAGGAACGAGCAAATGGATCTTCTGATCACAGCCATCCAGGGCTTGCAGAAGGATATCAAGGGGATTCTGGAGAACCAGAACAGCCTTGTGAGGATCTTAGAGTCTAGGATCAAGGTTCTTGCGGATAAGGTGGACAAGTTGTCCAAAACAGTGATTGAGCTACAGAAGGAAGCTGACTCCGTGCACATCCCTCGAGTCTCCACTACTTCTGATGAGGAGGAGGAGGAGGAGGAAGGATCACCTCTCGAGCTAGGCACCCAGTTCACCACTCAGATGAGATCAGACAAAGTGCATGCACCAGAATCGAGGCCCTCTTCATCAGCTCCAGCTATTGTCAGCACAACTCCTGCTCCATCAGCTCCTGTTCCGCCAGTGTCCACTCCAGCTCCATCAACGACATCTGTAGAGATCTTCACCGACGCCATCATCTCGACTCCTCCATCAACAACCGGAGGAGATCAGCCCAAGAACCCTTAGATAGATACCTTTGAACTTTTTGGTAACTTGTTGCCAAAGGGGGAGAAGTGTGTATAGATCATTAGGCTTCGAGAGAGAGAGCGTGTTTGGTATTTTACTGCTTTTTCAAAAACAATTGTTTTCGGTTGTCGTGATACTCTTTTGTCTTGCTTGTGATACACTCTTGATGATGTTTGATCATACACTTTAATGTGTGATGTTACTATTTCCTATTATCTTAATGCTTATGTGATGATCATTCATCTTTGATTGATTGTGTTGTGCTGTGATATTCTTTCCAATTACTCTCGCACACCACCAAGTGGTATGTGACATGTAAGAAGTGACGCATGTACCTAATCGATTGTGCATTTGCATTCAAACGCAAATTTAAAAATAATGCACAAATTTAGGGGGAGCTCTTGCCTTTCACATACTTCTCAAAGCGACGGTTATATTCCATGATTATATCTTTGTCGAAGCTTTGATCTATATGTTGTCATCAATTACCAAAAAGGGGGAGATTGAAAGCACATTTTCTCCCTTGCTAGTTTTGGTAATTAATAACAACATATAAGTCATTGAACTAATGCTTTCACCAAGTATATTTCAAGAAAGTTCAATGATGGGAATGGCTAAAGGATTGTGGAATTACCCCAAGATTCAAGGAAATAGGTTGGCCAAGCTTCAAGCAAGAGGACTCTACATTTTACATTTGTGAGAAATCACTTTGAGTCCATAGGAAAGTCAATACTATTAAAAGGGGGTAAAGTTTTGATGGTGAACAAAATGCTCAAACGTGAACAAGTGACAGCCACCAAAACATCCTCATACTCTCCCACCAAAGTTTGTCCTAAGACAAACATGCAAATCGGTGCAACCAACATTCCTATCCCGGTTCCACCGAGTTCCAAACCCTAGACAGACTAAGCAAAACCCTAACACTTCGGTGCAGCCGACACTGCACTCGGTGCCACCGAGTTGGGTTGCCAAATTCCTCTTACGCAAGTTCTCATTTTCGGTCCGACCGAGAATGGTGAATCGGTGTCACCTTGTCTGGTAAATCTGATCGTTGGTCTCCCTGTGAGTGCAACCGAGAATTGTATATCGGTCCCTCCGAGATTCAAAAGTTGCCACTTTTAGTCACTTCGGTACCACCAAGATTTACACATCGGTGTCACCGAGTCTGACTTATTGTGTGTAACGGTTGGATTTTTTGGAATGCCTATATATACCCCTTCACCGCCACCCACTCGAAAGAGAAGCACTTAGAACTATTCCATACCCATCCTACTCGGTTTTCTGAGAGAGAACCACCTACCCTTGTGTCGAGGTCATGATCTTCCACTCCAACCATATGGATCTTGATTTCTAGCCTCCCCAAGTTGCTTTCCACCAATCTCATCTCTTCTACCAAGTCAAATCTGTGTGAGAGAGATTGTGCGTTGAGGAGTCTATCATCTTGAAGCACAAGAGCAAGGAGTTCATTGTCATTACCGAGCCTACTACCTTTTGGAGGGTGGTGCCTCCTAGATTGGTTATGTGTAGCTTGGGATCCTCCTACTTCGTGTTGTGGAGTGAACCAAGTAGTTTGTAAGGGCAATGAGATCGCCTACTTCATGAAGATCTACCCAAAGTGAGGCTAGTCCTTCGTGGACGGAACCCGCATGGCATAGTCAAGGTTGCTTCTTTGTGGAACCCTTCGTGGGTAGAGCCCTCTGTGGACTCTCGTGACCGTTACCCTCCGTGGGTTGAAGACTCCATGAACGTGGACGTACGATAGCACCACCTATCGGAACCACGGGAAAAATCATCGTGTCATCACTTGTGTTTGCATTCCTAACCCTCTCTTTACTTACATGTGCAATGTATTTACTTTCCGCTACTACACTCTTAGACATTCATGTGTAGGGTGTCACTTGATATGCTATGATTGCTAAAACTTGCCAAGAATTAAAATTGGGAAAAAGGCAAAACTTTTATTTGGTCAAGGATTCTAATCACCCCCCCCCTCTAGACCTACTTTCGATCCTACACGCGTGCCGGTCCCCCGAGAGCGCCAATGGGCGACCTCGCACGCGCGACGCGTCTGTGCTTCCCCCTCCCTCTCTTTCCTCCCCTCGACGGATACCAGGTCCACGAGAGACGTAGACATGGGACAGAGGTTGCTCGAGCATGTTAGGGACAACCACGACCTCGCCAAGACCTTGGTCCATGGTGAGCTCACCCCGGGGCTACTTAAGACCCTTCCCAAGCCCCTCTCTGCTCCTTTTTCTCCCTCTCTCTCTCCCGCGAAGCCCCTGGACCGGTTCCCCCGTCCTCCCATGCCCTCCTTTCCCCCCATGGCCGTCGCCGTCCGCTCTGCTATGACCGAGGACCCGCTTCCCCCGGCACTTCCCAGTGGGAGAAGACCACCGAGGCGAGGGCGGCCCATCTTCCTCATCACTCCGGTGACCGGGACGTCGCCAGAGGCTACCGGAGCCACCAGGGCGAGCGCTAGTGCCGCACGGTCCCCTCCCCTCTGTCTCTCCCTGCCCGAGCGGGAGGAGAGGGACAGACCCGATAGGCGGGCCTCGCCCGTCAGCGACCGGCCGATCGGGCCCTCGGTTTAAGTGGAAACGACCTCCGTCGGAGCCGCCTCCACTCGGGGAAAGAGTATTTCCCCGGGACGCCTTTGACGTCACCATCTCCCCCGCTCGGCGGAGCTGCTAGGCTAGCCCGGTTGTTGTCCAACGCCCCGAGCGCATTATATCCCATTCGGTATAACCCCTTTTCTGCTTTTATTTTTTTAGGAACTAAATAATTCATAGAAAAATTATTTGAACTCCAAATCAATAGATTCAAGTTCCTACAGATTAAAATCATTTCATATCCAAATATGTGCATTGCTCATTTTTCCTGCAAGTTTTTCTCTAGAGTTCAAATTCAAACTTCAGTTTGAACCATGGAATGCCCCACTTTAAAAATCCCTACTGCACTCATATCAACTCCAAATGGAGTGATTCAAGTCTCCAGATACTCCAAAAATCATTCCTTATTTCTGTAGCCATGGTGAACATTTTTACCATGCACCTATCCCGTTGGATGTAATAAATGACCCATTTTCCATTAATTTCATCTTAGGAAAATCCTAGGAAATTCATCCCAACTCCAAATCCAATGAAACCACTCCCCACATGATTCTAAAACCATGCCCTATTTGTTGGGGCCATCCACTCCTTTTTATAAAAACGTTTTCTATAGACTTCTTGTGGGATCACCAATTTCCCATATTTCCACCATTCAAATCTCCCCCTTGACCCACATCAAATAAAATCTCCTTGGTTATTTTTCTCATGACCAGAGGTGTCCAATAAAAATAAAACTCCTATTTATAGAGCACTTTTATTTTTCTGCTTGTTGTGTTGCTTATTGTGGTTTCTTTACCGACGGTAGTTGACGAGAAAAACGGAGTGCTCGGAGTTGGACGAGAAGCTTGTGAAGACCTCGAAGACTTTGCAAATCCAGGCAAGCAGCCATTTGACCATGTTAAGAAACCACTTTTATTGCATGTCATATAGCACTTTACTTTCGTCATATTTGACCATGTGGAGAAGTGACCACTTCGGTGGGTTGCCTCCGATACTTTTGTCGTTGACACTTGCATCGTGCATGACCCTACCTCCTTATGAGGGTTATGTGGGTGGGTGTAGATAGGTTGCTTAGTAGAAGCTACGCAAATGGGATGGGAATATGCATGGTTATAGAAACAAAAGTATTTTCAAAGACTTTTCGAAAACCCGTCGGGTGCCACTAATGCCCGAGGGAGATGATGATGAGTTGGGTAACCACTTGAGAAAGAAGTGGTGTACCGGAGCAAGTGAGTGTGTGTGTTTTCGAAAAAAGATTAGATTTAAGGTCTGTTGACCATCCCAACCTTACATGTGCAACCACGATACCCCTTATGGGATGGGGCTCTGTTGATTACTTTGGTGGGTACTAGCAAGGATCCCACATTACTAGTGGTGGGAGTGGAGTGGTCACTCTCGATACGGGGTCGTGCCGGTATGGACGATCATGCGTTGTCTTCACAGGCACCGGGCATACTGTTGATCCCTGCATGGATGCTACGAGTGATGTACATCATGTGGGTTATGTACCAATCGAGTGGACTCTTTGTTTAGTATCGCCAGGGTAAAGGCATTGTTCGGGTGCTTACCTCGGGTATGTTATATACCACGATTCGTGGATGACACGGAAGTTCCCCGAGTCTTGTGGGTAAAGTGTGAAACCTCTGCAGAGTGTAAAACTATTCGAATAGCTGTGTCCGCGGTCATGGATAGTTGGAGGTCCTTCTTAAACTACATCCAGATGTTTTCGCAAAACTTTGTGTGTGTGGATGACACAGAGATGACACTTGAGATAAGTCAGATGACTTGACGTGATGACTGAGCATGAGATGTTCAACCCCCTGTTTATGATGATATCTGTAACTTGTTCATATGGATATCTGCCAATTGTTGATGCATGCTTACCTAGTTACTTGACCATGGCATTGCATTCAAAATTAGCTTTCTGCAAAATACCCACTTAGTGTTATATCATGCATTGTTATTGCCTTGTTCCAAACATGGGTTGCTTGCGAGTACATTCAAAGTACTCATTGGCTTGCCACTGGTTATTTTATTGGCCAGGCATGGAAGCACGGGATTGAATGAAGAACACCTTGGTGACGAACATGCGATCTAGGACGCTTCCCAGTCAGAATGCATGTTGGGTTAAGGTAGATGGCATGGGTTCATGCTATCATTGAAGATTCAGCTGCAAGTATACGAAGACTAGGCCTTAAAGGCCATAATTGAGTAAAATGGTATGTAATGGAAGTAAGACTCTTGTTATTCAGTTTCTGTGTGTTCACTGAGCATTGATCTCTGGGATCACTGTGCACGTACATTCAGTGACCACGACTTATGAGTTGGGGTCCCCATAGAGCTGGTATCAGAGCCATCTTGACTGTAGGAAGCCCTTAGTTAGCATGGACATTAGTTAGGACAAAACAATTTTTCAAGACCTTTCAAACCACTTACAAAACTTGTATATTTCTCACCTCTCCTAAATTTTCAAAAGGAGCAAAGGTTTTCGCCTTAGCACCTCCACCCCTTCTTCCTCTTTGCTCTCCTCATCTTATTTTTCAAAACCATGCAAACGATCGATAGTACCTTTATGCCCCTGACCCCTGGATTCCTTGAAATCCTCATGGGTGATATGGATGGAAGCCACCTTGCCAGACACTTGCCCACATATCTTGGACACAAGTTGGCAACACCAGACAAGAAGATACCAACAGAAGATATCCTCTCGAAGGATGATAATATCAAGACTCAGAAGATGGTGACACCCTTGACACTACCCTAGGATGATGCCACCTTGGCCTTTGATGACCAGGGCACAAGACATGCAATGTCATGATAGGCATCGCTAATAGAGCAACCCTGTCTTTTTGTTGTTGTGTCGGCAACCATCGGTGGATGAGAACCTTGCCTTTTGGTCCGCCTCACCATAGTGAGCAGGAAAATGGTTCTCTTCATACCCCACTCTCGGTGTCGAATTATCAACATGACCGATAATTTGGAACTCTATCATGCCTTGTTGATGTCATTGCATAAAGGATTGCCCACTTGGAGCTATCGACGCCTTGAAGGACAAGAAGGCATTGTCACGATTACGAAGACACTAGAAGACCCTATCAATGACAACCATGAGGAATCACCTTCATTGTCAACTCACCAGACCCAAAGTTGTCAAGGACTCTTTAGGCGCAACCAGGATCGTTTCAACAAACAACAACTAGAGACATAGCGGCACCTGAAGAAGACCCAGAAGACTCCTCTCCAAGACACAAAGCAAGCACGACTAATGAGTCTGAGAACCCCTAGGGTAGGATAGGTCGTGTGTCCCCCATGCGAAGTCGAGTTCGTATGATGCTTCAAATGGAACCATGATGTGTGTTGCTTTTCTTGCCTGTTTGTGCTTTGGTGTAAGTCACACTTTTGCCCTAGGCAACAAGTGCGCGACTATGTCACCTACCTTACTTTCATGTTTGTGTTTGGCCTTTTAGGCACTTGTTTGATTGCATTTGCACTATACCACCCCCTTAGGCATGCTCCTCCATGATACTCCCCCCTCTAGTCAACTCAAGACCGGCAAGACCAGATGCACCAAGATCCACCTTGACAAACAACTGACACCGAAGACTTCGACTACAACGCACTCAACTAAACGCACCTCGGAGAGTTATGTTTTTCCCTCGAGATTGGAAACCCCTCCCTAGCCCAACCTAGACCTCACAAGCTCCCCAGCATGAGCCTCTGATCACGTGTTTAATACACAAATTTGCCAGAGCACTTATTGAGCTTCAATAAACCCTGCTCAGCACTAGGTTCATTATGGAGCTAGTGATCATAGTGAACAAACGTCCTTCATTCTTATGCTAGCACTAGAACCTTGATGGCTTAGGAAGGATCATTCTAAGGGTATACGATTCCTGGACAATGATTTGATTTAGCCATAATAGATGTCTTGAGGAAGCAGTTGAGACCCTTTGGTGGATTACGAGGCTTAATGTTGGTAGATGAACTTGGTGGATCAAGGTTGATAAAGTACCATAATTTACTTTCCCCTTGAGCAAATTGGACTTAGTAGGACCATTGTGATCACAAGCTGAAATTCTTGGTGGACTAATGACTTGACTTTGGCAAGTAATGGTGATAGTGGATTGATGATGTTACAATAGTAACTGGAGTAACTGGTAGGAAATTCTTACCATGTGTAAACCTTGGATTTAATAGGTGGTTCTAACGGGTGCTCGGGATCAATGATACTACATGGCTCGGAGTTATTTGGATTTAGCACAATGACCTTGATCATGATGCCAAGTTTCTCGGTGGATGATGAGTAGAAGGAATCGGATGATGTTAGGGATAATTTAGGGATCTATATGGGCTCGACCTTGGAGTTTAGTTAGTCACGAGATTGGAAGTTCGTGGATACACTATGATAATGGTCCTTGCAATGATATGTGGATTATATGAACTTGAGGAGATTATGTTGGACACCATCGATGCTGGATTTGTAGAAGTAATGGATCAAGTAATAGTGGATGGTATTCGTGGATCGACTAAGTTGGATTCGTAGGAAGGAAACAAGATCTTGGATTGGTATATTACGAGTTTCCTTAGCATAGTAATGCAGTACCTTAGACCTTGGATGGGTTAGTAGGACACTTGGATTATAGTGTCATGTTCAAGCTTAGCGGCTTGTACGCTTTACCGAGGATTTTTACATAGGGAAATATATGAGTTAACTATGGGATACATATGAGATTTTGGTTTAGTCCTTCTCTCAAAACGTTGGAGTTGAATATCATGAGTGATGTTGGAGTTGACTTATATGAGATGATACCTTCGAGGATATAGGGTGATTTTATTTGGAGTAATAGGCAGTATTATTGGCATCTAAGAACTGTGCTCGAGGATAAGATGGTAGACGTTCACTCACATCCAAAGCTCCTTGAAACCTCTAAGCTTTACCGAGCCACAATATGGTAGGATTATGACCATAGGTCTTGGTTCTAAGTCATTTGACTATGGCAGATACTCCACCCCGACCTCCACCAGACATGTTCATATGGAAGATGGCCACTAGGACCTGCATTAGGTTGGACCACAAACCCCTGATACTAGTGACCATCCGGAGAAAATACTCACTCCTCTCACACATCCCATGAGCAATGTGTTTATGTGGTATTTGGAGGAATATGTTGTTATCCTCACGGATGACATACTTATTTACCCAACAAGAGAAGGAACACCTTGGTACTATTTGGACAAGCCCCAGGAACACTCATTACCATGCCTCTCGAGTATAAGGTTTTACCTTAAAGGAGTTGGACTGCGCAAAGTACCCTCCCTACAGAAAAAGACTTTCTTGCCCAAGCAAGATGAAGAACCACTACGATTGCGGAGCCACGACAATGACGAAGAAGAAGCAAAAAGAAGTCAACCACCACTCCTGTGTCGGCTACATCAACTAGACTACATCTCGAAGCACCGATGTCCAAGCACAATGAAGCCCTTGCACAACAAGAGGGTTGAAGAACCCCTTGTTATGAATGGTCATCCATCAGTTCCTGACTAGGAAGGAACCGAGGAGTGGATAACACCCCTCACTCCACCACTTTGATAGTGTATGATGAGCATGACGTCCCTACTCCCTTCAAATGCCTGGAATGGAGTGGACGACTATCATGACTTTGTTATCAACCCTTTTTAAACAATCTAGGGCGTAAACCGTGACTTGATCATGGTAAGCCACCTGTCAAAGGAAGTTCACCCCACTTGCCAAGCATCAGACCTTGGGGATTAGATGGCTGATCAATACTCTGGATAGTTAGCTTATCTAGAACCCCACTGAAACCTTCCCAGATGGTAGAACTCATTTTGACACCAAGTCTCTAAGCTCAGTCTTAGGGGTGAGACTCAGCGCAGACCTTGGCACGAAGAGATGAGTAGACCAAACACTCAAAGACCCTCTAGAAACATGCATCCATGACGAAGAACACAAACGACCAACAATGAATGAAGAACGTACCTGGCAACTCTCTCAAGCAGAAGACCTCGACAATAAGCCTACGCCGGCAAACCTCGACATCCTTATTTTGAAGACCACGAGGACCGGGAAATCAACCGCTCCAACAAAATCGCTGATTTCCCGTCACCAGGAAATTACGTGAAGACATTGATCACTCTCGTCTAAGCACAAGACCTCTAGATGTCACTAACCGACGTTAGCAACCTTGGACCAGCACGCAGACACATTATCTTGCCCCGTATGCTGGCTTTGGAATACACACTCAAGTCAGACCTTTGCTCGGAACTCGTCCACCAAACCCTTAACCATTAGGCAAGCCTAGCATATCGCAAGAACCCCGTTCACCCTTAGACGAAGCCAACAACGCACTCGAAGACACATCATCAGGCACTTCAAGATCCACAAGGACAACCACGCCGGAGTAGAAGCAACATGGAACGTGAAGACTACCTCACCTATGAATTCCCACAAGTTTTTCTATGCCTAGCCTAGGAATATCGGGGACGAGATTCTTGTAAGGGGGGTAGGTCTGTCACCCCCTGTGTTTTGCCTCATGACAAAGATAACCTGACTCAAAAAATTAGGGCCAATTAAAACTTTTTGAGTGCATTTGAATGCTTGACTTGTGCATTATTTGCTTGCTTGCTTGATTGCTTGTTGGTGCTCTATATTCATAAAATCCCTCCTGCTCCCAAAACTCATCTCCTTGCTCCAAATATTTGCCCAATGATCATGCCATGTGTTTAGGACATAAAACTATTTTTTATAAAAAATTATATTGGCCAAAATGGATTTATTCAGATTAGGTTTTCCAAAACCCCTAAATTGAGGTTTGTACTACAAGTCCTCAAATTGGGTGGATTGTTTTTCCGCAAAGGCTTTATTTGAAACCTACTATATATAAGACTTTCCAAAACCATCAATTATTAATTTTAAAGAACATTTTGATATTTTATTTAAAGGCTTTTTATTAAAGATAGAAATGGTCTTTTATAGGGAGAAATTATTTAAATGCTTTAAAAATATTTGAGGAAATTTAGGGAAACTCAGTGGACATATATTTTCCATATATATGAGTTTCAACACATGGTCATGTTCAAAATATTGGACATAACCCTTCAAAACCATTTCTTCCTATTGTAAGCATTTGAAATATTTCTGTAAGAAATATTCTCAATAAATTCCAAGAAACTTCCAGCAAGTCACACATGTCATATGTGATGATCTTGCGAAGTTTCATATCAATCCCAATTGATTTGCGTCATCAAAATATTCCAAAACCCCCTCTGTCGAGATCCAAATTTGAGCAACTCTACATTGCCAATTGTCTCCATTTATGCTCAAACTTTGTGTACATGTTCTAGTCCTCAAATAATGCATCCACACCAAGTTGTGCATCAAGGAGAACAGATACACTTGTCCAAATCCCCCCAAACCCCTTTCTGCTGATTTCAAGAATCGGGGACTTATGCATTATCAAGTTTCTCCTATTGATCCCAAACTTTGTGAGCACGATCTATTACCCAAATGATGATGCTACACTAAGTGGTTCATCAAGGAGAATAGTTTTGCAGGCCTAGATCTACAGAAACCTGATTCTGTTGATTTCTAGGGTTTACAAAGTTTCCATTGACAACTTTCAACATATGATCTAAAAATTGGTGACCAAGCTTATTTATCCCAATTATTTGATCCTGTTAAGTTTCATGGCTAGGGGAATCCTTTATCTATCCCAAACACGTATCAAACACCTTCTCCCCATTATTCTTACTCAATAATTGAAGGGCCAGTAGTGCTCTCCTTGAGCCCATATTTTTACCACAACCCCTCCTGGTCGCTAGCTACCTCCAGTAGCAATGCCAACACCAAGTTCCATGATTGAGGGGGTGGAATCCCCACTTGCACCCCCCGGACAGCCCTTTTTCCCTCTCTCTCTCTCTCAGCCTCTCTACTCTCCCATCAGCTAACCGGGGCATCCAATGCTCCATCCCGCATTGTTTACTTCCCCATCAGCTTTTCAGCACAAATGGGCATGCCAGAGCACGTCAGTACGTGCCCATGCCGGCCAAAAGCGTGCTCTGGAGCACGCGGCAGAGCATCCGAGCGCTGACCTCATGTCCTCTGGCCACCTCGGGCCTCCCCCGTGCGCCAGTCAAGGCCCTCGACGTGTGGGACACTCCATGGCCCTTTTCCCCTCATTTCTCTCCCTCCTGCTGGACTCCCTCGCACGCGTGCGGCCGCCCGAGAGCGCCAATGGGTGACCTCGCATGCGTGACGCGTCTGTGCTTCCCCTCCCTCTCTTTCCTCCCCTGGACCGAGACCAAGTCCACGAGAGTCGTGGACATGGGCCAGAGGTTGCTCGAGCATGCTAGGGACGGGCACGACCTCACCAAGACCTTGGTCCACGGTGAGCTCGCCCCCAAGCTACTTAAGGCCCTCCCCGAGCCCCTCTTTGCTCCTTTCTCTCCCTATCTCTCCAGCGAAGCCCCTGGATCGGTTTCCCCGTCCTCCCACGCCCTCCTTTCCCCCCATGGCCGTCGCCATCCGCTTTGCTACGATCGAGGACCCGCTTCCCCGACACTTCTCGGCGGGCGAAGACCACCAAGGCGAGGGCGGCCCATCGTCCTGATCACTTCGGTGAGCAGGACGTCGTCGGAGACTACCGAAGCCACCAGGGCGAGCGCCGGCGCCGCTCGGTCCCCTCCCCTTTGTCTCTAAGCAGGAGGAGCGGGACGGACCCGACAGGCGGGCCCCACCCGTCAGCGACCGGCCGACCGGGCCCCCCGTTTAAGTGGAAACGGCCTTCGCCGGAGCCACCTCCACCCGGGGAAAGCGTATTTCCCCGGGGCGCCTTTGACATCGCGGTCTCCCCAGCTCGGCCAAGCTGCTGGGCTGGCCCAGTTGCTATCCAGCGCCACGAGTGCATTATAGCCTATTCGGTATAACCCCTTTTCTGCTTTTTTAGGAACTAAATAATTCATAGAAAAATCATTTGAACTCTAAATCAATAGATTCAAGTTCCTACAGATTCCTAAAATCATGTCCTATCCAAATATGTGCATTGCTCATTTCCCTGCAAGTTTTTCTGTATAGTTCAAATTGAAACTTGAATTTGAACTATGGAATGCCCCACTTTAACTATCCCTAGTGCGCTCGTATCAACTCTAAATGGAGTGATTCAAGTCTCCAGATACTCCAAAAATCATGCCTTATTTGTGTAGCCATGGTGAACATTTTTACCATGCACATATCCTGTTGGATCTAATAAATGGCCCATTTTCCATTAATTTCATCTTAGGAAAATCCTAGGAAATTCATCCCAACTCCAAATCCAGTGAAACCACTCCCCACATGATTCTAAAACCATGCCCTATTTGTTGGGGCCATCCACCCCTTTTTATAAAAAGGTTTTCTATAGACTTCTTGTGGGATCACCAATTTCCCCTATTTCCACCATTCAAAACTCCCCCTTGACCCACATCCAATAAAATCTCCTTGGTTATTTTTCTCATGACCAGAGGTGACCAAGAAAAATAAAACTCCTATTTATAGAGCACTTTTATTTTTCTGCTTGTTGTGTTGCTTATTGTGGTTTCTTTACCGATGGTAGTTGACGAGAAAAATGGAGTGCTCGGAGTTGGACGAGAAGTGTGTGAAGACCTCGAAGACTTTGCAAAGACAGGCAAGCAACCCTTTGACCATGTTAAGAAACCACTTTTATTGGATGTCATATAGCACTTTACTTTCGTTATATCTAACCATGTGGAGAAGTGGCCACTTCGATGGGTTGCCTATAATACTTTTTTCGTTGACACTTGCATCGTACATGACCCTACCTCCTTATGAGGGTTATGCGGGTGGGTGTAGATAGGTTGCTTAGTAGAAGCTACGCAAATGGGATGGGAATATGCATGGTTATAGAAACAAAAGTATTTTCAAAGACTTTTCGAAAACCCGTCGGGTGCCACTAATGCCCGAGGGAGATGATGATGAGTTGGGTAACCACTTGAGGAAGAAGTGGTGTACCAGAGCAAGTGAGTGTGTGTGTGTGTTTTCGAAAACGGATTAGATTTAAGGTCTGCTGACCGTCCCAACCTTACATGCGCAACCATGATACCCCTTATGGGACGGGGCTCTGTTGATTACTTTGGTGGGTACTAGGAAGGAGACCTCATTACTAGTGGTGGGAGTGGCATGGTCACTCTTGATACGGGGTCGTGCCGGTATGGACGATCATGCGTTGTCTTCACAGGCACCGGGCACATCGTTGGTCCCTGCATGGATGCTACGAGTGATGTACATCATGTGGGTTGTGTACCAATCGAGTGGACTCTTTGTTGAGTGTCACCAGGGGAAAGGCATTGTTTGGTTGCTTACCTCGGGTATGTTATATACCGCGAGTCGTGGATGACATGGAAGTTCCCCGAGTCTTGTGGGTAAAGTGTGCAACCTCTACAGAGTGTAAAACTATTCGAATAGCCGTGTCTGCGTTCATGGACAGTTGGAGGTCCTTCTTAAACTACGTCCAGATGATTTTGCAAAACTTGGTGTGTGTGCATGACACAGAGATGACACTTGAGATAAGTCAGATTACTTGACGTGATGACTGAGCATGAGATGTTTAACCCCCTGTTTATGATGATATTTGTAACTTGTTCATATGGATATCTGCCAACTGTTGATGCATGCTTACCTAGTTACTTGATCATGGCATTGCATTCAAAATTAACTTTCTGCAAAATACCTACTTAGTGCTATATCATGCATTGTTATTGCCTTGTTCCAAACATGGGTTGCTTGCGAGTACATTCAAAGTACTCATTGGCTTCCCACTGGTTATTTTATTGGCCAGGCATGAAAGCACGGGATTGAATGAAGAACACTTTGGTGACGAACATGCGATTTAGGATGCTTCCTAGTCAGAATGCGTGTAGGGTTAAGGCAGACGGCATGGGTTCACGCTATCGTTGAAGATTCCACTGCAAGTATATGAAGACTAGGCCTTAAAGGACATAATCGAGTAAAATGATACGTAATGGATGTAAGACTCTTGTTATTCTGTTTCTGTGTGTTCAGTGAGCATTGATCTCTGGGATCACTGTGCACGTACATTCGATGAACACGACTTATGAGTCGGGGTCCCCACACCCACATCGCTGAAGATCAAGTCCACTGCAGGACGAGGAAAGAGGCCAAGTCCTCATGAGAATCAAGTTGTCTTCCATATTCCCTCTCGGTCTAAGGATGATGAAGCTGATGAAGAAGAACTAGCTGATCACATCAAGGATAGGCAAATGAGAGCTGCCAGAGGTAAGGGAAGCTCCATTCCCCTCATCCTGGACCCAACAACGGTGTTGGACTTCATTGACATATGGCACCGGGATCCAAACACTCCACTTTCTTCACTGAATTTGCCGCTTGGAGTTAGTCATGTCCTCACCCATTTCATCGCTCAAGAGAAATGGAAACGGGAAAAGGCTCAGAAAGCTAAAAAGGACAAGCACAAGAAGTAATAGTTTCTGAAGAACAATGTGATGACTTTGACTCCTGAACAACTCGTCACAATTCAATCTGAAATCAGAGGCCTCAATGAAGAGCAGACCCGCTATAACGCTGACTTGAAAGGCTGAAAAGTCAGATTCATCAGGGCAACCAATCCTGCTATCAAAGATCACAACTCAAGGGTTGTCGCTCAAAATCCTCAGGTTGGATCATCTGCTCAGCCTGCTGAAGAAACTGCCAGGGCAACTCCTCAAGTTGCACCTAAAGAAAATGACAGGGCAACTCCTCAAGTTGCACCTGAAGAAAATGACAGGGCGACTCCTGCGCGTGAAGAATGTACAAGGCCAACTCCTCATGTTGCACCTAAAGAACAACCATGGAGAACTGAAGAATCTGTTGTGTGTGAAGAACCTGAAAGGACGACTGCATCAATCGTGCTTGAAGAACTTGTAAGGACGACTCCATTAGTCGTGCCTTAAAAAATTATCCCACCTTCACCATCTGCTCCTCCTTCTAAAACCTCAAAGGTGAAGCAACTCACTCTTCCTTCTGCATCAGAAGTGAAGAAAACCAAGGATGCGGATAAGGAAACCGCGAAGAAGAGGAAAGCATCAACTTTCACAAATTCCTCAGCTTCCAAGAAATTGAGGATTGTGACTAGCTCCTCAACAGGTCCAGTTGATGCAATTCACATTTCCTCAGTGCCATCTTATGATATTGTCCCTTTTAGAGAGGGGTATGGTATTCCTGAGGAAGATGAAGATGAAGACACTCATTCTGCTGCTTCCACTGAGCAGATTGATGAAGAAATTGTGGTTGAAGACATTGCTTCAACCCCACGGATATCATCACCCCAACCTTAGTTTACTGCTGAAGAGTCTGGTGTTGAAGAAACTAGATGATGCCTCACATGTTGTTGCGGGAATATTTGCAATATATTTTAGAGATATTGATTTTATGGAAATAAGAATAATCAAAGAAATAATATGAGACCTAAAACTAAAAAACATATGGTTTGTTGTGTTTGATAATTGTATTTTCGTAAAAAAATATTAAATAAATGCATGTTTGCATGTTGACATGAGCCTTTTCTATCACTGGTTGAATGTTGAGGTCGGGCTTTTCTAATGCATGTTCTTTGATGAGGTGTCATGCTTGCATATTAAGAGAAATATGTTAGTGGGGACTAACTATTTAGATATAGAAGATTGATGAGGAAGTGGACATTGGAAACACAATGCCTCTTGTCAATGATGAATATTGGGAAACTGCTCACCCCAATACGCCAATGACCACTCTTCTTGCACAAAATCCTCAGTCGCCTGCCCAGGCTGAAGAAGTATTGATAGAAGCAGAAAGTCACACTACTCCGCTAGTGTAAATTCCTCAAGAGAGTCAAGTTGAAGAAATTTCAGCTGAAGGAATCCAAACTGAATCATTTGTTCAAAATCCTCAGTTTGCCGTCATTGTGGCACAAGTTCCTCAAGCTAAAACAATCACTATGCACAGGGAAATAGCTAGGCAATTCAAGCCAAATCTTTGGCCCAAAGCTATTCAGCTACACAAAGGCACATAGCAACCCAAATTCCTCAAGGAGAACTTCTATGATGAGCATAATTTCTTCACAGGTGAAAATCCGTATTACTCTCTAAGGAATCGACGCAAGAGGTTCTGGACTTCAACCCACATTAACTTCTAGGGCATTGTGCTATTTGATAAGGACAAAATCTTCAAGCACCGTCATATTCCTCACGCAGATAGGGACTCCATCCCACGCTTCTCCCTAGTGCCAAATGTTATTCATGAAGCTGGTCTGCTACCTTTCTGTGTTGATATCTGCGACTGGAATGAAGAATTCCTGCACATCTCACGTGACACCCAAGATAGCAATACATGGATACTTGATTGGATGACTGAAGACACACACTATATTGTTCCGGCAACTAAATTACTTCGTGTGGTCCCAGTCAGTATTCCTTCAGAGGGCGTAGGATGCATCTATGAAGAACCTGAACTTCCAAATCATCTGATGCAAGTACTGATGAAGCCATTCGCACCTGGCTAACCACCCAAAACCACTTTTCTGGTGAAGTATTTGCTCTATGTACCCGGAATGGTGTATCAAATCTTGACCAAAAACCTTAGTCCCATGAAGGGTCACAATTCTAAAGAAGAATATCTTGTTGGACTCGTGAAGAATCTGGTGTTCAATATCAGTCATGGGATTCCCATTAATCTTCATAATTTCTTCATGAGGACTTTGGCCAACATTGCTCTGTCTCTGTTTGAACTGAAGCCATATGCTCCCTGGATCATGAATTCATCAGAGCGCGATCCTCAATTCCTTATCAAGCAGATTTTCAGAATCATTTAGGTTTTCTGCCCACGATTGAAGTCCTCAAGAACACATTTTCCTCAATGGAAGGAAAGGGCAAAACTATAATTGATGAAGGATCTCGTCCTCTCGATGGCCAATTTTGTCAAGCCGCTTCATACTCCCCAAATGATGACACAACATCCCAAGACTCTACAGCAAAAGCTTCAGCACAAAATCCTCGAGAAAATGCCCCAAGAGTGATGCTGATCGTAAACTTCTTCTTAGTCTTCATCAGAAGGTCGATCGTAACCACAAATGGGTCAAGCGTCAGTTTGCTTCAATTCTTCGTGACATGACTGTGACGCATATCCCTGTGAGGAAGAATCGCTACTATCTACATGAAATCTTCAATCTCTCATGGGTCGTTCTGTCTCATCTCAAACACTCCTGAAGAACTTACTACGATGGAACTTCAACAAGACTTTGATTGGGCATATCAACCCAAGAAGAAATTCAAGAAAGTTCAAGTTCCTCGGCTTGTTACAAGCTCATTTTCTTCACCGCATTCGACAGATGAAGCTGAGGACCTTGATGACAATGCTAAAGGCCCTTCCTTAACCAATGACCCCGACAACGCTGGCGCTCCTCCACCGCCTTCAAGATGAATTTCTTCACGGGCGTTAGTCCTCAATTTTCGTCCCTTTTGGTCACTTGATGGCAAAGGGGGAGAAATTTGAGTTAGTCTTCAAGCGTGTCTATCTATATGGGCTGTTTTTCTTGTTTAAGTTACAACTCTCGCTCTTCTAAAGTATTTGTTGATTGAGTTGTTAACTTTTGTCCGATGGTGGTCTGGTACTCTTAAACTGCTTTCTGCATGCCTATTTCCTCAAGTTCTTCAATGCACGCATGCTAAATTTTGTGAGACACCAATTTCCATCATGCATTTCAATTTCCTCATGTTATATATCAAATGCGTGTATGGATTACAAGATATAGGGGTAGATCTCCATCATTTTATCGTGTCATGTGCATTTGCAGTCCAAAGTAGATTCTTCAAATATGCACATCTTCAGGGGGAGTCCATCTATATCTTGCAATCAAATTCCTCAAAATCTGTACTTACACTCCATATGTTTATCACCGTTGAAAACTTAACCTATTTGTCATCAATCACCAAAAGGGGGAGATTGTTAGTGCATCTAGTGCCCCTTAGTGATTTTGGTGCATTGAAGACTTATAGGTTAAGTGACTAATGTATTTGTGAGTATACGCGGGTTCTATAAGTCGATGAGGAGTTTGATATTTTCGAAGAATGTCGACCCCTAAAAATGTATGTCTTCAGTTGAAGACTTTGAATTTTTCTTGAAGATTTGATAATGAACAAAATGGTGTGTCCGTGAAGTAATTGATGTGAGGACTTTGAAGCATGAAGACTTTAGCTTTTATTGTTTCATTTCCATTCTTTTGAGTCATAGGAACACCGTACTATTAAACGGTTCGAGGGAAAACTAAGGAAGAATTTCCAAGTAATGCTCAACTCAAAAGCCTCAATATGCCCAATCCTTCAAGTGAAGCCTTTGGAAATGTCTTGCATTTCAGTCAAGTTCTTCAGTGACAGAGACGATGTTCTTCTGGTCTCTGAGGAAATTGGTCTGGTTGAGGAGTTAGGAGTTCGTCAGTGTGAACTGCCTACCATGAGGATTATGATAAGCCCTGAGGATACTGATAGTTCAAATTCTGATTGTGGTTGTGCCTTGCGCCAGCTGTCCAGATATTTTATCCACATAACGGTCATATCATTGCGGGGCATTTATGTCTTATCATGTCGGGTTACACCCTGGCTATGAATAGCCGCTCCCTTCAACCACTAGTTGGTTGGCTGCTCCGAGAGAGAACTTGACAAGTGTCATTTGAGAGCAACCCATCCTCGAGGACTTTGAGAGAAAATCACCAGTGAGGAAAAACCACAAAACCAAAACAACAAAACCCAAAGTGATTGACCATCACTGAAGAGATTGTTCCTGTGTGGAACTGATGCTTGTTACCTTTGAAGGTTGTGTATCTTCCAAACGGTTAGGCATCACGGTCTAGAGCATCCAAGAGGAAATTATGGATCGCTAGGTGACCGAGTTTGTGAGGGTTTGTAAGTCTGCCCTGAAGACTTACCACGAGTGTTGGGCGAGGTCTATGTGACCTTAGCTCAAGGGGAATACTGTAAGGATTGTGTGTCCTGGGACTGTGTGTCCTTTTGTTTAAATACCAAGCCGCTCCAAACTAGACGTACAGCTATCACCGTAGTTGGAACTGGGTTGTCAAATCATCGTCTTCACCAAGCTTCTGGTTCTATTTCCTCAACTTCTTAATTTCCGTGTATACATGTTGATTAAATTGATCGCTACTGTTTGAAGATTTTGACTGGAGACTTTCTCAATTTCCTCTTCTCAAATTCTTCAGTCACCTTGTTCCTCACCTGCTTATCCCGATTCATGCTACCTCTAATATGTGCATGTTTCATTTCATCTTAATGACAATGCTACTAATCTGTTTTGCATGCACTTGAGTACTTATTCCACTGCAAGTAGTTGGTCACTTAGCAAATTCCTCAAGAGTAATTCCTCAGTGATGAATTTGTAAAAATCGCCTATTCACCCCCCTCTAGTCGATATAACACACTTTCACCTATGGGTCCATAGTGATTATCTAGATGGCTTCTTCTCTCTCTTTGATATTCAATACAATCTTCTCTACAGAGATCTATCTGATGTAATCTTTTTGTGCGATGTGTTTGTTGTGATCCGATGAGTTGTGTAAGAGCGATGTGTTTGTTCTGATCAGATGAGTTGTGTCAGATTATTCATTGAAAGTAACTAGGTTGATTTTGAAATTTATTATGTGTGATTTATATAGCTATGTAATGCTTTCCGATCTATGAATTTTCCTTGGCCAAGTTGATCTATCGATCTTCAGTGGGAGTGGTGTATAGCAGTGGGTTCAATCTTGCGGTGTCCTCACCCAACGATAGTAGGGATAGCGTGGCACGTATCGTATTGTTGCTACCAAGGATAAAACGATGGGTTAAATCATATTGATTGGTTTTATTCTATCTACATTATATCATCTTGCTTAAACTATTACTCCATTTGTCATGAACTTAATATCATAGATGCAGGCACGAGCCGGTCGATTGGTTGAGTAATAATAGTAGATGCGGGCCGGAGTCAGTCTACTTGCCACTGACGTAATGCCCATGCATAGGATCGACAACGAGGCAACTAGAGTGATGATGGCAAGCAGATCCGTAAAATAAAAACAGAGGGGAAGGGGGGTTGAATCGAAGAGCGACAGGAAGAGGCGACCAGGGTTCTCACCCAATGGAGCAACAGCGGTCGCGGTGCTTCTCTACGCGTGGCAGCATGAGGGGAGGCAAGGAATAGAGGGGGAATGGGTCGAGAAGGGGAGAGGAAGACTGGAGAATAGGGTTCACCCAATCGGGTGCTCTCCTCAGCCTAACGACCCCATCCATCACATGACGCCACACAAGTGACAACACATGAAATCCGAAACTACACTCGATGGCCCGCCAAAACTACATGCGGTGACATTCCTGTCGCACCCGTCTACGGTAGCACCAGACATATCTTCCTATGCGGTATATGACAGTAGCGGGCCACTTCGCTTGACCCCCACAGATCATGGAGAGATAGAAGGCAACATGCAGGGATAACACAAGGCACTACTCATTATTTGTCACATCAACTCTGATCTAGTGTCCAAGATCGCTCCATAAAAAATCCAATGACCATTAATCTTTTAGAGACCTTCGGACGGATGAAAATCGAGATGTACTAAGAAGGCTCCATTTCATGTGAGGTTCTAACAAAGGGATAACCATAGCGAAACCCAACATGTCTCTAGTCGATGGGCAGTCAAAATCATGATGGAACTTATCGTGGTTGCTTGGTATAAACTTTATTAAGTTTATTTAGGTTAATAGTATCTAATTTTCTACTATCTTCTTCACTCTCTACTACTTAAAATATATGTAAGGTTACTTTTCCTGTCAGGCAGGACTCTTGGTCACCCACCCATGTTCCTCCATCAATTTTTTTCTTTTGTCCAACCCCATTTTTGTCCCACCATGTCTTATTGACCGCATGTTTCCATACGCCCCTCAATCAAATAATTAACTTACCTTTTGTACCACTGCATCAATTTAATCTTAATTAATTTACCTTGTTCATCAATTTAAATATCATGTAACTTACCTAACTTATGTATCAATTTCATAATTTACATACCATGCATGACATATTATACATTCTTTATTATTTTGATAACTTTATATTGTTTTCTATGCACATTTGATTGTGTATCAGCTCATATGCATGCTCGAATTAGGAGAATATGCCTGAATCAATTAGAATGCATGAGTTTTCTAAAGTATTTATTATTTGGAAACATGCTTCGTATATCTATGTCTCTCTCTCTCACTTAGTCAAAGAAGACATGTTGCACATGTCGACGATGCGACCACATCTCGCACCCGTTTATTTTTCATCTGGCATTTTTTGTTGAAAAGAGGAGGCAACTCGCAAGGCACGGTCATTACACAACAAACCTTATTCCCCAACGCATGAGAGGGGCGAATAGGGAGGAGAAATCGTTGTTGCCTACCTCTATCAACGAAGCCGCTAGTCCCTGCCCCCATTTGCCGCTCTGGCGGCGACTGCGGGTGGGGACCCTGACACTTCGGTTTAGGACAGTAGATAGGTTTGGCTTCATTTTTCCCTAGGGCGCTCATCCAATGTAGGGAATAGTTCTACATCGGAATAAACTAACGTTGTCCTTCTTCCATCTCACCGACGCTCCAACAGGTGTTGATGAGGGGCAAGTGGCTCAAGTGTGTAGGCGGTCTTCAGATCCGCCAAGCATAGGTGTGAGTGGTTTGCGCACATCGTCTCTTCTGGTGGTGATGTGGAAGAGATCAAGAAAATGTTCACACCCTAGGCTCAAAGATCAGGGGCGAAGAGCAAAGTATGACACATAAGGATTGGCGGCGAGGCAACCAAAATGATGATGGTGACCCGATCCATAAAACAAAATAGAGGGGCGTGAATCGAATAGTGATAGGAAGAGGCGGCTAGGGTTCTCGGCCAATGCAGCAACGACGGTCGCGATGCTTCTCGAGGGTGGCGCTGCAAGTGGGGGCGAGGAAGAGAGCAGAGAGCACGGGTCGAGAAGGGGATAGGAACAGTGGCAAATATGGTTCACCCAATCAAGTGCTCTCCTCAGCCTATCGAGTCCAACCATTACATGAAGTCACGCAAGAGACCACGCGTGAAAATCACTGGTACTGTTACGTGCTATACAAACGGTTTTTAACCCCTTTCCGCGATGTAGTTCTAAACCGTTGCCTTGCCTGTGTGGTTGATAGAAGGTCATCCCACACGACACCAAAACATCGTCTGCGATGGTGCGAGTGCCTGCTGATGATTCGCCTAACATAAATGTATGCGAAGTCGTAGCCTATTCCACACGCCAAACTTTGACGCTACGTTTTGTGATCAAGCACACATCCGAGACGATGGCACAAATATATTCGTGTGCGGTAGTTATTCGGATCACACACGCGAAATGTATGTCAATCGTCTTCTTATCGTCCTATATTACACACGCACGCATGTTTGGAACTGTTTGTGCTATTGACGGCAAACGCACACGGTTATGACGTGCAAACACGTGTGTGACAGTGCATGCATCCCACACACGCAAAATATGCGACTGTGTGTTGTGAAGCTGATAATCACACACACTATTCTTCAAACAATCATGCGTGACATATGACACCATCGCACACGGTTGAATAGTCCTAACTGTGGGCATTGTAATTTGTTACGTAATAGCTCATTTCATTAATTTATTATTTGAATTGGAAATTTCAAATTTTTAATTATGAATTGTGGATTTCACATCCATCAATAGACACCCTAATTACAATGGTTCAACAACCAATGCATAAATCAAAAGCTCAGTACATGTTCGATGGTTACATGGTTCGGTAGAAGATTAAATATGATGAACCATAGTATATAGTACTAGAGGCAGTAAAGGCGAAGAGAGATTTGTAAATGCTTTTGGTTGTCGATGGTGTTGAAGAAGCAGAATACCCATAATGTGCCCTCCTCCATGCCAAAGGTGCGCACAACTTTTATCCAACCCCTTGTGATGATCGCCCGTCCATCCTTCACCGCCTTCAAGAAGACTTCTAGACCACTATCATGGTAGCATGAATTATATACTATAACATTCGTTGCCTCCACTTCGATCAGGTAGTTTTCTAGGTAATCTTGAGTAAATTCCTTCGAAAACTACTGAAAAGAGACAAATTTCAGGTATTCATGTCTAATAGAGTAACTTGTTCTGGGCTGGAAAAGAAGGCAACAGGTTACTTACCATCCTAAAGTTCATTGATGTCTTGGATAAAGTATAAATACAGAGTTCAATTCCAATCAGATGTCTTTTCTGCCTAACATTCTTCTTAGTTTCCTCACTTGATGCTTGTTCATGTTTATCTCATTGCCCCATATGCAAAGGGGGTTGAAGCGTGAATCAGTACCGCTGATATATGTACCTACAAGCAACAAATAAATGTTAGAACCTAAGTTGCAATCGCAAAAATGGTGTAAAATATTATAAGAAAAAGGGATGTGACTGACCTCGATGGTAAACAACAGCATTGCACATCGTAGCCCTACATAAGCACATAGAAAGGCGTGTTAAATACAACAGGGTTAACATCCACCAAAAGTAGAAAATGCTAATTAAATGATAGTATCCCCGGTGATATTTTCATTGCGGGGAGTAGCACGGTAACAAAGCGACAGGTATTGGTGAAATTAAACTGGACAGTTCATACTTGAATAGCAATGCGCATTACTGAAATAAACAACAGATGTGTTAACTTCAGAGTATAGACAACCTAACATAGTCATTAAAACTTGTACCAATGAATCTTAAAATGACACGGTTAAACATCGTGAGCCAGTTCATACTTGGTAAATCCCGAGGGGTAGTTGCTGGGGTACTTCAACTCGGCTAGATGTTCCTGCTGGTTGGAGCGTGGATCAATACCGCTAACATATATACCTACAAGCAACAAGTAAATGTTAGAAGCTAAACCGCAATTGAAAAAATGATGTAAAATACTATAAGATATTGGGATGTGACTAACTTCGACGGTAAACAACATCATCGTGCATTGTGACACTACATAAGTACATGGAAAGACATGTCAATTACAACAGGGTTAACATCCACCAAAAATATCTAATGATAATTGAAGGACATCATCTCCAATGATATCTTCTTTGGGAAGAGTACCACGGTACCGAATGGACATCGTAAAAAATGGACATAACTATTCACTACAACTGGCTTAACAGCAACATAGGCATTGTAAGTTTGTAACTCGTATTGGTGAAATTGAACTGGATAGTTCATGCTTGAACATCACGGTGCGCATAACTGAAATGAACAACAACGTGTTAACCTTACTTGGTAAAACCCGAGGGGTAGTTGCTTGGGCATTTCATCTCGACTAGAGCCCGTCCAAAGTTGGCGACGAGGTGTTCCTGCGGATTGAAGCGTGGATCAGTACCGCTACAGTATGTACGTGTACAAATAACAAGTAAGTGTTAGAAGCATGGGGCACTTCATCTCGGTCAGAGCCCACGCCAAGTTGGCGGTGGCGGCAAGGTGTTCCTCTGGGTCGACCCACCGTGCCATGGACCGCCATGATCAGCTCCTCGACCTCCGTGTGATATGTGGTTGGGCTTACACGTGGATGCTCGGTGATAGGGGTGGGGATGTGAAGGCATGAGGGTGGTTTGCAGGCTCCATCTAAGCAATTGGGCCGGGGCGGTGATGGAGATCGAAGGTTACCTCACTAGATCGATGAGCGAGACTCGGGTAGAACATAGATTTGGTTGCAGTGGTGGCGACAGTTTGGGCTGCAGTTAGATGGGGCGATGGGGGATAGGGGAAATCTGATGGGTGGGTATGGGGTCAGAGGAATAACTTATGAAATCACGGGCCTATTGAAATTTTGGCGGTGAAACTCGACCCTTGCGGGGGGGGACACGCAACGCAGATGAAGCGCATCAAATACGCGTGTGCGAGAAAACAGAAAATTGGTGATCACGCGTCAGAAAAAATTTAAGCCTTCTCTCTCTCGTGCCATCGGACGTTTTGCAAACGGTTCGTTGTAAGAAAACGTTTTAACGTTAAAGCTGTATTTTTGGAAAACTGATAGTATCAGATAGTACATGATACTTTGCTTGGTGTTCAAATATTTGCCAAAGCATACTGGTGTCCTATAACGACACCACACCAGGCCTAAATTGAAGTACAAGCACAAAAGTCCTATAAAGTACACAAAAGGACTAAAATACGGTAAACGAGTCTGAAAAAATGACAAATTTTGGACACCATGCATTCTGGTGGGTATGATGATTGTAGAAAATAAATCAAGTTGAAAGGACCAAGGAAATATGGGTTCCCCTTCAAACATGGTGATTTCACTCCCCGGGCCATGAAACTCCATAGGTGATGGTCTGGTATATGAAGAGTGTGTATGAAGACATTATCCATACTCCTCAAATATTTACCGCATCATATTGAGGTCTTGCCTAGGCACCACACGAGGTAACATGTTTTTCATGCATGTTTTCCATTTTTAGAGTTACAAAACAAATAAACGACACATCTGTGGTTGCCTATTCCCACACATATCCTTTAAAATTCTATTAATTTCCTACAAAATACATGAAAATTTATTCAACGACACAATTATAAATTTTCGAATCCTTTTTGAACACCTTTTCATGTACAGAACGTTCGAACTTAAATTATAAGTAGTAAATGCCTAGAAAAGTACACAAAAATGCTAAATATGGAAACGAGCTTGGAAAAAATATCAAATCCTGGACATCGTGCATTTTAGTGGGTATGATGACCGTAGAAAATAAATCAAGTTGAAAGGACACGGGAAATATGGGTTCCCCTTCAAAACTTGGTGATTTCACTCCCCCAACCATGAAACTCCATAGGTGTTGGTCCGGTATATGAAGAGTGCATATCACGAAATTATCCATGCCTCCTAAAATATTTACCGCATCATATTGAGGTCTTTCCTAGGCACCACACGAGGTAACATGTTTTTCAGGACTGTTTTCCATTTTTCCAGAGTTACAAAACAAATAAACGACACATATGTGTTGCCTCTTCCCACACATATCCTTTAAAACTCTTTTAATTTCCTGCAAAATACAAGAAAAGTTATCCAACGACACAATTACAAATTTTCGTGTCCCTTTTGAACACCTTTTCATGAAGAGAATGTTCGAACTTGAATTGTAAGTAGTAAATGCCTAGGAACTACACAAAGAAGACTAAAGACGGTAAACAAGCCTGAAAATGTGAAATTTGGACACAGTGCATTCTAGTGGGTATGTTGAGCATAGAAAATAAATCAAGTTGAGAGGACCAAGGAAATATGGCCCCCCTTAAAAACATGGTGATTTCGCTCCCCGAACCATGAAACTCCATAGGTGATGGTCCGGTTTACGAAGAGTGTGTATCACGACATTATCCATACCTCTTCAAATATTTACCGCATCATAACGAGGTCATGCTTGGGCACCAGGCGACATAACATGTTTTTCACGCATGTTTTCCATTTTCTAGAGTTAGAAAACAAATAAACGACACATCTCTGGTTGCCTCTTCCCACACATATCCTTTCAAATTCTATCAATTTCCTGTAAAATACATGAAAATTTATTCAATGAAACAATTATGAATTTTCGAATCCTTTTTGAACACCTTTTCATGTACAGAACGTTCGAACTTAAATTATAAGCAGTAAATGCTTAGAAAAGTACACAAAAATACTAAATATGGTAAACAAGCTTGGAAAAATGTGAAATTTGGGCATGGTGCTTTCTAGTGGGTATGTTGATAGTAGAAAAATAATAATGGAGAAATGACCAAGGAAATATTGGTTTCCCTTGAAACTTTGTGATTTCTTTGGCCAAACAGTTACTTTACGAATTTCATGTGCGTTCACCCCATTCTGCGTTGTGTTCTCATTGGCCAGAACCCCACTTCTCCCATCACACCCATACAATGTAGTTGGGATTTTATTTCATACATGCACTAAATTAAGCTACCAACATAAACTTTAATGGCATTAATCACACACGGCTCATGTCTACGAACCGTTTCCTCCGTGGACCCTCTACCCGTCCCTCTCCCCCTTCGTCCTCGTTCGCATTGTTGTATAGTTGCTCGTTATCGACCTCGGCCCGCCCAAATCTTCGAGCTTGACAATGCCTGTCACAACCGGCTGCCGCTGACGAACGCCGCAGTATTTTGTTTCGTCCCCTTGCCGACGCCTATCTGTAGGATCGAAAGTAGGTCTAGAGGGGGGTGATTAGACTACTTGACCAAATAAAAGTTTTGCCTATACCAAGTTTTAGGGTTGACAGTTTTTAGCATTTCATGGCAAGTCAAGTACACCCTACACATGCAAGTCTAAGAGTATATAGCAGCGAAAAGTAACAACAAGCACGTATAGAAGGAATAGGGTAGGAAGAACAAACGCAATTGTAGACACAATGATTTTTCCCGTGGTTCCGATAGGTGGCGCTATCGTACATCCACGTTTATGGAGTCTTCAACCCACGGAGGGTAACAGTCGGGAGAGTCCACGGAGGGCTCCACCCACAAGGGTCCACGAAGTAGCAACCTTGACTATTCCATACGGCTTCCATCCACGAAGGACTAGCCTCACTATGGGTAGATCTTCACGAAGTGGGCGATCTTCTTGCCCTTACAAACTTCTTGGTTCACTCCACAACACGAAGTAGGAGGATCCCAAGCGACACCTAACCAATCTAGGAGGCACCACCCTCCAAAAGGTAATAGGCTCGGTAATGACGATGAACTCCTTGCTCTTGTGCTTCAAGATGATAGACTCCTCAGCACCCAATCACTCTCTCACAGATTTGGCATCGTGGAAGAGATGGGATTGGTGGAAAGCTACTTGGGAGGCTAGAGATCAAGATCCATATGATTGGAGTGGAAGATCTTGACCTCAACACAAGGGTAGGTGGTTCTCTCTCAGAAAATCTGATAGGATAGGTATGGAATAGTTCAGAGTACTTCTCTTTCGAGTAGGTGGTGGTGAAGAGGTATATATAGGCATCCCCAAAAATCCAACCGTTGCACACAAAATGACCAACTCGGTGACACCGATGTGTTAATCTCGGTGGTAGCGAAGTGACCGAAAGGTGGCAACTTTTGAATCTCGATGAGACCGATATAGGAAACTCGGTTGCACCGATAAGGTGACCAACGGTCAGATTTCCAATCTTGGTGACGCTGATCCAACATTCTCGGTGGGACCGAAAATGTGAATTTGCGTAACAGAAATTTGGCAACCTAAACTCGGTGGCACCGGTATGGAATCGGTTGCACCGAAGTGGCTAGGGTTTGGCTTGAGTCTGTCTAGGTTCTGGAATCTGTGGCACCGAAGTGGGGAAGTTAGTTGCACCGATTTTGAGTGTTGGGCAAAGAACAGACTTTGGTGGGAGAGTTTGTGGATGTTTTGGCGACTATCACTTGTGCACGTTTGAGCATATTGTTCACCAACAAAACCTTACCCCCTTTTAATAGTATTGGCTTTCCTATGACTCAAAGTGACTTCTCACAAATATAAAATGTAGAGTCCTCTTGCTTGAAGCTTCACCAACCTATTTCCTTGCATCTTGGGGTTTGTCCACAATCTCCTTTTGCCAATCCTATCATTGAACATTTCCTGAAATATACTTGGTGGAAACATTAGTTCAATGACTTATATGTTGTTATTAATTACCAAAACCACCAAGGGAGAAAATGTGCTTTCACTATCGACGCCGACTTTCTTGACGTTGGTCGATTGGGGATTTCTGCGAGATTGGGCCATTTTTTCTATTGCAGAACCAGGTAATTATATTGACGAACTATTTGAGCATCCCTTATCGTAGTTCATATGTCCATGTCAATCACGCGGGGAAAAAAGCCATCGTAGTGTCCATAGTGCAAGAAAAAATGAGACTTGAGCAATGCCATCGAGCATTTACATGCTCAAATTGGTTCAATGCATAGTTGGCGGAGTAATTTACAAAACATTAGCTCACTATTTTACATCAATATAATACATATGAACTGCACGTGGACAAAAGTGCTATCTCCCTTAATGCCGACCCAGCACGCACAGTTGCCATCGTCCATCGATATCGTGTCGTTCCTTGGCTCAGGAGGACAGGAGGTCGCCAAGTCAATGACCTACACCTTGATCAATCGAGGAAGGGTCTGTTGGGGAACGTTGCATGTGAAACAAAATTTTCCTACGCACACGCAAGATCTATCCATGGTGCTGAGCATCTACGAGAGGGAGAGTGGATCTACGTACCCTTGTAGATCGCTAAACGGGAAGCATTAAGAAACGCGGTTGATGTAGTCGAACGTCTTCGCGATCCAAATCACAAGCCATCCCGCAATCCAATCATGATCCGTCCCGATCTAGCGTCGAACGGATGGTCACCTCCACGTTCAGCACACGTACAACTTGATGACGATATCTGACTTCTTGATCCAGCAAGAGGGGGCAGAGAGGTAGATGAGTACTCCGACAGCACGACGGCGTGGTGACGGTGGTGGTGGAGCTGATCCGTAAGGGTCTTGATTCTGGTCTCAAAGATTCTAACAAGACTGTTCTGGTTATCCAGAATCCCCTTAATGTCCTTTTGCATGCCCTGGACTGATGCAATCAATAGATCCATTTGCTCGTTCCTGGATCTTGGGACTTGAGCGGTAGCGGCTCTCACTGCCTCTGCTTCCTCCTGAGCTGCAGCAGAAGTGGGATGCTCAGCATCCATCACCACGACGTTGTCCTCTAGATCTGGATGTAGGGGCAAATGTGGGTGATCTAGGGAAAATATGTGCTTCTCCAATTTTGAGTTTATGAGCATCTGGATGTAGGGTGCATAAAAGCATGAGCGCTTCTGGTCAGCAGCAACCCTCTTGATTATCTCTACAATCAAGTCCATGACTCTGATCCTGGTGTGACCATCAATGTGGATCAACATATTGATGGAGTGGCCTCGGATCATCTTGTCATCTCCGGACTTGGGCATCAAGGTATGCCTCAGAATGGTGTTGATAGTGCGGAGGCCAGCTTGGAGGAAATAGATGGATCCTAGCATGTGAGACTTCAGATTGACAGCAGGGATCTCCTTATACATTTTAGCCATAGCATTGTGACTAGCCTTGGATTCTGAGTAGACATCCAGGTCACCATCCTGTGCTTCAGGAACTCCTAAGATATCTGCCCATTCCTCAACAATTGATTCATATCTGGCACCTTCAGTCATCCACACAATTATACCATCTTCGTAGAAGTGTGCAGTGGAGTAGAACTTCATGATCATCTCGTCATTCCATGCTGTGAATTCTCTGCCAACGAACTCATCAAGACCTGTGCAATGGAAGTTGTCCTGGACACTTGGAAACTAGTCCTCATTCTCCTTGATGAACTTCTAGTCAACGTAGCGCATATCACTGATAGCTGGACTGTTGTCAAAGAGCACAGTTTCATAGAAGTCCTGCTGCTCCTTGGTATAGAACCTGTAGTCCATAGTTGTTTTCTTTCTCTGAGCATAAGGGTTTATCGCTCTCCATGCCCTCAATCTAAAATCCTTCCTCTTCTTCATGTCCTCATCTAGTGGGTAGCTGGTATTATGAACTGGGAGGTGTGATCTAAGCTTCATCAGTGTTGTCAAGTCATCCACATCATCAACTCTGGAAGCAGTTCCTTTGTTCTTCTTAGAAGCTGGAATCTGCCTAGTTGTCCTCTTGGGTTTCTAAGCAGCCTTCTTGGATGTGTTGGTCTTAGGCATAGCATCAGACATCAACTTCTTTGCCTTCTTCTTGGGAGGAGCCTTTGTAGCTAGCTCAACCTCCTCTTCCTCAGCAGCAGCAGCTTCTTCTGGATCCTCAAACATGGAGGTAGGCCTGCCAGTCACATGGATGATCCTCTTCCTGGCCTTTTTCTCTCCTGCCTTCTTAGGCATAGCTCTCTTGGGGATCTCAACAGACATTGTTGCTCTGGCAGTCTCATGAGCTTGAAGGTAGAAGCTGGTGCATAAACTTTGCTGACAACTCTTCTAGAGGAAGTAGCTTCGGTTGCTGCTTTCTTGGCAGCCTTCTCTTGCTTCTTAGCAAGAATCTCCCCAGGCACAAAGTCCGAATCCTCTTCATCTGAGTTCAACCTCTTCCTGGTTCTGGTGGCAGCCTTGGGCAACCCATGTGAACTGGGGGTGCCTGGATCTGAGAATGAACTGGGCTCTAGGCATGTCCCTGAACTCATGTCTGCTCTCTGCTCTGACCTGTTTTGATTGTCTTCTGAACCTGATATGCTAACCCTGTGAACAGAGTGTAGATGAGCAGAAGGAGATGAGTCATCACAAAATGAGGCTATTTTTGAAAATTGAGCAATGAGTTTTTCAAAAGTTTTGCAATCTGTCACATACATATATCGGTACAACCGAAATGAAATTTTTGGTGGGGCCGAGACAGACCAACTCCTTAACATGAACTTGGCAGCCTTTTCAGTAGGACCGAAAAGAACCACTCGGTTCCACCGAGTCAGTTCTCAACAACACAGAAAAGTATATCAGTGAAACCGATATTTCCGTTTTGGTTCCACCGAGATGTACCGGGCGGACAGCAAAACCCTAGAAAAAATTCATCTAACTCGAGATTTTACAGATTTGATTGGATGAATATATGAGCAAGGGGTGGCTTATAGAGAAAGCTAAGTCCAATGCGCAAGAATTAGAATGGGAGAGCACTAGAGATCGAATCCGTACCCTAGCTTGGCGCGGATCCTCTACGGCGGCGACGTTGGTGTAGATTACGTCGGCAGCGGCGATTCCCAGCGGCGGAGGAGCTCGGGAAGTCAAGGGTGATGACCAGGGGTCTTGGGGCGGTAGCTTAGGGTTCTGAGGCGCGACGTTGAAGGTTCTGAGGTGCGATGTTGAAGATAGAAATTTCAAAGCGTCGGGGTCCACAACATATATACCCTTTACTGTCGGTGATACCGATTTTATGTTTTCGGTGTCACCGAGTTTCACAACTGTCAGTTGACAGGGAAACTCGGTGTAACCGAGAATACGAAACCGGTGTACCAATATTACAAAACCAGTTCAACCCTAGGCATTCGGTGTGACCGAGTTGCACTTGGGAGGTTTTAATGGTCAGTCCTTGTCGATACGGAATTCCGAGTGCTCCACACACAGAGGGATTGAAAAGCACTTGTTCAAATTTCGTGATGTAGCATGAATGGAATATGAGGTGAGAAAGCATAGATAGCTAAAGAGTGGTCCTAGGTATTCTTGTCCATCCAATGGGCAAAAGATAAATCAAAAGCCAAATAGCAACAATTGGCGTCCTCGAATGAGAAAATAAATGCAGACCAACATGCTCACACAATAAGATGTCAAAGGAAATCATGATGAATATGCACAAACACACTAGCATCTAACAAGCACTTGGGCGATGACCAAGTCATCTATATATGAGTATTTGACTTAGGAGCCAAGTAAGAGTACTTGATCATAGGTCATACTCATCGTTTAAGCACAAGTGGGGTTACCACTTTTTCATAAAGCATTTAATGTTGTCACATACTAAGAGATGCTTTTACTCAAGTCTTAGAGTAAATCTCCCCCTTAATGTGACATCCCCCCATAAGAGGGATAAACTAACCTTGGGTTTTGTGGATGAAGACTTCATGTTCGTGAGGTAGTTGTGGATGCTCAGTGTTGATGAAGATCACCAAGAGTTGGGAGCATCCTTGTTGTTTCCTTACTCTAATCACCTACACGGGTTAGTCCCAACATACAAGAGACAAATACAAGGATATTTATGGACATGAAGTGCAAAGCATGTGTTATGATGTCCATTGATTTGTTGATTACCTTGTCCCTTGCTTACCTTCGAGGGAATGTGTGACTCCTTGAACTATTGCATTGAGTTGATGTTGAGTGCAAAAAATCCTTGCCAATAATGAATGTGAGTGAATTTCATTGGCAGAGTCACCCCTCAAGAACTTACTAGTTATTATTCTTGGGAACCCACATCAAGTTGATGGGGATCCTTGGTGTTGAAGTGTCCTTTGTAGTAGTTGAGCTTGAAGTAGCCTTGGGAACCCACTCCACCAAAGCTAGGGGTTCATCTTCATATGAGTCAATGTCCTCTTGAAGCTTGATCTTGCCCTTCAGCTTGTGGTCTTGTGGTGGAAGGTCATCTTGAGTGTTTGTCCCCTTGAGAAGAGCATTTTCATACTTCTCCTTTTGAGGAACAAACTTGGGCTTGGGATATTGACCTTCTTCCCACTCAACTCCATTGGCGTTGAAGTAGCCAACACCATGATTCTTCCGGTATCCTCCGTGCTTGCGTACAATTTCCTCAAATTGCTTACATCCGGCAAGACTCTTATAGATACCATTTTCTATAATTCCTATCAATAAAGCATTTTCTTGCTCAAGTGTAACTTGTCTAAGAGAATCATCATTAGTGGAATCAATAGAACTACTAGAAGCAACATCATTGGGTTTAGCATTTTTATTGTTGCTACTAGATGAAGAACCTTTCTTGCCTTTGTTACTAGATTACTGGCATGAAAGTAGACAAGAGTAGTCGTTTGGCTAGATAAGATGAGGTCTTCTTTCGGAGATCGTCATTGATAGCTTTGAGAAACTCATGCTCTTGCTCCAAGTTGAGCTTCTTGAAGCGTAGCTTCTCATGAGTTCTCACAAGCTCTCTATGATCTTCGAGAGTAGATTCATGAGCTAACTTAAGAGTGTTTAGTTCTTTAGTTAGTTGTTCCTATTTTCATCTTATCATCATCAAATGACTTATCTTGACTAGGACGAGAATTATCGAGTTCATTTTGATCTATATCACTAGTTTTATCACAAAGCAAGCCATCATCACAAAGTAAATCATCTTCATCACTACCAAAATCAAGATATTCGGGGTGTGATACCTTGGGGCCTTTAGCCATGAAGCAACTTCCACTCCCTTCGTTTGGTGAATCAAATAGATTGTAGGAGTTGGTAGTCACTGGAGCAATTTCGGCAACACCTTCATCTTGACTATAGTCGGAGTCGGAGTGATAGCTTCTCTCAGAGTGGTTATCGGAGTCGGAGCCGGAAACCCATTCACCAACATGAGCTTGATGTTTTCTTCTTGTGTAGCTCTTGGTGTGCTTGTCCTTCTTCTCTGAATCTCTACTTCTCCTTGTGTGTCTTCATTCATAACGATCATCTCTATTCCTTCTCTCTCTTTGTGGGGATACATTCCTTGAGCTTCGTCTTCGAGGTGACTCTTCTCTTATTTTGTAGGGAGCCGTGCACTCATTTGAGTAGTGTCCGGGCTTCCCACAATTGTAGCAATTGCGATCACGACTTGGCGAACGCTTCTCTTCATATCTTGAGTTGGAGTTTCTTTCTTTGCTTCTATTCTTGTAGAACTTATTGAATTTCTTGACCATGAGGCTTATCTCTTCATTGGTGACAAGGTTGTTGCTTGAAGTTGTGGGAGCATCACTTGTGGCTTCGTTAGCACCGCTAGACTTGTGATGAAGCTCTTCTTTATCTTTGAGCGTCATCTCATGAGCAACAATCCTTCCAATGACTTCCGTAGGCTTTAGATCTTTGTGGTTTGGCATCATTTGGATTAATGTGCACACGGTGTCGTATCTTTCATCCAAAGCTCTAAGTATCTTCTTGATGATGATTTTGTCGGTCATTTCTTCGCTTCCTAAGCCGACAATCTCATTGGTGATGAGAGCTAGCCTAGGGTACATCTCTGCGACTCCTTCACCGTCCTTCATCTTGAACTTGTCAAGCTGACCTTGAAGAACATCTAACTTCGATTCTCTCACGGACTCGGTTCCTTCGTGCATATCAACCGAAGTATCCCAAATCTCTGTTGCATTCTCAAGACGGATGATTTTGTTGAATTCTTCGGGGCATAAGTAGTTGAAGAGAATGTCGCATGCTTGAGCATTGAATTGCAACATCTTCAATTCATCCGCGGTCGCTTCACGATCCGGTTCCCGTCCATCCGCAAAGAACTCACCTTGCAAACCAACACGAACAACAACCCAAACGGCAGGGTTATGACCAAGAATATGCATTTTCATTTTATGCTTCCAACTAGCAAAATTTGTGCCATCAAAGTACGGACCTCTACGGTGATAACTTCCCTCACTAGACACCATACTTCTCCTAGGTTATGAGACCTAAGCAATGGAGACCAAAGCTCTAATACCACTTGTAGGATCGAAAGTAGGTCTAGAGGGGGGTGATTAGACTACTTGACCAAATAAAAGTTTTGCCTATACCAAGTTTTAGGGTTGACAGTTTTTAGCATTTCATGGCAAGTCAAGTACACCCTACACATGCAATTTTAAGAGTGTATAGCAGCGGAAAGTATCAACAAGCATGTATAGAAGGAATAAGGTAGGAAGATCAAACGCAATTATACACACGATGATTTTCCCGTGGTTTCGATAGGTGGCGCTATCGTACATCCACGTTTATGGAGTCTTCAACCCACTAGGGGTAACGGTCGCAAGAGTCCACGAAGGGCTCCACCCAAAAGGGTCCACGAAGTAGCAACCTTGACTATTCCATATGGCTTCCATCCACGAAGGACTTTCCTTATTATGGGTAGATCTTCACGAAGTAGGCGATCTCCTTGCCCTTACAAACTTATTGGTTCACTCCACGATACGAAGTAGGAGGCTCCCAAGTGACACCTAACCAGTCTAGAAGGCACCACCCTCCAAAAGGTAATAGGTTCGGTAATGACGATGAACTCCTTGCTCTTGTGCTTCAAGATGATAGACTCCTCAGCACCCAATCACTCTCTCACAGATTTGGCATGGTGGAAGAGATGGGATTGGTGGAAAGCTACTTGGGAGGCTAGAGATCAAGATCCATATGATTGGAGTGGAAGATCTTGACCTCAACACAAGGGTAGGTGGTTCTCTATCAGAAAATCTGATAGGATAGGTATGGAATAGTTCCGAGTGCTTCTCTTTCGAGTAGGTGGTGGTGAAGGGGTATATATAGGCATCCCCAAAAATCCAACCGTTACACACAAAATGACCAACTCGGTGACACCGATGTGTTAATCTCGGTGGTACCGAAGTGACCAAAAGGTGGCAACTTTTGAATCTCGGTGAGACCGATATACGAAACTTAGTTGCACCGATAAGGTGACCAATGGTCAGATTTCCAATCTCGGTGATGCCGATCCAACATTCTCGGTGGGACCGAAAATGTGAATTTGCGGAACAGAAAGTTGGCAACCTAAACTCGGTGGCACCGGTATGGAATCGGTTGCACCGAAGTGGCTAGGGTTTGGCTTGAGTCTGTCTAGGTTCTGGAATCGGTGGCACCAAAGTGGGAAAGTTGGTTGCATCGATTTTGAGTGTTGGGCATAGAACAAACTTTGGTGGGAGAGTTTGTGGATGTTTTTGGCGACTATCACTTGTGCACGTTTGAGCATATTGTTCACCAACAAAACCTTACCCCCTTTTAATAGTATTGGCTTTCCTATGACTCAAAGTGATTTTCACAAATATAAAATGTAGAGTCATCTTGCTTGAAGCTTTGCCAACCTATTTCCTTGCATCTTGGGGTTTGTCCACAATCTCCTTTTGCCAATCCTATCATTGAACATTTCTTGAAATATACTTGGTGGAAACATTAGTTCAATGACTTATATGTTGTTATTAATTACCAAAACCACCAAGGGAGAAAATGTGCTTTCACTATCGGCGCCGACTTTCTCGACGTTGGTCGATTGGGGATTTCTGCGAGATTGGGCCTTTTTTCTATTGCAGAACCAGGTAATTATATTGACTAACTATTTGAGCATCCCTTATCGTAGTTCATATGTCCATGTTAATCACGCGGGGAAAAAAAGCCGTCGTAGTGTCCGCAGTGCAAGAACAAATGAGGCTTGAGTAATGCCATTGTGCATTTACATGCTCAAATTGGTTCAATGCATAGTTGGCGGAGTAATTTACAAAACATTAGCTCACTATTTTGCATCAATATAATACATATGAACTGCACGCGCACAAAAGTGCTATCTTCCTTAACGTCGACCCAGCATGCGCAGTTGCCATCATCCATCGATACCGTGTCATTCCTTGGCTCAGGAGGACAGGAGGTCGCCAAGTTGATGACCTACACCTTGATCGATCGAGGAAGGGTTTGTTGGGGAACGTTGCATGTGAAACAAAATTTTCCTATGCACACGCAAGATCTATCCATGGTGCCGAGCATCTACGAGAGGGAGAGTGGATCTACGTACCCTTGTAGATCGCTAAGCGGGAAGCATTAAGAAACGCGGTTGATGTAGTCGAACGTCTTCGCGATCCAAATCGCAAGTCGTCCCACGATCCAATCATGACCCGTCCCGATCTAGCGTCGAACGGATGGTCACCTCCGTGTTCAACACACGTACAACTTGATGACGATCTCTGACTTCTTGATCCAGCAAGAGGGGGCGGAGAGGTAGATGAGTACTCCGGCAACACGATGGCGTGGTGACGGTGGTGGTGGAGCTGATTCGGTAGGTTTTCGCCAAGTACCGTTGAATCAATCTAGAGGAGGGCACGATCTAGTGGGGGAGAGAGGGCTGCACAGTGGCTTGGGGGTCCAGCTACCCTCTCTCCCTCCAATATATATAGGAGGGAGTAGAGGGCCTGACGGCCTAGGGTTTCACCCTAGGGTCGGCCGAACCAAGGAGTAGGAGGAGTCCTCCGATTAGGAGGTGGGCGCGAGAGGATTCCTCCTCCTACTAGGACTCCTCCCCCTCTCCTCTTTCCTGGGCATGGGCCCATATGGGCTGGCCGCCTAGCCCACCAGAGACTGGTGCGCCACCTCTAAAGCCCATGTGGCCCATAGGGGTGGGTGGGCCCCACTTGGTGGACCCCCGGAACCCATTCGTCACTCCCGGTAGACTACTAGAAATGCTCAAAACTTTCCTGGAGTTCAAACACCACTTTCCTATATACCAATATTTACCCCCAGACCATTCCGGAGCTCCTCATGATGTTCGGGATCTCATTCGGGACTCTAAACAACCTTTGGTCACCAACATACATAACTCAATACTACTGAAACGTCACCGAACGTTAAGTGTGTAGACCCTACAGGTTCGAGAACTATGTAGACATGACCGAGACACCTCTACGGTCAATAACCAATAGCGGGACCTGGATGCCCATGTTGGTTCCTACATATTATACGAAGATCTTTATTGGTTGAACCTCTATGTGAAGGATTGAGTTAATCTCGTATGCAGTTCCCTTTGTTCTTCGGTATGTTACTTGCCCGAGATTCTATCGTCGGTATCTCTATACCTAGTTCAATCTCGTCACCGACAAGTCTCTTTACTCGTTCCGTAATACAAGATCCCGTGGCTAACTCTTTACTCACTTTGCTTGCAAGGCTCATTGTGATGGTGTATTACCGAGTGGGCTTTGAGATACCTATCCATCACACGGAGTAACAAATCCGAGTCTTGATCCATGCCCACTCAACAAACACCCTCGGAGATACATGTAGAGAATCTTTATAGTCACCCAGTTACGTTGTGACGTTTGATACACACAAGGTACACCTCCGGTGTCAGTGAGTTGCATGATCTCATGGTCATAGTAACAGATACTTGACATGCAGAAAACTATAGCAATAAACTGACATGATCATATTCTACGTTCATAGTTTGGGTCTTGTCCATCACATCATTCTCCTAATGATGTGATTCCATTATCAAATGACATCTCATGTGTATGGCTAGGAAACCTTGACCATCTTTGATCAATGAGCTAGTCTGCTAGAGGCATGCTAGGGACATCGTGTTTCTATGTATCCACACATGCATTTGAGTTTCCAATCAATACAATTAAAGCATGGATAATAAACAATTACCAAGAACAAGGAAATAAATAAGAACCACGTTATTATTGCCTCTAGGGCATATTTCCAACAGTCTCCCACTTGTACTAGAGTCAGTAATCTAGCTCACATCACTATGTGATTTACATTGTAATGAATCTAACACCCATACAGTTCTGGTGTTGATCATGTTTAGCCCTTGGAAGAGGTTTGGTCAACGGGTCCGCGACATTCAGATCCGTGTGCACTTTGAAATTTTTTATGTCCTCCTCCTTGATGTAATTGCGGATGGAATTGAAACGTCGCTTTATGTGTTTGGTCCTGTTGTGAAACCTTGGTTCCTTGGCCAGAGCAATGGCACTAGTGTTGTCACAGAACATAGTCATTGGGTTTAGTGCACTAGGCACTACTCCAAGATCTGTCATGAACTCCTTCATCCATACACCTTCCTTCGCCGCCTCTGAGGCAGCGATGTACTCTGCTTTGCATGTAGAATCAATTACCACGCTCTGCTTGGAACTGCACCAGCTTATCGCTCCCCCATTGACAATGTATACATATCCGGTTTGAGACTTAGAGTCATCCGGATCAGTGTCAAAGCTTCCATCGACGTAACCTTTTACGACGAGCTCTTGATCACCTCCATAAACGAGAAACATTTCCTTAGTCCTTTTCAGGTACTTAAGGATATTCTTGTCCGTCGTCCAGTGTTCCATCACTGGATCACTTTGAAACCTTCCGGCCATACTTGTGGCAAGGCTGACATCGGGTCTTGTGCACAACATTGCATACATGATAAAGCCTATGGCAGAAGCATAGGGATGACACTCGTCTTCTCTTTATCCTCTGGAGTCACTAGGCATTGAGTCTTACTCAACTTCACACCTTGCAATACAGGCAAGAACCCCTTCTTGGACTGATCCATTTTGAACTTCTTCAAAACTTTGTCAAGGTATGTGCTCTGTGAAAGTCATATCAAGCGTCTTGATCTATCTCTATAGATCTTGATGCCTAATATGAAAGCAACTTCTCCTAAGTCCTTCGTTGAGAAACTGTTGTTCAATTATTCCTTCACGCTTTCCAACATTTCTATATTGTTTCCAATCAGCAATATGTCATCCACATATAATATTAGAAACACTATAGAGCTCCCACTCTATTTCTTGTAAATACAAGCTTCTGTGTAAATTTGTATAAACCCGAACGCTTTGATCACCTCATCAAAGCGAAGATTCCAACTCTGAGATGCTTGCACCAGTCCATAAATGTATCGCTGGAGTTTGCAAACTTTGTCAGCATTCTCTGGATCGACAAAACCTTCTGGTTGTATCATACACAACTCTTCCTTAAGGAAACTGTTAAGGAATGTTGTTTTAACATCCATCTGCCAAATTTCATAATCGAAAAATGCAGCTATTGCGAACATGATTCTAATGGACTTAAGCATCACTACGAGTGAGAAGGTCTCATTGTAGTCAACTCCTTGAACTTGTGAAAAACCCTTTGCCACAAGTCAAGCTTTATAGACGGTGACATTACCGTCTGCATTCGTCTTCTTCTTAAAGATCCATTTGCTATGAATGGCCTTTCGCCCTTCAGGTAATACTTCCAAAGTCCATACTTTCTTTTCATACATGGATCACATCTCGGACTTCATGGCCTCTAACCATTTGTTGGAATCCTGGCCCATCATCGCTTCTCCAAAGCTCGTAGGTTCATCGTTGTCCAACAACATGACCTCTAAGACAGGGTTACCATACCACTCAGGAGCAGTAGGTGCCCTTGTCGACCTACGAGGTTCGATAGTAACTTGATCTGAAGCTTCTTGATCATCATCATTAACTTCCTCTTCAACTGATGTAGGCTCCATAGAAACATCTTTCTGCGCTGCGCTACTCTCTGGTTGAAACAAAGGTTCAACAACCTCATCAAGTTCTATCTTCCTCCCACACAATTCTTTCGAGAGAAACTCTTTCTCAAGAAATGACCAGTTTTTAGCGACAAACACTTTGCCTTCGGATCTGAGATATAAGGTATACCCAACCGTCTCTTTTGGGTATCCTATGAAGACGCATTTCTCCGCTTTGGGTTCCAACTTTTCAGGCTGAAGCTTTTTGACATAAGCATGAAATCCCCAAACTTTTAGAAATGACAACTTTGGTTTCTTGCCAAACCACAATTCACATGGCGTCGTCTCAACGGATTTTGATGGTGCCCAATTTAAAGTGAATGCAGATGTCTCTAATGCATAACCCCAAAACGATAATGGCAAATCGGCAAGAGACATCATAGAACACACCATGTCCAATAAGGTTCGATTACGACATTCGGACACATCATTGCGCTGTGGTGTTCTAGGCGGTGTCAATTGTGAAACAATTCCACATTGTCTTAAGTGACTGTCAAACTCATAACTCAGATAGTTTTCTTCTCGATCAGATCGTAGGAATTTAATCTTCTTGTTATGATGATTCTCAACTTCACTCTGAAATTGCTTGAACTTTTCAAATGTTTGAGACTTATGCTTCATTAAGTAAATATACCCATATATACTTAAGTCATCGGTGAAGGTGAGAAAGTAATGATATCCACCACGCGCCTCAATACTCATGGGACCGCACACATCAGTATGTATGATTTCCAACAAGTCACTTGCTCATTCCATTGTTCCAGAGAACGGGGTCTTAGTCATCTTGCCCATGAGGCATGGTTCACATGTGTCAAGCGATTCAAAATCAAGTGACTCCAAAAGTCCATCGGCCTGGATCTTATTCATGCGTTTTACATCAATATGACTTAAGCAGCAGTGCCACAAGAAAGTGGTACTATCATTATCAACTCTACATCTTTTGGCATCAATGTTATGAACATGTGTATCATCACTATCGATATTCAATAAAGATAAACCCCTCAAATTGGCTGCATGACCATAAAAGATATTACTCATATAAATAGAACCCCATTATTTTCTCATTTAAATGAGTAACTGTCTCGCAATGAACAAGATCTGGATATAATGTTCATGCTTAACGCATGCACTAAATAACAATTATTCAAGTTCATAACTAACCCCGATGGTAATCGAAGAGCGAGCGTGCCGACGGTGATCACATCAACCTTGGAACCATTTCCCACGTGCATCGTCAATTCGTCCTTTGCCAGCCTTCGTCTATTCTGTAGCTCCTACTTTGAGTTGCAAACATGAGCAACCAAACCGGTATCAAATACTCAGGCACTACAACGAGAGTTGGTAAGGTACACATCAATAACATGTATATCATATATACCTTGTTTGGTGTTGGCCGCCTTCTTCTCGACCAGATACTTGGGGCAGTTTGCTTTCAGTGACCAGTTCCCTTGCAATGAAAGCACTCAATTTCTGGCTTGGGTACAGCCTTGGGTTTCTTCATGGGAGGGGCAACTGCTTTACCACTCTTCTTGGAGTTACCCTTCTTGCCCTTGCCATTATTCTTGAAACTAGTGGTTTTATTGACCATCAACACTTGATGCTCTTTATGGATTCCAGACTCAGCGACTTTCAACATCGCAAACAGCTCGGCGACTGACTTGTTCATCCCTTGCATGTTATAGTTCATCATGAAGCTTTTGTAGCTAGGTGGCAACGATTGAAGAACTCTGTCAGTGATCGCCTCTGACGGAAGGGGCATCCCTAACTCAGCCAGACGGTTCGAATACCCAGACATTTTGAGTATATGTTCGCTGACAGACCCATTCTCCTCCATCTTGCAAGCATAGAACTTATCGGAGGTCTCATACCTCTCGATCCGGACATTCTTCTCAAAGATAAACTTCAACTCCTGGAACATCTCATATGCTACATGACGTTAAAAATGTCTTTGAAGTCCCAGTTCCAAGTCACACAACATTGCACATTGAACCATTGAGTAACCTTCAGAACGTGCCTGCCATGCATTCACAACATCTGTAGACGACACTGGAGCGGGTGCTTCACCGAGCGGTGCGTCAAGGACATAAACCTTTTTGGAAGCCATGAGGATAATCCTCGGATTACGGGCCCAGTCTACAAAGTTACGTCCATCATCTTTCAACTTGGCTTTCTCTATGAACGCATTGAAATTCAGGGGAACTACTGCGCGAGCCATTGATCTACAACATAAATTTGCAAAGGTTACTAAGACTATTGTTCAAGATAATGGGTTTAGTTAATCGAATTACTTAATAACTCCCACTCAAATTGACATGCCTCTGGTCATCCGAGTGATACATGATCCAAATTCACGAACCCAAGTCCGATCATCATGTGAGATGAGGTGGTTTCAATGGTGAACATCTTCATGTTGATCATATCAACTATATGACTCATGTTCGACCTTTTCGGTCTCTTGTGTTCCGAGGCCATGTCCGTACATGATAGGCGCATCAAGTTTAACCCGAGTGTTTTGCATGTGCAACTCTGGCTTGCACCTGTTGTATGTGAATGTAGAGTCTATCACACCCGATCATCACGTGGTGCTTCGAAACGACGAACTTTCGCAACGGTGCACACTCGAGGAGAACACAATTTTATCTTGAAATTTTAGTGAGGGATCACCTTATAATGCTACCGTCGTCCTAATCAAAATAAGATGCATAAAAGGATTAACTTCACATGCAAGTCATAAGTGACATGATATGGCCATGAACTTGTGCTTTTGATCTCCATCTCCAAAGCATCAGCATGATCTTCGTTGTCACTCGCGCAACACCATGATCTCCATCATCATGATCTCCATCATCATGATCTCCATCATCATGATCTCCATCATCATGATCTCTATCATTGTGTCGCCATCGGGGTTGTCGCGCCCACCATGCTTTTACTACTATTGCTACCGCTTAGCGATAAATTAAAGCATTATATAGCGCTTAATGATTGACACACACATCACACGCGTTTGCATAGGAAGACAATCCTATGGCTCCTGTCTGTTGCCATACACACCGACATGCAAGTCGTGATATTCTATACAAAACATGATCATCTCATACACCCTGCAAAAACAAGTTAGACGTCCTCTAATTGTTGTTGCATGTTTTACGTGGCTGCTATGGGTATCTAGCAAGAACGATTCTTACCTAGGCAAAACCACAACGGTGATACACAAATTGCTATTCAACCTTCTCAAGGACCACCTTTGTCGAATCCGATCCAACTAAGGTGGCAGAGACAGACACCCGCCAGCCATCTTTATGCAACAAAGTCATATGTGAGTCGATGGAACCAATCTCTCGTACGTGGACGAGTAAGGTTGGTCCGGGCCGCTTCATCCCACGATACCACTGAATCAAGAAAAGACCAAGGGAGGAAGCAATCTGAGCATCAACGCCCACAAACTCCTTTGTGTTCTACTCGTGCTCTCATCTACACATAGACCTAACTCATGATGCCATTGTTGGCGAACGTTGCATGGTAAACAAAATTTTCCTATGCACACGCAAGATCTGTCCATGGTAATGAGCATCTACGAGAGGGAGAGTGGATCTACGTACCCTTGTAGATTGCTAAACGAGAAGCGTTAAGAAATGCGGTTGATGTAGTCGAATGTCTCCATGATCCAAATCGCAAGTCGTCCCGCGATCCAATCACTATCCGTCCCGATCTAGCCCCAAACGGACGGCACTTCCGCGTTCAGCACACGTACAACTCGATGACGATCTCCGCCTTCTTGATCTAGCAAGAGGGGCGGAGAGGTAGATGAGTACTCCGGTAGCACGACGACGTGGTGATGGTGGTGGTGGAGTTGATCCGGCAGGGCTTCGCCAAGTACCGCCAAATCAATCTAGAGGAGGGCACGAGCTAGTGGGGGGAGAGAGGGTTGCACCGTGACTTGGGGGTCTGGCTGCCCTCTCTCTCCTCCAATATATACAGGAGGGAGGGTAGGGCCTGGCGCCCTAAGGTTTCCCCCTAGGGTTGGCTGAACCGGGGAGGAGGGGGAGTCCTCCTCCTACTAGGACTCCTCCCCCTCTCCTCTTTCGTGCGCATAGGCCCATAGGGGCTGGCCGCCCAGCCCACCAGGGGCTGGTGCACCACCTCTAAAGCCCATGTGGGCCCTTGGGGTGGGTGGGCCCTACTTGGCTGGACCCCCGGAACCCATTCGTCACTCCCATTAGACTACCAAAAATGCTTGAAACTTTTCTGGAGTTCAAACACCACTTTCCTATGTATCGACCTTTACCTCCGAACCATTCTGGAGCTCCTCATGACGTCCGGGATCTCATCCGGGGCTCCGAACAACCTTCGGCCACCAACATACATAACTCAATACTATCGAAGCGTCACCGCACGTTAAGTTTGCAGACCCTACGGGTTCGACAATGATGTAGACATGACCGAGAGACCTCTACGGTCAATAACCAATAGCGGGACCTGGATGACCATGTTGGTTCCTACATATTCTACAAAGATGTTTATCAGTTGAACCTCCATGTCAAGGATTCAGTCATTCCCGTATGCAGTTCCTTTTGTTCTTCAGTATGTTACTTGCCCGAGATTCGATCGTCGGTATCTCTATACCTAGTTCAATCTCGTTACCGACAAGTCTCTTTACTCGTTATGTAATACAATATCACGTGGCTAACTCTTTAGTCACTTTGCTTGCAAGGCTCATTGTGATGTTGTATTGTCGAGTGAGCCTTGAGATACCTCTCCGTCACACGGAGTAAAAAATCCGAGTCTTGATCCATGCCCACTCAACAGACACCCTTGAAGATACCTGTAGAGCATCTTTATAGTCACCCAGTTACGTTGTGACGTTTGATACACACAAGGTACTCCTCCGGTGCTAGTGAGTTGCACGATCTCATGGTCATAGGAACATATACTTGACATGCAGAAAACTATAGCAATAAAGTGGCACGATCATATGCTATGTTCATAGTTTGGGTCTTATCCATCACATCATTCTCCTAATGATGTGATCCCGTTGTCAAATGACATCTCATGTCTATGGCTAGAAAACCTTGACCATCTTTGATCAACGAGCTAGTCTACTAGAGGCATACTAGGGATACAGTGTTGTTTATGTATCCACACATGCATTTGACTTTCCAATCAATACAATTATAACATGGATAATAAACGATTATAATGAACAAGGAAATATAATAATAACCACTTTACTATTGCCACTAGGTCATATTTCCAACAAGGCCAGCCTCGACATTGGTGATCGCCGCTACTGCCTCGGATACGGCTCTCACAATGACTACGACGTTCACCCATAGGTACATCATCCCGGCGGCCGACGAGACACTGACCATCGTCAATGCTGCAGCAATGACTGCAAGTCCCCCTGGCATCCAGAGCTGCATCCTCCTCCATCTGGGACGTAAGCTTGCGCCTCGTGCGGCGGCCAATAAGGCAGTTGTCCTTGCGGTGTCGTGGTTCTCGCTCTGCCGCCTGCACCATCTGGCGCACTCTGCGCCGAACCCGCAATATCGCCCGCTGGCGATCCCTAGCTGGTTTCAAGATGACCCTGGCTAACCTCCTAGCTTGCTCATGTCATGATTCCTGTCTCCTTTGCCTGTCATCGGGAGAGGTAGCGACATGGCCGTCGATCCTCAAGCCGACCATCGCGCCAACAGCCTCGATTCCGCCATCGCCCAACTCCATCCTGTCGTCGGACATTGGGGGTTTGGTGGTGTGTGTGGTAACTAGCCAGGGGATCATTGACTCACCGGAGGCAGCCATCGTTGTGGTTACTTAAAGCTAGCTGCTGCCAAGGGGGTGGAATTTTATAATTTACCGTTTTGGCTGATGCTTACTCTCGAGCAAGAAGCATTTTGACAGTTTTTGAATTCTTTTCGGTGCACACATAATCACACACGAAACAAATATAGCAACTGTCTGCAATAGTGTATAGGGTCATAAATAAATATCACCACTATTCGCTCTCCATCGTCTCTTTCCCCTCTCGTACCCCCCAAATAAGGCCTTCTTCTTCCCACTGTCCTCGCCTCCAAAAAATCCTCAACATTACACATGTCATCAGAATCTTGGCCCCGCCTCTCCATCGTAGATAGCGCGCGGTTGAGGTTGATCTTTTGCGCGGAGGAGCCCGCGGCGGTGGTACACACTGCTGAGGGTCCGGAGGCCTTGGCGGCAAGAACGAAAAAGCTGGAGGTTGCATAAAATCTGTTGCGGGCAAGAATGAAAAAGCTGACGGCTTTGTAAGCAGAACGCGCGGTTGTGGCCTTCGAAAGGGCAGCATACGCCGATCAGTTCGCCGTTGCCTTGGCAGCTCATGCGAATTTGCCTGTGGTAAGGGGAAACGCCTTCTCAGAGTCTGTTGCCACTCTAGTGGAGCGCACAGCTTATGACTTTTTGTTTATGACCGCTTTGAAAATCTCCGTCGTGTGCTTTTGGACGTGGACGGGATTTCTCACGTGATAGTAGCTACTATGATGGAGCAGGAGTAGAGGAATGCCTGGGCCTATGAAGCGTTCAAGAACATGGTCCTCACCGACACGGATGTGTACCCTTGTTCCACAGGGAGGATGTTGCGTGAGTGCAGACAATATTTCAACATCGTCGAACCAATAGGCTAGCCCCGCAACAATGCCGACGAGTAGCTGTTTCCATTTTGTTTTTTTCTAAACCTTGCTGATATGTAATGTCGTTATTATGTTGTTTGGTTGATTATGTAGGAGTACGAACGATATTTTGTGCTATCATTTTCTGAATCAGGTGCTTATTGCCAGGAATCGTCTGTGTTATTATCTTTCTCTGACATTTTTAGTTTTTCCACACAATTTAGTTCATCCAATCGCACGATATGCCGTCTGTCACACACATCTTGATATGTGCAAACGTTTGTGTTATTTTGGCTCGTCGCGAATAGTTCACCCGAGTAACTTGTATGCAACATAGATATTGTGCAGACAGAGCAAATCACTATACACACGGTCTAAACTACGAAACCTGTTGGTGATAATTTCATCAATCGCTTACAATTGTATACCATCAAGCGTTTCCACACAGCATATATATGTCGTGCAAACAGAGCAAATCACGTCTCATACGATTGAATCAAGGAACACGTCGGCAATGATTTCAATAATCGCTGACAATTGTTTACCAGCACCATGTGCTCACAAAACGCAAAGTTTGTGAGGCTAACTCGTATGTGTTATTACCTGTCTTTCTACATGACTCTGATTGTTGACTTGTTTGCCGCATATCACACACACCTAGTTACGCTAAATCGCGTGTGCTCTGTTGTGTCACCACACACATTTTTTCGTAGTGAACTATGTGCCCTCTATCACACACATCTGGATCTTTATAACCGTTTGTATTATCTTGGCTAATCGCAAACAATTCATAAAAGCAAACTGTCTGCCGTAGATCGCACATGCAACGTTTTTCTGAATTGTATTTGATGGACCCGCCATCGCACACGGTTTGTCTCATTGGCGACGGAGCTTGGACTATACCATTTGCAATTCATCGATCACACATGGTTTTTTCGAAGGGTCTCTGATTGATGTGTCGTCTTTGGACCACCCTGCAGTAGTGATTCCAAAACTACCCTTAGTGGCCCTCCAATACTACATGCGGTGGCATGACTGCCGCGCCCGTCTATGGTAGCACCAGACACATCTTCCTCTGCGTTCTATGACAGTAGCGGCCCACCCCGCTTGCCCCCCGCAGATCATGGAGAGATAGGAAGGTAGCACACATGGATAACACCACACACTATTCATTCATTGTCACACCAACTGTGATCGAACAATCAAGATCGCTTCGTAAAAAATCGAGTGGACATGAATCTTTTAGAGACCTAATATGACGGCTGGAATCGAGACGCCCTAAGAAGGCTCCATTTCGTACAAGGTCATAACGATGGGATAACCATAGTGAAATCCAACATGTCTCTTGTCAATAGGTAATCAAAATTGTGATGAAACATATGGTTATTGGTCGGTATAAACTTCATTAAGTTTTATTTAGGTTAATAATCTCTAGTTCTCTGCTATATTCTGTACACCTACTACTTAAAATGCAAGTAAGGTTTATTTTCCTGTCATGTAGGACTCTTCATCGACCCTCCATGTTCCTCCATCATTTTTTTTCTTCTGTCCAACCCCATTTTGTCCAACCATGTCTTATTTGACAACATGTCTCCTTACGGACCCCACTCAAATAATTAACTTACCTTATGTACCACCACGTCAATTTCATCTTAATTAACTTACTTTTTCATCAATTTAAATATCATGTAATTTACCTAACTTATGCATCAATTTCATAATTTACGTACCATGCATAACATATTATACATTCTTTATTGTTTTGGTAAGTTTATATATTTTCTGTCCACATTCGATTGCGTATCGGCTCATGTGCGCGCTCGAATTAGAAGATATTATGCCTGAATCAGAATGCATGCTTTTTCTGAAGTTCGGATTATTTGAAAACACGTTTCACGTATCTATGTTTCTCTCTCCGACTTAGTCGAAGAAGACATGTTGCAGATGCCGACGATGCGACGACAACTCTCACCGGTGTATTTTTCATCTCGTATGTTGTGTTGAAAAGAGGAGGTAACTAGCAAGGCACACTCATTACACGACAAACCTTCTTCCCCAACCGCATGAGAAGGGCGAATAGGGAGGAGAAACCGCTGCCGCCTACCTGCGCCTGCTAAGCCGTTGGTCCTTGCCCCCGTTTTGCCGCTCCTCGACGGTTGGGGGTGGGGACCCCAACGCTTCGGTTCATGCCAATATATAGGTTTGGCTTCGTTGTCCCTGGGGCGCTCATTTAGTGGAGGGAATAGCGCTGCGTCGGAATAAACTGCCGCTGTCCTTCTTCCATCTCGTCAGCGCTTCAACTAGTGTCGAGGAGGGGCAAGTGTCTCAAGTGTGTAGGCGGTCTTCAGATCCGCCAAGCATAGGTGTCGGTGGTCTATGCCCTCGTCTCTCTTGATGGCGATGTGGTCAGGCTATGCGAAAAAATAAGTAGTGCATCGAAGCGGGGCTTGTGGATGGAGGCAATCGACGACGCCATTCTTCTTCAACCATGTCGAACGAAGACGACGTCGCCGAGATCAGTGGGCACGAGGACGATCTCCACCCGTCGTGCCACAATGCCTCGGCCGTGCCGCATGCGGGGGACAATGGCTTGTTAAGCAGCTTAGTCTACGAAGGTCTTTTTCTTTGATCTGGGCCTGATTGATGCTTCACTCTTGTTTTGGTGGAGCAACAACGACGACAACGACATGCAGTGAAAGACAGTTTGGCAAGACGTGAGTGATTCCATTGATGAATTTGTATCATCTTCAGTTTTGAGATCATTTTCGCAGTTGTTTAAGGTTTCCATGTGTGTAGATCTTGTATTACTCAGTTTTAATGATACGTGATTGCCTCTCTCTCTCAAAAAAGAGAGGAGGTAACAGAAGGAGGGTTTTAATTGCTCCGGATCTGGCAAAACGCAAGGGCGGGGGAAACGGGGAAAATTTCGGGTTTCGCCGCCCCTCCCTCCCGCCAAGCGGACCCGCCCAGTCCCGCGTGCGCCGCGCGGCCAAAACCTCAAAAAACCTTCCCACCCTTTGCCCCGCCTCACGCACACCGTCTCGCAATTCTCTCGCTCGCGCTCGTCACCCCTCCTCTATAAATCCCGCCACCCCGCGACCGAAACCCCCTCCCCCTCCCCCCCTCTTTCCGCCCGCCCGCGCCGCCGCTCGGATCCACTCCTTAGGTCTCGTCCCCCCGTCGCCCCCGCCGCCGCCGGCGAGGAGGCCGCATAGGTAACCCCGCTTCGTCTTCTTTTTCTTCATTCTCAGTCCTGTTTTTACAGTGCGTGCGGATTGCTTAGTTCGGGGTGTGGTTTAGGGGCGCGCGTGCTCCGATAGTCGCTGGGTGTGCTGTTTGACTGGCGATTCGTTTGCGCTGCTTCTCTGGCTCCGCATCCAGGTAGGGCTGATGGACTCCTTCGGTTCGCTGTGAGACATTTTAGCCCTGTCTGCTGTTATAGTTCTGTATTCCGGTGGGGACTTCTTTGATTTGTGTATGTACCATCTATTGGAGGTGATTCGGAAAGATTGTCGGTTTTCTAGTGGAACGGCGACCGTTCCCTCGGTAACCGTGCCTGCCCGTATTTGGGGGCATTTTCCGCCCTATTTGTTCCCGTGTATCACACTCAATCCCTGTTCGGAATCTCTCCATTCCGCGGAGCTGTGGAGCTTGGTGTGAGCCGCTCCGTCAAAATGAGCTATACCCTGCTCCGCTCCGGGAGCGGAGTCGACGGTGCGGAGAGGAACCGAACACTCTCTCATTCTCTTCGGATTTACGTCACGGGGGTTTGTCTTGCTGTGGTGCCGAAGTAGCTCATCTGTGATTGTTTGCTGTTCGTAGCTCCGGGGAGCCCCTGGGTGTCTGCCTATCCATATAGTTAGTTTGTTCAATCTGTTCTGTGTAGGTGTTAGGAGGCTATTTTCAGGAATCCGTTGGTCTGCTTGAGCAGCGGTGGTTTGTGACTTGATTATCGCGGTTCCTGCCAAAAAAATCCAGCGTTTCTTCAATAGCTATGCCCTTGCCCCAAATTGGTTAACTTCTGTTGAAGCAGACATTCCGTGTTTAAGTTTCTGAATTTTTATATTGATTTTGCTGCATTGCAGGAGTACCTTGCCTGGTGGCATTGACATTATCTCAAATCTTCTGTAGCCTTAATCTGCCTTGATTGCCTGTAGCTGGTGATTTTGTTCTTGAATATCCTAGGTATGTCTCACTAACTACATGCCTATTTCAATGAATGAATTAACTAGACGGCTTCAGCTGGGTTCATTTTGTTTCTGGCTCCACTCCTGTGACAAACCTGTTAGGGCTCCTACCAAAACCACTGTTAAGTAAGCTCTGATGTGTCATATGACTAGTCATGCAATTTTAGGAAAAGTTCATTACCTTATTGAATCAGTTAATTTGCTTACTTGTAGTTGCTAATAAGGTCCCGTAATGGGATATAGACTTGCTTTTAGCATGTCTTCTGAAGTTTCTTGCTGTCTTTGTGGAGAAGAGCTACATATCTTTATGGATTAGTGCACAATCTTCAAGGGGTACCTGGTGCTGCTAGCCTTGCTTTTTCTTTATTTGGTGGCTTGGTGCAACCACCTGTGCTGGTAGTTTTTGTGCACCTTCCTTTGTTTGCCTATTCTTAGCTTAGCACTCAACATGGGAGGAAGACACGTGTTTAATGATGGCTATGTTATTTCCTAGGTTAAGATCTACTCATAGATTATCTTTCCCAAAGGCAAATTTAAGTTTGTCTAAATCAGTTAAGGGAACTGAATACAGGTTCAGCAGATTGTTGATGTGTATGTTTTATTCATCATCTTTTGCTTTTGGTGCCAATTGGGAATTGAACTTTTAGATGTTGCGAGGTTGACTATAAGATACCCGTTTATGATCTGTTACAGCATGTCTTGTGATCTTGACAAAGTGTGTTGCCCTGTTTGTCTTTTCATGTAGTTAAGTTTGGATTGGAAGTAAGTTTACTGTATTTTCTTGTGAATTGTTCATGAGGCTGACAAATTCTGAATTTTACAGGGATATATCAAATATGGTGAAAAGTCCACGTTCTCCAGTTACCACAGGTATTGTTCTTAATTGCTTTGTGTTATGTGTTTTTTATGACTATCAGTAGTCACCTTCCCAAACTATAGCATGGTTATCTGTTTCCAGGGATGTGTAGTATGATATACTAACCGCTATCAGGGTATTTTCTATGTGCATCTGCTTTGAGAATGGTGAATTTCAGATGTTATCTGACTCTTGTTTTATGTTTAATGTGTTAGATGTTGCTATATTCTACTAGGCACTGCCAAGAAAGTTATAACGTTTCTTTAGAAACTAATGCTTTACCCTTTTAAAACAAGTGTTCTGCTTTGCCTTCCTATATAACAGTGCAAAGGAGCAAATTATATGCTGACATAGACATGATATACATGCTAATATTCCTGTGATGCTCACTAGCTAGAATATTTCCCTGCTTGCTGCTGTTGGTTATTGAATTCTATTAATACAAACATTATAGGTTTGCTTTGCATAAGCAAGGTTGGTTTCTTGTCATGAATTAATCAGTGTCAACTTTTGTATTAGATTTGTATTAAATATTATTCTGTATCCTAATTGAGTTTCTGGGTGGTCTTTTAGTTTGTCAAATGTGTCTTGTATGGAGCTTAAACTCAGACTGGAGGGACATCAAGAGGGAGATAGCAAACCACTTACCTGTTGCTATTGCTCTCCATTGCTGACCCCACTTACTATGTTGGCAAGGGGATCACTAAAATGAAGACAGACATCGTGGTACATGCACATGTCTGCCCTTCGTTGCTAAAGTTGAATGGCTGGGGAGGAAGATGAAGTAGATAGATTGTTTGGTTGTCATTCAGACGAGGGAAATTGTGGAGCTGTGGTGTTGAGAGGGTGAGGCACATTGTGCCAGGATTTGCATGTGAGGGTGAGGCACATTCTCTGCCCTCCCAGGTTTGGTTGATATGTTTGCATATTAGGTATCTAGTATGTGCTGCACACATGTGAAGATGAGTGTTTTAGTATCATAGAACGGAGGTGGAATATGCTCCTGTCCATGTTTAATATGCAAAATAGATGATGACCTTAATCTATGGGAATAAAAGTTGGTCTAACTTGGCATCCACATGTTGATCTTCCCATTGCTCACCTGTGTGTGCATGATACTGATCGTGGTCCTTAGGTTGTACTGACATTTACATGACATTAGTACTATTGATTATGAGATGCCATTTTTTGATGAATGTTTAGTTGTTGACAAATGCAGTTTCACACATTGCACATAAAACAAGTAGCCATTTTTTAAACATAATTTTTAATACCAACATCCAAGCAACATTTCGTATAAATCATCAATATTTTTATAATACATGCATACTGTTTACAGCATAAAATCCTTTATACCCATGATTTACTTGGAGAGTGGTATGGTCCTTGGAACATGGATTTGCTTGAATCATACTCCCTCTGTCCCAAAATAAGTGTCTTTGATTTAGTACAACTTTGTACTAAAGTTGTACTAAATCAAGGACACTTATTTTGGAAGGGAGGTAGTATATCATAGTACTACAAAAATATGATTGTGTTTGACTCGCATATCTAGTTGTAGTCCTTTCAATGTGTTGTTACTCCCTCTGATTCAAATTATTTGATGCAGCCTCTATACAACCTCTATACAATGTTGTATAGAGGCTGTGTCAATTGATTTGGATCGGAGGTAGTACTTCCTTTTATCAACCTAGTGCCTTGACTGTGAAACTAAACTCAAGATATAAATGGGGTACTTATCTTGTGTCCATGCTAGTGTTCCTTGGAAGAAAAAACGGCTGTGAAAGTAATGTCTGGTTCTGTGCAGTTGCCCTTCTAGCGAGAATTTATTTTTAGATGAACTTATTTTGAATGCTAAGTACATGAATAACAGGGACATGGGATCAATTCATGTATGTAGGTGCACACTTGTATCCTGTGTACAAAAATCCACTTAACCTCAACAAGCCATCATGCATGAAGATCCACTTCTGTGTACTTTTTATATATGTTACTGGATTCAGGACTGCTTTTAATGCTATAGATCATCAGCATATTTCTAATTCCCCTTTTTTGTTCATTGCCTATATGCATATGGCTTATGCTTCATGGTGTTTGATTGTTTTTTCTTTCATGGTTTTTGATTGTTTTTATTAATTAATTTTATGATCTAATTCTGAAAAAAGGGCAGCCCGGTGCATGTAGCTCATGCTTGCGCAGGGTCTGGGGAAGGGCCTGACCACTTTACCACTGTGCCAAGGCTCCCCTTCATATGATCTAATTCTGAAGTTTTGTAAAAAATAGGTCTTGTGGCTATTTAAGTTTCATGAAAAGGTTAAGTTTCATGGGTCTCTGTTTTGAAGACAAGCCTCTGATATCACCTAGTGACTCATACATTTCTATTGGGTGCAAGAGCTACAAGTTGCAACTGCAATTTTCACTTCAGAATTTACACCAGGAAAACACTATCCATATAATATAAATATAGATATAAATGAGGCTTTTCTTGTGCCATCTGATAGCAGTGTCTGGACACCACTGATATCTACAATTTTGCCTGTGTGTGTGTGTTTTGCCATGGATCTTGTTGGAGCTTTTTCCATGACTTAATGATAGCTTTACCACTGTCTTTAACTTATCATTTGGCAGTTAGCCCCCTAGCACTCTCCTTTTTGTTAGGAAGGATATCCATCTATATAATATATTTTCCAAGAAAAACACAAAAGGCTTGAATGCCATTTCATGAAAAAGAACATCAAAGAGGTTTCTACATGCCTCATTGGGGCTAAGCAATGTGTCTCTGCTGAGTGCTGGCATCGTTGCCAGTCAAGCTCATGGAAGGCAGCCAGCCAAGTCTAGGCTGGCCACCTCTCATGCTTACCAGTTATGAGCCGTCACTGTATATTATTAATACCTTTTCACTGCTCAGCATTTATTTTCTTTCTTTTTGTTCCTGATTTAGTTATTTTCCCTGAATGATGGCCTTTCAGGAACAAAAAGGTGCAGAGCAAAGCCACAAAAGAAGGGTGAAGAATCCACCACACAAGGAAAATTGCTGGATGGGCCTCAGGATGCAACAAATGGTGTTGAAAAGGGTGCTGGTTCTGCTACTCACAAGAGGCCAAGGAGGGCAGCAGCCTGTTCTGATTTTAAGGAGAAATCTGTACGTTTATCAGAAAAAACTTCTGTTGTCAAGATCAAGAAAAATCGGATGGAAGAGGAAGAAATAGATGCAATCAACCTGACAAAATTAGGTCCAGAGGATTCACCTCCTTGCCGGAAGTTGATTGATTTCATCTTGCATGATGCAGATGGGAATCTGCAGCCATTTGAAATGTCTGAAATAGATGATTTTTTCATAACAGCTCTTATCATGCCCATGGATGATGATCTAGAAAAAGAGCGGGAACGAGGTGTATGCTGTGAAGGATTTGGGCGTATTGAGGACTGGGCAATATCTGGTTATGATGAAGGTACTGCAGTGGTCTGGCTCTCAACAGAACTTGCTGATTATGAATGTGTGAAGCCAGCAAGCAACTACAAGTCTTACTACAACCACTTTTATGAGAAGGCACAGGTATGTGTTGAAGTCTACAGAAAGCTCATGAGATCAGTGGGTGGGAATCCTAACATGAGTCTGGAAGAATTGCTTGCTAGTGTTGTTCGCTCTGTTAATGCCATCCAAGGTTACACTGGAACAATGAGCAAAGAATTCATGATTGCAACTGGTGAGTTTGTATACAACCAGCTTATTGGTTTGGATCAGACAGCAGCCAATGATGATGAGAAGCTTGTTACATTGCCAGTTCTTCTTGCTCTAAGAGATGAGTGCAAATCTCGAGCAGAATTTACCAAGATGCCACTTAACATCTCAAATGGGAGCCTGAAGATCAAGGATGTTGAGTGTAAAGAGGTAGCTGAGGATGATGATGAGAAATTAGCAAGATTATTGCATGAAGAAGAAGAATGGAAGATGATGAAGAAACAGAGGGGTAACCGTGGAATGCCTTCCCAGAAAAATGTCTACATCAAAATTAGTGAAGCTGAGATTGCAAATGACTATCCTCTGCCTGCATACTATAAACCGTCTAGCCAGGAAATGGATGAATACATATTTGATAGCGAGGATGGCATGTTCTCTGGTGATGTACCAGTAAGAATCCTCAATAACTGGGCTCTATACAATGCAGATTCCAGGCTTATTTCTCTGGAATTAATTCCTATGAAGTCAGGTGCAGAAAATGATATAGTTGTCTTTGGATCTGGTTTTATGAGAGAGGATGATGGCAGTTGCTGCTCCACAGCTGAGTCTGCAAAGTTGTCTTCTTCATCAAGTAAAGCTGATAACCAGGATGTAGGAGTTCCAATATATTTGAGCCCAATCAAGGAATGGGTTATAGAATTTGGTGGCTCAATGGTTTGCATAACCATTCGAACTGATGTGGCCTGGTGAGTACCCCAGTCAGTTTTATTGCTATTTTATTATGTACTCTTCATGACACTGCCTGTTCAGTATTCTTTTCACTGAATCCTCTCATTCCTTTGGGCTAGTCTTTATTTGTTTCTGTCTGCAGTCCATTTGAACTTGCATTGCATGTATTTCAGGTACAAGCTACGTCAGCCAATAAAGCAATATGCTCCTTGGTGTGATCCTGTACTGAAAACAGCAAGGCTTGCTGTTAGCATCATCACCCTGCTAAAAGAGCAAAGCCGTGCTTCAAAGCTTTCTTTTGTTGATGTCATCAAGAAAGTGGCAGAGTTTGACAAAGAGACTCCTGCTTTTATATCGTCCAACATTGTACTGGTTGAGAGATACATTGTGGTACATGGACAGATCATACTTCAGCAGTTTACAGATTTCCCTGATGAGACAATTCGACGCAGTGCTTTTGCCACTGGCCTGTTGATGAAGATGGAGCAGAGAAGGCATACAAAGTTGTTCATGAAGAAAAAGGCTCAAGTGACAAGGGGTGAGAATCTGAACCCAATTGCAACAATGGGAACATCATCAAAAAGAAAAGCAATGCGTGCAACCACAACAAAATTGATTAACAGAATATGGAGTGATTACTATGCACACCATTTCCCTGAAGATTTGAAGGAGGGAGATGGAAATGAAGCAAAAGAAATTGATGATGAACAAGAAGAAAATGAAGATGAGGATGCTGAGGAAGAGGTGCAGATTGAAGAAGACAAGGTTGCAAAGACTCCACCATCAACACGGTCTCGAAAATTGGTATCACAAACTAGCAAAGAAATGAGATGGAAGGGTGAGCCAGCTGGGAAAACAACTGCTGGAGAAGCATTATACAAATGTGCGTATGCACGGGAACTCAGAATAGACGTGGGAGGTGCAGTCACACTAGAAGATGATTCAGGAGAAATAGTCATATGCTTTGTTGAGTACATGTTTCAGAAATCTGATGGTGCAAAAATGGTCCATGGAAGGATTCTGCAAAAAGGTTCTGAAACTGTTCTTGGCAATGCTGCAAATGAAAGGGACATTTTCTTAACTAATGACTGTTTGGAGTTTGAACTAAAGGACATCAAAGAATTGGTGTCTGTCAATCTCCAATCAATGCCTTGGGGTCATAAGTATAGAAAAGAGAATTCTGAAGCTGAGAAAATTCAGCGGGCCAAAGTGGAAGAGAGGAAAAAGAAGGGTCTGCCCATAGAATATTTATGTAGAAGCCTGTACTGGCCTGAGAAGGGTGCCTTCTTCTCTCTACCTTGTGATAAACTGGGTCTTGGTAATGGTGTCTGTGGCTCTTGTGAGCACAGAGAACCGGACTGTGATGAATTAAGAATACTTTCCAAGACCAGCTTCATTTACAGGAAGGTAACCTATAGTCTCCATGACTTCTTATACATTAGGCCTGAGTTTTTCTCCCAGGAGGAGGATCGTGGCACTTACAAGGCAGGAAGAAACATTGGCCTGAAGCCCTATGCAGTTTGCCATCTTCTGGATGTCTGTGGACCTGCTGGTTCTAAGAAAGTTGACCCTGCATCAACCAAAGTCAGTGTTCGAAGATTTTATAGACCAGATGACATTTCATCTGCTAAAGCTTATACATCTGATATCAGAGAGGTTATACTCTTCTTCCACTCTATATTTGTTTTATGTCTGATATCTGCAATACCATTAGTTCCATGCTTGATAACACGCCAAAGTTTTGTGATCATTTTCCTTCAATAGTATTCAATACATATTGTTAACCTTTTCTTTGCTGATTCAGGTATACTATAGTGAAGATATAATTAATGTGCCAGTGGATATGATAGAGGGAAAATGTGAGGTCAGAAAGAAGATAGATATCTCAAATTCAGACCTTCCAGTAATGGTTGAACATGTATTCTTCTGTGAGCATTTCTATGATCGTGCCACTGGAGCTCTCAAGCAGGTTAGTTGGCTAATATAACATTTTGATTTAGAACTACGAGTTTTGGTATTTAACTGCATGTATGTTCTGCATTGACAGTTGCCTTCAAATGTAAAGCTCATGTCTGTGGCTCGGAAGGCAACTGGTGCTTTGAAAAGGAACAAGGGAAAGCAGATATGTGAAAATAATGAAGTTGATTCAGGCAAATGGATAGAGGTGCCCAAAGAGAGCCGTATTGCAACTCTTGACATTTTTGCTGGATGTGGAGGTTTATCAGAAGGGTTGCAGCAAGCTGGTATGAACTTCCTTTAGTGGTATGGTTTAGCATGAACATGTTGGCCTTCTGACTGATTTTTTTAATTCTTATTGTTAAATTCTTCAGGCGTGTCATTTACAAAATGGGCAATTGAATATGAGGAACCAGCTGGTGAAGCATTTAGGCAAAATCATCCGGAAGCTGCTGTGTTTGTGGATAACTGCAATGTGATTTTAAAGTAGGTGAAATTGTTTAATTTATGTGCTGTGTTGCATTTATTTATTTATCTCTAGCTTAATCAGGATTGCTTCGTGACGATGCAGGGCAATCATGGACAAATGTGGGGATTCTGATGACTGTGTCTCAACTTCTGAAGCTGCTGAACAAGCAGCTAAACTTGCTGAAGAGAATATTAAGAACCTTCCTGTCCCTGGTGAAGTAGAATTCATAAATGGTGGTCCTCCCTGTCAGGTACATTGTATCCCTAAGCACTGGTAAGCAGATTGTTGTTCAAAATGTTAACACATCATTGACTTATGTATAACCTTTTTCTGTTACCAGGGCTTTTCTGGCATGAACAGATTCAACCAAAGCCCATGGAGTAAAGTTCAGTGTGAGATGATTTTAGCATTCCTCTCCTTTGCAGAGTATTTTCGCCCCAGATTCTTTCTTTTAGAAAATGTCAGGAATTTTGTTTCGTTCAACAAAGGGCAGACCTTCCGACTGGCAGTTGCATCTCTTCTGGAAATGGGATACCAGGTGCTAATTCCTGCCATTGTCTACTTAAATTGTCTAGTTAGCACTTCTTTGAATCTGTATACTGATAAGTTGTTTACCTGTTGTTTAGGTTCGTTTTGGAATCTTAGAAGCAGGGACTTTTGGTGTTGCTCAGTCCAGGAAAAGGGCATTCATTTGGGCTGCTGCTCCTGGAGAGATTCTTCCTGATTGGCCAGAACCGATGCACGTGTTTGCTAGCCCTGAACTGAAAATAACACTGCCTGATGGAAAATACTATGCAGCTGCCAAAAGCACTGCTGGTGGGGCGCCTTTCCGTGCAATAACTGTTAGAGATACAATTGGGGATTTGCCAAAAGTGGAAAATGGTGCAAATAAACTCATACTTGAGGTACTATTCCAAGGCCATTCAGTTTTTCTTTTGTTCCTGCTCTGGATCCTCATATTTAGTGAATTCCTCTCTTAATGCAGTATGGAGGTGAGCCTACCTCTTGGTTTCAGAAGAAGATAAGAGGTAGCACTATTGCGTTGAATGATCACATATCTAAGGAGATGAATGAACTAAATCTCATAAGATGCAAACACATTCCCAAACGACCTGGTTGTGACTGGCATGACCTGCCAGATGAGAAGGTAAATGAGACTGTCCTTTTCTGTAGCTGCATTCACTGTTTCTGTTGATCTACAGTTTATGCTTTTTGGTGTTTGTGAGACGTTAATTCCCAGAACATACATGTGCAGGTGAAGCTATCTTCTGGACAAATGGTGGACCTGATACCTTGGTGCTTGCCTAACACCGCTAAAAGGCACAACCAGTGGAAGGGGCTGTATGGGAGGTTAGATTGGGAGGGCAATTTCCCCACATCTGTGACTGATCCTCAGCCGATGGGCAAGGTCGGCATGTGCTTCCACCCTGACCAGGACAGGATTATCACGGTCCGTGAATGTGCGCGATCTCAGGTAAGCTTAAGCTGCTGTACCTGTACATCCATCCCCATCTGATAACAGATAGCCTCAAATGTGTTAAAGATTGTTGCAAGGGCTGGTAGATAATTTGATTTGAACCTATCAATGTCTGCAGGGCTTTCCTGACAGCTACCAGTTTGTGGGCACCATTCAGAGCAAGCACAGGCAGATTGGCAACGCTGTGCCACCCCCTCTTGCCTTTGCGCTTGGGAGGAAGCTGAAGGAAGCTGTTGATGCGAAGCGCCAGCAGGCCTGACTGCGTCCATAGAACTCTGAAGGGACAGAAGCACCAGCATTCAAGTTTCTCTTCTGTTGTGTGTGTGGCTGGCATGAACTGTTCCGAACCATCATTCAAGCCACATACTGATGTGACGATGTGAACTATCATGCATGAACTTTCTTAGTCGATCGTGATTTTATTGGTCTCCTTGTATATTCTTAGATTAGTGTCAATGGTCGCCCAAATTCAGAGTTGTTATTGTGTCCAAACATTGCACGAGCACACATCTACCAGTGTCTGCTGCATGTGCTGCAACATGTTCTGGAGCTAAGATATCCCAACGTTTCCTCGTACTGGATGTTTGGGGATTGAAGTCTTTCGTGTGTATGATCAATCCCACCTAGTACTTCGAGTGAAGACTTTGAAATCTCCCCCCAAGGAGTTATTTAGCTTCGCTTTCAAAGCCACCTCCCATGTTCAAATTCGTAAACAAATCTTCCCACAAGGAGTCTAAAATGGTGCCCCAGAATGGTGCAGCTATTGGAGATGCTCTTAACCATGTGTCAACTGGATGTTGGTTGACTGCTGGTATTGTTTGAGCTCTCATAGCCCCCAAAATTCCTAGAGCCTAAAAATTGCTAAGTGATTAAACATCATTGAAGAATTTGATAGGAGCTGACATAATACTTTTTACTCTAAGAATTGTGCATCCTCTAGATGACTAGAAGTCTGTTCCAGAGATCACTTCAAAATCCACCACGAGTAATTGTAGGAGTTACGTGGAATTTAGTTCAAGGATAACAAAAGTACAAAATGAATACTTTTATGTCTTCAGATCTATGAGATAGCCTCACCAACGAGACATAGAGTTGTGTGAACGAATTTGAACCGAGCCAACACACCACATTGTCTTCTACGAGCAAACAAGTTTCATTTCTTTGCACTGTATTACTTTTGTAATCCCTTTCTAGTTTTCCCCTTGTCTATCCTTTGTGATATTGTTGTGAAAACTTTGCTGGCATCTACCTTATATCGCCACATATCTAAACATTTAGCTTTGTACTTTGTTGAATTTTTCTCAGGTGTATCAGATTGTTTGTTAGACTCGGGTACTTGTAGTGGTAATGTCTCGGGAGTTCTGTTTTGCATCCTAAGTCATATGTCTAGTCATTCATCTGTTTTGTCTCCTGTTGTCCAGTCATTCTTCTATTTCGTGAAGTATTTCAAATTTTAGAAGAAATTGTTAAAAATCTCTCATTCAACCTCCTTCGGTCGATTACTTTGATCCAACACATACATACAACATGGCATCGACAAATTATTTTCCTGAATTTGATTACTAAATATCTTTTCTCTCAAACCATTAACCTAATATTCTCTCTCAAAAAAACATTAACCTAATATTAACTGGCAATGTTTCATTATTTCTTTGTTGTGAGATCATTGAAACTAGATCTCATTTTGGCATATTTTCACATTTTTATCCATATTTATCATACTGTTGTATTTACTTGTGTTAGAGTATTATCTACATAACCATATAGTCTTTTGTTTTATCCCATTATATAAGTTTTTTTTGTATATTTCCTACATCTGCACATGTGCCCCATGTATGTTCCTAACATTAGGTTTTTTTCTTCGTACGCCGCAACTCCCGCTGGATCCATTGTGTGCCGCCGTTTCTTCTCTTTGGACGACTGCCACTGCTTCCTCTCCTCCCAATCCATTGCTCCCGATTCGCGACAACCCGTTTGACGAATCCAGTCCCGCAGCTAACCACGTCCCTACCGCACGCAAAATTTGTTCCAGCCGCCGCCCGCGATGCTCGTGTGCCGCTGCCCCGGGCGCTCGTAAGATCTAGTTAAGTTGCCCGCACGTGCCATGTGTATGTACGTGTTATCCACTTGCTGCTACTTCCACATCGTGAAGAATTTGACTTGTGTCTGCGCAGCCCCTGACCCTGTGTGCTTGACCAGCCACTCCCAGCCGCTAAAGCCTCCCGTGGTGCTGGTCTGTGCCCACCTTTGTGTAACAGCCCGGGACCAACGCTTCAAAAGATTCCAGAAGATTTCCCTTTTATTTTCGTTCCGTCTGTGTCTCGTTTGGTTGTTGCATTCATCATTGCATCATTCGCATCATCTGCATGGCATCGTCTGATGAGGACATCCCTACTAATGTTACACCCACCCCGACTGCTATACATACAGGACCAATTACTAGAGCTCGCGCACGTCAATTGAATTACCAGGTACTTTCGTTTCTTGGAAATCCTTCTAATATTCATGAACATATGATGCTGCCTAAATTAGATACTTTTGTTTTACTTATGAATGAAGGACCTATCATGGATAAGAAGGATGACCATTGGAGCGGGATCAAGCATGGAGGAGAAGGTGCGCGCGCGGGGAAGAACATTGGAGCTTCCAGTGATGATTTTCGCACATTGAAGCCACCATAATGGGAGTGGGAAGCTTTGGACGAAATATGCATGATGCCACTTTATAAAATTCGTCCATAGGCTAATATAGGTGCTGCGCCACCTTAATTTTGGGCCAGGCCCATGTAATTTCGAAATACCATATTATAGGCTGTTTTTAGAGTCCGTATGTATGGGGAAACTGACTTAGGGTCGGTTTCGGACCCCTCCTCCAAGGGGCCACGAAATTCCCTTCTATTCCCCCATATATACAGCCCTTAGGGCTTCGTTTTAGGTTTGGGTTTTGTTTAGATTACAAGTTCGCCATAGCAGCAACTTCGCGTTCTTCGTTTGTGTTCCACGACCAGACAAAGGCGTCACAGAACCCCACTTCATCAATAAAGCTTTCCTCTTATATTCGCAATATCCAGATTGCAATCTTAGTTTCTTGCTTGTTCTTCGTTTGCGTGCAGGAAATAGACCCTCGTGGTCAGGTTGATCATGCTCCGGCGTGGTCAATAACCTCTCAGAGTTGGTTTAGCGATTGCTAAGGCGCGACGTCTCACACGTTCGTAGTCGGATCGTCAAAGTCTACTCCACCAAAAACGATAGCCACCATCTCATCGAAAGACAGGGACAACTTCGCCTATATCATCGTCACCCGTTTTCGAAACTTGCATCCGTTCGTAGTTGCCGGTTCTTTCCGTTCTTGCCGTTGCCCGTCTCGAGACCAACCACACACGCACGCGCCCGCGACATCTTTTAAATAAAATCATTTTTTAAGTGAGCGCAAAATATTCTCGGTTGAGTTGAAACCTGACGTGCGGTCTTGTTATGTTGTAGGTAGACCGCCCGTTGAATTTCGTCGCGATCCGAGTTCGTTAGATACCCCGTCGGTCGTCCGTAGCAGTGCGGTCATCGATTTTTCGTCGGACGTTGTCGGTGTTTTTAAACCTCTGTGCCACGGGTCACCATTCTCTCTCTCTTCCCCACCTAGACCATCTGCACAGCCACCGTAGCCCCTCTCCGCTTCCGGTCCATCGAGTCGACACCCGACGGTCTGAAAACGGACAGCGACCGTACACCTAGCCTGAAACCTATATATAGCCCCTAATCCCCCTCGTTCCCCGTGCCAAACCCTAGCTTCTCCCTCCTCCAGCCGTCAGGCCCGCCCGAGCCCATCTGAGCCCAAGGAAGCCCATCTGGGCCCGTCCTCGAGCTCCTCCCGTGCCTCCCATGGCAGCTTGCCCCGAGCTCATCCATGGAGGACCCGAGCCGCAGCTCCTCCCGCAGCTTCCGTGGCCGTCGTCGCACCAGCTCGCCGGAGCCGCCGCCGCCGGAGAGCCCTGCCGCCGCTCCTCCCTTCCTTCTTCTCCTTCCCTACCTCTCTCTCACCCCGCGGCGCTCTCCTCTGTGCAGCATGCCGCCGCCGCCGAAGCTCCCAGCCGCCGACCGCCCCAGGCCACCTCGCCGCCGGGAATCGGCTCATCGTCGCCGGATCCGGCCTTCCCCGACCTCCTCTTGCCGGATCCCGGCCTCCCCCGTCGCCGGTTGCCAGCCGCCGCCGCCATGTTCCCCTCCCGCTCGGGAGAGAGCGAGCGGGACGAGCCCTAGTCGCGCCGTTGACCCCGCGCCCGCCTCGCGTGGGCCGGTGCAGTGCCAGCCGGCCCGCTTCTACACCGAGCCGACCCAAGTGGTCAGGGTGAGCCCAGCTCCCCCTCTGCGAGTTTTTTTTCGGTAGGCCCAATTGCATGTTTTTCTTTAAACATTAATATATAAATATCCGTAAGTCATATAAAAATATTTTAAATATGAAAAATGTGTAGAAAAACATGTAGATTATTTATATGTCAATATCATCCATGTTTAAATTATTTAACATGCCATTTTCTGTGATTTCGCAAATTGCCATTAATTGCATCCTCATAATTATTTGACCGTGCATCGGAATTAATAAAACCATATTTTAAAAATGTTCATATCATCGTCATCGCATTTTCATGCATGAGAAAAATATTGACTTGAGGTTTGCATTTCATTTGCATTAATGATTTGCTTTAAGTTGATTAGGCCATAACTCGCATATTTAATTGTGATTAATTTACCACATGAACCTATTCATGTTATATATGTTTTCGGGGTAGGAAAATCCATAGAAATTAGCTGTGCATTTTGTTTTGCCATTTGAGCATTTTGTGTGCACGTCATTTATGCCGTGATGCCCTTTTGTCATTTTCGTGGGATTTAATCCGTGCATGATATGAAATTATTTTCAACATGAGAAATGCTCTTTGATATGTGTCCTAGCCCTGGACATTTTGCTTTTCATAGAAATGTATGTGTAGGTGTTGTTTCGTTGTTGTCAACTTGCTATAAAATTCTACTGTTTTGAGATGCTAAAATATTTCTAAGTCTGAGATCTATAATATTTTGTTGCTGTCTTGCCATGTGATTTGCTAGTGATCTAGAACCCTTTTGTGGTAGGTGTAATGAAGTTATTTGTAGTTGATATTGTCCTTTAGTATGCTATTAAGTTTCATGCCATAATATGATCTGTAGCATATAGTTTTGCTGCTGTCAATATGCCTTCGTGACTAAAACTGTACTCTCTAAAACTGCTATTTTCACTAAGTCTGAAACTGTTTTCAAGTAGCCTTCTTGTGAGCTTCCTACCTTGTGATCCATGCATGTTTTGAATATGATTTGCGAAGATGAAATGAAGTATGTGTTATATACTATTGCCCCATACTTAGTTTATGCATTTTAGATTATTGTAACTTGTTGTTTTCATGAGTGAAAAATGCTATGTTGCTGTTTTGGCAGATTTCAACTAAAACTTGTTTTGTTGATTGTGGTTGAACCGTGGCTCCGTTTTGGACATTCCATACATGAAACTTGCTTAGAATCTCATGTAGTTTCATAATAACTTGCTGCATTCATGATTTAAAATGTTTGTGATTGTATTTCCCATGCATTTGCATTCATGACATGTGCATCTTGTGTTGCTCATATCTTTTAGACCGTAGCTCCGTTTGGAATGTTCTATATATGTAAATCGACTAGAACGATGTGTAGAATAACATGGTATGCTTTATTCTGCTGTTTAACAAATATAAAATATGATTAGTTCAGATCTGGACCAATTTCGAAATTAACATATGAGGTCATTTCGGAAATACTATAAGTTGTTTCCGACCTCATTTAAGATGCCTAGATAGTTAGTTTACTTATGCTTCACCTCTTGCCATGTTTAAAAACATTAAATATTATCGTGTACCTAACGGGAGTGAACTAAATAATTTGAACGTTGCATATTGAGCTTCACTTTAATGTGTAGAAGTTGTTTGTTGTGAATTGTCATGCATTGCATATATAACCGGACATGCATCATATTTGTTGTGCATCGTGTCATGCATATGTTGTGGTGTATCTTGTGTTGATTGTTTGTTTCAGATTGCTTCTTCTCGATAGAGTTCCGAAAGCGTTCGGAGTGTGAGGATTCGTTCGACTACGTTGGCTCGTCTTCTTCATGGACTCGTTCTTCTTCCGAGCGGGATCTCAGGCAAGATGACTCATTTCCTTGGATACCATTTCTATCATTGAAATGCTAGTTGTCTCGTCTTTTATCGTTATGTCATGCTACCTACCACTTGTTTGATAAGCCTCCCAACATTGCCATGAAAAGCCTCTAACCCCTCCACATCCCAGCAAACCTTTGTTTGGCTATGTTACCATTTGCTCAGCCCTTCTTCTAGCGTTACTAGTTGCAGGTGCAATTGCTTCCATGTGTCAACATGGACATTCTTTTGTTATATCACAATATTGCTGCTATTTAATTTAATGCACATATATACTTGGTAAAGGTGGAAGGCTTGGCCTTTTGCTCGGTGTTTTGTTCCACTCTTGCCGCTCCTAGTTACTTGTGAACCGGTGTTATGTTCCATAAACGAGCGCTCCTAACATGCTCGGGGTTGTTATGGGGACCCCCTTGATTTTCAGGTGAGAATAAAACTTGCCTGGTAAGGCCCAACATTGGTACTACATTTGCCTAATAACTAATGAACTTGCATAGGGGCTTTCCGGACCCCGTGGATAATTTAATCAACCCCCGGGCCAGTGCTCCTCATGAGTGTTGGTACAAACTAGAGCACCGTGCGGGCTACCTGGGGCAACTCGGGACGTCAGTTACCGTACGCTTCGCTTATCTGGTCGTGTCCTGAGAACGAGATATGCGGCTCCTATCGGGTTCGTCGACACACCGGGCGGCCTTGCTGGATTTGTTTTACCTTTCTCGAACGTCTTGAGTGAGGAATTCCGATTATTCTTCGGGCTATCTCGAGGTGTTGGATTCTCTTTGGAATTGCCTAGGATGACCACGAGATCCGTGGTTGAGGTTATTCCCACTGCGTGTGGTTAATTTATGATGGATGAGTTGGAGCACCCCTGCAGGGTTAAATCTTTTCGAGAAGCCGTGCCCGCGGTTATGTGGCAAACTTGGATACTTTGTTTAACACCCGGTCATAGCAAACTTGAAGTAAACTCTAATAAAATACACCGACTGTGTGCGTAACCGTGACTGTCTCTTTTCGTGAGTTCTTATCTGAAAGAGAACACGGTGGGGTTATGTTTGACGTAAGTAGGTGTTCAGGATCAGTTAGTGATCATTACTAGTTCACGTCCGTTGTGCGTAGACCATCATACTTTAATTTCTCTACTCGTAAGTTAGCCACTCAAATAAATGCTTAGTCGCTTGCTGTAGCCCCACCACTTGCTATACCTTACCTATTAAGCTTTAATAGTCTTGATACCCTTGGAAATGAGATTGCTGAGTCCCTGTGGCTCACAGATTACTACAACAATAGTTGCAGGTTCAGGTAATGCGGTGAATTGACGTGAGCGCGTTGCTTGATTTGATTTGGAGTTCTTCTTCTTCTTCTTCAATCTTGGATGGGTTCCAGGCGGCAGCCTGAGATAGCAAGGGTGGATGTCATTTATCGTTTGATTTCGTCCGTAGTCGGACCCTGCTCTTCTATATGATGTTTGAGTATGTTGTTGTATTGATGTGACTCTGATGTAGCTTGTGGCGAGTGTAAGCCAATTCCATATGCTCATCTCTTCTGTACATGTACTTGTAATGATATCCATTCTTGCAAACGCATCGAGATGCGCTTCTATCCCCGTCAAGGCCCTCGTGCCGAAATAAGGATAGGACCGCATCTTGGGCGTGACACTTTGCTAGCCGCGCATGAGCGCTAGCTAGTCTGTCTGTTCGTCTGAGTTCAGCTGATCGGTAAAAAAGAAGAAGAAATGATAGCGTCGGGTGCGCATCCGCTTCGCTGCCCGCTCACTCTTGACCATGTTTCATACATTGATCCCATCTTACACATGCATTATTTCTCGGTGCTTGGTGTTCCTCCGCTTGTGACGTCATCTTCTGCGGCGTCTTTCACATGCTGTGTTGGCCGCTCTACCTCGACTCTCCTTTCGACCTACATACATGGTGATTGTCACTCTACATCGATTCCTCTCACAACTTTCACCGGTGGTTGTCGCTCTACAATGAATCCTGTCGCGACTTTCACTGACCTAGTACATATGGCTCCATAGACTTGTTGGGGAACGTTGCATGGGAAACAAAAAATTTCCTACGCACACGCAAGATCTATCCATGGTGATGAGCATCTACGAGAGGGAGAGTGGATCTACGTACCCTTGTAGATCGCTAAGTGGGAAGCATTAAGAAACATGGTTGGTGTAGTCGAACGTCTTCACGATCCAAATCGCCGAGCGTCCCACGATCTCATCACGATCCGTCCCGCGACCCGATCACGATCCGTCCTGTGAACTCATCACGATCCGTCCCGCGAACTCATCACGATCCGGCATGCGATCTCATCACGATCCGTCCCGCGAACTCATCACAATCCATCCCGCGAACTCGATCACGGTCCTTCCGATCTAGCGCCGAACGAACGGCACCTCCGCGTTCAGCACACGTACAGCTTGATGACGATCTCCGCCTTCTTGAACCAGCAAGAGGGAGCGGAGAGGTAGAAGAGTTCTCCGGCAGCATGACGGCGCTCCGGAGATGGTGGTGGAGCTATTTCGGCAGGGCTTCGCCTAAGCACTGCAGAAATCAGATCTAGAGGAGAAACTATGCACTGGAGGAACGGGCAGCACGTGGCTGAAAATTCTGTGCCAAAACCCTAAAATCCTCTAGTATATATAGGAGGAGAGGAGGAGGAGGCTTGGCTGCCAAAAAGCCAGCCCTTGGGTCCGCCAAAGTGGGGAGGAGAGGAGGACTCCTCCTCCAATCCTAGTAGGACTAGGATTCCTCCTTTTTTGGCCTTTTTCCACCTTTTTTCCTTTGGGCCTTTTCTCCCAGCCGCATGGGCCTTGTGTGGGACTTCCACCAGACCACAAAAGGCTTGTATTTACTCTCCCACAGCCCATGAAGCCTCTTGGGTCGAAATACCCCTCCCGGTGGTCTCCCGGTACACTACCGGCACTCCCGGTACATTACCGATTAGCCCAAAACTTTTCCGGCGACCAAAATGGGACTTCCTATATATAAATCTTTACCTCCAGACCATTACGGAGCTCCTCGTGACGTCTGGGATCTCATCCGGGACTCCGAACAACCTTCGATCACCACCATGCATAACTCTATACTACCGAAACGTCACCGAACCTTAAGTGTGCAGACCCTATGGGTTCGAGAACTATGTAGACATGACCGAGACACCTCTACGGTCAATAACCAATAGCGGGACCTGGATGCCCATATTGGTTCCTACATATTCTACGAAGATCTTCATCGGTCGAACCTCTATGTCAAGGATTCAGTTAATCCCGTAAGATGTTCCCTTTGTTCTTCGGTATGTTACTTGCCCGAGATTCGATCGTCGGTATCTCCATACCTAGTTCAACCTCGTTACTGGCAAGTCTCTTTACTCGTTCCATAATACAAGATCCCGTGACTAACACTTAGTCACATTGCTTGCAAGGCTTGTTGTGATGTTGTATTACCGAGTGGGCCCTGAGATACCTCTCCGTCACACGGAGTAACAAATCCCAGTCTTGATCCATGCCAACCCAACAGACACCCTCGGAGATACCTGTAGAGTACCTTTATAGTCACCCAGTTACGTTGCGACGTTTGATACACACAAGGCACTCCTCCGGTGTCAGTGAGTTGCATGATCTCATGGTCAGAGGAACAGATACTTGACATGCAGAAAACAGTAGCATTAAACTGACACGATCATATGCTACGTTTGTAGTTTGGGTCTTGTCCATCCCATCATTCTCCTAATGATGTGATCCCGTTATCAAATGACATCTCATGTCAATGTCTAGGAAACCTTAACCATCTTTGATCAACGAGCTAGTCTATTAGAGGCATACTGGGGACATGGTTTTGTCTATGTATCCACACATGCATCTAAGTCTCCGATCAATACAATTATAGCATGGATAATAAACGATTATCATGAACAAGGAAATATGATAATAACTAATTTATTATTGCCTCTAGGGCATATTTCCAACAGTCTCCCACTTGCACTAGAGTCAATAATCTAGTTCACATCATGTGATTTGCATTGTTATGAATCTAACACCCAATGAGTTCTGGGGCTCGATCATGCTTTGCATGTGAGAGAGGACTTATAGTCAACGGGTCTGCGACATTCAGATCCATGTGTACTTTGCAAATTTCTATGTCAAACCGTGAACACTGCTACCACACTCCACTTGGTACTATTCCAAATGGCTGCTCCACTATACGTATCCAGATTGCTACTACGAGTCATCCGGATTGGTGTTAAAGCTTGCATCGACGTGACTCTTTACGACGAACTCTTTATCACCTCCATAATCGAGAAACATCTCCTTAGTCTTTTAGTTACTAAGGATAATCTTGACCGCTGTCTAGTGCTCCATTCCAGGATCACTTTGAAACCTTCCGGCCATACTTATGGCAAGGCTGACATCAGGTCTTGTGCACAACATTGCATACATGATAGAGCCTATGGCTGAAGCATAGGGGATGACACTCATCTTTTCTCTATCTTCTGCAGTCACTGGGCATTGAGTCTTACTCAACTTTATACCTTACAAATCAGGCGAGAACTCTTTCTCTGACCGATCCATTTTGAAATCTTTCAAAATCTTGTCAAGGTATGTACTCATTGGAAGTCTCATCAAGTATCTTGATCTATCTCTATAGATCTTGATGCTCAACAATTAGGTAGCTTTATCCAGGTCTTCCTTTGAAAAACTGTTTTCAAACAACCCTTTATGCTTTCCAGAAATTCTATATCATTTCCGATCAACAATATGTCAACCACATATGCTTATCAGAAACTCTACAGTGCTCCCACTCACTTTATTGTAAATACAAGTTTCTCGTAAACTTTGTATAGACTCAAAAACTTTAATCACCTCATCAAAGTGTATATTCCAACTCCGAGATGCTTGCTTCAGTTCATAGAAGGATCACTGAAGCTTGCACACCTTTTAGCATCCTTAGGACTGACAAAACCTTCTGGTTGTATAACATACAACCTTTCCTCAAGAAAGGAAACGATGTTTTGGCATCCATCTGCCAGATTTCACAATTGAAAAATGCAGCAACTGCTAACATAATTGTAACAGACTTTAGCATCGCTACGAGATAAAGTCTCATCACAGTCAACTCCTTGAACTTGCCGAAAACTTCTTTGCGACAATTCGAGCTTTATAAATGGTGTCATTCACCATCAGCGTCTATCTTCATTTTAAAGATCCATTTGTACTCAACGACCTGCCGTCCAATGAGCAAGTCTACCAAAGTCTATACTTGGTTTTCATATATGGATCCTTTCTCGGATTTCATGGCCTCTAACCATTTGTCAGAATCTGGGCCCATCATCGCTTCTCCACAACTCATAGGTTCATTGTTGTCCAACAACATGACCTCCAAGACAGGGTTGTCGTACCGCTCAGGAGCAGTACACATCCTTGTCGACCTACGAGGTTCGATAGTAACTTGATCTGAAGCTTCATGATCATCATCATTTACTTCCTCTTCAACTGACGTAGGTTCCACAGAAACATCTTTCTGCGCTGCGCTACTCTCTGGTTGAAACAAAGGTTCAACAACCTCATCAAGTTCTATCTTCCTCCCACTCAATTCTTTTGAGAGAAACTTTTTCTCGTGAAAGGACCCGTTTTAGCAACAAACACTTTATGCTTGGATCTGAGATAGAAGGTTCACCCAACTGTTCTTAGGGTATTCTACGAAGATGCATTTGTCCGCTTTGGGTTCGAGCTCATTAGGTGAAAACATTTTCCACACAAGTGTCGCAGCCCCAAACATCAAGAAATGACAGCTTAGGTTTATATCAAACCATAATTCACACGGTGTCATCTCAACGGATTTAGATGGTGCCCTATTTAAAGTGAATGTAGTTGTCTCTAATGCACAACCCCAAAATTATAGTAGCAAAATTATAAGAGACATCATAACATGCACCATATCCAATAGAGCACGACTATGACATTCGGACATACCATTACACTATGGTGTTCCAGGTGGCATGTGTTGTGAAACAACTTTCACATTGTCTAAAGTTGTATGCCAAACTCGTAACTCAGATATTCACCTCCATAATCATATCGCAGATATTTTTATCTTCTTGTCACGATGATCTTAAACTTCACTCTGAATTTGCTTGAACTTTTCAAACGATTCAGACTTGTGTTTCATTAAGTAAACATACACTATATCTACCCAAATCATCAGTGAAGGTAAGAAAATAACGATATCCACCGCACGCTACAAGACTCATTGGATTGCATACATCAACATGTATCATTTCCAATAAATCACTTGCCCGCTCCGTCAAACCAGAAAACGGGGTCCTTAGTCATCTTTGACTAAGAGGCATGGTTCGCATGTCTCAACCGATTCGAAATCGAAAGAGTCCAAAGATCCATTAGCATGGAGTTTCTTCATGCATTTTATACCAATATGACATTTAGTGGCAGTGCCACAAGTATGTGGTACTATCATTATTAACTTTGCATCTTTTGGCATCAATGTTATGAACATGTGTATTACTACGATCAAGATTCAACAAACCATTCTCACTGGGTGCATGACCATTGAAGGTATTATTCATATAAACAGAATAACCATTATTCTCTAACTTAAATGAATAACCGTGTTGCAATAAACACGATCTCATCACGTTCATGCTCAATGCAAAACACCAAATAACACTTATTTAGGTTTGTTACTAATCTCGAAGGTAGAGAGAGCATGCGATGTCGATCACATCAACCTTGGAAATACTTCCAACACACATCGTCACCTCACCCTTAGCTAGTTCTCCGTTTATTCGGTAGCTTTTATTTCGAGTTACTAACATTTAGCAACCGAACCGGTATCCAATACCCAGGTGCTACTAGGAGTACTAGCAAGGTACACATCAATAACACGTATATCAAATATATACTTCTGTTGACGTTGCCAGCCTTCTTATCTACCAAGTATCTAGGGTTGTTCCGCTTCAGCGACCGCTCTCCTCATAATCGAAGCACTTAGTCTCGGGTTTGAGTTCAACTTTGGGTTGCTTCACTGGAGTAGCAACTGACTTGCTATCCATGAAGTTTCCCTCCTTGCTCTTTCCCTTCTCGACACTAGTGGTTTGACTGACCATCAACACTTGACGCTCCTTCTTGATTTCTACCTTCGCGGTGTCAAACATCGCGAACAGCTCAGGGATCATTATTTCTATCCCTGGCATTTTATAGTTCATCACCAAGTTCTAGTAGCTTAGCGGCAGTGACTTGGAGAACTATATCAATCACTATCTTATCTGGAAGATCAACTCCAACTCGATTCAAGCGATTATAGCACCCAGACAATCTGAGCACATGCTCAACGATTGAGCTATTCTCCTTCATCTTGCAGGCAAAGAATCTTGTTGGAGATCTCATATCTCGCAACATGGGCACGAGCCCGAGATCCTAATTTTAGCTCTTAGAACATCTCATATGTTCTGTGACGTTCAAAATGTTTCGGAGCCTCAATTCTAAGCCGTAATGCATGACACACTAATCTATCAAGTAGTTATCAGAATGTGCCTGTCAGATGTTCACAACATCTACAAACGACGTTAGAGGGGTTGGCGCACCGAGCGGTGCATTAAGGACATAAGCCTTCTGTGCATCAATGAGGACAATCCTCAGATCACGGAGCCAGTCCACAATATTTCTACCATCATCTTTCAACTCTATTTCTCTAGGAACACATAAAAATTCAAGGGAGGTACAGCGTGAGCAAGTACTCCCTCCGATTCTTTTTAGTTTGCGTCTAAGACCAAACTCGGATACCAAGGCATGGATAGCGGCATATTTTTTGGACAAAATTGCCCTTGCATGCATGGACGGAACGAACTGCTGCAATAAATACCCCCATGCAGCCATTGGCTCTCCACCCACGTTCTCCTCGTCTCCCCCACCAACTCCTACGCATGCGCGGATGGTTTCACTGCGAGCTGCATGCCTGCATGGCTAGCCTATGAAAAGATAGCAATCATTTCTCTAAACAATTTGTTTTCCCTCCAAACAAGCAGAGCGCCATGGAGTAGCCTCAAAATTTTGCTCTAATTGCTTTCGCCCGCCATGGATTTGTAGTTCCCTCCAAAACCAAAATGCATGTTTATAAATCAAGCTTTAAGTGGAGACGAACCTGTACACCATTCCTTCATCCATATGCTCCTCTCTACCTAGCCACTAGCATGCAATGGATCATCTCGACCTCAATACTGCCATTAACTGGGACGATGTTGAAGAACACTATGATGGCAATGCTGAAGACATGCAGTACGTGTACGTGTTCGAAGAGAGTGACGATGGTATGAGTTGATTTTTTCCTTTGATCTTACACCACTTTTATCATCTCTTGTTGATGTTTTGTGCATTTTTAAATCCCAAGATGACGACGCTGCGGAGCATGTCCATGGCGACGAACACGGTGCGCGCGGCGCGGATGTCCCAGACGGAAGCCGGAGCAGCGTTCCGAGCAATGGTGACCGCGTGGACGACGCAGACGTACGAGTTGGCGGCGGCCGCGACAACAGCGCACACGGCCGTGGAAGGGCTGTACACGACGGCGGCTCTGGACGCGAGCTCGTCGTAGGAGGCCGCATGCATGTCGCTATCGCTGCCGATGTCCTCCGGCGAGTGTACGTCTGCATGCATGTCGCTATCGCTGCCGATGTCCTCCGCGAATGCATGGCCGTCCGACGGCGCCGGAAGGACGCCGTGTCCCTCCTCCGCGACCACCTGGACGTCGTCCGCCGTACGAACGCCTTCGCAGGAGTTAGCGACGCCGTCCTTGAGCGCTCCGTCGTCCTGCTGGACGGTGAGCTCCGCGGGAACGTCGTACTGCAGCCGGCCGCCGTCATCCTCTGGAACCATGCTGTCCTCCACAAGCAGGCTATCAAGCACAAGCTCGTTGTCTTCTACATGCTGGCTATCTTCCCACAAGTAGCTAGGATCCATGAGGACATAAGGTTGAGCTTGGCAGGAAGGAAGAAGATGGAGTAGAAGGTGAAGAGATAGGAGGAGGCGTGCGTGCTGGCGTAGAGTACGAGGAAGAAAAGCAGGTGGGCTGGTTTAATCAATGCGAGGAGGCGGCCATGCGGAGGTGGAGGGGCATTTCTGGAAGAAACGGGCAAAAGATCACAACGCGCAGACTATTCCGGGTTTTTTGACAAAAACTTATACGCAGAGTAAACTGGATCGGAGGGAGTAATCTACAACATAATTTTGCAAAGACACTACTGACTATGTTCATGATAATGAGTTCAATTAATCATATTACTTAAGAACTCCCACTCAAATTGACATCCCTCCGGTCATCCGAGTGATACATGATCCAAATTCACCAACTCAAGTTCGATCATCACGTGAGTTGAGGTGGTTACAATGGTGAACATCATCATGTTGATCATATCTAGTATAGGACTCATGTTCGATCTTTCGGTCTCTTGTGTTCCGAGGCCATGTCTGTACATGCTAGGCTCGTCAAGTTTAACCCGAGTGTTCTGCATGTGCAACACTGGCTTGCACCCGTTGTATGTGAACGTAGAGTCTATCACACCCGATCATCACATGGTGTCTCAACACAACGAACTTTCGCAACGGTGCACACTCGGGGAGAACACAATTTATCTTGAAATTAAGTGAGGGATCACCTTATAATGCTACCGTCGTCCTAAGCAAAACAAGGTGCATAAAAGGATTAACATCACATGCAAATCATAAGTGACATGATATGGCCATGAACTTGTGCTTTTGATCTCCATCATGAAAGCATCGGCATGATCTCCATCGTCACCGGCATGACACCATGATCTCCATCGTCTTGATCTCCATCAATGTGTCGCCATCGGGGTTATCACTCCCACCATGCTTCTACTACTATTGCTACCGTTTAGCGATAAAGTAAAGCATTACATTGCGCTTAATGATTGACACGCAGGTCATACAATAATTAAAGACAACCCTATGGCTCTTGCCGGTTGTCGTACTCATCGACATGCAAGTCGTGATATTTTATACAACACATGATCATCTCATACACCACATATATCACATCACAACATACCCTACAAAAACAAGTTAGACGTCCTCTAATTGTTGTTACATGTTTTACGTGGCTGCTACGGGTATCTAGCAAGAACAATTCTCACCTACGCATAAACCACAACGGTGATACACTAGTTGCTTTTCAACCTTCTCAAGGACCGCCTTTGTCAAATCCGATCCAACTAAAGTGAGAGAAACTGGCACCCGCAAGCCATCTATGCAACAAGTTGCGTTTGAGGGAACCGGTCTCTCGTAAGCGTACGAGTAATGTTGGTCCGAGCTACTTCATCTCACAATACTGCTGAACCAAAACATGACCAAGGGAGGAAGCAATCTAAGCATCAACACCCACAAACTCTTTGTGTTCTACTCGAGATCTCATCTACACATAGACCTAGCTCTGATACCACTGTTGGGAAACGTTGCATGGGAAACAAAAAATTTCCTACGCACACGCAAGATCTATCCATGGTGATGAGCATCTACGAGAGGGAGAGTGGATTTACATACCCTTGTAGATCGCTAAGCGGGAAGCGTTAAGAAACGCAGTTGGTGTAGTCGACCGTCTTCGCGATCCAAATCGCCGAGCGTCCCACGATCTCATCACGATCCGTCCCGCCATCCAATCATGATTCGTCCCGCGAACTCATCACGATCCGTCCCGCGATCTCATCATGATCCGTCCCGCGATCTCATCACGATCCGTCCCGCGAACTCATCACGATCCATCCCGCGAACTCGATCATGGTCCTTCCGATCTAGCGCCGAACGGACGGCACCTCCGCGTTCAGCACACGTACAGCTTGATGACGATCTCCGCCTTCTTGAACCAGAAAGAGGGAGCGAAGAGGTAGAAGAGTTCTCCGGCAGCGTGACGGCGCTCCGGAGATGGTGGTGGAGCTATTCCGGCAGGGCTTCGCCTAAGCACTGCAGGAATCAGATCTAGAGGAGAAACTATGCACTGGAGGAACGGGCAGCACGTGGCTGAAAATTCTGTGCCAAAACCCTAAAATCCTCTAGTATATATAGGAGGAGAGGAGGAGGAGTCTTGGATGCCAAAAAGCCAGCCCTTGGGTCGGCCAAAGTGGGGAGGAGAGGAGGACTCCTCCTCCAATCCTAGTAGGACTAGGATTCCTCCTTTTTTAGCCTTTTTCCACCTTTTTTCCTTTGGGCTTTTTCTCCCAGCCGCATGGGCCTTGTGTGGGACTTCCACCAGCCCAAAAAAGGCTTGTATTTACTCGCCCACAGCCCATGAAGCCTCTTGGGTCGAAATACCCCTCCCGGTGGTCTCCCGATACACTACCGGCACTCCCGGTACATTGCCGATTAGCCTGAAACTTTTCCGGCGACCAAAATGGGACTTCCTATATATCAATCTTTACCTCCGGACCATTTCGGAGCTCCTCGTGATGTCCGGGATCTCATCCGAGACTCCGAACAACCTTCGGTCACCACCATGCATAACTCTATACTACCGAAACGTCACCGAACCTTAAGTGTGCAGACCCTACGGGTTTGAGAACTATGTAGACATGACCGAGACACCTCTACGGTCAATAACCAATAGCGGGACTTGGATGCCCATATTGGTTCCTACATATTCTACGAAGATCTTCATCGGTCGAACCTCTATGTTAAGGATTCAGTTAATCCCGTAAGATGTTCCCTTTGTTCTTCGGTATGTTACTTGCCCGAGATTCGATCGTCGGTATCTCTATACCTAGTTCAACCTTGTTATTGGCAAGTCTCTTTACTTGTTCCATAATACAAGATCCTGTGACTAACACTTAGTCACATTGCTTGCAAGGCTTGTTGTGATGTTGTATTACCGAGTGGGCCCTGAGATACCTCTCCGTCACACGGAGTAACAAATCCCAGTCTTGATCCATGCCAACCCAACAGACACCCTCGAAGATACCTGTAGAGTACCTTTATAGTCACCCAGTTACGTTGCGACGTTTGATACACAGAAGGCACTCCTCCGGTGTCAGTGAGTTGCATGATCTCATGGTCACAGGAACAGATACTTGACATGCAGAAAATTGTAGCATTAAACTGATACGGTCATATGCTACGTTTGTAGTTTGGGTCTTGTCCATCCCATCATTCTCCTAATGATGTGATCCCGTTATCAAATGACATCTCATGTCAATGGCTAGGAAACCTTAACCATCTTTGATCAACGAGCTAGTTTATTAGAGGCATACTAGGGACATGGTTTTGTCTATGTATCCACACATGCATCTAAGTCTCCGATCAATACAATTATAGCATGGATAATAAACGATTATCATGAACAAGGAAATGTGATAATAACGAATTTATTATTGCCTCTAGGGCATATTTCCAACAAGACTACACCTCACACAAACGTCTTGGTGCTTGTATGCATACGACCTCGTCTCTTTCGTCGGTGGCCTTTGTGGACACTACTGGTCATGCTACCCCATCACATCTAGCGACTTGCATAGGTGGTGGATGCACCTTTCATTGTGCTGCTGTGTCGCTTAATTCCGTTGTGTACTTCACTAAGCAGGATACTATGCCACTTCTCCACGCGCTGATTGCCTCCGGCTCTCTATTACCTGGTACATCTACGTCGACCTCTTCGGTTGATCCCTTGACCAAGCAGGAGATTACGCAACTTGTATGCCTGCTAGATGCATCTCCCGGTTCTCCATCGATAGGTTCTGCTTGTTCTACTACTGAATCTTCTGGCATTGTGAGACCACCTTCAATAGAGGCAGGTACATCTCGACGAATTCTTGAGACCGGTACATCTTTTCCTATGACTCATGATTCATCCACCTTGTCATCTATTCAATCTCTCGACTCTCCTGTTCATGTTCTTAATGCTGATGGCACCTCTCTCCCATTTACTGGCCGAGGAATTATAAACACTTCATCTTTTCATGTCCCTAATGTTGCTCATGTTCCTCGACTTACCATGTAGCTTGTTTTCGTTGGTCGATTGTTGACTTTGGTTGTAGGGTCATTCTTGAATTGACTCTTGTTCTGTTCTAGACCATCACACTGGTGCTTTCCTTGGTGCTGGCCCTGGGCGCCATGACTTCTAGGGTCTATGGGAGCTTGATCGGCTTCACCTTCCCTACACTGCCAGCGCCGCCATTTCCCCTTGTTGACTTGTCTACCCGCTCCTTTTGGAAGTGGCATCATCACCTTGGTCACTTGGGTGGCTCTCATATATCATCCTTAGTCTGACATGGTCTTTTGTGTGTCTTTATAGTATCAGGGTTGCTGACTTGGTAAACATGTCCAATTACCTTATCCTCATAGCGAGACTATGTCTCAACATCCTTTCGACCTTGTCCACTCTGATGTTTGGGGTCCATCTTTATAGATGATTTTTCTTGACACACATGGATGTATTTTATGTATTCTCGTAGTGAGTTCTTAATGCGGAGCATCTAACAGTCATCCCCGTGGACATGCCATTAGTATCCAAGATTCCAAGTGGACCGATGACAAGAGCTCATGCAAGAGCTATTGAAACCAAGGTCAACTCCTCACTTCCCTTTGATTTGCTTGAGACATGGCTACTACCTCAAACAAATATGCTAAGTGTGCTTAGGCATGACGAACGCCCCATGGAACTAAGAGTTGAGGGAGAAGGAGCGGGCAAGGAGGGAACGACAAGCAAAGAAGGCCCCAATACCCCTAAACTTTTGGCCAAATCGGAACTTCTAACCCTGTCGCCCATGATCGGCTTTCGATTGTGCAAACTCTCTTGATAAGCACGAAACTCCCAAGGAACCTTGCCCAGAACCTACGACCTCCATGCCTCGAAGCAGTTCCTGGGTGTGCAAACTCTCTGGTTAGCCCGGGACATGTCCCGGAACTTCTGGCCTGTGTGCGTGCAGTGAGTCAGGCTGAGGCCCATGTACCCCTTCATGCCTCTAGACTATAAATACTCGTCTCCTACCTCCGTTTTAGGGTTAACAAAGCATATGATATGAAATAGAGAGCTTTGCTCCTTACCTACCTACCCCATGGAGATCAAGGCCCCTATGTGAGAAGATCCCTAGAGGATACAAGGCCCCTCTAAGGTAACATCCATCTTGGGTACATCACCCCTCTCCTCCTAGAAATTTGTAAAGAACTATCTACCTCTTTTACTTTCCTTTTGTTAGATTTGGATCTCAATCCTTGTATGTTTTGTGGATTTAGTGGATATGCGCCCTTGCATCTTGTCAATTGGGTGTTCCTCTTTCATGATTCCTCTTGATTTCCACCTTTCCAACCTCGAGGTGTGAAGAAAATCACCACCTAGGGTTTCACCCCACATCATCTTGGATGAGAGCATTGGTTGATCCACATCTTGGAGCCCCTTCCCCCACTTTCTAGCCTATTTTTGTTTGTTTTTGTCCCAATTCAAAAATCCCCACCAAAAATAACGCTACCATTGTTTTTGCAATTTGTTGAGTTTTGTCAGGTTTTGTTGATTTGGATTAATGGATTTCGTGTTTAGCATGTGGATCTAGATTTCCCACCACACAATATACTCTACTCAATTTTCCTTTATCCCCGTCAAGTTTAGGGTTTTCCTGAAGTTATTTCCATCCAGATCTCCAATATGAAATTTTGAGTTCGTCATGCTTTCCGCGACCCTCGGAACTTCCAGCCTCGACAACAATAGTCCACCACTCCCCATTCCCGCTAGACGGGCATATTCATGAACGTACTAGAGAACGTGAAACACTCCATCAACTTCACCGCCACGCCAACTGCCTACGTCTTCATCATCGACAACTACCACTCCACCTTTTTACACCATGACCGTAAGCAATGATGGTAACCCTGAAGACCTCATTTTGTTCCTTACCACTGCATATAAGAGATCAAAGAAGACTCAAATAATATTCATGGATAGAAACTAATCATGAACGCAAACTTCATCGGATCCCAACAAACACACTGCAAAAAATCATTACATCAAATAGATCTCCAAGAGACCATTGTATCGAGAATCAAAAGAGAGAGAGAGGAAGCCATCTAGCTACTGCCTATGGGCCCATACGTCTATGGTGGACTACTCACGCATCATCGAAGAGGCACCCATGAAGACGATGCACCCCTCCGTGATGGTGTTAGATTGAATCTCGTGGTTCTTGAACTTGCGATGACTGGAATTGTGTTTCGTTGACTCCCTTAGGGTTTTTGGAATATTTGGGTATTTATAGAGCTGATAGGTGGTGGAGGAGGCTCCATGGAGGGCACAACCCACAAGGCCGCGCCAGGGGCCTCTAGCGCACCCTAGTATCTTGTGGCCTCCATAGGTCTCCTCTCAGGTGCTTCCTTGGCTCCCAAGTTGTCTCCTGGCCCAAAAAAATCTCCAAAAAGTTTTGTGGCATTTGGGCTTCCCGTGGTACTGATATTCTACAAAGTAAAAAACAAGCAAAAAACAACAACTGGCACTTGGCACTATGTTAATAGGTTAGTCCCAAAAATGATATAAAGTTGCTATAGAATGATTGTAAAACATCCAAGATTGATAATATAGCAGCATGGAGCAATCAAAAATTCTAGATACGATGGAGACGTATCAGCATCCCCAAGCTTAATTCCTTCTTGTCCTCGAGTAGGTAAAAGATAAAAACAGATGTTTTGAATGTGGAATGGTGCCTAACATGTTCATCACATATTCTTTTCTTTTGTAGCATGGACATTTTGACTTTTAGATGGTTCAAAGCAATAGTCTAGTTTTGACATGAAGACTTTAATAGTCAAGTATACCAACAAGCAACCATGTCTTTCAAAATATCAACACTAAAGAAAGTTATCCCTAGCCCATCATGCTCAATCATTGATCCATTCATGAAACACACTCAAATATTAGCTACACCCAATGCTCAAATATGATCATAGTGCCCCCTAGTTGGTGCTTTATAAGAGAATATGGAGACTCAAATAAAAGTAAAAAATGCATACATTAAATAGATAAGCCCTTCATAGTGGGAAGTAGGGATTTGTAGACGTGCCAGATCCCAAAGTTTAAATTGAGGGAGACAAATATTTTGGGTGGCATGCCTTTCGTGTCAACAAAAACGACCGAGAATTTTCAATACCTTTCCATGCTAGATATTTCATAGGCGGTTCCCAATTAGAAAATAAAGTTTACTCCTTTTTCCACCATTCTTTCACAATCCATGGCTAGACGTATCCACGGTACCATCCATACCAACACTTTCCAAGGAATTTATTATTTGACAAGATAAAGTAAATTTCTTTTTGATTTCGGGACTGGGTATCCCTCTTACCATCATACTCTCATGCAATGACAAGTTAATAAACACTAATCTTGAGAATAACCCATCTAGCATGGAAAAATATCGGTCACCCCCTTCCGCTTCATGAGCGTTACGAGCACACAAAAAGGAAATTCATTTTGAAAATTAGAGATGGCACACACAAATTTGCTTTGAATGGCATGGAAATACCGCATATAGGTAGGTATGGTGGACTCATATGGCAAAACTGGGTTTAAGGATTTTGGATGCACAAGTAGTATTTCTACTTAGTACAAGTGGAGGCTAGCAAATAGATTGACAAGCAACCAGCCAAGAAACGAAAATTCTCATAAACGGGCATTAAGCATAACTAACACCGAATAATGCACCATAAGTAGGATTTAATTTCATTGCATAACTATTGACTTTTGTGCTTGCATAGGGAATCACAAACCTTAACACCAATATTCTTACTAAAGCATAATTACTCACTAACATAACTCACATATTACTATCATCATGTCGGGACATCGATCCTAAGTCATAGGAATCCAGCCTGTAACACATCACATCACTTTGCGGCCTCACGCACGGTAACTCCACGGCTGCAGCCTTACCTTAGTCGGGACCGTTTGCGTCTTTTGGCTCACGTATATGAATATGTCACTAGCATTCAAATGACAGAGAACCCGGGCCGACATGACTAGTCATAGAACCCAAGTGGCACATCCGTACGGAAACATGCATACGTAACCCAACAATGCAGGTGTCGACCTCAAGTGTGTGTAGACGAGTCATAGCCAGCTACAAGGACTCCATTACGCCGTGGGACATAAATGTCATCAATGCACGTAGACGAGTCATAGCAAGCTACATGGACTCCATTACACTGCAAGACATTTCCCCGAAGGGACAGACACAACAGCAAAGAAGGATACATGCCGGTCAATCAATGTGTCCAGAGCAGTAGCAAGCTACCAAGGCTCGATGGAAGCACAAAGAGGCAGTTTCCCGTAAAGAGTACTACTAAAGGCACATGGCTAGGTGTCGGATCCCATACATACCGTTGCACGTCACACGTATGCACGACATGCCCGATATGCATAGATACAACTATGGCATCACAACATAACCATACAACAACACATCTTTTATTTAAGAGGCTCGGAGGAGCCTTGCATAATAAGTTCTTATAGGTAGGGGTCACATGACCCGACACTCAAGTCATACAAGCAAGTTCATACAAACCAAGCGGAAGCATAAAGCTGTCTGAGTACAGACAGTTGAAAGGGTAAAAAGGCACATGGCCTGACTATCTACAGCCCGCCACAGGGCTTAAGGTCGTAGCTGGGACACCAGCTATTCGGCGTCGTCGACATCTAGATAGAACCCACCTGATGGGTCCTGGGTCCCATCTGCAATATTTATTAAGCAAACATGAGTACAAACGTACTCAACAAGTCTTTAAAGCAGACCTAGACTATTCATGCTCATGTATCAAAAAGGGGAGTGGTGGAGTTTATGCAGCAATGCCAGTTTTGACTCTTGACTAACCTATACTACACATATTAATTTGTTGTTCAAATTATATCGCACACGAGTCCACTAACTCCACATCAGTACACCACCATGGATTCACTTCCGTCATCTACGAGAGTGCCATCCACGATAGTCAAACTTGTCTTGAGATTTTTATGAGTATCCATTTAAATTATCTATGAATAGCATAAGTTCTCCAATTTGTTCATATCCGAGGACATGGCTATTCGAACAGATTCATACCCTGCAGGGGTGTACTTCTTCACACACTCACGCCACTTATCGCTGTGTGCTCATAAAACCATGCACCTCGGCAACCTTCAAGTGGAAGCCCAATGAGGGAGTCGGCCACGACCGTCAATCACACAAGACCTCTAGTCTAGGCTATCACCTATTTGAGACTGAACCCGCACGAAGTCCGGTCGAAGTTTCCGCTACGGCCCCAAACGATGTGCAGGGTTCCCAAGCCCACCATTCAGGTGACCCTTGGTACACCGTGCCACTGCCTACCGTGTCGTAACCCATCCCTAGGGTCAGCGCTATGCACGGCCTCCAGCATACTATAAACACCAGAAACTACTTGCAATACCTGGACCAAGGACTAAGCGATTGTTAAGTCGAGCGGGGTCATATTTCAGGGCCCAACATGTGGTAGTAACTAAACTTGGATCACAAACACAGAAGTCGGTTTCGAAGAACGGTCCCAATGAGACAACCCGGTACTACATAGCCTCTCATCGCTACCTTTACCAATCGAGTTCATCATTAAGCTTATCACATCAGGACAATATGTTTCACTCCAGTTCATCACCCGGATGAATCAGACCTGACACAACTCTAAGCATAGCAAGCATAGCACGCAAAGTAGGTAAAGCACATCATGGCTCAAGCATCTACCAGGTATGCTAGGTTGCAAGGTTTAGCTATTTACTGTGACAATGACAGGTCATGCAAAGGAATGGGTTCATCTACCGCATATGACAGACAATTGAACATTTGTCCTAATGCAATAAACAAGAGTAGGAGCGAGAGAATGGGATGTTATCGGAATGATCAATGGGGTTGCTTGCCTTGCTGGGAAGCAGGAAGGTATTCTCCTTCGTTGGAATACTTGGGGGATATCCTCAGAAGCAGGGCCTACCGCAATGCAGATAAGTAACAATCAATACACGACAAGTGCAACAATATGATGCATTATCATGACATGGCAACATGAGTGGATGAGCTAATGCAACTATTATCCAAGTTAAATGAAGTAATTTTGAATATAGGTTCAAAATCGTTCTCCATTTCATATTCCATACATTACCCTATTACTAAATGTCAATGTTCATCTACATAGGTTTCTCTAACATGCATGATAATAGCACCATTGGATTCATTGGATTTTTTTGATAAATTTTCATATATAAATTATTTCTATCTGAGTTATAGATTAATTTCTATGATTTTTCTAAGTTTTAATTATTTTCTAGAAATTAATTTAAAACAGAAATCCTTGTAACGCATCAGCATGACGTCAGCTGGTCAATTTGCCGTTGACAGGACAATCCTGACCAGTGGGGTCCATTGGTGAGTGACTGAGTCACTAACATATGCTAGTTAAAACACTAACCACTAATTAATTAGCAAAGGGCCCACTATCAGTGGGTCATTAGGTTAATTAATTTGATTAACTAATTATTTTTAAGTTAAACTTGATTAATAGGGCCAGGCCCACTTGCGAGTTGACCCTCGGGTCAAACCGCCGTGGTCAAACCGGTTGACTCACCGGCGTTGAGCCGCCGGCGACGTTAGGGACGATGGAGGGGATCGGAAACCCTCCTCCGCCTTCCAAATGGATGGCGGAGGGCATCGAACGACCCTGCGTGCTCGCGCGCGTTGAACCCGACACCTCCCAAGGGCTGAGATGCCCAGAGTCGGCGCCGGCGTTGAGCGCGGCGGCTGTCGGAGCTCAGCGAGCACGGGCTTGTCGAGCCGGAGATGGAACGAGCTAGCTAAAGGCTCCTACGTCTACCTGGGACCCTCCTGAGCATGCCTACGACGACCACGTCCTCACCGGCGGCGAGGAGCTCTCGGGTCCGAGGTGGATCGGTGTTAGAGCACGCTAGAGATGGGGAAAAGAAGGGGGAAAGGACCGGGGGCTCACAATGGTTGCGACGGTGTCGAGAGCGGGCTCGGAGAAGCTCTGCTTGCGGCGGACGGACGGCGATGGTCTCCGATGACCGAGGAGGAATAAGATGATGGGGTCATTGCTGGGGGGCCTCCGGGCTCGATTCCTTCATCGGGGAGGATTAGCGCGTCGAGGCGGAGCGAAAGGGGGGCTCAGGGGAGAGGGGGAGCAGCTGGAGCGGTAGCTATGGCGGTGAGAAGGCGGTGGCCATGGCGAGGCACAACAGGGAGAGAGAGCTGCGGGCGAATGCAAGAGAGCGAGCGAGAGAGAGAGAGAGCGATGGGGACAACAGCGGCGTCCTCATCCATTCGCTAGCGCGAGGGGGGAGGCAGGCGTGCAGGGAGCTGCGTGCCAGCTCCAGCCGGAGCGCACGGCGAGCACGCGCTCGTCCTTCTGGACGCCAGGAGGACGAAGGCGGTGCTGGGCCAGATGGGCCGACCCAAGGTGAGCTTCCTCCTTTTTTTAATTCCAGTTTCTGTTTTTCTTTTCTGACATTTGTTTTATTTTTATTTAGGCACAAATACTACGCACAAAATACTCCAAATATTTTATAGATCTTAGTTTGAATATTTCAAACCTCTACAAAAAGTTTTAGAATGTTTTGAATGCTAAAATAATTATAATGCTTTATTTGGCATATTTAGTAGCTTTAATATTTATTTTTGAACTGCTATATTGGTTCAAAAATTTAGAATGACCCCTGATATATTGATGTCCACATTTATCAGACATAGGGTACATTTTATGGGCATTTTGGATTTGTTGTTTTTTCACAACTATTGAATTGGTTTTATTCAGGTGAGGTGTTAGGGTTTCTGTTAATCCCCATTTCAAGTTGATGCAAAAAGTGAAAACATGATGCACACACATGCTGACCTAAGTAAGCTAACTAGGCATGTGACAACTCACCCCCACTCAAAAGAATCTCGTCTCGAGATTTGGAAGTCGTCGGGAAGAGCACGAGATACTCTAGTCGACGATGATCCTCTCTTTCGCATGTGGCTTCCTTCTCGGAATGGTGTGACCACTGAACCTTGAGAAACTTGATGTTCTAACGCCGAGTGGTATGCTTAGCTTGATCAAGAATACGAACAGGGTATTCTCGATATGTAAGGTTATCTTGGAGATCAAACGCTTTGTGGTCCACTTCGCGGACAGGGTCCGAGAAGCAACGCCTGAGTTGTGAGACGTGGAAGACATCATGAACCTTGGAAAGATGCGGCGGAAGTTCCAATTGGTAGGCAACTTCTCCTCGTTTAGCAAGAATGTGAAAAGGTCCAATGTAACGAGGGGCCAACTTGCCCTTGATGATGAGGACATCCCTGCTAAAGCTACACCCATAACTCCGACTGCTATACATACAGGACCAATTACTAGAGCTCGCGCACGTCAATTGAATTACCAGGTACTTTCGTTTCTTGCAAATCCTTCTAATGTTCATGAACATATGATGCTGCCTAAATTAGATACTTTTGTTTTACTTATGAATGAAGGACCTGGCATGGATAAGAAGGATGCCCATGGGAGCGAGATCAAGCATGGAGAAGAAGGTGCGCGCGCGGGAAAGAACAATGGAGCTTCCAGTGATGATTTTCGCACTTTGAAGCCACCATAATGGGAGCAAGAAGCCTTGGACGAAATATGCATGATGCCACTTTATAAAATTCGTCCATAGGCTAATATAGGTGCTGCGCCACCTTATTTTTGGGCCAGGCCCATGTAATTTCGAAATACCATATTATAGGCTGTTTTTAGAGTCCGTATGTATGGGGAAACTGAGTTAGGGTCGGTTTCGGACCCCTCCTCCAAGGGGCCATGAAATTCCCCTCTATTCCTCCATATATACAACCCTTAGGGCGTCGTTTTAGGTCTGGGTTTTGTTTAGATTACAAGTTCGCCATAGCTGCAACTTTGCGTTCTTCGTTTATGTTCCACGACCAGACAAAGGCGTCACAGAACCCCACTTCATCAATAAAGCTTTCCTCTTATATTCGCAATATCCAGATTGCAATCTTAGTTTGTTGCTTGTTCTTCATTTGCGTGCAGGAAACAGACCCTCGTGGTCAGGTTGATCGTGCTCCGGCATGGTCAATAACCTCTCGGAGTTGGTTTAGCGATTGCTAAGGCGCGACGTCATCAGTCGTTCGTAGTCGGATCGTCAAAGTCTACTCCACCAAAAACGATAGCCACCATCTCATCGAAAGACAGGGACAACTTCGCCTCTATCACTTGATACCGAATCGATGGGTACCCTTCAGAGGTGTAACCCGAAGACAAGCCTTCTCATCAACTTCATAGGTCACAGCCTTATGATGGCGATCATATTGGCTCTTTTGACGAGATTGGGCTGTTTTCAACTTTTCACGAATAATGCGAACTTGCTCCTCTGCATCCTGGATCATATCCGTGCCAAAGAGTTGCCTCTCTCCGGTTTCTGACCAGTTAAGAGGTGTTCGACACCTTCATCCATAGAGAACTTCAAAAGGAGCTTTGCCCAAGCTTAACTGATAACTATTGTTATAAGCAAATTCGGCAAATGGAAGACATTTCTCCCAATTCATACCGAAGGATATAACACAAGCTCGGAGCATGTCTTCAAGGATTTGATTGACTCGCTCAACTTGACCACTTGATTGCGGATGGAAAGCGGTGCTAAAGGATAGATGAGTCCTCATAGTATTTTGGAAGCTTTCCCAGAATCGGGAAGTAAAGATACTTCCACGGTCTAAGTTAATCTCCAAAGGAACACCATGAAGAGAAACTATTCGAGAAACGTATAACTCTGCTAGCTGGCTAGCAGTTATACTCTCCCGAACAGGAAGAAAATGAGCCACTTTGGAAAGACGGTCTATGACCACAAAGATAGCATTATTCCCTCTTTTAGTCCTGGGAAATGCGGTGATGAAATCCATACCGACCTTATCCCATTTTCATTCAGGAATAGCTAAGGGTTGAAGGGTGCAAGCAGGCCTTTGATGTTCTGCCTTAACGCGACGACAAACGTCACAGTTAGCAATGAACTAAGCAATTTCTCTCTTCATCCTAGTCCACCAAAATCTCTGGCGTAGGTCCTGATACATCTTGGTACTACCAGGATGAATCGTGAGAGGAGATTCATGAGCCTCCTTAAGGATCAACTACCGAAGATGTTGGTTCTTGGAAACCACCAAATGGTCCTAAAAGAACACTACACCTTGATCATCGATAGAGAAATCCTTAGCGATACTGCTAACGAGGTTCTCTTTGATCCGGGATATACTGTTATCACGCTTTTGTCTAGCTATGATTTGATCCTTAAGGGTAGATTTCACCACCAGGTTGAAAAGGAATCCTTGAGGAACAATGTGAAGATTCAACTTCCGAAATTCCTCATGGAGAAGTGGTTGACTTTGTTGTAACATCAGATTGTTACAATAAGACTTACGACTCACTACATCAGCCATGACATTGGCTTTCCCCGGGGTGTAAGTTATCCCTAAGTCTTAATATGTAATCAACTCAACCCACCGTATTTTCCTGAGATTCAAATCTGGCTGGGTGAAAATATATTTCAGACTTTGGTGATCAGTGTAAATTTCGCAATGATTACCCAAAAGGTAATGTCGCCAGGTTTTCAGTGCATGGACTACAACTGCAAGCTCAAGATCATGTGTTGGATAGTTATCCTCATGTGGGCGCAACTGTTGAGATGCGTATGCAATCACATGACGATCTTGCATGAGAATGCAACCTAGTCCTTGTCGCGAGGCGTCGCAATAGATAACAAAGTCCTTAGAGAAGTCTGGTGGCACCAGAACGGGAGCAGAGGTCAGGCGTCTTTTTTAGTTCCTGAAAACTATGCTCGCATTGTGGGGTCCACTCAAACTTTTTATATTTCTTGAGGAGTTCATTCAGAGGCTTCGCAACCTTGGAGAAGTTCTTGACAAAGCGGCGACAATAGCTTGCGAAGCCAAGGAAACTCCGAACTTGCTTAACCAATTCAGGTTGAGTCCAATCAAGGACGGCCTGAACTCTCTCGGGATTGACAGCAATACCTTTACCAGAGATCACGTGGCCTAGATAGGTCACTTCTAGTAACCAAAATTCACACTTGGAGAATTTGGCATACAAACGGTGCTCTCGAAGTTTCATCAATACCAGCCTTAAATGCTCGGCATGTTCCTGTTCGTTCTTCGAGTAGATGAGTATATCGTCAAGGTAAACCACGACGAATTTATCCAAATACTCCATGAAGATCAAATTCATCAAGCGAGAGAAGGTGCCTGGGGCATCGGCTAAACCGAAGGACATGACGGTGTACTCGTATTGGCCATAACGAGTAACAAAAGCCATTTTTGGAATGTCCCCGTTTCTAATTCTGATTTGGCGGTATCTCAACCTCAAATCCATCTTGGAAAAGAGAGAGGATCCAGCGAGTTGATCATACAAATCGTTAATCTTGGGGAGCGGATACTTGTTCTTTATGGTGACCAGATTCACTGACCGATAATCCACAACCATCCGATCCGATCCATCCTTCTTCTTGACGAAGAGAATGGGGCAAGCCAAAGGAGAAGAACTAGGATGGATGAAATCTTTCTTCAAAGCCCTCATCGAGTTGTTTCTTAAGTTCGGCTAGTTCTAAGGGTGCCATCTTATAGGGTCTTCTGGCTATTGGGACAGTCCCTGGGATGAGCTCTACATCTTTTTCATGTGGAATTCCTGGCAGTTCTTCTGGGAAGACATCCGGAAAGTCACGGACTACCGAAATATCTTCTAATTCTGGAAGAGGGCTAGCATTGAGAGAATAGAGTTTGCGTTTGATAGGTCGAGTGGAGGCATTAACTATCTCACCCGATGGATGTGTAAGCTGAACATTCCTAGTATGAGTATCAGTCTTAACATAGTGGGCTTTCATCCAGTCCATGCCTAAGATGATATTGATGTCCGAAGACTTGAGAGCTATCAAAGATGCTAGGAAGACTAGCCTATCCACGAGAATCTCATTGTCATGGCTCACTCTAGAAGTTTGCCATTTTGAACGAGGAGTCTGAACTACTAAAGGAGTAGTCATATCACAAAAAGATATGTTATGCAACTGTGCATAACTTTCTGAGATGAATGAATGAGATGCTCCAGTATCAAATAGAACAGATGCTGGATGATTATTGACAAGGAGCGTACCTAGGATAGCATCAGGATCCTCAAGGGCTTCTTTAGCAGAAACATAATTCACTCGACCACGAGCAGGAACTGGCTTCAAATAGAAGGCTTTTCCCAGCTTCCCATGTCCAGCCGGCTTGGCATTGTTCTAGGGACACTCACGGGAATAGTGTCTTGGTTCTCCACATTTGTAGCAGACAATGGTAGTACGGGGAGCAACATTGACAGGGGGACCCCCAAATGTCCTGGCTGGAGGGTTGGGCGGAGCTAGGCGAGGCGCCTGGAAGGATGGCCTCGCGATGTACCTTGGTGGCAAAGCTGTGTTGGGCACCCACACTCGACGTTTGTTGGGGCCTAAGCCACATGCCGGGCTGAAGTCACGGGTGTGCTTCTTAGTTGCCTCGTAGTCAGTCTGTCCTGTTTCGGCATTGATAGCCTTGTTGATGAGGGCCTAGAAGGTGGTGCACTCATGCAGACGCAGGTCTCGACGGGGCTCAGGATTAAGGCCCTTGCGGGACCTAGCCTGTTTCTTGGCATCGGTCAACACTTCCTCCGGAGCATAACAAGCAAGATTGCCGAACTCACGGCTATAGGCATCCACTGACAGTCTGCCCTGGGTAAAAGCACAAAACTCCTCTCTCTTGCGATCCATTAGCCCTTTTCGGGATGTGATGGGTACGGAATGCCTCACTGAAATCTGCCTAAGTTGCCGCGGGGCCTGCGGGACGCATGGCTTCATAATTTTCCCACCACAGATTGGCGGGTCCTTCCAGAAAGTATGCAGCAAAAGTCACCTTGTTGGCCTCAGATACATTGGCAGCTCGGATTTTGCAGGACATGCTAGTCAGCCAGTCATCAACGTCGAGCGGATCGACCGAATGATGAAACTTAGGTGGGCACAACTTGACGAAGTCATTGAGGGACATACCATCATTACGCTCATTGCGGGGAGGATGCGCTGTATTCTGCTCAATACGTTCCAACAGCCTCTTGGTCTCCCTTTTATTTCGCTCAGCTTCGAGCATCACTTCTACCAAGGAGGGCGCCTGTGGCAGGTTCTCTTGTCTTGGCTGGCTTCCCTCGCCCTGCTCGAAGGCAGACACGGGGTTATTCCTAGTTGACACCATCCTGGGAAAACAAACCCACAACTTAGACAAGGAAGACAACAACTCTAAGACATGAGATGAGGAATGTACTGGACAACATGACATGTAAGGGTAAACACCCGATCAACATGGTGATAACAAACTGCCATATGAACACCATGATTCATACACACCATGGCATCGTTCAGTAGAAGCCCAAGCTGAAGTACAAACTACAGAAAGATGATACAACTCATCGGAGGCATTACAAGCTTCCTATACATTATCTATCTACACCTCCGGAACTCAACTCTCAACCTTAGTCATATCCCACAAGACACGCAGGACTGTGGCAATACAACTACTACAATACTAGTACTAACATCCACGTACTCAAGCATCACCGTAGAATGCCTCATATAGGTTACCCCCGTGGCCCGAGAGTTGAACCCAAGGATTTGGAAACACCCTGGCCTGCGATCCCTAGAACCCGTAAGGACACGGATGTGGCCTCGGTCCCCTCGTTGGTGGCAACAACGGTCCTCGAAGAGGAGTGATGCCTCCAACATCTGGCCAGTCTACGCGAGCTGGCAGATGAGTCCGCGATGGGTTCAGCATCTCCAAATCTCCATAGCCTGTCTGCACGACAGGTGCTTGCTGCGTCAGGGCTGTCCAAAGACGTGCACGGGTAGCATATAGCTCCATGCGAAGGGCACGTGCATCACAATCCATGTTCTCCAACATCTGAGCGGTCACCTGAAGCCTAGGGTCCTCATGAGAATGATCATAATAGGCTGCACTAAGATAACTATTCTCTCCTCCTAGAGAAGCAGGAACATAACATAACTCTATGTTCTGAAGCAGAACATGGTGAAACCTCATGACAGTCAACATGGTATAGGCGGCCTCCTGAATTGCCATGTCTATGGTGACACCTAACCCATATGTCCAATGAAGCGTCTCTACAGCTCCAGGATATGATGGATATATCTTAACAGTACACATGTACTGGCTCTAGTTGAAATCTTGATACTGCTCCTCCATTGTATACTCTGGGTACCAACGGTAACCAACCTCCATCATAACTCTAACCAACATGGCCGTGTGACCTGGTACATCAATGCACCTAGTCAGATGGACCACCAGATGAGAAGGACGAGGGGTCATCTGAAACAGATAATGATGCAAAGACATTAGAGATCCGAGCAGAAATTGGACAACATAATGGCTGTAATTGCTCAAAAAAGATTTTGAGACAACTGCAAAGATTGGTTAGCATAACCACTTAGCTTTCTAGACTCAAGTTTCTATTCTAACCGATTGTCACACCAAACAATAATCTAGAATCGGAGTTCACTTGCGAACAAGCTAGCTAATAGTCCATGGTTAGTAACTCGTCATCCTAAGAAATAGATAAGAAGCCTAGTCCTTAACCCCGTAGAAAAGATGAGGTGACTTAGAATAGAATAACTTGGGAAGAGAAGTAAAAAGAGCCTTACGTTCCCTTCCACAATCAATTCCCCTACTTTTCTATAGTGTTTCCAGACACAACTTCGACCGGTTTGGCTTGGTAGTCCTACAGTCAGTCAGGCTCTGATACCAATGCTGTCGGGACCCCGATCCTAAGTCATAGGAATCCAGCCTGTAACACATCACATCACTTTGCGGCCTCGCGCACGGTAACTCCATGGCTGTAGCCTTACCTTAGCCGGGACCGTTTGCATCTTTTGGCTCACGTATGTGAATATGTCGCTAGCATTCAAACGATAGAGAACCCGGGCCGACATGACTAGTCATAGAACCCAAGTGGCACATCCATACGGAAACATGCATATATACCCAACAATGCAGGTGTCAGCGTCAAGCGTGTGTAGACGAGTCATAGCCAGCTACAAGGACTCCATTACGCCGTGGGACATAAATGTCATCACTGCACGTAGACGAGTCATAGCAGGCTACAGGGACTCCATTACACTGCGAGACATTTCCCCGAAGGGACAGACACAATAGCAAAGAAGGATACATGCCGGTCAATCAATGTGTCCGGAGCAGTAGCAAGCTACCAAGGCTCGGTGGAAGCACAAAGAGGCAGTTTCCCGTAAAGAGTACTACTAAAGGCACATGACTAGGTGTCGGATCCCATACATACCGTTGCACGTCACACGTACGCACGACATGCCCGATATGCATAGATACAACTATGGCATCACAACATAACCATACAACAACACATCTTTTATTTAAGAGGCTCATAGGAGCCTTGCGTAATATGTTCTTACACGTAGGGGTCACATGACCCGACACTCAAGTCATACAAGTAAGTTCATACAAACCAAGCGAAAGCATAAAGCTGTCTGAGTACAGACAGTTGAAAGGGTAAAAATGCACATGGCCTAACTATCTACAGCCCGCTACATGGCTTAAGGTCGTAGCTGGGACATTAGCTATTCGGCGTCGTTGACATCTAGATAGAACCCACCTGATGGGTCTTGGGTGTCATCTGCAACATTTATTAAGCAAACATGAGTACAAACGTACTCAACAAGTCTTTAAAGGAGACCTAGACTATTCATGCTCATGTATCAACAAGGGGAGTGGTAGAGTATATGCAGCAATGCCAGCTTTGACTCTTGGCGAACCTATACTACACATATTAATTCTTTTTTCAAATTTTAGATATCGCACACGAGTCCACTAACTCCACATCAATACACCACCATGGATTCACTTCCATCATCTACGAGAGTGCCATCCACGGTACTCACACTTGTCTTGAGATTTTTATGAGTACCCATTTAAATTATCTATGAACAACATAAGTTCTCCAAGTAGTCCATATCCGAGGACGCGGCTATTCGAACAGATTCATACCCTACATGGGTGTACTTCTTCACACACGCTCTCGCCACTTATCGCTGTGTGCTCATAAAACGATGCACCTCGGCAACCTTCAAGCAGAAGCCCATCGCGGGAGTTGGCCACGACCATCAATCACACAAGACCTCTAGTCCAGGCTATCACCTATTTGAGACTGAACCCGCACGGAAGTCTGGCCGAAGTTTCCGCTACAGCCCCAAATGATGTGCGCAGGGTTCCCAAGCCCACCAGTCGGGTGACCCTTGGTACACCGTGCCACTACCTACCGCGTCGTAATCCACCCCTAGGGTCATTGCTACGCACGGCCTCCAGCATACTATAAAAACCAGAAACTACTTGCAATACCTGGACCAAGGACTAAGCGATTGATAAGTCGAGTGGGGTCATATTTCAGGGCCCAGCATGTGGTAGTAACTAAACTTGGATCACAAACACGGAAGTCAGTTCCTAAGAACGGTCCCAATGAGACAACCCGCTATGTACTCCTACATAGCCTCTCATCGCTACCTTTACCAATCGAGTTCATCATTAAGCTTATCACATCAGGACAATATGTTTCCTCCAGTTCATCACCCAGATGAATCAGACCTGACACAACTCTAAGCATAGCAAGCATAGAAGTCAAAGTAGGTAAAGCACATCATGGCTCAAGCATCTACCAGGTATGCTAGGTTGCAAGGTTTAGCTATTTACTGTGACAATGACAAGTCACGCAAAGGAATGGGTTCATCTACCGCATATGACAGGCAATTGAACAGTTGTCCTAATGTAATAAACAAGAGCAGGAGCAAGAGAATGGGATGTTATCAGAATGATCGATGGGGTTGCTTGCCTTGCTGGTAAGCAGGAATGTATTCTCCTTCGTTGGAATACTCGGGGGTATCCTTAGAAGCAGGGCCTACCGCAATGCAGATAAGTAACAATCAATACATGACAATTGCAACAATATGATGCATGGTCATGCCATGGCAACATGAATGGTTGAGCTAATGCAACTATTATCCAAGTTAAATGAAGTAATTTTGAATATAGGTTTAAAATCGTTCTCCATTTAATATTCCATATATTACCCTATTACTAAATGTCAATTTTCATCTACATAGGTTGCTCTAACATGCATTATAATAGCACCATTGGATTCATTGGATTTTTCTGATAAATTTTCATATATAAATTATTTCAATCTGAGTTATAGATTAATTTCTATGATTTTTCTAAGTTTTAACTATTTTTTGGAATTAATTTAAAACTGAAATCCTTTTAATGCATCAGCATGACATCGGCTGGTCAAATTGCCGTTGACAGGTCAATCTTGACTAGTGGGGTCCACTGGTCAGTGACTCAGTCACTAACATAGGCTAATTAAAACACTAATCACTAATTAATTAGAAGAGGGCCCACTGTTAGTGGCTCATTAGGTTAATTAATTTTATTGACTAATTATTTTTAACTTAAACTTGATTAACAGGCTCGGGCCCACTTGCCAGTTGACCCAGGGGTCAAACCGCCATGGTCAAACCGGTTGACTCACCGGTGTTGAGCCGCCGGCAATGTCAGGGACGACGGAGGGGATCGGAAACCCTCCTCCGACGACCAAATTGACGTCGGAGGGCACCGATCGGCCCTGCATGCTCGCGCGCGTCAAACCCGACACCTCCCAGGGGCTGAGATGGCCGGAGTCGACGCCGACGTTGAGTGTGGCGGCTGCCGGAGCTTGGGCGAGCACGGGCTCATCGAGCCGGAGCTCGAACGAGCCAGCTAAAGGCTCCTACGGCTACTTGGGACCCTCCTGAGCACGCCTACATGCTCACGTGCGAGCTTGGGTCGCCGCAGCGATGGCCACGTCCTCACTGGCGGCGAGGAGCTCTCAGGTCCGAGGTGGATCGGCGCTGAGCGCGCTAGAGATGGGGAAAAGAAGAGGGAAAGGACCGGGGACTCACAACGATTGCGACGGCGTCGAGAGCAGGCTTGGAGAAGCTCTGCTTGCGGCGGATGGACGGCGGCAGTCTCCGATGACCGAGAAGGAAGAAGATGACGGGGTCGTCGCTGGGGGGCCTCCGGGCTCGATTCCTTCGGCGAGGAGGATCAGCGCGTCGAGGCGCAGCAAAAGGGGGGCTCAGGGGAGAGGGGGAGTGGCTGGAGCGGCAGCTACGGCAGTGAGAAGGCGGCGGCCATGGCGAGGCAGAGAGGGGAGAGAGAGCTACGGGGAATGCGATAGAGATAGAGAGTGATGGGGACGGCAGCGGCGTCCTCATCCGTTCGCCAGCGCGACGGGGGGAGGCAGGCGCGCAGGGAGCTGCGTGGCAGCTCTGACACGAGCGCACGACGGGCTCGCGCTCGTCCTTCTGGACGCCAGGAGGACAAAGGCGGTGCTGGGCCAGATGGGTCGGCCCAAGGTGAGCTTCTATAACAGCCCGGGACCAATGCTCCAAAAGATTCCCCTTTTATTTCCGTTCTCGTCTGTGATTTGTTTTGTTGTCGCATTCATCATCGCATCATTCGCATCATCTGCATAGCTTCGACATTTTGTTAACATGAGTTTTCAACTTGCATCCGTTCGTAGTTGCCGGTTCTCTCCGTTCTTGCCGTTGCTCGTCGAGACCAACCACACACGCACGCGCCCGCGGCATCGTTAAAAACCCGTTTTTAAAGCGTGCAAAAAATATTCTTGGATTGGGTCGAAACTTGGCGTGCGGTCTTGTTATATTGTAGGTAGGCCGCCTGCCAAATTTCGTCGCGTTCCGAGTTCATTTGATACCCCGTCGGTCAACCGTAGCAGTGTGGTCATCGGTTATTCGTGGGACGTTTTCGGTGTTTTAAAACCTCGTGTCACGGGCCGCAAACCTCCCTCTCATCTCCCGCTATCCCATCTACACCGCCACGCAGCCCACTTAGCCCCCCTCCGCTTCTGGGCCGTCCGATCGAGATCGAACGGTCCGAAAACGGTGCAAAACCCCCCTCCCCTAGCTCCCAAACTGCTATTTATACACCCCCAGCCTGCCAAATTGGGAAACCCTAATCCCTCCTCGAATCCCATGCCTAACCACCCACCAGCCGCCACCCAGCCGCAGACTCCCTCCTCCCAGCCGCCAGGCCCGCCGAGCCCATCTGGGTCCGCCCCGGGCCCGGATCACCGCCGTCGCCGCCGCTCGAGCTCCCTGCGGCCTCCCCCGAGCTCCTCCCGAGCTCTCCCCGAGCCAGGGCCTAGCCGACGCGAGCCCCGCCGCCGGAGCCCCGTCGTCGGCGAGCACGAGGCTGTCCCTGCCGCCTCTCTCTTCCATCTCCCTCCCCGTCTTCTCTTTCTCTCCCTCTCATATCCCTCTCTCTTCCCATGACCAGGAACCATGGACGCCGCTCTCAAGCTTCGCTGCATCGCCGGAGGAGCTCCGCCGCCCCAGATCCGGTCGGGATCGAGCCCCTCGGCCTCGATCTGGCACTGCCTCGCCAAGATCCCGTCGCAGCCCCTGCCAAGCTCCGCCGCCGGAGGTTCCAGCCGCCTTTGCCTCGTCCGATCAAGGAGGACGATGAGATCCGATGCTCACTCGCCCACATTGACCGAGCCGCTCGCTCCCACAACCCAAGGCCCAACGCTCCTCCCTCCAGGCCTAGCGCCACCTTGGCCCCGAGCCGGCCCATGAGGCCCATGGGTGAGCCGCCCCCCTGCGCCTATCCTTCGCCCAGTGCGAGCATTGCTAAGCTGCGCCCACAGTTTTTGGCCGAATGTTTTTTTCCGCTGCGATTTATCAATTAATCAGTGAATTTCAGAATTACAGAAAACCCCCTAAACTTCATTCATTAACAACTTTTCATCCGTGCATCGCATGCAAAAAAATTATATATGTAAAGTGACTGGAATTTTATGTAGATTCACAATATCCAACTTTCACACATGTTAAAAATACTTAAACTTGCTGTTTGCATTGATTTGCGTGAATGACATGCTAAAATGATTTATTTCATAACTACTAAACCGTAGCTTCGATAAAAATGTCCCACATATGTAACTTGCCTAGAAAAATGTGTAGAATCACATGGTGACATTTATTTTGCTGTTTAACAACTCTAAAATTACGTTAGGAAAGATCTGGACCAATTTCATAATATGCTTATGGGGATGTTTCGGAAATGTTATATATTGCTTCCGGCCTCATTTAAAATGCCTAGATGATATAGTTGTTCATGCTTCACCTCTTGACATGTTTAACAACATTTAATATTGATGAGTACCTAATGAGAGTGAACTAAATTATTCGAACGTGGAGTGTCATCAATATGCAACTCGTTGCATATTGAACTTCACTTAATATGTAGTAGTTGTTTGTTGTGCTTGTCATGCCATGTCATGTGTTGCATATTAAACTGGACATGCATCATATTTGTCTGTGCATCATGTCATGCATATGTTGTGGTGTATCTTGTGTTGATTGTTGTTTCCGGATTGCTTCTTCTTGATAGAGTTTTGAAAGCGTTCGGAGTGTGAGGATTCCTTCGACTACGTTGGCCCGTCTTCTTCATGGACTCTTTCTTCTTCCGAGCGGGATCTCAAGCAAGATGACACATTTCTCTGGATACCACTACTATCATTGTCATGCTAGATGTCTCATTTTTATCGTTATGTCTTGCTACCTACCACTTGTTTGTCAAGCCTCCCAACATTGCCATGAAAAGCCTCTAACCCCTCCACATCCCAGCAAACCTTTGTTTGGCTATGTTACCGCTTGCCCAACCCTTCTTATAGCGTTTCTAGCTGCAGGTGCACTTGCTTCCATTTGACAACATGGACATTCTTGTTATATCACAATATTGCTACTATTTAATTTAATGCACTTATACACTTGGTAAAGGGTGGAAGGCTTGGCCTTTTGCTCGGTGTTTTGTTTCACTCTTGCCGCCCCTAGTTACTTGTGAACCGGTGTTATGTTCCATAATTGAGCGCTCCTAACATGCTCGGGGTTGTTATGGGGACCCCCTTGATCTTCGTTTTAGGATAAAGCTTGTCTAGAAAGGCCCAACATTGGTACTATTTGCTTAATAACAACTAATTGCATAGGGCATGATCACCCCATGGATTAATCAACAACCCGGGCCAATGCTCCTCATGAGTGTTGGTCCAAACTAGAGCACTGTGCGGGGCCACCCCAGGGCAACTTGGGTGATTTCTATCAGGCCAGTATACGCGTAGCTTATCCGCCATGTCCTGAGAACGAGATACGCGGCTCCTATCGGGATCGTCGACACGCTAGGAGGCCTTGCTGGACTTGTTTTACCTTTCTCGAATGTCTTGCGTGAGGAACTCTGATCTTCTTCGGGCTATCTCGAGGTGTCGGAATTCCTTTGGAATTGCCTAGGTTGATCATGAGATCCGTGGTTGAGGTTATTCCCGCGGCATGTGGTTAATTTGTGATGGATGAGTTGGAGCACCCCTACAGGGTTAAACCTTTTCGAGAAGCCGTGCCCGCGATTATGTGGCAAACTTGGATACTTTGTTTAACACCCGGTCATAGCAAACTTGAAGTAAACTCTAATAAAATCTACCAACTATGTGCGTAACCGTGACTGTCTCTTCTCGTGAGTCCTTATCCGAGAGAGAACACGGTGGGGTTATGATTGACGTAAGTAGGTGTTCAGGATCAATTAGTGATCATTACTAGTTCACGTTCGTTATGCGTAGACCACCATACTTTACTTTCTGTACTCATAAGTTAGCCACTCAAACAAATGCTTAGTCGCTTGCTGCAGCCTCACCACTTAACCATACCTCACCCATAATGCTTTAATAGTCTTGATACCCTTGGAAATGAGATTGCTGAGTCCCTGTGGCTCATAGATTACTACAACAATAGTTGCAGTTATAGGTAATGCGATGATTGAACGTGAGGGCGATGTTTGTTTTGATTGGAGTTCTGCTTCTTCTTCATCAATCTAGGATGGGTTCGAGGTGGCAGCCTGGGATAGCAAGGGTGGATGTCATTTTATCGTTTGATTTCGTCCGTAGTCGCACCCTACTCTTCTGTATGATGTTTGAGTGTGTTGTTGTATTGATGTGACTCTGATGTAGCTTGTGGCAAGTGTAAGCCAATTCCATATACTCATCTCTTCTGTACATGTACTTGTAATGATATCCATTCTTGCAACACGACGAGATGCGCTTCTATCCCTGTCGAGGCCCTCGTGCCGAAATAAGGATAGGACCGTATCTTAGGCGTGACAACTTCCTCCTTCTTTTTTTTAATTCCAGTTTCTGTTTTTCTTTTCTGACATTTGTTTTATTTTTATTTAGGCACAAATGATAGGCACAAAATACTCCAAATATTTTATAGAGCTTAGTTTGAATATTTCAAATCTCTACAAAAAGTTTCAGAATATTTTGAATGCTAAAATAATTATAATGCTTTATTTGGCATTTTCAGTAGCTTTACTATTTATTTTTGAACTGTTATATAGGTTCAAATATTTGGAATGACCCCTAATATATTGATGTCCACATTTATCAGACATAGGGGACATTTTTTATGGGCATTTTGGATTTGTTGTTTTTTCACAACTATTGAATTGGTTTGATTCAGGTGAGGTGTTAGGGTTTCTGTTAATCCCCATTTCAAGTTGATGCAAAAAGTGAAAACATGATGCACACACATGCTGACCTAAGTAAGCTAACTAGGGATGTGACACATCATGTCTCAAAACTATTACAAGGAATCAAGTTTAATTTATCCAATGATATTCATGAAAGTTTTTATTATATCCCTCTTGAATATCTATCACTTTGGGACTAGTTTCATATATTGCCATTGCTTTTCACAAGCTCAAATAAATTTAAGTGAAGAACATGAGCATAAAAATTTCATCTCTCAAAATAATATAAGTGAAGCATGAGAGAATTTCTTCAAAATGTACTAACTCTCAAATTAATATAAGTGAGACATGAGAGTATTTCTTCAAAAAATTTAAAGCACACCATGCTCAAAAATATATAAGTGAATCACTAGAGCAATTCCATAGCTCAAAAAATTTAAGTGAAGCATACAGAGCAATTCTAACAAATCATACATTTTGGCTCTCTCAAATAGGTGTGTTCAACAAGGATACTTGGGACGATCTAAAAATAAAATCAAGAAAAGACTCATATAATACAAGACGCTCCAAGCAAAACTCATGATATGTGACGAATAAAAATATAGCTCCAAGTAAAACACCGATGGTCGTTAGAAAAAAGAGGGGATGCCACTCGGGGCATCCCCAAGCTTAGTTGCTTATTTCTCCTTGGATATCATCTTGGTGTGCCATAGCATCCCCAAGCTTAGGTTCTTTTCACTGCTTATTCCTTCATCCATCGTGTTCTCACCCAAAACTTGAAAACTTCAATCACACAAAACTTAACAAAATCTCCGTGTGATCTGTTAGTATAATAAAGCAAATCACAACTCTAAGTACTATTACAAACCTATTTATATTTTATTATTGCATTATATCTACTTTATTCTAACTTTACCATGGTTTATACCCTCCAAGAAAACCATATATTCATCAAAATAAGCACACAATGCAACGAAAACAAAATCTGTCAAAAACAGGACAGTCTGTAGTAATATGTACTCTAACCATACTTATGTAACTCAAACAAATCTAAAACATTAGGAAAACATCAGCACTTTGTATATCAATCTTGTGTAAAAAATTCAGAATTTTTTGTATCTTCTGTGATTTTTAAAAATTCTGCTACTGGACGCAAAAGTTTCTGTTATTCAACAAGATCAAATCAACTATCACCCAACATGATTGTCGGGGCTGGATGCACGCGACCACCTATGGGGCCATCGTCCCCTTTGTGGTTCGGTGGGGGGAGTGGATGCAAGCACAAAGAGCAGAGACAGTGAGACGACACGGCAATTTACCGTGGTTCGGGCCGCTGTGAAGCGTAAAACCATACTCCTGCTTTGTGGGTGGATAGATCAGGGGAACATGAAGAATGCGCAGCGCTCCAACCCAGCAAGGGTTGCCTTCGGGGGAGCTACTACGCGTGTACAAATGCTCAAAAGTCTGAATCCTAAGCTAGGTTTACTTGGGCCTCCTTTTATAGCACAAGGGGCAACCACAATGGTAAAACATACATCGTCCGATGATTAGATAGCTAGCAGAGCTTATCATACCTAACTCTGGCATTAGAGACAAAATACCATCATTTGCTAGTCTAGGTGGTGTGCAAGGGTGCATCCTCGCAAGCTTATACCACCGCTCTAGCTAACCACTTCACCTCACCTCGACACATCTAAGGACGGGTGTCAAGGAGGGGTAATTTGCCTTCCAACATATAGCCACCTGCTTAGCGAAAGCCTCTTAGCCACCTGGGGGCTCAACACCGCATTGACAAGTGATTGGCCTTGCGATGAGGTGGAGCGGTGATAGATTGGCTCACGCCTGCCGGGGGATGGCTTGCTGGGTCTTCAAGAGGGGGCACATGTCCTGGTCCCTGACAGGTGCCGGGGGAGTGCTTGGCGCGCAGCAGTCCTAGGTTTGGGCTGCCGCATAGAGCTCGTTGTAGTTCGTCTTGATCATTGTCAGGTTGTGATAGAGGCGAAGTTGTCCCTGTCTTTCGATGAGATGGTGGCTATCGTTTTTGGTGGAGTGGACTTTGACGATCCGACTACGAACGTGTGATGATGCCGCGCCTTAGCAATCGCTAAACCAACTCCGAGAGGTTATTGACCACGCCGGAGCATGATCAACCTGACCACGAGGGTCTGTTTCCTGCACGCAAACAAAGAACAAGCAAGAAACTAAGATTGCAATCTGGATATTGTGAATATAAGAGGAAAGCTTTATTGATGAAGTGGGGTTCTATGACGCCTTTGTTTGGTCATGGAACACAAACGAAGAATGCGAAGTTGCAGCTATGACGAACTTGTAATCTAAACAAAACCCAACCCTAAAACGACGCCCTAAGGGCTGTATATATGAGGGAATAGAGAGGAATTTCGTGGCCCCTTGGAGGAGGGGTCCGAAACTGACCTTAACTCAGTTTCCCCATACATACGGACTCTTAAAACAACCTATAATATGGTATTTCAAAATTACATGGGCCTGGCCCAACAATAAGGTGGCGCAACACCTATATTAGCCTAGGGACGAATTTTATAAAGTAGCATCATGCATATTTCGTCCAAGGCTTCTTGCTCCCATTATGGTGGCTTCAAAGTGCGAAAATCATCACTGGAAGCTCCATTATTCTTTCCCGTCCGCGCACCTTCTTCTCCATGCTTGATCCCGCTCCCATGGTCATCCTTCTTGTCCATGCCAGGTCCTTTATTCATAAGTAAAACAAAAGTATCTAATTTAGGCAGCATCATATGTTCATGAACATTAGAAGGATTTGCAAGAAATGAAAGTACCTGGTAATTCAATTGACGTGCGCGAGCTCTAGTATTTGGTCCTGTATGTATAGCAGTCGGAGTTGTGGGTGTAGCATTAGCAAGGATGTCCTCATCATCCTCCCCTTCTTGAACTGAAGTCGTCCTCGACGGAAGCTCATATTCCTCACCCAAATAAGGCTTCAAATCTGCAATGTTAAAAGTGGTGCTAACCCCAAACTCTATAGGCAGCTCAAGTTTATATGCATTATCATTTATTTTCTCTAACACCTTAAAAGGACCATCAGCACATGGTATTAGCTTTGACTTGTGCAAATCAGGAAATCTATCCTTACGCAAATGTAACCAAACAAGATCTCCAGGTGCAAAGACAAGGTGTTTTCTACCCTTATCCCCAGCAATTTTGTATTTAGCATTCATACGCTCCATGTTTTCCTTCGTTAGCTCATGCATCTTTAATATCAATTCAGCACGTTCTTTAGCATCAAAATTAACCTTCTCCGAAGATGGAAGAGGCAACAAATCAATAGGTGCACGAGGTAAGAAACCATACACAACTTCAAAAGGGCACATCTTAGTGGTAGAATGTAGGGAACGATTATAAGCAAATTCAATATGAGGCAAGCATTCTTCCCACATTTTCAAGTTATTCTTGAAAATAGCCCTAAGCATAGTAGACAATGATCTACTGACTACTTTAGTTTGGCCATCAGTTAGTCCCGAACCTAGCCCATAAACATCTCCAAAAGTGGCTAAGAAATTTAGCATCATGATCTGAAACAATTGTATTTGGCACACCATGCAACCGAATAATTTCACGAAAGAACAAATCAGCAACATGAGTAGCAGCATCACTTTTATGACATGGTATAAAGGGTGCCATTTTGGAAAATCTATCCACGACAACAAATATGCTATCCCTCCCCTTCTTAGTTCGAGGTAAACCTAAAACAAAGTCCATAGATATATCCTCCCAAGGAACACTAGGTACAAGCAAAGGCATATATAAACCATGAGGATTGAGTCGTGACTTAGCTTTTTGACATGTAGTGCAGCGAGCAACAAAACGCTCAACATCCCGTCTCATCTTTGGCCAAAGAAATGTGTAGAAAGTACGTCCTCCGTCTTCTTCACGCCAAAGTGTCCCATTAATCCTCCTCCGTGTGCCTCCTGTAACAACAAAAGACGAATGGAGCTAGCTAGAATGCATAGCTTGTTAGCACGGAACACAAATCCATCATTAATAACGAACTTGTTCCATGTTCTCCCTTCTTTACAATGCTGCAACACATCTCTAAATTCAGCATCATGCACATATTGATCTTTGATGGTCTCCAAACCAAATATTTTAAAGTCAAGTTGTGAAAGCATAGTATAACGACGAGACAAAGCATCAGCAATAACATTTTCTTTACCCTTCTTGTGTTTAATGACATAAGGGAAAGTCTCAATGAATTCAACCCATTTAGCATGTCTACGGTTCAGTTTTGCTTGACTTTTAATATGTTTCAAAGATTCATGATCAGAATGTATAACAAATTCTTTGGGCCATAAATAATGTTGCCATGTTTCCAAAGTCCGAACAAGAGCATATAATTCCTTATCATAAGTAGAATAATTCAGACTAGGCCCACTCAATTTTCAGAAAAGTATGCAATAGGTTTACCATCTTGTAATAACACACCTCCTAACCCAATTCCACTAGCATCACATTCAAGCTCAAAAGTCTTATTAAAATCAGGAAGTTGGAGTAAAGGAGCATGTGTTAACTTATCTTTCAAGACGGTGAAGGCTTCTTCCTGTGCGGTACCCCAAGAAAAAGGCACGTCCTTCTTTGTAAGCTCATTGAGAGGCATAGCAATGGTGCTGAAATCTCTCACAAAACGCCTATAGAAACCAGTGAGGCCAAGAAAACTCCTCACTTGTGTGACCGTTTTGGGCTGCGGCCAACTCTCAATAGCTTCAATCTTGGCTTTATCAACTTCAATTCCCTATGGAGTAACAACATAACCAAGAAAAGATACTTTGTCGGTGCAAAAGGTGCACTTCCCAAGGTTACCAAACAAACGTGCATCACGTAGAGCAATAAAAACAGCACGTAGATGTTCCAAATGTTCCTCCAAAGATCTACTAAAAATCAATATATCATCAAAATAGACTACCATAAATCGTCCAATGAAAGCACGTAAAACCTCGTTCATTAATCTCATGAAAGTGCTAGGTACATTAGTTAACCCAAAATGCATGACTAACCACTCATATAATCCAAACTTAGTTTTATATGTTGTTTTCCATTCATCTCCCAATTTCATACGAATTTGATGGTATCCACTACGCAAATCAACTTTGGAGAAAATTGTAGAACCACTTAATTCATCAAGCATATCATCTAGTCTAGGAATAGGATGACGATAACGAATAGTAATATTATTAATGCCTCTACAATCCACACACATGCGCGATGTACCATCCTTTTTAGGCACTAGAATAATAGGAACAACACAAGGACTAAGGGATTCACGTATATAACCTTTGTCAAGCAGCTCCTGTACTTGACGCATAATCTCCTTTGTCTCCTCTGGATTGGTACGGTATGGCGCATGGTTGGGTAGGGATGCACTGGGAATTAAGTCAATCTGATGCTCAATCCCGCGGATAGGTGGTAATCCCAGTGGCACGTCTTGTGGGAAGACGTCAGTGAACTCCTGCAAAATGTTAATGACAGCAGGAGGCAAAGAGGGAGACATGTCCTCGAATGAAAATAATTCTTTGCATACAAAAGCATAGCAAACAGATGTAGCAACATCCAAATCATTAATATCAGATTTAGTAGCAAGTAAACATCCACTCTTCACTTTTATTTCGGATGCAACATTAGATGATGGTTTATTATGTGTATGGTGTTGCTCAAATTCCTGTGCTACAATCTGATTTTCACTCTTATTTTTCTCCTATTTTGCTTTACTAGCTCTAGCAATGTCATCTTTCATAATATGTTCCGGAGACATAGGAAGCAAAGTGATATTTTGATCCTTATGAACAAGAGTATACTGATTTGTCCTACCATGGTGTACGGAATTGTTATCAAACTGCCATGGCCTACCAAGTAGAACAGAACATGCTTGCATGGGTACCACATCACAATCCACATAATCAGAATATGTAGCAATGCTAAAATGCACACGAACAATACGTGTTACCTTAACCTTGCCACTATTGTTGAACCATTGGATGTAATAAGGATGAGGATGTGGTCTGGTGGTTAGAGACAGCTTCTCCACCATCTCCATGCTAGCCAAGTTATTGCAACTCCCTCCATCGTTGATGATGCGAACAGAACGCTCCTTCACAACTCCCTTTGTGTGGAACAAGTTGTGCCTCTGATTTTGCTCAGCCTCTGTAACCTGCACACCGAGAACACATTGAGCAACTAAACTTTCATACCTGTCAGCGTAATCAGCAGCCTTGTAGTGTGTCTCTGGTTTTGCATCCTTGCCACCCCATTCTTCACTTGAAATGAGAGCCAAAGTCTCCTCATCATAATCACTAGCGGATGCATATCCACCATCCTCAGTAACATGATTACATGCTTGGAAGGGCGTTCTCTTGCAAAGTGACCTCCACCCTTGCAACGACGGCATATAACCTCATGTGTTTGCCCTATGGATGTAATAGATGAAGAAGAGCTCTGTGCAGGCCCAGAAGGTGTGCTCTTCGCAGAGGGTGGAGTTGGAGCCTGTTTCTTGGTATCGCGGTTGGAGTTGGAAGTGGAAGTAGGTGGTGTTGCAGCAGGACGTGTGGAAGTAGAGGAGGTACGTGGCGTCCATGATGAAGTGCGACCTGCAGAAAAAGTAGTTCTCGCCATTGCATGTCGATCCTGCACTTCACGTTCAGCTTTGCAAGCAAGATGAAATAAACGAGTGATAGTGTTATACTCCTTATACTCTAGAATAGTCTGAATCTCTCTATTTAATCCACCCATAAAACGTGCAAGCATAGCTTCATTCTCCTCAGCAATACCAACTCTAATCATGCCAGTTTGTAATTCCTGATAATATTCTTCTACATAATTTTTTCCTTGTCTTAAACGATGCAAATTTTGAAGCAATTCACGTTGATAGTAAGGTGGCACCCAACGATTATGCATAGCAGTTTTCAAAGTAGCCCAAGTAGTTGGAATATTAGCATGGTGTATTCTACAATGTTCTGACCACCAAACACAAGCAAAACTAGTGAAAGAACAAACAACAGCAGCAACACGTCTATCCTCAGGAAATTGTAAGCATGTAAAACGTTGTTCTGTTTCTAACTCACATGTAAGATATATATCAGGAACATATCTACCCTCAAACATCAAAATATTCAATTTAAGTTTAGGGAGATGGTCATGATCCCGTACCTGAGGGGGTGGTGCAGCCCTACCGTTACGGTTGTAGCCATGTGGTCGACCTGGTGCGTATCGTGGTGGTTGCCCCTGAGGCTGATCTGAGCAAGCTCTCCCTCATCATCGTAATCACCCTCATAATCTTCAACCTGCTCAACGATAGTAGCAGCAGGAGCCACAGAAGTAGCAGTAGTATCAACAGTACCAGTATGTTGGCCTTGGCCGAGAGGCACACGTCACGCTTGTCGTTCGAAAGGGATAGGAGCTGCAGCTGGTGGTGGTAGACGGGCAAGCACCTCATTGAAATTGGTGTCCATCTTGGTGTCGAATGTCTTCTCCAAACCATCGAGCTTCTCCATGGCCTCTCCAAAGTTGGTCACGAAGTCTTGTACCTGGTCAGCCATCATTTGCTGAAATTTATCACAGAGCACTTTGTTGGTCATGCTCTCCCAGTCGCTCCCGTCGTCGTGTGATCCTGACATGGTTAGCAGAAATAGGAAACACACAAGAATATGAAACCTACAGACTACTGGGACATGGTGGTGGTGGTGGTGGTGTGTTACAAATCCTTTAAGCGAATCTCAAATTCTTACCAGTTCTTACCCAGCAGCAGGTGGTGATCGGCAACCGTTGTAGTCAAAACTCTCAAAGCTTGGATAGAGCGATTGCCAGGTGGTGTTAAACACATGACGTAGATGTATGTGGAGCTGGGATGGCTTATAATATGGTAGTAAAAAGGGTTATCAATAATCAATTCAGAGATGCAAGGTTGAATAAACGCTCAACGATGGTACTGTGCTGGTCCTAGGCTAGACCCTACTAGAGACGCGAGCCTAAAACACCAACAAAATCACGACGCTACCTGTAATCAAGGGAAAAGCACACTCTGATTTTTTTTTCATTTTTTGGCGCCTCTTTTTTTGCACTCTTTTTTTTGCTCAAAAAATCACTACAATGGCGAGTGTCTCAAAACTCTTCCCACGTCGTATAAGCAAGATGGGCACGGAATTTGTTGGACTATTTTTTTCTTTTTCTGGAGCAATTCGGGGGCTGCGACGACCAAAAATTTCGACAAAAATCACTATGATGGCAAGTGTCTCAAAACGCTCCGAAGATCCTAAAACCAAAATAGGGAAAAATATTTTCAGCCGATTTTTTTGGGGCCAAAACATGCTTTGCAAAGCGTGCCACTCTTTTTTTTGACACCTACGCAGGTAGCAAAACACGAATCCGAAATCAAAAGGATCTCAAAACTAAACCTAAAATGAGCTGGACTTAGATTGGTGGAGGATTTGTGGTGGTATATATGGACACCAATGGATAGTGATGGTGGGTGGTGATATATGGCATCGGTGATGATGGTGGTGGTATATGGCAACTATGAAGACGATGCGGTGGCGGCATGACAACCTGTGAAAAGAACTCGAAACTCTAAAGGACTAGACACTAAGACCAGCAACTCGACACGACGATGTAACCGCAAATTCAACAAAGCAAAATACTGAAAAGACTATGCAAAGGCTCGGATTGGTTCGGATATGATGATCTAACCCTAATTTTTTTGTGGCTTTTTCATGGACTAAAGGTATGAAGAACAGATGCGATCTAAACTACGAAAACTGGTAAAATCTCACCGAGCAACCTAGAAATCTGATACCACTTGATAGAGGTGAAGTTGTCCTTGTCTTTCGATGAGATGGTGGCTATCGTTTTTGGTGGAGTAGACTTTGACGATCTGACTACGAACATGTGATGACACCACGCCTTAGCAATCGCTAAACCAACTCCGAGAGGTTATTGACCATGCCGGAGCACGATCAACCTGACCACGAGGGTCTGTTTCCTACACGCAAACAAAGAACAAGCAAGAAACTAAGATTGCAATCTGGATATTGCGAATATAAGAGGAAAGCTTTATTGATGAAGTGGGGTTCTGTGACACCTTTGTCTGGTCGTGGAACACAAACGAAGAACGCGAAGTTGCAGCTATGGCGAACTTGTAATCTAAACAAAACCCAACCCTAAAACGACGCCCTAAGGGCTGTATATATGGGGGAATAGAGAGGAATTTCGTGGCCCCTTGGAGGAGGGGTCCGAAACCGACCTTAACTCAGTTTCCCCATACATACGGACTCTAAAAACAGCCTATAATATGGTATTTCAAAATTACATGGGCCTGGCTCAACAATAAGGTGGCGCAGCACCTATATTAGCCTAGGGACGAATTTTATAAAGTAGCATCATGCATATTTCGTCCAAGGCTTCTTGCTCCCATTATGGTGGCTTCAAAGTGCGAAAATCATCACTGGAAGCTCCATTGTTCTTTCCCGCGTGCGGACCTTCTTCTCCATGCTTGATCCCTCTCCTATGGTCATCCTTCTTGTCCATGCCAGGTCCTTTATTCATAAGTAAAACAAAAGTATCTAATTTAGGCAGCATCATATGTTGATGAACATTAGAAGGATTTGCAAGAAACAAAAGTACCTGGTAATTCAATTGACGTGCGCGAGCTCTAGTAATTGGTCCTGTATGTATAGCAGTCGGAGTTGTGGGTGTAGCATTAGCAGGGATGTCCTCATCAGGTTGGCTCGGTGTGTGAAGGGTTTTTGCTGTTGTCGCGTGTGCACAATTCAGGAGCACTGGGTACCCCTATCCTAGTGCACCGAGAGGATCCCCGGGTCTGGACCACACGTGCTCGCCGAGTGCCTTTGGGCCAGGCCCAAATTTCATGCACATGCACGCAATGTGAGGGAGTAACTGCCAATTTAATAATCAACATTGACCCATTTTCTCAGGTTGTTTCCGCCACGCGCGCCGCATGCATAGCGAGGGGCTACTGGCGGGTGCACGTGACTTAAAGCTCGGGTCGTGGAAGAAACCGCAACGCCATGGATTGGAGCAACGAGGTGGTTACCTGTTTCGCTCGTGATCGTGGGTAGTGGGATTAGAGACGGGCGGTGATCCTTGGAGCGTGGGAGAGCTAGCCCCTGCGCTCTCCCCATAAATTGGGAGGTCTCGAGATGCGATGCTCATCCACCCTATCCTCCTCCTTGAGCCCGAATCCACAAAGCTTGCTTCTTTGCTTCCTTGTCTTGAGCGGCGGCTGTCCTCGGCATGCCTAGGGGACGAGGACGTCCCGTGGCTTCCGCCACGGCGACGAGGGCTTCCCGTCGAGATCATGCCATCGCTTTGGCTGTAGAGGCAGAGGGTGGTGCTAGCGCGCATGGCGGAGACACCGGGAGGGGACGAGGTGAAAGCACATTTGCTCCCTTGGTGGTTTTGGTAATTAATAACAACATATAAGTCATTGAACTAATGTTTCCACCAAGTATATTTCAGGAAATGTTCAATGAGAGGATTGGCAAAAGGAGATTGTGGAGAAACCCCAAGATGCAAGGAAATAGGTTGGCCAAGCTTCAAGCAAGAGGACTCTACATTTTATATTTGTGAGAAATCACTTTGAGTCATAGGAAAGCCAATACTATTAAAAAGGGGTAAGGTCTTGTTGGTGAACAATATGCTCAAACGTGCACAAGTGATAGTCGCCAAAAATATCCACAAACTCTCCCACCAAAGTCTGTTTTGTACCCAACACTCAAAATCGGTGCAACCAACTTTCCCACTTTGGTGCCACCGATTCCAGAACCTAGACAGACTCAAGCCAAACCCTAGCCACTTCGGTGCAACTGATTCCATACCGGTGCCACCGAGTTTAGGTTGCCAACTTTCTGTTACGCAAATTCACATTTTTGGTCCCACCGAGAATGTTGGATCGGCGTCACCGAGATTGGAAATCTGACCGTTGGTCACCTTATCGGTGCAACCGAGTTTCCTATATCGGTCTCACCGAGATTCAAAAGTTGCCACCTTTTGGTCACTTCAGTACCACCGAGATTAACACATCGTTGTCACCGAGTTGGTCATTTTGTGTGTAACGGTTGGATTTTTGGGGATGCCTATATATACCCCTTCACCACCACCTACTCGAGAGAGAAGCACTCAGGACTATTCCATACCTATCCTATTAGATTTTCTGAGAGAGAACCACCTACCCTTGTGTTGAGGTCAAGATCTTCCATTCCAATCATATGGATCTTGATTTCTAGCCTCCCCAAGTTGCTTTCCACCAATCCCATCTCTTCTACCAAGCCAAACCGGTGAGAGAGAGATTGTGTGCTGAGGAGTCTATCATCTTGAAGCACAAGAGCAAGGAGTTCATCGTCATTACCGAGCCTATTACCTTTTGGAGGGTGGTGCCTCCTAGATTGGTTAGGTGTCGCTTGGGAGCCTCCTACTTCGTGTTGTGGAGTGAACCAAGAAGTTTGTAAGAGCAAGGAGATCACCTACTTCGTGAAGATCTACCCATAGTGAGGCTAGTCCTTCGTGGATGGAAGCCGTTATGGAATAGTCAAGGTTGCTACTTCATGGACCCTTTTGGGTGGAGCCCTCCGTGGACTCTCACGACCGTTACCCTTCGTGGGTTGAAGACTCCATAAACGTGGATGTACGATAGCGCCACCTATCGGAACCAAGGGAAAAATCATCGTGTCTACAATTGCGTTTGATCTTCCTACCCTATCCCTTCTATACATGCTTGTTGTTACTTTCCGCTGCTATATACTCTTAGACTTGCATGTGTAGGGTGTACTTGACTTGCCATGAAATGCTAAAAACTGTCAACCCTAAAACTTGGTATAGGCAAAACTCTTAATTGGTCAAGTAGTCTATTCACCCCCCTCTAGACCTACTTTCGATCCTACACGAGGCCGACGTGGGGCTCATGGTCGGGGAAGACGGAGTGCTACTCGTCTTCCTCCTCCGCCCTGAGACCTGTCCCTTATGGAGGGTCACACCGAGGGGACGACGCTGGAGTTCGTCGTCGAACTACACGATCCTCCCAGGAGCCACCTATGCCTCCCTCGCCCTTTCGCCGGGGTGATGGAGATTGATGAGCCGTCTGTGTTGTGGTTGCGAGCGCACGGCTGTTGCAACAACATCGTGTGAGCAGACGTCGAGTTTCCTGAACGCCATGTCATGCTCCTCAAGCGCGGGTGGAAAACCTTCGCACGTGCCCACAACTTCACGGGTGGGAATGTCCTCCGCTTCAAGTTGGTGGAGGCCAACCTACTCTCCATCAAGATTTATGGTCATTCAGGCGCCCATCTTGGTTGCTGCGAGGAGAGATCGAGTGATGTCGAAAGCTCCTCTTCGAGCGATAGAGACGAGGAGGACAATGTCGATGAAGACGACGATGACGAGCCCCCAGCCGTCAAGTCGGAATACGCTGACTCGGACTCAAGCTGAGCGTCAGTCGCACCATCACCGTCAGCTAAACCCCTCCCCGGTAGAGCATTTTGCCTAGGGTTCTTGACTTCGGCGTCGCCTTCTCCCCCAACCGGCACCGACAGACTCGTGGACTTTAGCTTCATCTTCCCTTCCGATGGGCCTTCTGTCCGTGTAATGCTGGTCCTAACGGGGTCATGCTGGGCTTCTATTGGGGTCCCTCTTTTATCCCCTTGTTCTTTAATGTCTTGTTTCTGGGGGTGAAAGCCAAATAAAGGATTATTACGAAGGCACGCCTTCTAATGTAACCCTTATCTAGCTTGTATCGAAAATGAATGAGAAAAGTGCAATTTTCTTTCTGCAAGTACTATCCTTTTCTTTCCCTATTTATAGTGTCCTAGTATGCTTTGTCCTTGTTGCATGGAGCCACTTGACGGATCATTACTTAGCCATGAGTGCCAAGAGGGAATGAGCCACCGGCAACAGGTTGGTGTTGTTCCCCGGCAGAGCTCCTTGCCGGTGTCGGTGCAACCCCCACAATTGTTAAACAAAAATAGGGGGCCGATTCGTCCCAACAAGGGTTCTCACCACGTGGAGGACTCGACTACCCACAGTGAGGGAGATACTACGGATTTCCTCGGGGCATTGGAAAGGCATTGAACTTGGGATATGTGATTGTACTTATATTTTCCAAGTTGTATCCCTCTTTAGAGCCCGATGGGCCGTTGTCCTCATTCCTTCGCTTCTCTTCCCTGTCTTCCCGATGGTCCGTCGTGTAGGGAGAGAACAGTAACAAAGATTATAGGTTCATCAAGGACTCTAGCAAATCTTATATCTTAAAAGCGATAACACTGCAATCATAAAAATGCATAATGTGCATGTAATGCCTAGCTTTATTAATTTTGCACACGGTCTGCGCCTGGCTTTGTACAAAGGGTTACATGCAACATCAACAATGCTTGTACAAAAGGTGGCTGCCGGGGACTGAGCCCCGGCAGCCACGCCTTACGGGTAGAACTTACGAAAGTCCTTGTCTTGATCCCTCGTAGCACTTGAGCATTCATCCTCTCGACTTGCCCGTTACTTTTAGGATGGGCAATAGAGGCGAAGGAGACCTTGCTTCCAAGGCTTTGGATATATTGCATGAAGGCATGGCTCGTGAACCGGGTGCCGTTGTCAGTGATCACCCTGTTAGGCACTCCAAAGCGGTACACCAGTCCTTTCATGAACTTGATAGGTGACTGTGCGGTCACCTTCCTCACTGGCTCTACCTCAGGCCACTTTATGAACTTGTCGGTTGCCACAAACAAGAACTCAAAGCCCCCGATAGCATGGGGAAAAGGGACGAGGATATCGAGCCCTAGACCGAGAATGGCCAGGATAGACGAATTGTTTGCAGAGCTTGTGCTGGTTGATGGATGTTCTTGGAATGAAACTGGCAGGCTTCACACTGGGTGACCAGCTCATTGGCATCTTGGAGGGCAGTGGGCCAATAGAAACCCTGTTGGGAAGCTTTAGCGGCAAGGGCTCTAGATCCTATGTGAGAGCCATATACTCCTCCGTGAATCTTCGCCAAAAGCTTTAGTCCATCCTCCCAGCAGACGCACCTCAATTTTAAAACTGTTTGGTCGTCTTCTGTACAAGGTGTCATCAACAAACAAGTACATACTTGACTGGCAGGCTACTTTTTCTGCTTCCTCTTGCTCTTCGGGGAGTTCTCCTGTCTAAAGGAAGTGAACTATATGTTGCACCCAGGTTGGAGCCCGTGGCTCGACAACAAGGACCAGAGGCATCTCCTTGTCTGCGGGAGCGCTTGCCTCAACCGTGAGGACCTAGGGTCCTGAGGGAAGAAGCTGCTCATCAACCGCAATGGACTTTTCCCTGTAGCATTTCTACCAGCGGCTTCGGGGAGCTTTGCCGTGAAATGCTTGCCGGAGTTCAACTTCCTTCTCTTGATGGACATTGCTGATGAGGAAACTAATGGTTGGGTGAGGCGGAGAACAAAAGTTCCTGGTTCCACAGGAAGCTTCTACGCAACGCACTTCGATAGATGGTCAACAATGCTGTTTTCCGCTTGGGGCACATGCTCTGTTTGTAGTCCATCGAAGTGCTCCTCCTATTTCCCCACCTCTTCTACGTATGATTCCATCAGTGGGCTATGGTAATCCTTGTCAACTTGCTTCACCAAAAGCTAAGAGTCTCCTCGGATAACCAGTCTCTTGATCCCCAACTCTATCGCGATTCTAAGTTCGACAAGGAGTCCCTCATACTCGGTGGTATTGTTTGTGGCTTCCTCCCGAGAAAGTGCATTTGAACAAGATACTTGAGGTGTTCTCCGATGGGGGTAACGAGGAGCACTCCTGCTCCGTCACCCTGAAGTGAGAAGGCACCATCAAAGTACATGATCCAGTCTTTGGGTGCTTCTTTGTCGGGGAGGATTGTCTCTAGAACTTCTTCATCGGGCATGGGCGTCCATTATGCAATAAACTCTGCCAAGGCTTTGCTTTGAATAGTGTAAGTGCTCTCATACTTTAATCTGAAACTTAACAACTCCAAGGCCCACTCAACTATCCTGCCAGTGGCCTTAGGGTTCCTCAGTATGCGTTGCAATGGGAAACGGGTAACAACCATGATCTCATGGGCTTGGAAGTAGTGGCGTAGCTTCCTCGAGGCCATGATAAGTCCAAAGATCAGCTTTTGTACTCTAGAGTACCTCGATCTAGCTCCCTATAATAAGGAACTGAAGAAGTCCACGGGTCGCTGCACCATCTTCTTCGCCACCTCCTTAGACCCGCTGCCGTCCATTTGCTGAGGTCCCTCTTGATTCGTATGGAGTCCCGCCACGGATATTTTCATATTGTTCCCGATGGAACTAGCAACATCCGGTCAATCTTCACCCGCTTCCCGCTGCGCCACTAGTGCTGCACTAACCACTTGATTTGTTGCCGCTAAATACAGCAACAACGACTCTTGTGGTTTAGGAGCGACCAAGGTGGGAGCAGAGGAAAGGTAGTTCTCTAGGTCTTGTAGTGCTGCTTCTGCTTCTAGGGTCCACTTCATTGGGCCAGCCTTCTTCAAGATCTTGAAGAACGGCAAAGCACGCTCAGCGTACTTGGAGATGACCTACTCAACGCGGCAACATATCCGGTCAAACGCCTGATATCCGTGATGGTTTTGGGTGCTTGTATCTCTTCAATCACCTTGATCTTGTCGAGATTAGCTTCTATTCATTGCTAAGACACAAAGAATCCAAGTAGCTTGCCGGATGGGACACCAAATACACACTTCTTAGGGTTGAGATTCAAGTTGATCTTGTGCCGGTTTGTGAAAGTTTCTTCCAAATCCTATATGAGAGTCGCTTCGTCCTTAGTCTTGACTACAATGTTATCCATGTCAGCATCCATGTTTCTGTGCAGTTGAGGTTCAAAACCAATCTGAAACGCTTTGGCAAAGGTTGAACCAACACTCTTTAACCCAAAAGGCATACGCACAAAACAGTACATGCCGCAAGGAGTTATGAATGCAGTCTTCTCTTCATCTTCTTTGGCCATGAATATCTGGGGGTATCCGGAGTAGGCATCCAAAAAGGAGAGAAAATCACATCCGGAGGTGGAATCGACAATCTGATCTATGATCGGCAAGGGAAAATGATCCTTCAAGCAAGCCTTGTTCAAGTCAGTGAAGTCTATGCAAAGCCTCCATTTCCCATTCACCTTGCGCACCACCACCGGGTTTGCTAGCCAAGTTGTATGTAGTACTCCACTAACCAAACCAGTTGCTTCAAGTTTCTTGATTTCCTCGGCAATGAATTTTTGCCACTCCAAGGCTTGCTTCCTAACTTTTGTTTGATAGGTGGGGCATGAGGGCAGACAACAAGCTGGTGCTCAATTACCTCCCTGGGAACACCGGTGATGTCAGATGGTTGCCAGGCAAACACATCCACATTCGCCCGTAGGAAGGCAATGAGCACGCTCTCCTATTTGTTAGTAAGGGTAGCATTGATGGTGAAGGTACCACCAGTGTTGTCCTCCCTTGCCAGGACTTTCTTCGTCTCAAGGTAGGTGACCTTGGTCTTCTTGCTAGTGGAACTCCCCGGTAGGTCATCATCGGGTACAGCGCACTCCGGAGAGGCGCGCTTCCCGGAGTCCTTGTCGGTGCTCCCGCTAGCCTTGTTTGATCTCTTCGGCTCCTTGGCGGGAGCTGGGACGTCTGTGGTCTCAGCTGTTACCGCGTCATGGTACATCTTGTCCACGTAGATAACTGCATTCTTCTTTTCGAAGGGGATGGAAATGATCTCAATGGGTCCTGGCATCTTCAAAGTATTGCAACCATAGTGGGATGCTGCCATGAATTTTGCCAAGGCTGGGCGACCAAGGATTCCGTTTTAAGGTAGAGGGATCACAGCCACGTCGAACACTATCCTCTCCGTCTGGAAATTTAGTTCCTCGCCGAATGTTACCAGGAGGGTAATCTTTCCCTTGGGCCGGCTCCTATCGGGGTTGATTCCCTAAAAGGTGCCTGTAGCTTTGAGCTCTTCATCATGGATCTTTAGTTTGCCAGCCATCTTAGGGGAGATTAAGTTCAATCCAGCCCCGCCGTCAACTAACATCTTAGACACCTTAAGGTTGCGGACTGTTGGGGAAACCAACAATGGCAAACATCTGACCATAGAGGTACGATCAGGATGATCCTCACCGTCAAAGATGATAGGCGTGCAAAACCATTTGAGAGGCTTCCTGGATTCTGCACTCGGCTCTACGGCATTGACCTCGCATGCCCACTGTTTGAGTTGGCGGTGAGAGGAGTGCAAAGAAGCACCCCCGTCAATGCACATGACTTCAGTTGCTTTCTGGAACTCCCTGTCACTGGAATCCTCATCATCATCCTCATCCTCACTCATGTCATCTGTTTCCTTCTTCTCACGACCTCTGGCAGGTTTTTCCTTTTGTTGTGGGGTTTTGCCGCGACGGCCTCCTCTGCCGCCATGGCCCTTCCTAACAGTACCATCTTGACTTTGTCGTGCTTCTCATATTTGGCCCTTTGTTTCTCAACAAGTTGCTCGACCTGTTAGCATTCTAGGAGATCATGGCCCTTGGTGCGGTGAATTTTGCAATATGGCCCATCGGACTTCCCGGTCTTCTGAGCGACAGCAGCCTCCCGGCAATCAGCGCATGCAGCAGCTCCCTTTCCTGGGGTTTTGGCTTTCACCTTCTTGCTGGCACTGAGGTCTCTGGAGCTCTCAATGACAAGTACCGCCTTTCCTTTGCACTTCTTGTTGCGTTTCCTATTTCCCCCCTTCGGGTCAGGGGTGTTGTCGTCATCATCAGAGTCGACTTCGACACTCGCCTCCTCTCTAGGGAGTCGCCTACCTTCTTTAGGTCGAGTACATTTGGCGCCAAGGTGTAGAGCTCATTGACAGTCTTGGGGAGCTTGACATTCATCTTGGCTCTCATCCTCCTGTTGCGCATGTTCGAATGGAACGCGGTGATGATAGCCGTGGGATGAATTTATGGAATGTTGCGATGTACTCGACTGAATCTCTGGATGTACTTTCTTGAAGTTTCTCCCTCCTTTTGTGGGAGGACATGGAGATCGCTAGGCTGGCCTGGCTCATGGTGACCACCTGTGAAGGCGCCAACAAACTCGTTGCACAGATCAGCCCATGATGAAATGGAATTATCCGGCAGGTGCATCAGCCACGATCTCACATCTCGCTTAAGTGCCAAAGGGAAATAGTTGGCAAGCACCTTCTCATCTCTCACTCCTGTGGCTTGGACAACTATCGTGTATATGCCTAGGAACTCTGCCGGGTTCAACTTCCCATTGTATTTCTCCGGTAGCCCAGGCTTGAAAGGTCAGGTCGACGACCAACGGACCCGTCGCAGCTCGGTCATGAAGGTGGGGTAGCCGACCTCGTAAGGAAGGTACCCACCATCACTGGGCGGGGGGGGGGGTTGCCGATGTCTGGACCATTGCACTTGTTGGATTGACAATGAGCTTCCTGGCATCGCTCGATGGTGATACATGTGTCTTCTTTCTATCAGTCTTCAAGGACACGTCGTTGGTCCCGATGGTCGCATAGGCCGAGCGATACTATGGATGCCTCGTCGTGCTCGTCGACATGTGAAGCTTGCTGCGGCTGCCTCTGGGCCTGTTGTCGCAGAGGGGATTGCACAGTTGGTGTAGCCCCTTCGACGTGCTCGTCGGCCCGGGCTGCTACTACCGTTCGTGCATGCCGCGATGGCCCTGCATGCCGGGTCTTGTTAGCTTCAATGAAGGAGATGAAGCTCTGAATGGTAGCTCTCCATTCATCCATCTTGTCTCGACATAAAGTTGAGGAGCATCTGGACTAGCGCCATGGCTTCCTCGGTTGTGTCTAGCATGGCGAAAGAGGCGGACCGTGACGTCGCTCGGCTTTTGGTGGGACTAAGAGAAGTGTTGCCGCGTTCTCGGCACCGTGCACCACTCATCGGGGCCGTCTGATGTGCAGGAGACCGAGCCTGTGGATTTGCAGCCTTGCTGGGCGTTCCATCTTATTTTGCACGGGGTGCACGCCCAACAGCTCTGCCAGCGGTGGGGTGATATGTCTCCAACGTATATGTATTTTTGATGATGGCATGCTATTATATTTTCTGTTTTGGATGTTTTATATGCATTAATATGCTATTTTATATTAATTTTGGGACTAATCTATTAATCTAGAGCCTAGTGCCAGTTTCTGTTTTTTCCTTGTTTTTGAGTTTTGTAGATATGGAATTTTAAACGGAGTCCAAACGGAATAAAACCTTCGGAAGGAATTTTTCTAGAAGGAAACAAATCGATCAAGATTGGAGTGCATGGAAAGGGAGGTGCCATGGAGCCACAAGCCTGCTAGGCGCGGGCCCCTCTGGCCACGCCTAGCAGGCTTGTCGCCTCCCGGCAGGTCTCCTAACCCTAATTCTTGGCCTATAAATACCCAAATATTCCCCCAACATTAGAACGAGCCACACAAATACTTTTCCACTGCCGGAAGCCTCCCTTCCTGAGAGATCCAATCTTGGAGCCTTTTCCGGTAATCCGCCGGAGGGGGTTTCGATCACGGAGGGCATCTACATCAACTCCATTGCCCCTCCGATGATGCGTGAGTAGTCCACCACAGACCTATGGGTCCATAGCTAGTAGCTAGATGTCTTCTTCTCTCTCTTTGATCTTCAATACCATGTTCTTCATGATCATCATGGAGATCTATCCGATGTAATCCCCTTTTGTGGTGTGTTCGTTAAGATCCAATGAATTGTGAGTTTATGTTCAGATTATCCATGAATATTATTTGAATCTCCTCTGAATTCTTATATGCATGATTTCATATCCTTGCTAGTCTCTTTGAGTTATTGGTTTGGTTTGACCAACTAGATTGGTAATTCTTGCAATGGGAGAAGTGCTCGGTTTTGGGTTCAATCTTGCGGTGTCCTCACCTATGACATAGTAGGGGTAGCGAGGCACATATTGTATTGTTGCCATCAAGGGTAACAAGATGGGATTTTCATCATATTGCTTGATTTTATCCCTCTACATCAAGTCATCTTTCTTAATGCGTTACTCTGTTCTTCATGAACTTAATACTCTAGATGCAGACAGGAGTCGGTCGATGTGTGGAGTAATAGTAGTAGATGCAGAATCGTTTCGGTCTACTTGATACAGACGTGATGCCTATATGCATGATCATTGCCTTGGATAACTACATGATTATTTGCTTGTCTATCAATTGCTTGCCAGTAATTTGTTTACCCACCATGATATTTGCCTTCAAGAGAGAAGCCTCTAGTGAAACCTATGGCCCCCGGGTCTACTTTCCATTATATACTTTCAGATATATACTTTGCTGCAATTTATTTATCTTTTACTTTCCGTTTTGATTTACATCTATATCTATCGGATCTAATCCTTGCAAATAATCGTGAAGGGATTGACAACCCCTTTATAGCGTTGGGTGGAAGAGTTTGATTGTTTGTGTAGGTGCAACCATTGGTGACTTGCTTGTTCCTCCTACTAGATTGATACCTTGGTTCTCAACAACTGAGGGAAATAATTATCTACTTTGCTGCATCACCCTTTCCTCTTCAAGGGAAAACCAACACAAGCTCAAGAGGTAGCAAGAAGGATTTCTGGTGCCGTTGCCCGGGAGGATACATAGCAAGTCAAGAAAAGATCTCTCCCGTCAACTTGCCAATTTCTGGCGTCGTTGTCGGGGAGGATACACATCAAGCCTAGCAAGTAACCATCACAAACTCATCTCTTGCATTTACATTATTTTCCATTTTCCTCCCATTTTCCTCTCCCCCACTTCTAAAACGATTTTCAGAAAATACCAAAAAGATTTGCCCTTTTATTCGCCCTTCTTTCGTTTGCCTTTCATTTGCGTGTGTGTTTGATTTCTTGCTTTGTAGCCACCATGTTGGAATCTAGGGAGACTTTCAATGAAAAGGATAGTAATAATCTTGAGGAAAATTTTGATGATCTTGTTAATAACAACCCTCAAGAAGAACCTACTATCATTCATACAAAAAACTCCGCATAGGTAGTGGTAATATCATTGGAAAAGGTGTTATTCAAGATTTTTTTACTTGTGCAGGAACACTTCCTACCTTAGGGAGTTCCATTCACAATAAAACTAATAGTCTTGCGGATGCTATAACTTTGTTAATAATTGAACTTGAGAGGCAATTCGTTCATATGCACCCATGCATACAAAGGATTTTTCTTGAGTTCTCTAATATTCAGCATTCTTCTGTTAAGCGTGTCGCCATTATATTCCTAGCCCATGAATTTAGATTTATCATGAAAGAGGCTAGTGAAATTTTTGCTCATTATAAAATTAATGGTGGATGTCCCCCCATTGAGTTGATCCTTTTTAATCAAGAAGAGATAATGAGATTGCAATCTCCGGATTATGTTGCTTATAATGAAAATTTGAGAAAAAGGGTCCCTACCGGATTTCTGAACTCAATGCTAATTTTGCTATACAAAATAACGGATTAGAGTTCATTCTTAGAAAAAGGCTTATGACCTTTACTCAAAGAAAAGCTTACAATGATGAATTGATTATTCACTATAAGGGACCAACGGAGGAACCTATCCCTCCCGCACTTGATCTTTAGGATCCTTATCCTATTAAATTCAGCCCTTTCGATTATTTTTGCTTGCCACAAAAGAAACTTTCTTCTTAAAGAAGGGAGTATGAGATGAGCATGGATGATCTCCCTTATTATTATGATAACACCTAGATCTATTGCGTTTTGCCTAGCTAGGGGCATTAAACAATAGCACTTGTTGGGAGGCAACCCAATTTTATTTTTGTGTTCTGTTTTGCTTCTGTTTTTGAGTCTTTCCCACATTATTACCTCTGTAGTAATTGTGTTTTGGTGTTTTCATTAGCATTTGAGGCAAGTAAAACCTTTGGGGTGATCTATGGCACTTGTTGATTTGATCTTGCTGAAAAACAGAAACTTTTGCGCTCAGTCCAGGAATTTTCTAAATTTTTCAGTGCGTCGAATGAGTCTGATTTTTTACAAAGGATTGATATATAACTTTCCCAGGTTGTACTAAATTTTCAGAATTTGTTTGATTTACAGAAGTATACGAAGTTTTCAGATTGCTACAGACTGTTCTGTTCTTAACATATTCTATTTTATTTGAGTTGTTTGCGTATTTTGATGAATTTTGGGTTGTATCATGTGGTATGAACCTTGGATAAGTTAGATCATAGTATGTATAACACCAATATAAATAAATAATGAGTTCACAACAATACTTAAAGTGGTGATTTATTTTCTTATACTAACGGACCTCACGAGTTTTCTGTTAAGTTTTGTGTTGTGAAGTTTTCAAGTTTTGGGTAATGATTTGATGGACTATGGAATAAGGAGTGGCAAGAGCCTAAGATTGGGGATGCCCAAGGTACCCCAAGTCATATTCAAGGATTCCAAAGATCCTAAGCTTGGGGATGCCCCGGAAGGCATCCCCTCTTCCGTCTTCAATCCATAGGTAAATTTACTTGATCACGATCTCGGGTTCGCACCAGCGCAGCGCCCCCTACCTAGCACGCCAAAGATGTCGGGGCTGGATGCACACGATCACCTATGGGGCCATCGGATCCTTTGTGGTTCGACAGGGGGGCGTGGACGCATCCACAAAGAGTAGAGACAGTGAGACGACATGTCGATCTACCCAGGTTCGGGCCACTGTGAAGCGTAAAACCCGACTCCTGCTTTATTGGTGGATAGATCTGGGGAACACGAAGAACGCGCAGTGCTCCACCGTGGCAAGGGTTGCCTTCGGGGGAGCTACTACGCGTGTACAAATGCTCAAAAGTCTGAATCCTAAGCTAGGTTGCCTTGGGCCTCCTTTTATAGCACAAGGGGAAACCATAGTAGCAAAACAGACATTATCTAATGATTAGATAGCTAGCAGAGCTTATTACACCTAACTCTGGCATTAGAGGCGAAATACCATCTTTGCTAGTCTAGGTGGCGTGTAGGGGTGCATCCCCGGCAAGCTTATACCACCGCTCTAGCTAACCACTACACCTCACCTCGATACGTCTAAGGACGGGTCTCAAGGAGGGGTAATTTGCCTTCGAGCGTGTAGCCACATGCTTAGAGAGAGCCTCTTAGCCACCTGGGGGCTCGACACCACATTGAAAAGTGACTGGCCTTGCGATGAGGTGGAGCGATGACAGATTGGCTCACACCTGCTGGGATATGGCTTCCCGGGTCTTCAAGAGGGGGCGCACGTCCTGGTCCCTGGCAAGCGCCGGGGGAGTGCTTGCCACAGTCCTAGGTTTGGGCTACCGCGTAGAGCTTGTTGTAGTTCGTCTTGATCATTGTCGGGTTGCCTCGGTGTGTGAAGGTTTTTTTGCTGTTGTCGCATGTGCACAAGTCAGGGGCACTGGGTACCCGTGTCCTAGTGCATCGTCAATGATCGTAAAGGCTTTACTTGGCATAAATACTAATTAAAACATAAAAAGACAATGATAACATAGGCAGCAATCATGTTATCACACAAAAATAGAAATAAATGATAACTATTGGGTTGTCTCCCAACAAGCTCTTTCTTTATAGCCATCAAGATAGGCTTAGGATAATAATGATGCTCACATAAAAGACAAGTGTTAAAGCACAAAGAGAGCATCATAAGACATGTGACAAACACAGTTAAGTCTAACATACTTCCTATGCATAGGGATTTTATAAGCAAACAATCTGTGGGAGCATGAATCAGCTAGCATAGGATGGCAAAGCAAGCATAACTTTGAAACTTTGAACACATAAGGAGGAAACTTGATATTATTGCAATGCCTAAAAGCATACGTTGCTCCATAATAATTTTCAGTAGCATCATGAAGGAATCTCACAATATAACTATCACATAAAGCATTCTTTTCATGATCTACGAGCATAGAAAATTTATCACTCTTCACATAAGCAAACTCCTTTTCATTCATGGTAGTGGGAGCAAACTCAACAAAATAACTATCATGTGACACTTGATTGTCATAACCAAATTGAATATTAAAATAACGATGACAACTTTCATGGTTATCATTACCAATTATAGCATACGTGTCATAACCAAAACTTGGGGAACAAAAACTATCATCTTCATCAAGCATAGCATCCCCAAGCTTGTGGTTTTGCATATGATTAGCATCATGGATATTCAGAGAATTCATACTAACAACATGGAAATCATGCTTTTCATTCAAGGAACTATCATGAATCACTTTATTAATTTCACAATTTTTATATTCATGATTTTCAAACAAAACTTCATAGCACCATTTAAAGGTATGTGCACGAGGGTTTTGCCACTCTTCCGCAGCTTATCAAAAGTCCTTGTCTTGATCCCTCGTAGCACTTGAGCATTCATCCTCTCGACTTGCCCGTTACTTCTAGGATGGGCAACAGAGGCGAAGGAGACCTTGCTTCCAAGGCTCTGGATATATTGCATGAAGGCGCGACTCGTGAACTGGGTGCCGTTGTCAGTGATAATCAAGTGCACTCAACTCTTGCAATTGGTTCATCATAATTTGGTATTTTGAAAAGATTAGCAAGTGGATGAGGATCCATATCAATAGGTTTTAGCAAGCAAAGATGCACGCAAATAGAAGGCACATGGCAGCACAAGCAAAGATAGCAAAAAGGCAAACGAAAAAGAGGGCGAATAAAACAACAAATTTTTGTGAAGTGGGGAGATGAAAACGAGAGGCAAATGGAAAATAATTTAAATTTCAAGGAGATGAGATTTGTGATTAGGAACCTGACAGATGTTGATGATGTCTCCCTCGCAACAACACCAGAAATTCCTTCGACTTGGCTTGAGACTGCGTGGGTATTTCCCCAAAGAGTAAGGGAAGATGTAGCATAGCTATGGTAAGTATTTCCCTCAGTTATGAAACCAAGGATATCGAACCAATAGGAGAACCAAGAAACACTATGTAAACGGTACCTGCACACAAAGAACAAATACTTGCAACCCGACGCGTAACAGAGGCTGTAAATCTCTCCATGGTAAAAGATAGATCGGTTTGTATGAGATTGGATAAATAGATCGCGCAAGAACACAAAATAAAAAATGTAAATAAAAAGTGCAACAAGGTATTTTTCGGTTTTTGGAATAGTAGATCTGAAAGCAAATGCGGGAAAAGCTAGATAAGAAAGCAATATTTTAAAAGATAGACCCAGGGGCCGTAGGTTTCACTAGTGGCTTCTCTCATGAGTATAGCACATGGTGGGAAAACAAATTACTACTAGGAAATTGATATAAAATCAAATAATCATGATGATATCCAAGGCAATGATCATTATATAGGCATCACGTCCAAGATTAGTAGACCAAAACGATTCTGCATCAGCTACTATTACTCCACACATCGACCGCTATCCAACATGCATCTAGTGTATTAAGTTCATGGAGAAATGAAGTAATGCAATAAGAACGATGACATGATGTAGACAAGATCTATTCATATAGGAATATACACATCTTGTTCTCCTTAATAGCAATGATACATGCATGCCTCGCTGCCCATTCTTTCACTGGGAGAGGACACCGCAAGATTGAACCCATCACAAAGCACCTCTTACCATGGCAAGAAAAATCAATCTAGTTGGCCTAACTAAACCCAAAATTCGAAGAAGAAAATACGAGGCTATAAATAATCATGCATATAAGAGATCAAAGAAGACTCAAATAATATTCATCGATAGAAACTGATCATGAATGCAAACTTCATCGGATCCCGACAAACACACCGCAAAAAGTCATTGCATCAAACATATCTCCAAGAGACCATTGTATTGAGAATCAAAAGAGAGAGAGGAAGCCATCTAGCTACTACCTACGAACCCGTAGGTCTATGGTGGACTACTCACGCATCGTCGAAGAGGCACGCAGGAAGACGATGCACGCCTCCGTGATGGTGTTAGATTGGATCTTGTTGTTCTGGAACTTATGGCGACTGGAATTGTGTTTCGTCGACCCCCTAGAGTTTTTGGAATATTTGGGTATTTATAGAGCTGATAGGCGGTGGAGGAGGCTCCTGTGGAGGGCACATCCCACCAGGCTGCACCAGTAGCCTCTGGCACGCCCTGGTGTCTTATGGCCTCCATGAGCCTCTTCTCAGGTGCTTCCTTGGCTCCCAAGTTGTCTTATCGCCCAAAAAAATCTGCAAAAAGTTTCGTGGCATTTGGGCTTCATTTGGTACCGATATTCTGCGAAGTAAAGAAAAAGAAAAAAAACAACTAGCACTTGGGCACTATGTCAATAGGTTAGTCCCAAAAAATGATATAAAGTTGCTATAAAATGATTGTAAAACATCCAAGATACATGGAACAATAAAAAATTATAGATACATTAGAGACGTACCAGCCATTGTCTCCGGTCCCCACCTCCTCCGATCCCCGCCTCCGCCGGTCCCCCCTCTGCTCCCGTGTGCTAGCACCGCCACTGCCGGCACCACCGCGTCCTGGCGCCACCTTCGCCGGTGCTGGAGGCAGCTACACGGCAGGGAAGCAGCTGCCCCACTACCGACTCACTTCCGGCCCCTCTGCCCTATCTACTGCAAGGTGAGCACCGACCCTTCCCCTCTGTTTTTAGTGGATGGATGGATGTATGCAGTGGTTTGGTATGTTAAATCCATGAATTTTGTATATCAACACAACGTGTGCATCACCATGACTGTCGAGGTAGGTGCTGGTAGCTCTTATGGCAGCATCGAAACCACCTCGCAACAACTCCTCTCACCACACGTGGTCCAGAGTAGAAATTCCATGACCATGTCTAGAGGTAGGCGTCGGGGTGCCATGTCGGTGGTTCTGCAGGAATTTGTGATGGTGGGAGCTATTTGTGCGCACCGGTGACCCCAAACCGTGGGGAGGTGGTGGTGGAGTTCGACATGAGCAGGGCTTGCGTGTGGATGGGTGGTCCTGCAAGAGAGTTCCTTAGGGATGAGCAAGGTAGATAGAAAGGATACGGGGAAACACAGAGGATGAAGAGATGGGAAGAGGAAATCGATGCCTAGTGTGCCCATTAACGCGTGCCACTCGAGCAAGCGACGGGCGCGAGTCATGGCGAGTCGTCCGATTCAGATATTTTCATTTTCTCGATAATATTGAATTATGAGAATCTATAAGTGTCTTTTAAAGTACTATTTTATTTTGAATTATGATCATCTCTAAAAAGTACTATTAAAAGATGATCTTGTTTATTGTTTCTAGTTGGTCATCACAAATATAATGTGTAGGTTATATTTGCTTCCAATAAAGCTATTTAAGTTTTGTACAAAGTATGCAAAGAAACTTTTGGCATTTATCTTAATGAGGAACCAAATCTATTCGAGTGAATCTTGTAGTCAATTAAAATGCATCTATGCCGCTAAATAAAAATGGGAAAATCTGGCGAAATGCAAAAAAGGTATCTTCTGATTGCTTCATCCCATTTGGCTTGGACGAAGCTCTGCTAGTGTATGGATGGATGCTAGATGTGGTAGTCATATTGATTGAGATTTTGTGCTAGTCATATTGTTTGAGATTTTGTGTTATTGATTGAATGATGCATGGTTAAATGTGCAGTTGTTTCGTCGCTGCGAGGGTCTGGTGTTTGAAGACGTCCCCGTGCGTTCGACAAGACCCCCTGCGCTCGTGTTGAACACAAATGACATCTCCCCCCCCCTTCATTTGCTCTGTTCTGGTCTTCGTACCGATGATACTTGCTAGCTATAGGTAGATTCAATCATTAGTATGCATGACTAGTATGCATCTCCCGTTCGAAAGGGTTACAATTGTAAATATGCATGCATTTGCATATTTATAACCGTGATTATTTTGAATTGTCCAACGTTATCCATGGATAGCCCGAGTATGTGTAGATTGGGTTCATTTTCCCATGCTCTACTTTGGGTCCGATGCAGAATTTCGTGAGTGCCTCCCTGTTGTTCTCCGGGTACACGAGTGGGATTATGACTTATCTTTACCTATTAGCGTGTAGGTCGCATGGACGTAATAAAATTGACAAACTTGATTAACTAATGAATATATATGCTGAATTATATATATATTTCCTGTGTGTTTAGTAGCTAGGCAAGATGAGTGATCGTGCGTGGATGTTGACCGGTCACACTAGTCAGAAAGACATGACCAATGAATGGTTAACAAAAACGAAGGGGTTTGTGAAAGACACATTTGCAAATGGCCAGAGAAAAACATGGTGCCCCTATATTAGGTGCAATAACTTTTCATAGAGGACGGAGGGTGAAATGGGTCAACACCTGCAGAAGTGGGGTTTTACACCTGATTGTACGGTGTGGAAATTTCATGGTGAGTCTGCCCAACATACCAGAGCTTAGGTGGTTCGTCATCACATCGACGAGCATGGTACCAGAATTGAATACACGATGTAGGACCTTGATGATGCTCGGGATTCAGATGATGAGATGGAGGAATCCGCGAAGGCCTTTGATGAAATGTTGGAGTCTTCAAAACATCCTCTCCACGAGCAGATTGAGCTTTGTTAGCTCGATGCCATCCCAGAAGTAATGACTCTAAAGGCTCAATTCAACTTGGGCAGAGAATGCTACGACGCGATGATGACACTATATGAACGCTTTCTACCCAAAGGTCATGTCATGCCTGCAAACCCGTACCAGTCGGACAAAATACATCGTGTACTTAAGATGCCCTATGAGAAGATAGATGCCTGTGAGAAAGGATGTGCCTTATTTAGGCTTTAGTATGCGGGCTTGAACTATTGTCCTATTTGTAAGTCTTCTAGGTATTTTTGTTGGAAATATGCCCTAGAGGCAATAATACATTAGTTATTATCATATTTCCTTGTTCATGATAATCGTTTATTATCCATGCTATAATTGTATTGATCAGAGACTTAGATGCATGTGTGGATACATAGACAAAACCATGTCCCTAGTATGCATCTAATAGACTAGCTCGTTGATCAAAAGATGGTTAAGGTTTCCTAGCCATGGACATGAGATGTCATTTGATAACGGGGTCACATCATTAGGAGAATGATGTGATGGACAAGACCCAAACTGCAAACGTAGCATATGATCGTGTCAGTTTATTGCTACTGTTTTCCGCATGTCAAGTATGTGTTCCTATGACCATGAGATCATGCAACTCACAGATATCGGAGGAGTGCCTTGTGTGTATCAAACGTCGCAACGTAACTGGGTGACTATAAAGGTGCTCTACAGGTATCTCCGATGGTGTCTGTTGAGTTGGCATGGATCGAGACTGGGATTTGTTACTCCGCGTGACGGAGAGGTATCTCGGGGCCCACTCGGTAATGCAACATCACAATAAGCCTTGCAAGCAATGTGACTAATTGTTAGTTGCGGGATCTTGTATTACGGAACGAGTAAAGAGACTTGCCAGTAACGAGGTTGAACTAGGTATGAAGATACCGACGATCGAATCTCGGGCAAGTAACATACCGAAGAACAAAGGGAACGTTATACGGGATTAACTGAATCCTTGACATAGAGGTTCGACCGATAAAGATCTTCGTAGAATATGTATGAACCAATGTGGACGTCCAGGTCCCGCCATTGGTTATTGACCGTAGAGGTGTCTCGGTCATGTCTACATAGTTCTCGAACCCGCAGGGTCTGCACACTTAAGGTTCGGTGACGTTTCGGTAGTGTAGAGTTATGTATGGTGGTGACCGAAGGTTGTTCGGAGTCCCGGATGAGATCCCGGATGTCACGAGGAGCTCCGGAATGGTCCGGAGGTAAAGATTCATATATAGGAAGTCCCAGTTTGGTTTCCGGAAAAGTTTCGGACTCATCGGTAATGTACCGGGAGTGCCGGTAGTGTACCGGGAGTGCTGGTAGTGTACCGGAGGCCTCCGGGAGGGGTATTTCGACCCCAAGAGGTCCATGGGCTGTGGGAGAATAATAACCAGCCCTTAGTGGGCTGGGAAAAAAGCCACAAAGGCCCATGGCGCAGGAGAGAAAGTCCTAAAGCAAAAAGTGGAAAATCAGCCAATAGGAGGCAATCCTACTCCAACTAGGATTGGAGGTGAAGTAGGATTGCTTCCCACCTCCTATTTCGGCCGACCCAAAGGCCTTGGCTGCCTATCCTCTCCTCTCCTCCTATATATATACTAGTGGATTGGGTGGTTTTTGGACAGAATTTCCGGCCACGTGCTACCCGTTCCACCGGTGCATAGTTTCTCCTCTAGATCGGTTTTCTGCAGCACTTAGGCGAAGCCCTGCCGGAATTGCTCCACCACCATCACCGTAGCGCCGTCACGCTGCCGGTGAACTCTCTCTCCTCTCCACCTCCTCTCGCTGGATCGAGACGGTGGAGATCGTCATCAAGCTGCACGTGTGCTGAACGCGGAGGTGCCGTCCGTTCGGCGCTAGATCGGAAGGACCGTGATCGAGATCGCGAGACGGTTCGTGATGTGATCACGGAACGTATCGTGATGAGTTCGCGGGATAGATCGTGATCAAGATCGTGAGACGGATCGTGATGAGTTTGCGGGACGGATCATGATGTGTTCGCGGGACGGTTCGTGATTGGATCGCGGGACGCTCGGCGATTTGGATCGCGAAGAAGTTCGACTACACCAACCGTGTTTCTTAACGCTTCCCTCTTAGCGATCTACAAGGGTACGTAGATCCACTCTCCCTCTCGTAGATGCTCATCACCATGGATAGGTTTGCGTGTGCGTAGGAAATTTTTTGTTTCCCATGCGACGTTCCCCAACAGTGGCATCATGAGCTAGGTTGATGGTTCGATGAGATCTCGAGTAGAACATAAAAGGTTTGTGGGCGTTGATGCTTAGATTGATTCCTCCCTTGGTCGAATTTTGGTTCAGCGGGATTGTGAGATGAAGCGGCCCGGACCAACATTACTCGTACGCTTACGAGAGACCGGTTCCCTCGACGCAACTTGTTGCTTAGATGGCTTGTGGGTGACAGTTTCTCTCACTTTAGTTGGATCGGAGCCAACAAAGGCGGTCCTTGAGAAGGTTGAAAAGCAATCTATCTATCACCGTTGTGGTTTATGCATAGGTGAGAATCGTTCTTGCTAGATACCCGTAGCAGCCACGTAAAACATGCAACAACAATTAGAGGACGTCTAACTTGTTTTTGCAGGGTATGTTGTGATGTGATATGGCCAATTACATGATGAGATATATGTGATGTATGAGATGATCATGTGATGTATAGAATTTCACGACTTGCATGTCGTTGAGTACGGCAACCGGCAGGAGCCATAGGGTTGTCTTTGATTATTGTATGACCTGCGTGTCAATCATTAAGCGCTATGTAATGCTTTACTTTATCGCTAAGCGGTAGCAATAGAAGTAGAAGCAGGGCTGGCGCCACAACCCCAATGGCAACACATTGATGGAGATCAAGATGATGGAGATCATGGTGTTGTGCCGGTGACGATGGAGATCATGCCGGTGTTTCGAAGATGGAGATCTTAAACACAAGTTCATGGCCATATCATGTCACTTATGAATTGCATGAGATGTTAATCCTTTTATGCACCTTGTTTTGCTTAGTACGGTGGTAGCATTATAAGGTGATCCCTCACTTGAATTTCAAGATGAACTGTGTTCTCCCCGAGTGTGCACCCTTGCGAAAGTTCGTCGTGTTGAGACACCACGTGATGATCGGGTGTGATAGACTCTACGTTCACATACAACGGGTGCAAGCCAGATTTGCACGCGCAGAACACTCGGGTTAAACTTGACGAGCCTAGCATGTACAAACATGGCCTCGGAACACAAGAGACCGAAAGGTCGAGCATGAGTCATATAGTGGATATGATCAACATAATGATGTTCACCAGTGAAGCCACCTTAACTCACGTGATGATCGGACTTGAGTTGGTGAATTTGGATCATGTATCACTCGAATGACCCGAGGGATGTCAATTTGAGTGGCAGTTCTTAAGTAATATGATTAATTGAACTCATTATCATGAACATAGTCAATAGTGTCTTTGCAAATTATGTTGTAGATTACTAGCTCGCGCTGTAGCTCCCTTAAATTTTTATATGTTCCTAGAGAAATAGAGTTGAAAGATGTTGGTAGCAATATTGCGGTCTGGGTCCGTGATCTGAGGATTGTCCTCATTGCTGCACAGAAGGCTTATGTCCTTAATGCACCGCTCGGTGCGCCACCCCCTCTAGCGTCGTCTATAGATGTTGTGAACATCTGACAGGCACGTTTCGATGACTACTTGATAGTTTAGTGCGTCATGCATTACGGCTTAGAATTGAGGCTCCGAAACATTTTGAACATCACGGAACATATGAGATGTTCTAGGAGCAGAGATTGTGATCTCAGGCTCGTGCCTGTGTTGCGAGATATGAGATCTCCAACAAGATTCTTTGCCTGTAAGATGAAGGAGAATAGCTCAATCGTTGAGCATGTACTCAGATTGTCTGGGTACTACAATCGCTTGAATCAAGTGGGAGTTGATCTTCCAGATAAGATAGTGATTGATATAGTTCTCCAAGTCACTGTCACTAAAGCTACTAGAACTTAGTGATGAACTATAATACACCAGGGATAGAAGTATTGATCCCTGAGCTATTCGCGATGTTTGACACCGCGAAGGTAGAAATCAAGAAGGAGCGTCAAGTGTTGATGGTTAATCAAACCACTAGTTTCGAAAAGGGCAAGAGCAAGGAGGGAAAATTCATGGATAGCAAGTCAGTTGCTGCTCCAGTGAAGCAACCCAAAGTTGAACTCAAACCCGAGACTAAGTGCTTCTATTATGAGGTGAGAGGTCGCTGAAGCGGAACAACCCTAGATACTTGGTAGATAAGAAGGTTGGCAACATCGACAGAAGTATATTTGATATACGAGTTATTGATGTGTACCTTGCTAGTACTCCTAGTAGCACCTGGGTATTGGATACCGGTTCGGTTGCTAAATGTTAGTAACTCGAAATAAAAGCTACGGAATAAACGGAGAACTAGCTAAGGGTGAGGTGACGATGTGTGTTGGAAATGTTTCCAAGGTTGATGTGATCAACATCGCACGCTCTCTCTACCTTCAGGATTAGTGACGAACCTAAATAAATGTTATTTGGTGTTTTGCGTTGAGCATGAACATGATTAGATCATGTTTGTTGCAATACGGTTATTCATTTAAGTCAGAGAATAATAGTTATTCTGTTTACATGAATAATACCTTCAATGGTCATGCACCCAGTGAGAAAGGTTTGTTGAAATCTTGATCGTAGTAATACACATGTTCATAACATTGATGTCAGAAGATACAAAGTTAAATAATGATAGTACCACATACTTGTGGCACTGCCACAAAATGTCATATTGGTATAAAGCGCATGAAGAAACTCCATGGTGATGGATATTTGGACTCATTCGATTTCGAATCGGTTGAGGCATGCGAACCATGCCTCTTGGGCAAGATGACTAAAGGACCCCGTTGGATGGAGCGGGCAAGTGATTCATTGGAAATGATACATGTTGATGTATGCAATCTAGTGAGTCTTGTAGCGTGCAGTGGATATCGTTATTTTCTTACCTTCACTGATGATTTGAGTAGATATAGTGTATATTTACTTAATGAAACACAAGTCTGAATCGTTTGAAAGGTTCAAGCAAATTCAGAGTGAAGTTTAAAGATCATCGTGACAAGAAGATAAAAATGACTGCGATATGATCGTGGAGGTGAATATCCGAGTCACGAGTTTGGCATACAACTTAAGACAATGTGAAAGTTTTTTCACAACTAAACGCCACCTGGAACACCATAGTGTGATGGTGTGTCCGAACATCATAGTTATGCTCTATTGGACATGGTGCGTGCTATGATGTCTCTTGTCGTTTTACTACTATAATTTTGGGGTTATGCATTAGAGACAACTACATTCACTTTAAAAAGGGCACCATCTAAATCCGTTGAGATGACACCGCGTGAATTATGGTTTGATAGAAACCTAAGCTGTCATTTCTTAATGTTTGGGGCTGCGACGCTTGTGTGGAAAATGTTTTCACCTAATGAGGTCGAACCCAAGGCGGACAAATGCATCTTCATAGAATACCCTAAGATCAGTTGGGTGAACCTTCTATCTCAGATCCAAGTGCAAAGTGTTTGTTGCTTAAACGGATCCTTTCTCGAGGAAATGTTTCTCTCGAAAGAATTGAGTGGGAGGAAGATAGAACTTGATGAGGTTGTTAAACCTTTGTTCAACCAGAGAGTAGCGCAACGCAAAAAGATGTTTTTGTGAAGCCTACGTTAGTTGAAGAGGAAGTTAATGATGATGATCATGAAGCTTCAGGATCAAGTTACTATCGAACTTCGTAGGTCTACAAGGATGTGTACTGCTCCTGAGCGGTACAGCAACCCTGTCTTGGAGGTCATGTTGTTGGACAACGATGAACCTACGAGCTATGGATAAGCGATGATGGGCCCGGATTCCGACAAATGGTTGGAGGCCATGAAATCCGAGATAGGATCCATGTATGAAAACCAAGTATAGACTTTGGTAGACTTGCTCGTTGGACAGCAGGTCATTGAGTACATATGGATCTTTAAAATGGAGACAGACACTGATGGTAAATGTCACCATTTGTAAAGCTCGACTTGTTTCAAAGATATTTGTGACAAGTTCAAGGAGTTGACTGCGATGAGGCTTTCTCACTCGTAGCGATGCTAAAAGTCTGTTGGAATTATGTTAGTAGTTGCTGCATTTTCAATTATGAAATCTGGCAGATGGATGTCAAAACATCGTTTCCTTAACGGTTTACTTGAGGAAAGGTTGTATGTGATACAACCAAAAGGTTTTGTCACTCCTAAGGATGCTAAAAGGTGAGCAAGCTTCAGTGATCCTTCTATGGACTGAAGCAAGCATCTCGGAGTTGGAATATATGCTTTGATGAGTTGATCAATTTTTTTGAGTTTATACAAAGTTTACGAGAAACTTGTATTTACAATAAAGTGAGTGGGAGCACTATAGAATTTCTGATAAGTATATGTGGATGACATATTGTTGATCAGAAATAATGTAGAGTTTCTGGAAAGCATAAAACGGTTATTTGGAAAGTGATTTTCAAAGGAAGACCTAGATGAAGCTACCTAATTGTTGAGCATCAAAATCTATGGAGATAGATCAAGATGCTCGATGAGACTTTCAATGAGTGCATACCTTGACAAGATTTTGAAAGAGTTCAAAATGGATCAGTCAGAGAAAGAGTTCTCGCCTGATTGGTAAGGTGTGAAAGTTGAGTGAGACTCAAAGCTCGACAACGACAGAAGAAAGAGAAAGGACGAACGTCGTCCCCTATGCCTTAGCCATAGGCTCTATATTATGCCATGCTGTGTACCGCACCTGTGTGTGCCTTGCCATGAGTCCGTCAGGGGGTACAAGAGTGAACCAGGAGTGGATCACTGGACAGCGGTCAAGATTATCCTCAGTAACTAAGAGACCGAGGAGATGTTTCTCGATTATGGAGGTGATAAAGAGTTCGTCGTAAGGAGTTACGTCGATACAAGCTTTAACACTAATCCGGATGACTCGTAGTAGCAATCTAGATACGTATAGTGGAGCAGCCATTTGGAATAGTATCGAGCGGAGTGTGGTAGTAGTGTTTACAGTTTGACATAGGTATTTGCAAAGTGCACACGGATCTGAATGTTACAGACCCGTTGACTATAAGACCTCTCTCACATGCAAAGCATGATCGAGCCCCAGAACTCGTTGGGTGTTAGATTCATAACAATGCGAATCACATGGTGATGTGAACTAGATTATTGACTCTAGTGCAAGTGGGAGACTGTTGGAAATATGCCCTAGAGGCAATAATAAATTAGTTATTATCATATTTCCTTGTTCATGATAATCGTTTATTATCCATGCTATAATTGTATTGATTGGAGACTTAGATGCATGTGTGGATACATAGACAAAACCATGTCCCTAGTATGCCTCTAATAGACTAGCTCGTTGATCAAAAGATGGTTAAGGTTTCCTAGCCATGGACATGAGATGTCATTTGATAACGGGGTCACATCATTAGGAGAATGATGTGATGGACAAGACCCAAACTGCAAACGTAGCATATGATCGTGTCAGTTTATTGCTACTGTTTTCCGCATGTCAAGTATGTGTTCCTATGACCATGAGATCATGCAACTCACAGATATCGGAGGAGTGCCTTGTGTGTATCAAACGTCGCAACGTAACTGGGTGACTATAAAGGTGCTCTACAGGTATCTCCCATGGTGTCTGTTGAGTTGGCATGGATCGAGACTGGGATTTGTTACTCCGCGTGACGGAGAGGTATCTCGGGGCCCACTCGGTAATGCAACATGACAATAAGCCTTGCAAGCAATGTGACTAATTGTTAGTTGCGGGATCTTGTATTACGGAACGAGTAAAGAGACTTGCCAGTAACGAGGTTGAACTAGGTATGGAGATACCGACGATCGAATCTCGGGCAAGTAACATACCGAAGAACAAAGGGAACGTTATACGGGATTAACTGAATCCTTGACATAGAGGTTCGACCGATAAAGATCTTCGTAGAATATGTATGAACCAATGTGGACGTCCAGGTCCCGCCATTGGTTATTGACCGTAGAGGTGTCTCGGTCATGTCTACATAGTTCTCGAACCCGCAGGGTCTGCACACTTAAGGTTTGGTGACGTTTCGGTAGTGTAGAGTTATGTATGGTGGTGACCGAAGGTTTTTCGGAGTCCCGGATGAGATCCCGGATGTCACGAGGAGCTCCAGAATGGTCCGGAGGTAAAGATTCATATATAGGAAGTCCCAGTTTGGTTTCCGGAAAAGTTTCGGACTCATCGGTAATGTACCGGGAGTGCCGGTAGTGTACCGGGAGTGCTGGTAGTGTACCGGAGGCCTCCGGGAGGGGTATTTCGACCCCAAGAGGTCCATGGGCTGTGGGAGAATAATAACCAGCCCTTAGTGGGCTGGGAAAAAAGCCACAAAGGCCCATGGCGCAGGAGAGAAAGTCCTAAAGCAAAAAGTGGAAAATCAGCCAATAGGAGGCAATCCTACTCCAACTAGGATTGGAGGTGAAGTAGGATTGCTTCCCACCTCCTATTTCGGCCAACCCAAAGGCCTTGGCTGCCTCTCCTCTCCTCTCCTCCTATATATATACTAGTGGATTGGGTGGTTTTTGGACAGAATTTCCAGCCACGTGCTACCCGTTCCACCGGTGCATAGTTTCTCCTCTAGATCGGTTTTCTGCAGCGCTTAGGCGAAGCCCTGCTGGAATTGCTCCACCACCATCACCGGAGCGCCATCACGCTGCCGGTGAACTCTCTCTCCTCTCCACCTCCTCTCGCTGGATCGAGACGGTGGAGATCGTCATCAAGCTGCACGTGTGCTGAACGCGGAGGTGTCGTCCGTTTGGCGCTAGATCGGAAGGACCGTGATCGAGATCGCGAGACGGTTCATGATGTGATCACGGAACGTATCGTGATGAGTTCGCGGGACAGATCGTGATCAAGATCGTGAGACGGATCGTGATGAGTTTGCGAGACGGATCATGATGTGTTCGCGAGACGGTTCGTGATTGGATCGCGGGACGCTCGGCGATTTGGATCGCGAAGAAGTTCGACTACACCAACCGCGTTTCTTAACGCTTCCCGCTTAGCGATCTACAAGGGTACGTAGATCCACTCTCCCTCTCGTAGATGCTCATCACCATGGATAGGTTTGTGTGTGCGTAGGAATTTTTTTGTTTCCCATGCGACGTTCCCCAACAATTTTCTGGTAGACAACAGTATGGGTGAGAAGAGGCAGACCAAAATCCCAGTTAATGTTCATCAATACATGCCAATCAGTACCCAGACTTGTGCACGTGGACCCGCACCCCCCAGACCGACAAACCCTTCCCGGGCTCACATCAACCTCTGAGCATCAAGAAGCAAAGATCGAAGAAGACGGCAAACCTCCCTGCCGATCATGTAGCCCAACCACAAGTGCCTCTCGGCAAGAATTTGGCCTGCCTAGCCGCCGCTCCACCCGACTAGGATGATTGTCTACATCAGCTGAGGTGTCGAGCGGGCATGTGATTAGGTGGAGCTGGTTGGGGCACGTGTCAGGAGAAGTGGGGCTGCAACAGCTTTAATGACACCCATCCCATGACGTGGCAAAGGAATAAGAGGTAGCTGGGAGAACGACATAGAAGGAGAAGCAATCCTTGCCGGGGAACGTTGCCAGCACGCCACCTCACGGCGCATTCAATGCGCCTGTCCTAATCTATCAGGGTTAGTTTTTTCCCACTACCAACCTTGACAGCAGCCCGTGTAGCTGTAGCACACACTGTACATACATGTAAAGACCATATTCGCAATTGTGGTAACCCCTTGGACTATAAAAGGAGGTCCAGGTCTACCTTTAGAAAGGTCGACTCTCTGTTCATTCTACACGCATAGCTGATTCCCCATGGATCCTTGTCGGGCCAGCGCTCCTGTCCTGCGATCAATCCGTATAATCCACCAAAACACATGACGTAGGGTTTTACGCATTCGAGCGGCCCGAACCTGTCTAAACCCTCGTGCACATACCTTTAAATGGTGCTTATCAAAATCTATTATCTAGTTCATGAGCCGCGCCTTCATACCCGGAAAAAGCCGCCGTAGTGTCTAAGGACGTTCTGGTGGTGTACAAAAACAACGCCAACAAGGTGGCGACGAACGTGACTGTAGTGGGGAACACAATAGCCGCGACAAACGCAACAACACCTCCACCACGCGCTTAACAAGGCAAAAACACCCAACGCCCCAAGGGTGGTGACCCCAGGAGATGGGTGGATAGGAACCATGCGTGCCACTCGCAAGACGCACAGGGACAACCTCGACAACAACCTCCAGGCGGAGATGGACAACAGATGATGGCACGGGGGAGCGCCCTTCCAAACTCTATCAGAAGCAAGATCACCTCCCATGCCACACACCGCCCAATGCCCAAGACCGTAGAGGAAGCCTTGGTGCAGACCCAACTGTTGCTCAACCTCCCGCTGCACCAGAGAAGATGGACGAATGGAGGGCGATGATCCAGAGCCTGCTAAGCTTTGCCAATCGCGATAGGCCCGACGCTGTGGGGTCCTCAAAAGTCCGCCAGGCGGCCCCGATGAGGCCTGCCACCAGACGCGATGCGGGAGGGGTGCCCATAGTGCAGTCACCCCCACAGCAACACTCCTGCTAGTCCGACATGCAGGACGAGTTGCTTTCTCCTTGATGGACCCAGGGCAGAAGAAGGATCAAGGCGAACTCTTGAAGGGCAGGCGCAAAGAGGATGCGCGCACCACCATTGAGCGGCGCCGGGAGACTCGTCACCGATCGGATGACCGCGTGGACCCAGCCATCAATGAGCCTGCGTTGGGGGCTCCCGGAAGCCTACCATACAAAGTCGAGCATTCACCCATGAGCCGCGGCAAGTCTGCTGGCCTTCTAGTCGAGCCTTCAAGCTGGAGTTTCCAGACAAGTATGACGACAAGATTAGTCCATCGGAGTTCCTAAGCTTCTACACCATAGTGGTGCAGGTTGTCGGGGGACGCGACGAGAAGATACTCGCCAACTACTTCCCGCTGGCGCTTAAAGCCAATGTGACGAGGTGGCTGATGAACTTGCTAGAGTGGTCTATTTCTTCCTGGGTGGACCTATGCAACCAGTTCGTTGGCGCATACCACGAGGGACACAAGCTCCCAGGACAGCCCAGCAATCTGCACGTGATCCCTCATAGAGATGACGAGTCCCTCCACAAGTATATCCTAAGGTTCATCCGCGTGCATCACACCATCCCAGACATCCACACCGTCGCGGTGATCACTGTGTTCCACAAGAACGTAAGCAATTGTCAGATGCACGAGGATATGAGCATCAACAAGGTGCGGGATGTCGCCGATCTCTACACTCTGGCTGATAGATGCGCACGGGCCGAAGAAGGCATAAGTCTTCCAGGGGAAGACGCTAGCGCAGAGGTCTATTCAGACGACTATGACGACGCGTTTGGTTATAGCAAAAAGGGATGCAATCGCAACAGGAATCGGAAGGACAAGGCAGTCATGGTTGCCAAAAGTCCCGGCAAGCCCAATGCCGCCAAGAAGGCCAAGTCAGAGGTGTCCATCAAGGACGTTGCCATTTGCTTCGAAGATGACGAGGCCGAGGTAGGGGAGAAGACTGGCAAACCATACTGTAAGATCAACTACACCAAGGGCCATGAATCTGGTGAACTATATATCTAAAACAAAATACTATGAAGCAAATCCGGTGTTATTTTCTTCATAAGAGTTTCCAACAGAAATTGGAAAACAAAGTACATAAGGTTAATAAATCTACATGAGGTTCATTACAGCAACATTTGCATCTACATGACATCACAAACTATAAAGAAACAAAATGGCTGTGTTGTGCATCTTTTGAATCATACTTAACAAAAAAATGAAAGCTAAAAACATGAACAAGAGCAAGACAATTACTCAGTCGTTTTCTTAGCATTCTCCCAGTCACTATCAATAGGAGTACCAGGAGTTTTCTTACTGTGTAAATCCAATGTATATAGTGGATCTTCTTCCTCGTACCTCGCAAACACTTTCTCATAGGAGATTGCAGTTTTTAACATTAGGTACGTGGAATTCCATCTAGTGCATACATCCAAACTCAAGAATGCCTCACTATCCACCTTTTCTAACCCACCAAGCTCTTTAAATCTTGCAATTCTAGATGGCCCATGTCTTATATATCTAACGGCAGCTCGGACATGCTTAACTGATTCATCCAACTCTTTTAGACCGTCAGTAACAATCATATTTCTAATATGGGCAACACATCTCATATGAAAATATTTACCTTCAGCTATGCTATTTCCAAGAATCAACAGTGGCTGTAGCTCGTCACGAAAGATAATTAGTTAGATGCAAGAATTTAAACCTATGAATCAGCGAGATATTGTACATTACAGCCATTTACAGTTTCTAAAACTTACAAGTAAATTACAACCATGTAAAAACAACATCATCTTTGAGTTGTTGGTTTCATTTAGCCCTAAGCATTATCCCTATATGATAGATTCTCAAGCTGTTATAATTTAATTTAGAAAAGTCGAATGTTCTGCACTTCATGAATTGTTTCAGATGGATTAATCCCGCACCTCATCCTAGTCACCACTCACCAACACCAAGTACGTGGTAGTTCATCAACAAGTTATTGCAACAAACATACATGAAGAACATGTAGGCAGAATGAGCAAAAAGAATAAACAACATGTCCAGAGATGGGAGACGGGGCTTATTACGTTGACTGAATGCTCGGTTTCTCCCGTCAAAGATGTGGTGGCGAACCGGAGAAGATGCTGCCGAGGTGGACGGATGGGCGACACCGCGACAACGTGACCATGTTCTTCGGGAGATTTACTGTCAACCACCCAAGTTTTCAAGAACAAAATAAATTGATAATGGAACGGACTAGTTTACTCACTACTGTGCTAACCGCTCCCCGATCCTCTCCTTCCTTCATGTAGACCTGCAGATTAGGGCCTCCTAGCAGCTACTGGACTCCACGACGTTGTCCATCGGGGGTGGCAGGGGTGGGTCGGTCGCCGGTGGGGGTCAAGATGCAGTGCGTCGGCTGGTGGGGGACAAGATCATATGAATAGCGGTGGCGACAGGCGGCGTGCGGTGGCGGCTGAGTATGATAGGGTTAGGGGTGGGGTTCTCAGTCGTGCATGGGGAGCGGGCGAGCGGCTGAGTGGGGAACTGGAGACGTGCGACGTGGGGTGCTGGTTAGGTCTAGGTGTGTGGGCTTTGGGCCAGCGGCGGAGAGTGGTGGCAGGGGTGGGCTGGGCTTAGGCTGGGGGTGGGATTCAGCAGCTCTATCGGTTAACCGAGATAGATACCGAACCGACCGAATTCAGTTTGGTTAGTAGCTCAGCTAACCAAATTTTCCTACATAGAGCAAAAAAACGAAAATTCGGTTTATTCGAGTTTCGGTTTCGGTTTAGTTTTCGGTTGGTCGGTTATTATGCCCGGGCCGAGGGACAGGGGTACCCAGTGCCCCTGATTTGTGCACAAGCGACGACGGTAAAAACCCTCCACACACCAAGCCAACCTGGTAATGATCAAGACGGACTACAACGAGCTCTATGCGGTAGCCCATACCTGGGACTGCTGCGCACTAAGTACTTCCCCGACGCTTGTCGGGGACCAGGACGTACGCACCCTCTTGAAGCCTCGACAAGCCATCCCGAGGCAAGCGTGAGCCAACCTATGACCGCTCCACCTCATCGCAAGGCCAGTCACTTGTCGATGCGGTGTCGAGCCTTCAGGTGGCTAAAAGGCTCTCGCTAAGCATGTGGCTACATGTTGGAAGGAAGGTTACCCCTCCTTGACACGCGTGCTTAGACGTGTCGAGGTGGGGTGCAACAGTAAGCTAGAGCGGTGGTATAAGCTTGCCGAGGATGCACCACAGCACGCCACCTAGACTAGAAATGAGGGTATTTTGTCTCTAATGCTAGAGTTAGGTATGATAAGCTCTGCTAGCTATATAGTCCTTAGACATTGTCTGTTTTGTCATTGTGGTTGCCCCTTTTCTATAAAAGGAGGCCCAACGCAACCAAGTTGAGGATCCAGACTTTCAAGCATTTGTACACGTGTAATTGCTGCCCTGAAGGCAACTGTCACACCCTGTGTTGTAGCACATTGATATGTTTGGGTTTATAAAAATTTGGAATCAATTAAAACTTTTCGTCAGTGTTGTGCTTGTTTGAATTGTTGCTTGTTGATTGTGGTTGTGGCATTCCTAGATTCTATTCCACTTCATATTCATCTTCCTTGACCCAAACCTCTTGCCCAATGATCATGACATGTGATTAGTGCCCAAAACAATTTTTATCAAAATTTGTTTTAACCAAAAATGATTTATTCAAAATAGGTTTTCAAACCCCCCTGAAATGAGGTTTGCACTGCAAGTCCTCAAACTAGGTGGATCCTTCTTTCCCAAAGGCTTTATTTCAAACCTACTATATGTATGACTTCCCAAAACCACAAAAAAATATTTTTAAAGGTTATTTTCTTATTTTATTTAAGGGTTTTTTCTTAAAGCCAGAAATGGTTTTTCCTAGGGAAAAATTATTTAAATGCTTTGAATATTTGAGAAAATTTAGGGAAGCTCAGTGGACATATATTTTCCATATATATGAGTTTCAACTCAAGGGCATGTTCTAATCATTAGCAAAACCCCTCAAAACCCTTTATGTTCAAATCAAACTTTTGGAATATTTCTATAAGAAATATTCTCAATAAATTCCAGGGAAATTCCAGCAAGTCAACACCATCATAGGTGATGATCTTGCAAAGTTTCACCTCAATCCAAGTTGATTTGGTTCATCAAACCATCCCAAAACCATCCCTGTCCAGAATCAAATTTGAGCAACTTTACATTGTGAAGTGTCTCCCATTGGCCTCAAACTTTGTGGGCATGCTCTAATGACCAAATAGTGATGATACACTAAGTGGTGCATCAAGGGTAAAAGCCTAGCATCAATAGATCTACAGAAACCTGTTTCTGTAAATTTCTAGGGTTTATCAAATCTCCATTGTTAACTTTTTCCCCTTAAGCTCAAACTTGGTGAATCCTCTCATTTTTACCTAGCCCTTGACCCTGATGAATATCTCAGTAAGATGGTAACTTCTTCTTGCCCAAAACCATACCAAACACCTTCTGGTGAATTGGTAAAACCTCTGGTTTCACCCCTATTCCTTTTACCCTTCCCCCAAACTTTTACCACAACCTCCTGTGGATACCTTTCACCTCCAGTAAAACCCTTAGGGCCATAGCTCATTGGTTTGAGGGGTAAAACCTCTATTTCTACCCCTGGACAACATCCTTTTCTACCTCCCTCCCCTTTTCTTCTACCCTAAGGCTCCTCCAGAGCCCTCCCTAGCTCCTCCTAGCCCTTGGGCATCTCCTGTAGCCCCAAGACACAAGAGGACATGCGGGTGGGCTTAAAATATGCCACGACATGCCATTTGGACGCTCTGGAGCGCGCTACAGTGTGCTCCCGCACTATAGCCGCCCCTGCGTGGCGTTGCCCGACAGCCTTGGGCCTCCCCCGCATGTCCCCCTGGTCAGCCTCGAGGTCCGCGACACGGTAGGCAGTCGGCCCCCTCTCTCCTCTCTCTCTCCTCCCCTCCTTCGTGCGCACACGACACCACCCGAACCGGCTAGTGGCCACGCTCGCACGCGCGCACCTCCGGGTCCCCCTCCTGGTTGCCCTTCTCCTCTCCTGGGCGCAGACTGAGTCCACGAAGCCCCCAGACATGGCCCGGCTCGCCCCCGCGGCCCGTGGCGGCGACCTGGTCCTCACCGGCGCGCCACGTCCACGATGGACCGGTGGCCCCCTATTTGAGACTCCCCGCTCCACCTGGTCCTCTCTCCTCGCTTTCCCCCTTCCTCCGCATGTCCCCCGTGCCCAGACCGCTCACTCCCGTGGTCGGGAGCCCTCTCCCGCACCAAACCCTCGCCGCTGTCGAGCTCCCCTCCCCTCACTAGCATTCTGCTCTACCCTAGCGCTCCTCGCAACCACCCACCAACGCACGGGAGCCCTGCGAGCACGCCGGCACCCTCCCTTCCGGCCGCCGTGGCCTGGAGCCGCCTTCAGTGAGCCTCCTCCTCTCCTGTTGCGAGGAGAGGGATGACAGGTGGGGCCCACCTGTCATCCCCTTGCGCCCCTCCTCTCTCTCTGGCAAGCAAGGCCTACGGGCAGGTTTAAAATCAAACCTGCCGTGCGTGGCGCCTCGCTTGGGCCGGTTTCCCCTTGTGGGCCGGTTCGGTTGCTGTGTTCTGGCCCGTGAGGGCACATGACCCTCTTCCCTTTTCTTTTTTCTGTTATCTTCCAAAAATTCCACAGAATAGAATATTTATCCAAATCCAAATATTCCTCACCTAAATTCTTGAAATAATCCATAGAATTTATTAGTGCCATTTGTAAAAATGTTTGAAAATATTTTTAGTACTGTTTTATTTTAAAACCTATATTTAGGCACCTTTTGCCTCTATTAATTAATTTCCAAAATAGTTTTCACAACAAAACCCTAGGAGGATATTTTTAGTATGACATTTAGTATTTATCAGAATAGGTTAGCATTTTTAATAGTGACTTGTGTGCTCTGTTTTGGTGCGTTGCTTATTTGTATCACTTTTATTCGCGACGATAGATTGCGCTGTTAACGAAGAAGTTGGAACCGAAGACTTTGAAGACCCCGGAGACTTTGTTGTGTCAGGCAAGCAGCCCTTTGACCATGTTAAGAAACTTTTTCATGCATGTCATATAACACTTGTTGTTTCGATGATTGATCATGTTGTGGTGCTCCCCCTTCGATGGGGTGCCTTCGATGCTTTTACCGTTGACACTTGCATCGTGCATGACCCTACCACCTTATGAGGGTTATGTGGGTGGGTGTAGATAGGATGCTAGTAGATGCTACACTATGGGATGGGATTTATGCATAGTGATGGAAAGGAAGTGATTCTTTCAAAGACTTTTCAAAACCCCGTCGGGTGCCACTAATGCCCGAGGGAGATACTGATGAGTTGGGTAACCACTTGAGAAAGAAGTGGTATGCCGGAGCAAGTGAGTGTGTGTCTTCGAAAACGGAGAGTTCTAAGGTCTGCTGACCGTCCCAACCTTACGTGCGCAACCACGATACCCCTTATGGGATGGGGCTTTGTTGATTACCTTGGTGGGTACTGGCAAGGAGCCCGCATTACTAGTGGCGGGAGTGGCGTGGTCACTCTTGATACGGGGTCGTACCGATATGTACGATCATGCGCTGTCTTCACAGGCACCGGGCACACCGTTGCTCCCCTCATGGATGGTATGATTAGAGCGAGGCTCATGTGATGTACATCATGAGGGCTGGGTACCAATCGAGTGGACTCTTTGTCTAGTATCGCTAGGGGAAAGACATTGTTCGGGTGCTTACCTCGGGTATGTTAAGTACCGCGAGTCGTGGATGACATGGAAGTTCCCCGAGTCTTGTGGGTAAAGTGTGCAACCTCTATAGAGTGTAAAACTATTCGAATAGCCACGTCCGCGGTCATGGATAGTTGGAGGTCCTTCTTAGACTACATCCGGATGTTTTCATGAACTTGGTGTGAGTATGGACGTGATGGTGACAAAGAAATCACATGGGCTAAGTCCGATGACTTAGCATGGGAATTGAACTAAGTCTGATGACTTAGCATGATGAATGAACATGAGGTGTTCAAACCCCTACTTATGATGCTACCCGTAACTTGTTCATATGGATATCTGCCTATTGTTGACGCATGCTTATTGGTTACTTGTTCATGTCATTGCATTAAAAATTAGTTTTCCGCAAATTACCTACTTAGTGCTATATCATGCATCATTGTTACCTTGTTCCACAACTTGGGTTGCTTGCGAGTACATTCAAAGTACTCATTGGCTTGCCACTATTTATGTAATTGGCCAGGCATGGAAGAGCAGGAGTATGTTGAAGAGTTCGTTGGTGACGAACATGCGAACTAGGACGCTTCCTAGTCAGAATGCGTGTAGGTTAAGGCAAATCTCAATGGTTCATGCTTTCGACCAAGATTTCCGCTGCTTGTTCTATTTAAGTGTTTGGCCCTCATGGCCCTATCTATTTAAGACTTGACCTTCATGGTCTTTATTTGTGTAAGTCACTAAATGTGGATGTAAGACTCTTGTTATTCAGCTTCTGTGTGTTTAGTGAGCATTGATCTCTGGGATCACTGTACACGTGCATTCGGTGACCACGACTTATGATTTGGGGTCCCCACAGAGCTCGTATCAGAGCCATCCTGACTGTAGGAAGCCCTTAGTTAGCATGGACGTTAGTCAGGATGAAACCGTTTCCAAAACTACACCTAGCATTTGTACTTAGGAATTCTGCACTATTTACCTCTTCTATTCTCCACACAACACTTTGTTGACTCTCCTCCTTTCAAACCTTTGTAGATGGCCGTCGTACTCGAAGCCTTCCTGACATCCGGCTTTCCCTTACTCCTTAGGGATAGCCTGGAGAAGTGCCAGTTTGCCAACCACCCATTTTCCTCTACCACGAGCACTGGGTCGACGCCGTCACGAAGGAGTACCACGTGGATGTGGTCGTGAAGGCAAACGACTCCCCGACTAGTTGGTTCTTTGAAGGACCACATGTGGAGACCATGATACTCGCAGTCAAGACAGCTGCACGCAAGGCACTCCTACACCTTTGAGACATCATTCCAGAGATAGCTGACGAGCCGGCTACTCGCTACCTTCCCTTCAGGAAGGATGACCTTGGCGAGAGTTGGACGCTGATTCCGACCAAGGAAGATAGCACACCACTCAGGTTCCAGACCTACTTCGGCCTCTCCGCCGATAGCCTGGTTCATAACCTGATGAAGGAGCCTGTGATGCTCTGCGAGGAACTTCACCACACCCGAGAGCTACTTCGGCAAGCCAAGACGAAGCCAGACAAGATCAAGAAGGATGGAGCCCCCGAAGGACGACCAGCTGTCGCTTATCGAGGAGGAGTACCCCCAGCTAGTGATGCACCTACACGTCGGCGTCGCATGAGTGCGAAGGAGTACCGTGACCTCTTCACCGACCCGCCTGCAAAGCATCGTTGGGATGTACCTCCTCGTTCCCCGACCCCTTCAACCGAGAATGATGCCCGTTCAGATGATGAACAGGAGGAAGACCCAGAGGAGCGTGACTACAAGACCGAGCACTCCACCACCTAAGTTTGAGAACCCCTAGGGGTAGGATCAGTCATGTATCCCTCATGAGAAGTCGAGTCCGTGTAATGGTTCATATGAAACCATGTGTGCTTGTTGTTTGTTTTTGTTGTTTGTGTTTCGATGCAAGTCGTGCTTTTGCCTTAGGGAACATGCAAGCGACTCCATCGTCTATCTTAATATATGTTGGTCTTTCGACCTTTGTTTTATCACACTTGCACTTGACCGACCCCCTTAGGTGCACTTTTCCGTTGTTGCTTATCCTCTCGTCTATCCGAGTTGTTTGACTTGGCTGCTTCAAAAAGGATGGTGACTGCTACCCGCAATAGCTCCTTCACCAACCCTGAAGCCGGCAACTCAAGCCAGCAACAGGGAGCTGGTGGGGCTGCTCATGCTAGAGGACACCAGGAGCAACCACCAGAGCTGCAAACGAGTTGAGTTCGAGCGAGTTGAAGTTGGCTCAGCTCAACTCTTATTGAAAGTCGAGCGAGCTGAGACTAAATAAAGCTCAAGGTCGGGCTATAGAACATGACTCGTGCTCAACTTGTAATGATCTCGAGTCGATCTCGAGATAGCTTCGAGTTAATTGAGATGGTAAAAATTATAAATCTACGATGACTTATTCCAACTAGATAAGGCTCAGCACAACATGAGAAAACACTAAAAATATTATTTAAACCAAGACGATGATAATATAAATTTCTTTAAAGTAGTTTGACTTATTCTCTCACAATCAAAAGCTGAGTATCAAAACAAGATCACAAATTCATGACAAACATATAATTAGGAAAGCAAATTATTGGTGAACAGGGCCTAATTCTTCACTGCATTTAATTAAGCTTCCATATTTTTTAGTAAATAAAATGAAGAAAATCGTGGACAAAATATATGGTAATAAATTCTCTTATTTGCATTTAATATATGGCATGATCATTGAAAATAATGATATTTTGTCGAGTTCTCGAGTTAAAATCGAGCGAGCTAGTATTGTCTCAAGATTGGCTCGTTTCTCTATCGAGCTACATAAAGTGTTCAAACTCAACTCATTTACTTTCAAATCGATCTCGAGACGAGCTAAAAAATAATTCAATCTCAAGCGACTCATGAGCCTTGAGCTATTCTTACAGCCCTAGCAGCCACAAGGCGACATTCCCCCACCACCACCTCCACCGGAGAACATGACCATAGCTCAGTTTCTACAAGTTCTCTGGGAGGAGCGGCCAACAATGCTGCTATCTAGCAGATGCTGAGGCCCTTGTGAACAACCAGCAGCAAGGCAGGAACGACAATGGCCGCTCCACGCTATCTCAGTTCATGAGGAACTCGCCCCCAACCTTCACCGAGACTGTTGAACCATTGGATGCCGATGAGTAGATCCGCACCATCGAGGACCTCCTTGCACTGGTCAATTGCAATGAGGACCATGAGAAGGTGCTTTATGCCTCTCACTGCCTCGGTGGTACCACCCGAGCTTGGTGGGATGGATTCAAGGTCATGCAAGGAGAACGTGTGATCACTTGGAATGACTTCAAGGAAGGATTCCGCACTACCCACATTCCTTCTGGGATCATGGCTATCAAGAAGAGAGAATTCTGAGCGCTGAAGCAAGGGAGTGGCTCTGTCAAGGAGTACCTGCAGAAGTTCAACCTGCTGTCAAGGTATGCACCTGAAGATGTCAGCATAGAGGCTGCCAAGAAAGAACGCTTCACTGAAGGACTTCAACAGGTCCTGCAATATCAGCTCATCGTCTGCGACTGTCGTACCTTCTTCGACTTGGTGAACAAGGCACTCATACTGGAAGACAAGCGTCGTGCCATAGACGACACTCGCAAGCGCAAGATGATCAGCAAGGGTAGCCCCAGCAACCAGAAGCCTCGCCCCTAGCAGCCAGCCCCAGCCAAGCCGACCTATCAGCCGCAGCAGGCCAGACCTCCCACACCTCGTCCGAGCTACCAGCTTCAGCAGTATGCCAATCCTAGGCTAGCTTACAACAACAACTCCAATAACAACAACGAAGGCAGTAACTACAACAACAACCCTGGACCAATCGCTTGCTTTGGATGTGGTCAGCCAGGACACATCTCTAGGCCGTGTACCAACAAGAAGCCAGATGCCCTGCGCCCCAATGCGCTGGCTCAAGGTCAAGCCCATGGAGCACCACCAAGGAACTCCGCTCCCCGCAACCAACCCAACAATGGCAAGGGTCGCATGAATCACGTCACCGCAGAGGAAGCCCAGGAAGACCCGAACGTCATACTGGGTACGTTCCTCATCAACTCAACCCCAGCAACAGTATTGTTTGATCATGGGGCTTCGCATTCTTTTGTCACCCAAAAGTTTGCTTTAGAGAGTGGCATGAAGCCTACACCCCTGGGTAGTCGTATGTTGATACAAACCCCGGGATCGGTTATGAAGTCTGGGATAGGTTGTAAGGGAGTTGAGATTAACATCAACGGGGTAGATTTCTTAGCAGGCCTCATCATCCTGAAGTCAGAAGGATTGGATGTGATCCTAGGCATGGATTGGTTAACCAAGCACCAAGGCTTGTTAGACTGTGCCAAGAGGATTGTCACCATGACCAATTGCCACGGAGTGGAAGTCAAGTATGTTCCCAACCCCGCCTCTACTCAAGCCCCTCAGGCTAACTGTCTATCGGGAGTTGAGTTGGATCAAGTGCCAGTGGTATGTGAATACCTGGATGTGTTTCCTGATGAGCTGCCCGGAATGCCTCCTGACCGCGACATTGAGTTCATCATTGAGCTCATGCCCGAATCAAGGCCCATCTATAAGAAGGCCTACATGATGGGATCCGAAGAGTTGGCTGAATTGAAGAAGCAACTGGCAGAGCAACTGAGAAAACGATTTATTCGCCCTAGTGCCTCTCCTTGGGGATCGCCTGTTCTATTTGTGTCAAAGAGGGACGGAACTATCAAACTCTGTGTCGATTACCGTTCTCTCAATGAAGTCACGATAAAGAACAGTACCCACTCCCCAAGATTGAAGACCTGTTTGATCAGTTGAATGGAGCCAAGGTGTTCTCCAAGGTCGACCTCAGGTCTGGGTACTACCAGCTGAATATCAGGCCCCAAGACATTCCGAAGACGGCGTTTCTAACCCGGTATGGCTTGTATGAATACACAGTCATGTTGTTTGGGTTAACTAATGCCCCTGACTACTTCATGTACCTCATGAATAAGGTATTTACGGAGTACTTGGACAAGTTCGTTGTCGTCTTCATTGATGACATACTTGCCTTCTCCAAGTCGAAAGAAGAACATGAGGAACACTTGAGATTGGTCCTAGAGAAGCTTCGAGAGCACCAGCTTTATGCCAAGTTCAGCAAGTGTGAATTCTGGCTGCATGAAGTTGGATTCTTGGGTCATGTGTTAAGTACAGAAGGATTATCAGTAGATCCTGCCAAGATTGAAGCCGTGACGGAATGGCAAACCCAACCGCCATGAAGGAAGTCAGGAGCTTCCTCGGGCTCGCCGGTTATTACTGCAAGTTCGTGGAAGGGTTCTTGAGCATTGCCCGACCCATGACTCAGCTTTTGAAGAAGGACAAGAAGTTTGAATGGATAGCTAAGTGCGAGGAAAGCTTCCAGGAGCTCAAGAAGATATTGACCACAACCCCAGTTTTGGCCACCCCCGATATTCACAAGGAGTTTGTGATTTATTGTGATGCATCAAGAACCAGGCTTGGAGGTGTTCTGATGCAAGAATGCAGAGTTGTAGCATATCTATCTAGGTAGCTACGACTGCATGAAGAGAACTACGCAACTCATGATCTCGAGTTGGCAGCCGTGGTTCATGCCTTGAAGACATGGCGACATTACCTTCTGGGGAAGCGATGTGAGATATTCACAGACCACAAGAGTTTGAAGTATATCTTCACTCAAAGGGAATTGAACATGAGGAAGCGAAGATGGTTGGAGTTGATCAAGGATTACGACCTTAGTGTTCAATACCACCCCGGAAAGGCTAACGTGGTAGTAGACGCCTTAAGCAGAAAGACTTGTTCCTTGAATGCTATGGTTAAGGAAAGGCTACCCGCCCTGTATGAAGAACTTGAAAGCTTCGTCTTGGAACTGGTTGCACCCGGATTCCTCGCCAACCTCGAAGCAAAGCATACCTTGATGGATGATATCAAGGAAGCCCAAGAGGGACATGAGAGCATTGAAGGCATCAATAGGAAGATCAAAGCCAGCAAGGCGCCATGATTCTCGGTGGATGAACAAGGAGTAGTATGGTTCGGGAATCGCATCTGCGTACCCAACCAAGAGGAACTCAAGAACCTGATCTTGCAAGAAGTTCATGACACTCCATACTCCATCCATCCTGGAGGAACCAAGATGTCTCAAGACCTCAAGACAAGATTATGGTGGCATGGCATGAAACAGGAGATAGGCATGTTCATTGCCAAATGCGACATATGCCAGAGGGTCAAAGCTGAGCATCAGCAACCCACTGGACTATTGCAACCACTCAATGTGCCTGAATGGAAGTGGGACAAGGTCGGTATGGATTTCATCACCGGTTTACCATGGTCAAGCAAAGGACATGATTCCATTTGGGTCATTGTTGACCACCTGACGAAGGTAACCCATTTCATTCCCGTCAAGACCACCTATGACGGTAACAAGTTAGCCAGTCTCTACATCGAGCGTGTCATCAGCCTTCACGGAGTTCCAAAGGAGATCGTGTTGGATCGAGGCACCCAGTTCACCTCAAGATTCTAGAAGATGATTCAAGAAGCTATGGGAACCAAGCTCTCCTTCAACACCGCTTTTCACCCCCAGACCGGTGGGCAAACTGAACGAGTAAATCAGATACTCGAAGATATGCTCCGCGCTTGTGTCTTGGCTTATGGGGCCAAGTGGGAAGATTGCCTACCATTCGCCGAGTTCTCCTACAACAACAGCTACCAGGCGAGTCTTCAGATGGCACCATTTGAGGTGTTGTATGGACGCAAGTGTCGTACTCCCCTCAACTGGTCAGAGACCGGAGAAGGATTAATTTTTGGACCGGACATCCTCCACGAAGCCGAAGAGCAAGTTCAACTTGTCCGAGAGTGCCTTGAGACCGCCAAGTCAAGACAGAAGAGCCACACCGACTCTCACCGCCGAGAAGTGAACTTCCGTGTCGGTGACCATGTCTACCTACAAGTCACGCCTCTCAAGGGAACTAAGTGTTTCCATGTCAAAGGGAAGCTTGCACCAAGGTACATCGTCCCCTTCAAGATCACCGCTACGCGCGGAGAAGTTGCCTACCAGCTAGAGCTACCTTCCGAGATGTCGGATGTGCACAACGTCTTCCATGTGTCACAACTCCGGAAGTGTCTGCAAGTTCCCAACCACCCCGACCTCTACAAAGACATTAACCATCACATCGATCTTCAGCCAGACCTCACTTATCGTGAGAGGCCAGTTCGCATTTTGGACGAAGCCAAGCGCTGCACCCGAAGCCACACCATCAAGTACTTCAAGTTCCAGTGGAGCAACCACACTGAAGCTGAAGCAACCTAGGAGCATGAAGATTATCTTAGATCTGAGTTCCCTTATCTTTTTAGTGCTTAGTCTAGGAATCTCGGGGACGAGATTCTTGTAAGGGGGAAGGTCTATCACACCCTGTGTTGTAGCACATTGATATGTTTGGGTTTATAAAAAATTGGAATAAATTAAAACTTTTTGTCAGTGTTGTGCTTGTTTGAATTGTTGCATGTTGATTGTGGTTGTGGCACTCCTAGATTCTATTCCACTTCATATTCATATTCTTAGACCCAAACCTCTTTCCCAATGATCATGACATGTGATTAGTGCACAAAACTATTTTTATCAAAATTTGTTTTAACCAAAACGATTTATTCAAAATAGGTTTTCAAAACCCCCTGAAATGAGGTTTGCACTGCAAGTCCTCAAACTAGGTGGATCCTTCTTTCCCAAAGGCTTTATTTCAAACCTACTATATGTATGACTTCCCAAAACCACAAAATATTATTTTGAAAGGTTATTTTCTTATTTCATTTAAGGGCTTTTTCTTAAAGCCAGAAATGGTTTTCCTAGGGAAAAATTATTTAAATGATTTGAAAATATTTGAGAAAATTTTGGGAAGCTCAGTGGACATGTATTTTCCATATATATGAGTTTTAACTCAAGGGCATGTTCTAATCATGGGGAAAACCCCTAAAAACCCTTTCTGTTCAAACCAAACTTTTGGAATATTTCTATAAGAAATATTCCCAATAATTCCAGGAAAATTCCAGCAAGGCAACACCATCATAGGTGATGATCTTGCAAAGTTTCAACTCAACCCAAGTTGATTTGGTTCATCAAACCATCCGAAAACCATCCCTGTCCAGAATCAAATTTGAGCAACTTTACATAGTGAAGTGTCTCCCCTTGGCCTCAAACTTTGTGGGCATGCTCTAATGACCAAATAGTGATGATACACTAAGTGGCGCATCAAGGGCAAAAGCCTAGCATCAATAGATCTACAGAAACTGATTTCTATAAATTTCTAGGGTTTATCAAATCTGCATTGTCAACTTTTTTCCCTTAAGCTCAAACTTGGTGAATCCTCTCATTTTTACCTAGCCCTTGACCCTGATGAATATCTCAGTAAGATGGTAACTTCTTCTTGCCCAAAACCATACCAAACACCTTCTGGTGAATTGGTAAAACCTGTGGTTTCACCCCTATTCCTTTTACCCTTGCCCCCAAACTTTTACCACATCCTCCTGTGGATACCTTTCACCTCCAGTAAAACCCTCAAGGGCATAGCTCATTGGTTTGAGGGGTAAAACCTCTATTTCTACACCTAGACAACATATTTTTCTACCTCCCTCCCCTTTTCTTCTATCCTAAGGCTCCTCTAGAGTCCTCCCTAGCTCCTCCTAGCCCTTGGGCATCTCCTATAGCCCCAAGACACAGGAGGACGTGCCGGTGGGCTTAAAATATGCCAGGGCATGCCATTTGGGCGCTCTGGAGCATGCTACAGTGCGCTCCCGCGCTGTAGCCGCCCCTGCACGGTGCCGCCCGACAGCCTTGGGCCTCCCTCGCGTGTCCCCCTGGTCGGCCTCGATGTCCATGACGCGTCAGGCGGTCGGCCCCCCTCTCCCCTCTCTCTCCTCCCCTCCTTCGCGCGCGCATGACACCGCCCGAACCGTCCAGTGGCCGCGCTCGCACGCGCGCACCTCCGGGTCCCCCTCCTGGCTGCCCTTCTCTTCTCCTGGGCGCGGACTGAGTCCACGAAGCCCCCAGACATGGCCTGGCTCGCCCCGTGGCCCGTGGCGGCAATCTGGTCCTCACCGACGCACCACGTCCACGGTGGACTGGTGGCCCCCCTATTTAAGACTCCCCGCTCCTCCTGCTCCTCTCTCCTTGCTCTCCCCCTTCCTCCGCATCTCCCCCGTGCCCAGACCGCTCGCCCCCGTGGTCGGGAGCCTCTCCCGCACCAAACCCTCGCCACCGTCAAGCTCCCCTCCCCTCACCGGCATTCCGCTCTGCCCCAGCACTCCTCATGACCACCCACCGACGCGCGGGAGCCCCGCGAGCACGCTCGTACCCTCTGTTCCGACCGCCACGGCCTGGAGCCACCTCCGGTGAGCCCCCTCCTCTCCTATCGCGAGGAGAGGGATGACAGGTGGGGCTCACCTATCATCCCCTCGCACCCCTCCTCTCTCTTTGGCAAGCAGGGCCTGCGGGCAGGGTTAAAATCAAACTTGCCACGCGCGGTGCCTCGCCTATGCCGGTTTCTCCCTATGGGCCGGTTCGGTTGCTGTGTTCTGGCCCGTGAGGGCATAGGACCCTCTTCCCTTTTATTTTTTCTGTTAACTTCCAAAAATTCCACAGAATAGAATATTTATCTAAATCCAATAATTCATTCACCTAAATTCTTGAAATAATCCATAGAATTTATTAGTGCCATTTGTAAAAATGTCTGAAAATATTTTTAGTATTATTTTATTTTAAAACCTATATTTAGGCACCTTTTTGCCTCTGTTAATTAATTTCCATTTTTTCACAACAAAACCCTAGGGGGATAGTTTTAGTATGACATTTAGTATTTATCAAAATAGGTTAGCATTTTTAATAGTGAATTTTGTGGTCTATTTTGGTGTGTTGCTTATTTGTATCGCTTTTATTCGCGACGATAGATTGCACGGTTGACAAAGAAGTTGGACCCGAAGACTTCGAAGACCCCGGAGACTTTGTTGAGTCAGGCAAGCAGCCCTTTGACCATGTTAAGAAACTTTTTTATGCATGTCATATAGCACTTGTTGTGTCGATTGTTGATCATGTTGTGGTGCTCCCCTTCGGTGGGGTGCCTCCGATGCTTTTGCCGTTGACACTTGCATCGTGCATGACCCTACCACCTTATGAGGGTTATGTGGGTGGGTGTAGATAGGATGCTAGTAGATGCTATGCTATGGGATGGGATTTATGCATAGTGATGGAAAGGAAGTGATTATTTCAGAGACTTCTCGAAAACCCCGCCGGGTGCCACTAATGCCCGAGGGAGATGATGATGAGTTGGGTAACCACTTGAGACAGAAGTGGTATGCCGGAGCAAGTGAGTGTGTGTCTTCGTAAACGAAGAGTTCTAAGGTATGCTGACCGTCCCAACCTTACATGCGCAACCACGATACCCCTTATGGGACGGGGCTTTGTTGATTACCTTGGTGGGTACTGGCAAGGAGCCCGCATTACTAGTGGCGGTAGTGGCATGGTCACTCTCGATATGGGGTCGTACCGGTATGTACGATCATCCGCTGTCTTCACAGGCACCGGGCATACCGTTGCTCCCCTCGTGGATGGTACGATTAGAGAGAGGCTCGTGTGATGTACATCGTGAGGGCTGGGTACCAATCGAGTGGACTCTTTGTCTAGTATCGCCAGGGGAAAGGCATTGTTTGGGTGCTTACCTCGGGTATGTTAAGTACCGCGAGTCGTGGATGACACGGAAGTTCCCCGAGTCTTGTGGATAAAGTGTGCAACCTCTGCAGAGTGTAAAACTATTCGAATAGCTGCGTCCGCGGTCATGGACAGCTGGAGGTCCTTCTTAGACTACATCCGGATGTTTTCATGAAACTTGGTGTGAGTATGGATGTGATGGTGACAAAGAAATCACATGGGCTAAGTCCGATGACTTAGCATGAGAATTGAACTAAGTCTGATGACTTAGCATGATGAATGAACATGAGGTCTTCAAACCCCTACTTGTGATGATACCCGTAACTTGTTCATATGGATATCTGCCTATTGTTGATGCATGCTTACTGGTTACTTGATCATGTCATTGCATTAAAAATTAGCTTTGCGCAAATTAACTACTTATATCATGCATCATTGTTACCTTGTTCCACAACTTGGGTTGCTTGCGAGTACATTCAAAGTACTCATTGGCTTGCCACTGGTTATTTCATTGGCCAGACATGGAAGAGCAGGAGTATGCTGAAGAGTTCGTTGGTGACGAACATGCGAACTAGGACGCTTCCCAGTCAAAATGCCTGTAGGTTAAGGCAAATGGCATGGGTTCACGCTTTCGACCAAGATTTCCGCTGCCTGTTCTATTTAAGTTGGCCCTCGTGGCCCTATCTATGTAAGACATGACCTTGTTATTCAGCTTCTGTGCGTTCAGTGAGCATTGATCTCTGGGATCACTATACACGTGCATTCGGTGACCACGACCTATGAGTCGGGGTCCCCACAGCAACCCTCACCGGGCTGGAGCGTTATGTGATCTTCGTGTTCCCTTGATCAATCCACCCACAAAGCAGGAGTAGGGTTTTATGCTTCAAAGCAGCCCGTACCTGGGTAAATCGCCGCATCATATCACTATCTTCGCTCTTTGTGCTTGCATCCACGCCCCCCCGCCGAACTACAAAGGGGCCGATGGCCCCTTAGGTGATTGTGTCCATCCAGCCTCGACATCTTTGGTGCACCAGGTAGGGGGCGTTGCACTGGTGTGAACCCGAGATTGTGATCGGTGCATCGGTCTTCTTCGTCATCTTCTTGAACAATGGCTCCCAAGAAGAAATCCGATACGGCCACACATCCCTCCACTTCGAAGGCTCCCTCTCACGCGGCCATGGGAGCCATTGACACTGCAGTGGTCACAAGTGAGGCGGGCATCAAGGGTGACGGGTCGACGCAGGTGGCACCCCCGTCCAATCCCCCATGGTCGGAGGTGGAGCAGAATGCGCCGAAGAGGAGCAACTACAACAACAACTTGGCGAGTCGGGCCCTAATGATGCTGGCGAGGGGAATTACCGTCCTTCACCTTCCCACCGCTCAGATGGCCGCGACCATTGCGGGGGCGCCAGGTCTGGTGCAAGCCATGACCCCACAGTTGCCCCCACCGCTGGTAGGGCTCCTCGACACGCACCCCGTGCAGAACAAGATGGAGCACGAGCGAGGCTGCAAATCCATAGGCTTGGCCTCCTGCGCATCAGACGACCCCGGTGGATAGCACACGACACCGAGAACACGATGATGCTTCTCTTGGTCCCACCAAGAGCCAAGCGACATCACGGTCCACCTCTTTTGCCATGCGAGACACAACCGAGGAAGCCATGGCACGAGTCTAGATGCTTCTCAACTTTATGTCGACGGTCGGTAAGATGGACGAATGGAGAGCTACCGTTTAGAGCTCGATCTCCTTGGTCAAAGCTAACGAGACCCGGTATGCAGAGCCATTGCAGCCTACATGAACGGGAGCAGCGGACCGGGCCGATGAACACGTCGAAGGGGCTACACCAACGGTGCAATCTCCTCCACGACAATAGGCCCAGAGGCAGCCGCAACAAGTTTCACATGCCGATGAGCACGACAGGGCATCCATAGTCTCCTTCGGCCCACACGACCACCGGGAGCAACAACGCGTCCTTGAAGACCGGCGGAAAGAAGACACTCATATCACCATCGAGCGACGCCTGGATGCTTACCGTCAATTCGACAAGCGCAACGGTCAAGACGTCGGCAACCCCATGCCCAGTGTTGGTGGGTACCTTCCTTACAAGGTCGGTTGTCCTGCCTTCACTAGCGAGCTACGACGAGTCCGCTGGTCGTTTGCCCGAGCTTTCAAGCCTGAACTACCAGAGAAATCCGACTGGAAGTTGAACCCGGCAGAATTCCTGGGCATATACACGATAGATGTCTAGGCCGGTGGAGGAACAGATGAAAAGGTGCTCGCCAACTATTTTCCTTTGGCACTTAAGCCAAATGAGAGATCGTGGTTGATGCACCTGCCGGAAAATTCCATTTGATCATGGGCTGATTTGTGCAACGAGTCCGTTGGCGCCTTCGCAGGTGGTCACCAGGAGCCAGGACAGCCCAGCGATCTTCAAGTCCTCCAACAGAAGGAGGGAGAAACTTTGAGGAGTACATCGTGAGATTCAGCCGAGTGTATCGCAACATCCCAGAAATTCATCCCGAGCTATCATTGTCGCGTTCCACTCGAACAAGCGCAACAGGAGAATGCGAGCCAAGATGAATGTCAAGCTCCCCAAACTTGTCAATGAGCTTTACACCTTGACAGACAAGTGTGCTCAAGCTGAAGAAGGAAGGCGACTCCTGAAGAGGAGGCAAGCATCAAAATCGACTCTGATGATGACGACGACGCCCTGACCCGAAGGGGAGAAATAGGAAGTGCAACAAGCAGCGCAAAGGAAATGCGGTACTGTCCATTGAGAGCTCCGGAGACCTTGGTGCCGGCAAGAAGGCGAAAGCCTAAACCTCCGGCAAGGGAGCTACCGCGTGCGTTGATTGCCGGGAGGCTGCTTCCACTGACAAGACCGGGAAGTCCGACATGCCATACTGCAAAACTCACCACACTAAGGGCCATGATCTACAAGAATGCCGACAGGTCGATCAACTTGTTGAGAAACAGAGGTCCGAATATGAGAAGCGCGACAAAGAGAAAGGTCAAGACGGTGCTATCGGGAAGGGCTGTAGTAGCAGAGGAGGCCGTCGCGGCAAAATCCCACAAGAAAAGGAAAAGCCTGCCAGAGGCCGTGAGAAGAAGGAAGCAGATGACATGAGTGAGGATGAGGTTGATGATGAGGATTCAAGTGACAGGGAGTTCCAGAAAGCGACCGAAGTCATGTGCATTGACGAGGGTGCTTCCTTGCACTCCTCTCACCACCAACTCAAATAGTGGGCACGCAAGGTCAATGTCATGGAGCCGACTACAGAACCCAGGAAGCCGCTCAAATGGTCTCGCACACCTATCATGTTTGATGAAGAGGGTTATCTTGACCATACCACAACGGTCGGATGTTTTTTGTTGTTGGTTTCCCCAACAATCCACAACCTCGAGGTGTCTTAGATGTTAGTTGACGGCGGGGCCGGATTGAACTTGATGTCCCCTAAGGTGGCTGAAAAACTGGAGATCCATGATGAAGAGATCGAAGCTTTGGGCACCTTTCAGGGAATCAACCCTAGCAAGAGCTAGCCCAAGGGAAAGATCATGTAACGACCAAGATGCGGTTCTATCCCAATAAGGCTCAAGGTCCTTGAAGGGGATAGAAGCGCATCTAAATGTTTCGCAAGTACAACATCATTGCATACATTTAACGAAGAGAAGAGTGGCATAGATTGGCTTACACTCGCCACATGCTAAATTACAATGTCACTCAAAGCATTCATACATCCATCCATAAAAGTAGGGTCCGGCTACGGACGAAATCAAACGACAAAAGATGCAATGAGACTGCCTAGCTACCTTAGGGATCACGACCACGTTGCCTCTCTACTCATCGAGGTACGTAACATACATCCGGCCATGTTCTTCATCATACTCCCACTGGAGCTGTGACGCCTCAATAGGGTAGTCATCATCGGTACCTGTACCTGTAGTGTTGGAATCTCTGAGCCACGAGGAGTGAGCAATCTTGTAACCCGGGTACCAAAAGTATGTAAGCTTTTGGGTGAGGAAGGGTAAGTGGTGAGGTTGCATCAAGCACCTAAGCATTTATTTGAGTGGCTAACTTACGATGACAAGAAGTAAAGGTGGTGGCCTACGCATAACAGTCGAGAACTAGCATGATCACTAAGTGATCCTGAACACCTACTTACGTCAATCATAACCCCACTGTGTTCTCTATTGATTCATGTTCACGAGCAGACAAAATCACAGTTACGCACACGGTTGGTGTATTTTATTTGAGTTTACTTCAAGTTTTCTATAACCGGGTGTTAAACAAATTTCCAAGTTGCCACATAACCACGGGCACGGCTTTCTGAAAAGACTAAACCTTGCAGGGGTGCTCCAACTCATCCATCACAAATTAACCACACGCCGCGGGAATAACCTCGACCACGAATCTCGTGATCTTCCTAGGCAATTCCATAGGAAAACCACAACCTCAAGATAGCCCTAAGCATTAACAGAATTCCTCACGGAAGACATTCGCGAAAGGTAAACAAAGTCCAGCAAGACCGGCCGACGTGTCGACGAACCCAATAAGAGCCGTGTGTCTTGTTCTCATGACACGACGGGATAAGCTAGTGTACGGTGGCCTGATAGAAATTACCCAAGTTTCCCTAGGGTGGCCCCATACAGTGCTCTAGTTTGGACCAACACTCATGAGGAGCACTGGCTCAGGTTGTTGATTAATATCCATGGGGTTGCAAAGCCCTATGCATTTTATTTATTTAAGTAGTTAAGCAAATAGTACCAATGTTGTGTCTTGCCAGACAAGCTTTAATCGAGAATGAATAGTCAAGGGGGTCCCCATAACAACCCCGAGCATGTTAGGAGCGCAAAATATGGAACATAACAAACAAGTAACTATGGCGGCAAAGATGGAACAAAACACCGAGCAAAAGGCCAAGCCTTCCGCCTTACCAAGATATATAGGTGCATTAAATTAAATAGCACTAATATTGTGATATCTCCAGATATCCATGTTATCACATGGAATCAACCTGCACCTGCAACTAGGAACGCTATCAGAGGGGCTGAGTAGCGTTATCTTAGCCAAACAAGGTTTGCTAGGTAGTGGAGGGGTTAGAGGCTTTCATGGCAATGTAGGAGGGTGGTCATGCAAGTGGTAGGTAACGGAAGCATAAAGATAAGAGCGATACATCTAGCAAAGCAAAAATAGTGTCGGGATCCGGGTACGGTCATCTTGCCTGATGGGTCTTCATCGGGATACAGAGCTGGGTACTTGTAGACGTTCTCTCCGGGTTCCACGTACTCGGGCTCGATACTCGGGTCTAACCAAAGAGAAATAATACCAATAAACATACAAACCAATATGCAATGCACAAAGAAGATGATGTATGTCCAAATTAGTGCTTTGACATCACAACCTAAGATAGTCAGGATCCACATGCAAATATTCAGTTGTTTAGTATTTTGGACAGAACCACATGATTAGTTGTATGAACATGCATAAACATGGAAAATATGGATGTATCATGTAAAATTGAAGCAAATGCATATGTAGAACGTTGCAAACGGAGTAACGTAGCTCATAGTACTCTCACGACAAGTTACGAACGTTAACGGGGACAATTGCAAAGATGGAGAAGGCCCTGGGATATTCCTTGGTATTTCAAGGATGCCACTAGATATGCAATGAAAAACCAAAAAGAATAGACCCAAAATCACACAAAACAATGGAGTGTAGCTCCCACATATCACAAAACAATTCTACACACAATCTATCCACAAACAACAACATGTCATCTTGTAACACATGTATCAAGAGCTACAACAAGCTTTAAACCACAACCAAAGCATGTACCGGAAGTATACAACAAGCTTGACAAATCATCTCTCTACAAAAACTTAAAAGGTAGCATGGATGAATTGCAATGAAGCTCACAAGATGGCATGTTGAAATAGATTTTAGGGACTTAGTGAAAATCCCAGTTTTCTGGAATCTAAGTTAACCTGATAGCAAATTGACAGCAGCAAAAAATTATGCTAGAGATCATTTCATGGCATGAAACTTTGCAGGTTGACAGACAACATCTACTACAAAATAGTAGCACTGAGCTTGAGCTAAAACATCACAGATCACTTGGTAGCATCCCCTAACATGGCATGAAAAATAACTATAGATTCTCAGACTTAGACAAATTCACCAAGAGAATAGCAGGAGTTTATTTCAGCATAGCATCTTTGACAGGATATGATTACAAGATGAATTAACCATTTGGAAAGTGATAACCCACAAGTATAGGGGATCACAACAGTTTTCGAGGGTAGAGTATTCAACCCAAATTTATTGATTCGACACAAGGGGAGCCATAGAATATTCTCGAGTATTGGCAGCTGAGTTGTCAATTCAACCACACCTGAAAGACTTAATATCTCTAGAAAAGTATTCAGTAGCAAAGTAATATGGAAGTAATGGTAACGGTAGCAAAAGTAAGAGTAGCAGTTTTGTAGTGATTGTAACAGTAGCAGCGGAGAAGTAACTTAGCAAGGATCAATATGTGGAAAGCTCGTAGGCAATGGATCGGTGATGGATAATTATGTTGGATGTCATTCATCACGCAACAGTTATAACATAGGGTGACACAGAACTAGCTCCAATTCATCAATGTAATGTAGGCATGTATTCCATATAATCATACTTGCTTATAGAAAAGAACTTGCATGACATCTTTTGTCCTACCCTCCCATGGCAGCGGGGTCCTAATGGAAACTAAGGTATATTAATGCCTCCTTTTAATTGAAAACCGGACAAAAGCATTGGCACTTAGTGAATAAATGAACTCCTCAAAGTACGGTTGTCACCGGAAAGAACCTCGTTATTGTCACCCTGGGGGATGCGGATCATAACTCGTAATAGGTCTCTACAACTTGCAAGATAGGATCAAGAACACATATATATATATTCACGAAAACATAATAGGTTCATATCTGAAATCATGGCACTCGGGCCATAGTGACAAGCATTAAGCATAGCAAAGTCATAGGAACATCAATCTCAGAATATAGTAGATACTAGGGATCAAACCCTAACCAAACTAACTCGATTACGTGATAAATCTCATCCAACCCATCACCGTCCAGCAAGCCTACGATGGGATTACTCACAAACGGCAGATAGCATCATGGAATTAGTGATGAAGGATGGTTGGTGATGACGATGGCGTCGATTTCCCCTCTCCGGAGCCAAAACGGACTCGAGATCTGGTCTCCCAAGGAAGAACAGGAGGTGGCGGCGGCTCCGTATCGTGAAACGCGATGAACTCTTCTCTCTGATTTTTTTCTCCGCGAATAGGGTTATATGGAGTTGGAGAGGAGGTCAGAGGAGCCATGAGGGCCCCACAAGCTTGCTAGGCGCGGCCACCCCCTGGCCGTGCCTAGCAGGCTTGTGGCCTGCATGTGCCCTCCCCTCTGGTTACTTCTTGCGCCAATATTTTTTATTAATTCCAAAAATATTCTCCGTAAATTTTCAGGACGATCCAAGAACTTTTATTTCTGCACAAAAATAACACCAAGGCAATTCTGCTGAAAATAACGCCAGTCTGGGTTACTTCCATTCAAATCATGCAAATTAGAGTCCAAAACAAGGGCAAAAGGGTTTGGAAAAGTGGATACGATGGAGACGTATCAACTCCCCCAAGCTTAACCCATTGTTTGTCCTCAAGCTATTCAGTTGATAAACTCAAAGTGATAAAGAAAAACTTTTATGAACTCGTTTGATCTTGTTGTTGTAAATACGTCTAACTGATGTTTAGATTTTCAGCAAAGATCATGGAATAACCACGTGCACAATAACATTTAGGTCTCTCATTTACTCATATCGATGACATAATCAACTAGCGAGCAATAATAATAACTCTCGGATGACAACACTTTTTCAAAACAATCATGATACAATATGACAAAATGCTATCTCGCTAGCCCTTTCTAAGACCGCAAAACATAAATGCAAAGCACCTCTAAAGAACAAGGACTGACTAGACATTGTAATTCATGGTGAGAGAGATCCAGTCATGCTCATACTAAATATCAATTAACAACAAGCATACAAATGACGGAGGTGCTCTCTAACTGGTGCCTTTTATAAGAAGATGATGACTCAACAATAAAGTAAATGGAAAGGTCCTTCGCAGAGGGAAGCATGGATTTGTAGAGGTGCTAGAGCTCGAGTTTTTAAAATAGAGATAAGTAATGATTTTTGAGCGGTATGCTTTCATTGCTCACATAGCGACCAAGAGGTTTTCAATATCCTCCATGCTAGATACATTATAGGTGGTTCCCAAACGGAATGGTAAAGTTTTTACTCCCCCTCCACCAATCATTCACACTCCACGGCAAGCCGAATCCATGGGTACCGTCCATACAAACAAAGTCCTGGGGGAGTTTAATTTAATTATATTTTGCGTTTTAATTCGAGCATGGAACTGGGCATCCCGATTACCAGCCACTTTCTCGTGAATGATAGTCAATCAACATATATCGTGAGAATAACCCACCTAGTATGGAAGATACTGATGGCTCCCAGTCGCCACATGAGTGATTTGGGCATACAAAACAGAATGTTTATTTGAAGTTTTAGAGTTTGGCACATGCAAATTTACTTGGAACGGCAGGTAAATACCGCATATATGTAGCTATGGTGGACTCATATGAAACAACTTTAGGTTTGAGGGATTGGATGCACAAGTAGTATTCCCGCTTAGTACAAGTGAAGGCTAGCAAAAGACTGGGGATCGACCAACTAGTGAGCGACACAGTCATCAACATGCTTTGAGATTAACCAACATTGAATGCAAGCATGAGTAGGATATAAATCACTATGAACATAAATATCGTGGAGGCTATTTTGATTTTGTTTCAACTACATGCATGAACATGTGCCAAGCCGAGCCACTTGCATTGTTCAGAGTAGGATACCATCCCATCATACTACATCACAACCATTTTAATATGCATGTTGGCACCGAAAACAAACAATTATCCACTCTCAGCTAATTAAGCATGGCATGAATAACTATAATCTCTAATTGTCATTGCAAATATGTTTCACCCATGATGAACTGCATTCGGAACGATGAGCTAATCATATTTACAAAAGCAAGATAGGTCGAGTTCATACCAGCTTTTCTCCATCTCAATCTTTTCATCAAATATCATCATTATTGCCTTTCACTTGCACGACGAACGGTGTGGATAATAATAAGAGTGTGCGTGCATTGGACTAAGCTGGAATCTACAAACAATAACTCAAAGGAGAAGACAAGGTAATATGGGATCTCTAATAGGTAAACAATAATGCATATGAGAGCCACTCAACATTTTCATCGTGGTCTTCTCCTTATGACCCAAAGAAAGAAAGATCAAAACAAGAACGACAAAACTATTTACACGGGAAAGCTCCCAACAAGCAAAAGAAGAACGAAAAATCTTTTTGGGTTTTCTTTTTAATGCTATAACTAAGCAACTGGAAAATAAAGCTAGAACTATTTTTTTGTATTTTTCTCAAAGTTAATTAAACACACAAGAAGAAAGCGGAACAAGAAAATAAAGTACCATGGATGGTACAATGAAAGAGTATGAACACCGACTAGTAAGATGAGTGTGTGAACATGAATGTAAAGTCGGTGAGAAATACGTACTCCCCCAAGCTTAGGCTTTTGGCCTATGTTGGTCTATGGCCATGGCTGGAAAGAGCTCCCTCCCTGATACTCAAGAGCGTCCTCATAGTTCCGTTGGTTGGAGAACTCCTGAGGCTCCCACTCAAAGACTGGCTCCTAGTACGAATCAAGGGCTGGTGTCTGCTCTGGAGCCGGGGGCTGCGTCAGACCCCAATATCTATAGATGTCTCTGAGCATAATGGTGTTCCTGCCTGAGCGAATATCGAGTAAAGAAGAAGCAGATAGAGTAATAATTTCACAAGCAACCTGGCTAAAAACTAAGTTGTAAAGCAGCCTCCTATCGTCATTTTTCTTAATAACATCATGATCTACCATACAATCATAATCTAAAAACTTCACGGGTAGCAGCCTCTCATCTTTCTCATTAAGCATAATGGGTATCTCAAAATATTTGGCTAAACAAGATGCATAGATACCTCCAAATATGGACCCCTTCGAATGGTTGGTGTTCAACTGTAGGGCCACCATAATGCCCAGACTAAAGGTTCTATCAGCAAATAAAGCATGGCGCAAAATGGCGAGGTCAGGGGCACTAAGACTTCCACTCTCCCAACGACCAACTAAACATCTTCCCACAAATAAAGAATAATAACGTAGCACGGGAAAATGTAAACTAGCCGCTCTTGCCTTTGACACACCTCTCTCTTCCCCCACAATGACTGCGGCGATAAAGTCTCCCATGTCTCGAGGACAAGGTTCTCTGATGCTGCCCTCATAGGGTATTTTGCAAACTTTGCAAAAATCGTAAAGGTTCATTTTCTTAGGCACATCATATAAGTGAAATTCTACTATAGGACGGTCTTCCCTAGAATGAAAGTGAAAATTTGGCACAAAGGTATTCGTGAGTAAGAGGTACTGGTCACACTTATTGTTGAGGAAGTCAATGATGCCTGCATTCTCAGCCAATTAATTAAAATCTTCATAAATTCCGGCCGCCCTCAAGAATGTGTCACACGGCCATTCACATGGTCAAGCTTTTGCGACGTGAGGAAGATTATACTTGGAATTCCCCCTCATTTCATTTTCATCTTCCCTAGAGCTCCATCTTGAAGAGCCTCTTAATAGTCTCCTCAACATTTCTGAAAACATTCTGAAATTTTTAGTGACCCAAAATAAAGGTGAACAAAACTCAACAAAACTCATAGATATTACTTCCTCAAGTGCCTAGAGTCTATATCATGCATCAAAACTCCTTGGGGCCATACAAATTTGACATGCAAGCTCAAGAACAAGGTCACCACAACAGCAAATATCTGCAATATATAAAGCACTAGAAAAAAACTAATTGGATCATTGGATGAGTCACATACCGAGGAACAATCTCCCAAAACAGCTTTGCGAATCAGGCTTTGAGCAAGGAGATCAAAAATGGCACCAAAATGAGCAACAACACGGGTTTGAGCAATGGTGGGGTTTTTTCTGGAGGAAGATGAAGTGAATGGGTGCTGGAATAAGTGGAGGGGAGCCACGAGGGACCCACAAGCCTGCTAGGCGCTACCAGGGGGTGGCCACGCCTTGTGGGCTTGTGGCCCACTGGTGCATCCCCCTGCAGTGTGCTTAGTGCCAATTTTTTTAAAATATTCCAGAAAATTTCATACTCCATTTTCAGGACATTTGAAGAACTTTTATTTTTAGGTCACTTTTTATTGCACGAGAAACTCAGAAAACAGAAAAATAATAACATTTTTTACTTAATTTAATCTAACTAACAAAAATAAAAGTTGGGTATAGGGAGTTGTACTCTCTAAATTCATCCATCTCATGCTCATCAAAAGGAATCTATCAATAAGGTCGATGAAGTCTTATTAATAAACTTCTTTCGAATAACATGAAACCGAAGAATTTTCGAATAACACTAAGTTACCTCAATTGGGATATGCATGTCCCCAACAATAAGTATATCATATTTCTTCTTAACAGTAGGAAGAGGGAATTCAAAGTCTCCAATAATAATCGTTGGAAATTTTCCAATGGACTTGATACTATGAACTTGAGGTTGTTTCTTCGGAAAGTGTACTGTATGCTCATTACCATTACTATGAAAAGTGAGATTGCCCTTGTTGCAATCGACAGCCCCTGCAGTATTCAAAAAGGGTCTACCAAGGATGATCGACATACTTTCGTCCTCGGGAATATCAAGAATAACAAAGTCCGTTAAGATAGTAGCATTTGCAAGTACGACAGGTACATCCTCACAAATACCGATAGGTAGAGTTGTTGATTTATCAGCCATTTGTAAAGGGATTTCAGTAGGTGTCAACTTATTCAAATCAAGTATACGGTATAAAGAGAAAGGCATACCACTAACACCAGCTTCCAAATCACATAAAGCAGTTTTAAGATAATTCCCTTTAATAGAGCATGATATAGTTGGTATTCCTGGATCTCATAATTTCTTTGGTACTCCACCCGTAAAAGTATAATTAGCAAGCATGGTGGAAATCTCAGCTTCCGGTATTGTTGGGGATATAACCCCGTGGTAAGACCCGCTCATGAGGGGCCGGGTCATACCTGGCGGCACGCTATCAAGTGGGCCGGAAGAGCAAGGCTAGGACGCATGGTGGCTTACCAGATGGGCTGAGATGGAGGCCCAGAGACAGAAGATGGCGTATGACCCAGGCGAGTGAGCCACCCGGAGACGGCTTGCCAAAGGAGGCAAGGCGGCTTAGAAGATGGTACCAGACACGGTGTAAGAGTCGGTTTGAGACTCGTGTAACCCGGGGCCTTGAGCTCCTATATAAAGGCAAGACCCGGGGATGGCTTAGACAGAAACCAATCAATCGAGAGCTAGGTCAAGCGAATATGCTCCCTTGTAATCGATACTCCAATCAATACACACAAAGCAGGACATAGGCTTTTACCTCTTCTCGAGGGGCCGAACCTGGGTAAACCCGTGTCTTTCGTCCCGATCAACCCCTTTGAGTCCACCGCCTTAGCGATGGCCTCAAACCCAAGTCTTTGGACATCTGCCGTGATAAAACCATGACAGTTGGTGCCCACCATGAGGCTAGCGCGCGGTGGTGTTGAGTTCTCAAAGGGCTCTCTCCCAGGGATCGAAGGATACGCCATCGGCTTGATGACGAAGAGTCGCCACGGCAGGCTCTACATCGATGATTCAGGATGGGGACCGGAGGCCGGCTCAATCAAGTACGGGTACCGGGTTCCCATTGGCAAGATGCACATGTTCATCGGCAAGATCGACGGAGCCACACCCGGGCCAGACGTCTACACCGACCTCGTCGAGCCGGCCCGACGCATGATACCCACCCGTGTTCAACCCGAGCGGAAGAGTGTCTTCCTCGGCTCTACGCAGGACATGGAAGATTTTGTGTCAGGAGGGGAAACCTTGTCTTTCTCGGATGAAGGGTCCTCCAGTGGGGATGCGGAATCAATTTACTAGCTTCATGACTGAGGGTTAGGGGCCTATGCCGATGGTGACAGTATTCCGGAGCCCTACGACCCGTCGAGCCGAACCGCCATGTTCATGGCGGGCCCGGCCCCGGTTTTTAACGACACGACATCCGGAGCAGCGGTAGGAGCAGCCACACCCGATGCCGAGCCTCCTAAGCCACCGACTCAAGTCTTGCTGGAACTTATGGATGAGCTAACGACCCTGATGGCCACAGAAGTGACAACCGAAAATCAAGCAGAGCGCAATGCCGAGATTATCCCGATCAAGGGACAGATGGCTCTCAGGCCCAAGAGGATATTAACTCATTGCAGGTTCAGATGAATGTTGAGTCGAAACGCTTGAGGGCGGAGGCTCTCCGTTTTAGCTTGGACCAGAGAGCTTCGAAGGCGATTCAGCGAAGGAGGACCCAAGTCGGTCTCCCTACTCAGCCTCAAAATCTCTTCAACACTCCTGGAGCTGGACAAAGTACGCTACCGATGGTAACCCGGGCCATGAAGGCGTCACGGCAGCCCGACCCGCTACGAAAGAACCAAACTCCACCGCGACGCCTCATGACGCCACCCGGTCATTACTCTAACCTGAAGGAAAATATGATAGTGGCGGCTGCCAGGCTTGACGCCCTACCCTTGGCTGAAGGAACATTGTTCGCCGAAGAGGCGTGGAATGCAATTAGTCTGTTGCAGATAGTGGTGGCTCAGCAAGAGAAGTATACATACAGCCCGAGTCGGGTGCACTCTATGCCGGTTCACAGCCATAGCTATAGCCGGCGCATAGAGTCGCCGGTGGTTTCCAGCAGCGAGCAGAGGCGAAACCCGCCCAATGATAACACGCGTGAAAGGGATGTTTTGGAGACCATGGATAGGGGTCGGGCTCAGCGAGGATCAACACTGGTGATGGATTACCCAGGGATTCCAGAGCCGGCGCTGACAAACCCCCCTGTTAGCACTTCATCCAGGGGAGTTGGTGTGCCGTGTCTCACGACGGATTTAAGGAATGAGCGTTTTCCTAAGGACTTCAAAGCCCCGCGGAAGGTGCCTAACTACATGGCTGATCTACCCTCGGAGGCCTGGATCGAAAGCTATGAGCTTGCCATGGAGATGCTGGATGTCAGTGAGGCGGTTTGTGCGAAATACTTCATCACGATGTTAGAAGGACCGGCCCACACTTGGTTGAAGGGTTTGCGACCTAACACCATCGCGTCTTGGGCTGAGTTGAAAGCACGCTTTATCAAGAATTTCAGGGGAACATGCAAGCAAGCCATGACGATCGTAGATCTTGATCACTGTGTACAACAGGAAGGTGAGTCATCCCATCATTGGGTCTGACGGGTCTCGATGGTGAGCCACTTGTCTGAGAATATTTCGGCGTCTCAAGCGGTTCTGATTTTGGAAAGGAGCTGTCACTTTTTACCCCTTAAGCAGAAGCTCGGGCGGCTAAAGCATTCTTGTCAGGATATGGGTGAGCTCATGATGGCTCTCACCAAATATGCAGACTCCGATACCACCAAGGACCCGGGCTCCGATGATGAGAAATCAACTCAGGGCAAGAAGAGCAACAATGGCAAGAATCAATAGCAGAACGGGGCTGGAAACGGCAACCAGGGCAAATGGAAGAACTCGGATGGCGGGTCAAAGTTAGTGGCAAACACCAGTGTTGGGTACAATCGTGCTAGGGGTAATGGAAATTTTAGGCCACCGTTTAACAAGGGTAAGGCACCTCAACCTTTCAACTTGGAAGAGGCGCTCAACAAGCCTTGCCCAGCGCATAGCCGGCCTGATAAGCCGGCAACCCATACATGGAAGGATTGCAGCATTATGCGACAGTTCCGAGATTACAGCCTTCATCAGCACCGTAGCAATGGTAACGGTCTGTCAGGCGGCTTAGGTCCGGGCGGCTCAGGAGCCGGTTTTGGTGTCGGCGGGTCAGTTAAGGTTACCAAGGTCAAGGCAACCAAGGAGGTCAGCAAAAAAATAATCAGTCAGGGTACCAGAGGAACCCAAAGCAACTTAGCAGAGGGCAATATCATGTTTTCACTATGATCCTTGACAAGCGGGATCAGAAGCTGCACAAGAGAGCGGTTAATGCGACCACGCCGGCTCTCCCGTGATACTTGAAGTGGTCGGAATATCCAATCACGTGGAGTCGGGAGGATCACCCGCCGCGGGTTGATAATCCAGGTCACCTAGCTCTGGTGGTAGCACCTCAGGTTGGGGGTTATAAATTTACAAAAGTACTGATGGACGGTGGCAGTAGCGTTAATATCTTGTACTACGACACTTTCCAGCAGATGGAGTTAACTGACAAGGTTTTAAGTCGGCCTACCCGATGGGGAAGATTTCCCTAGAGGTGGCGTTTGGAGATGAGTATAACTATAGGGTAGAGACCTTGTGGTTCGAAGTGGTGAAAATTAAGAGCCCGTATCATGATCTGTTTGGCCGGCCGGCTTTCGCAAAGTTTATGGCCAGGCCTTATTGTGTCTACCTACAGCTCCAGATGCCGGCTCTCAACGGAGCGATTACAGTGCACGGTGACCGGAAGGTGGCCATTGAGTGTGGGGAAGGAGACAGAGCTTATGCGGAATCAAGTTGTGCGGAGGCAGAGCTCAAGTTCTACAAGGATAATGTTGACCCGGCAGACATGACTCCATTGAAGAATCCCAGTACGGAGTCTAAGCCTCCCTTGAAGTTTGCGGCTGATGACACCAAGCTTGTGGATTTTAATCGGGCGACTCATCAAAACAGTTCACTATCGGGGCTAACATGGACACCGCATAGGAAAGCGTGCTCATGGAATTCACCTGTGAGAATCAGGATATCTTCGCATGGAAGCCATCTGACATGCCGGGTGTACCGAGAGAATTCGATGAGCACCACCTTAATGTGGATCCCAAGTTCAAACCGATCAAGCAGTTCCTCTACCGTTTCAATGAAGAGTGGCGTAAAGCAATTGGAGAAGAGGTGGTCTGGCTCTTGGCGGCAGGGTTCATCGTGGAAGTATTTCACCCGGAGTGGTTAGCAAATCCCGTACTGGTGCTTAAGAAGAACAACATGTGGCGTATGTGTGTGGATTACACAAACCTTAATAAGGCATGTCCAATTGACCCATTTGCTCTCCCCTGTATTGACCAGATTATTGATGCAACGTCGGGTTGCAAGAGTTTATGTTTCCTGGACGCCTATTCAGGTTATCATCAGATCAAGATGGCAGTTAAAGACTAGGAGAAGACATCTTTTATAATACCTTTTTGGGCTTTCTTCTATGTGTCTATGCCTTTTGGGCTCAAGAGTGCGCAGTCGACTTACTAATGTTGCATGTAGAATTGCCTTAACAGTCAGATTGGGCGCAATGTTCATGCCTACGTGGACGATATTGTGGTTAAGTCAATAAAGAAGGAAATATTGCTTGATGACCTAAAGGAGACGTTTGACAACTTACGGGTCTACAAGTTGATGTTTAACCCGGCTAAGTGTGTTTTCGGAGTTCCTGCAGGTCAACTCCTGGGTTTCTTGGTTTCGGAGAGGGGGATCGAGGCTAACCCGGATAAGATCAAGGCCATCACGTCCCTATCTAAGCCAGTGAGCATCAATGATGTGCAGCGCTTGGTGGGTCGTATTGCCGCTTTAAGCCTCTTCATCAGCCGCCTGGGTGAGAATGCTATTCCTTTGTACCAGATGATGAAAAAGATGGATGACTTTGTCTGGAGTAAGGCTGCGGATGAAGCCCTTGAAGCGCTCAATAATTGGTCGAGCCACCGATTTTGGCTGCTCCGGCTGAGAAAGAGCCTTTGCTCCTCTACGTGGCGGGTAACAACATGGCTGTCAGTGCCGCAATTGTGGTAGAGCGTAAGGAAGCAGGGAAAGAGTACCTGGTTTAGAGGCCGGTTTATTATGTTAGTGAGGTTCTCATAGAATCCAAGCAAAGGTACCCACATTGGTAGAAACTGATATACGGAGTGTTCATGGTGAACCGTAAGTTGAAGCATTATTTCCTTGGACACCAGATCACTGTGGTTAGCTCTGCCCCGTTGGGTGATATAATTCAAAACAGGGAAGCCACATGCAGGATTGCTAAGTGGGCGCTGGAGCTTGGGCCACTTAATCAAAAGTATGTGCCTCGCACGGCTGTTAAGTCTCAGGCATTGGTGAACTTCATAAACGACTGGACAGAGTGTCAATCACCTGAGGAAAAGCCGGACAACACATACTGGACAATCCACTTTGATGGGTCCAGACAGTTGGAGGGATCTGGGGCTGGAGTTGTCTTAACTTCCCCCAAAGGTGATAAATTCTGTTATGTGCTGAGGCTGATGTTTCCTTGTAATAACAATGCAGCTGAATATGAAGCCTTGCTTCATGGCCTCCGTGTGGCCAAGGAGATGAACCTAAGCCGGGTTAGATGCCTCAGCAACTCAGACCTCGTGGCACAACAAGTTTTGGGCATGTGGGACTCCAAGGACTCATGGATAGCGGCTTATCGTCAGGCAGTGGATATCATTCCTAGTCATTTCAAGGGTTATCAGGTGGATCATATTGATTGTCGTAAGAACGAGGCGGCTAATGCATTATCAAGACTGGGCTCTCAGCGTAAGCTGGTGCCGCCTAATGTTTTCTTGGATGTGATATATTACCCGTCTGTTAAGCTACCTTTAGAGGAGGATCTAGCTATACCTAACCTCGAAGAACAGCTGGTGGCGGCTTTACATGCTATTCCGGATTGGACGTTACCTTACCTGGTGTTCTTGACTTGCGGCGAGTTACCTGAGGACGAGACTCTGGCACGGAAAATTGTGAGGCGATCTAAGTCCATGACCTTCGTTAATGGCGAGCTACATAAGTGCAACGTTACCGGCGTCTTCCAGCGTTGTGTCTCTCCTGAACATGGTAGGGAGATTTTAAATGAAATACACGCTGGTGATTGCGGTCATCATGCCGAATCAAAATTCTTGGTGGCCAAGGCTTTCCACCATTTTTTCTTTTGGCCAACGACTCATAAAGACGTAGAGGACCTGGTTGCCAAGTGTGACGGGTGTTAGAAGTTCGGAAGGCGTGCTCACGTGCCAGCTCAGAAATTGCGGCTGATTCCAATCACCTGGCCGTTCGTGGTCTAGGGGCTTGACATGGTTGGACCTTTCAAGAGATCTAAAGATAAGAAGACACACCTTTTGGTGGCGGTGGACAAGTTTACCAAGTGGGTGGAGTCCGAACCGGTTAGTAAATGTGATGAAGCCACGATGGTTCAGTTTTTCAAAAAGTTGATCTACCATTTCGGCTATCCTCATAGTATCATCACAGACAAAGGAACAAATCTTTCCAAGGGGGCTATGATGGCATTCTGTGAAAGTGAGCACATCCGGCTTGATGTCTCTGCTATTGCTCATCCACAATCCAATGGTCAGGCAGAGCGTGCTAACCAAGAAATATTGAGAGGTATCAAGCCCCGGCTGATGGTTCCTTTACAACGAACGCCGGGTTGTTGGGTTGAGGAGTTACCCTCCATTCTCTGGAGCATTAATACTACCCCCAACAAATCAACAGGCTATACGCCTTTCTTCATGGTTTACGGTGAAGAGGGCATGCTATCGAGTGACATACGTCATGACTCGCCACGGGTGGCAGCTTATGTGGAAGCTGATAACGAGACAACACGCCAGGATGCGTTAGATACTTTGGATGAAGAGCGTGATCTTGCAACAGCTCGATCGGCGGTATATCAACAAGACCTACGGCGCTATCATAGCCGCAAGGTTAAGACCCGGACGTTCTAAGAAGGAGACTTGGTGTTACGTTTGATTCAAGATCAGACGAATGCGCACAAGCTATCCCCTAGGAAGGACCTTTTGTGGTTAGCAGAAATCTGAACAATGGGTCATATTATCTCATTGACGTACGAGACGAGTGACGTACTTCTGGGCTATCGCTCATCTGCAACCTTACTATGCTTGAGTCATCGACTCCCATCTTTGTACATACATACTTCATTGTATCTATATTTTCATATAATAAAGTTGGCATCCCTGCAAGCCGGGGCCTCTGCCGTTTTTCTTTTGCATTACAGATTTGTGTAAAGATGAACACTTTTACATGGTCACTTGGGGGCTTCCGACCCACCGGGTTTAGCTTTCTCACCCTCTTGATCGGATCTTCAGCCACAATAGTAAACAAGACGGCGGCTTACAAGTTGGCGGTCTACAAGACGTCGACTTACAAGATGATGTCGTCAACAAGGTCGTTTGGGGGCTTCAAACCCACCGGGTTAAGCTTCAACCCTCTCGATCAGGATTTTCAGCCACTACAAGTTCGGGTCGCGTACCCAAAAGTTGACTCCATCAACAAGGTCAAAAGGGGTGCATGTTATACCCCCTTTTGATCCGCAAGTTTGGGTTATACATGCCTATAAGCTGATGCCGCTCCAAGAGGTGACCGGCCGAACTCTTACCAGTTAATCACCGCTTAGAGACACTGTCTGTCCAACGTACCGGATAGTTAATCTCGCCAAGAGACCCTAGGCACTGGTTAAGGTTCAAACGGCGGATTGTGTCTCGTGAGGGCCTCTTACAGATAGCAAGGATAAACTCACCCATCTGCTGTCGGCTCTGCGCTATGTAGCCCGTTCGTACTCTTAAATAATTACTCTTCTAAAGACCCTGCACTGTTTAAGGTTCAAACGACGGATTTATGTCACGTGAGAGGTAGCTTATGAGCCCTAGGGTTACTCATGCCATGTTGCGTCTCTCTCTGGGATGTTGCGCTCTTAATAGTCAATCTCGCTAGAGACCATGTACTGTTATGAGTTCAAGTAGCGGGTCCACCCAGGAGTACCGGTGTGTGTGTCTCTTTCTAGGATGTTGCGCTCTTATTAGTTAATCTCACCTAGAGACTGGTATGAGTTCAAGCAGCGAGTCCACCCAGATGAACCAGCGTATGTGTCTCTTCCTGGGACATTGCGCTCTTGTCAGTTAATCTCGTTAGAGACCCTGAGCCGCTCAAAGGAGTTGACGGCAACTCTCGTTAGAGTCCCTACACTGGTATGAGTTCAAGCATCGAGTCCACCCAGAAGAACCATCATATGAGTTTTTGAACACAAAAAGGAAGAAAGAGGAAGATCTTAAAAGATTTAAATATCTCTGGTTATGCTTTTTAAGCCGCCCTCACGATGATACATAACATGTTTCTGTCTTATTTGTTGTTGTAGGTTTTTACCCCTTGAGATGAGCTACTGTTAAGTATGATGGAAAATGGTGTATGAAGAAGCAAATATAGATCAGCAATGCAGAAGATGACTCTAAGTTCATGAGTGCATGATGGCACGGCTGGGGCAATCAAGTTCTGCTAGGCCTATTAAAAAGCTCTCCAGGAGCTCAAAATACGAAAGATTTGAGTTTTGTACACTTCTAGTACCGGCGGCTCAGCAGGCTGGGTTACATTCAATCAAAGAACAAAAAAATTCAACTCGTCGGCGGGTCATCTTGCACCGGGTCTTCGCACTCTTCGATCTGAAGGTTATCCACATCCCAGTTGCAGTTTAATAAGGCTTCGAACTGAGATTCGTCAAATAGAGGAGATGGATCAACTTCAGGGGCAAAGAGTGGGTTAAGGCATGCAGGGATCAAGTCCCTGGCTTCAAAAGTTGGACATCGCAACCGTTGATTGTTTGCAACATAAGCTGCCTGGTAGGGGGTCAGATCCATCTCGTCGGCAAGGGTAGAGGCAAGTATTCTGGAGGCCCTTATGCATTTTGCATAGTTAGCTTCAGTAAATCTGAGTCGTCATCCTTTTTGGAGGGGAAGCCGTTCATCATCTCCTCGGCAGTTAGCTCTGGAGCAAAGGCTAGGGACCGGCTTAGAGCAGCTATTGCCCCCTTCCTGGCGGATGACCGCCTCAATTCTTTAATCTTCTTGGGCAGAGTGGATAAGACCTCTATGACCCCCTTCATGAATTTGGGAACATATTTGGCAGTCATCATGGCTTTGATGGTACATAGGGCTCCACTGTATAGTTGCTCAGTCAAAGTATATACTGCCTTCAACTTCATCAAACTATCAGAGGATAGCTGGCGGCTTCTCTCGCCTGCAAGGAAAATTAGAAGTTCTAAGCCGCCTAAAAGATTTGTTTTGACTCAACAAGGAAATTTTCTAAGCTGTGCATACTTACCATAGTGGCAGTCATCTTGGATATATGGCCCTTGAGAGTTTTCAATTCTTCTGCTGTAAGCTTAAGCTGCTCCTCGGTGTCATTTGCGTGCTTTGACAAGGCGGATTGTTCAGACTCGTCAGTCTCCTTATAAGTGGCAAAGTCAATTTGGAGCTTCTCAAGTTTTTTAACAGCCACCCGTAATTTCTCTTCTGCTGTGGCTCGAGCGGTCTGTTGGGTGGTAAGATTTTCCCTCAAGTCGGCCCGCTCAGACTCGGCTACATCTAATGCCTCCTGCATTGTACAAGAACAAGATCATAAGATTTAAGTCGCCAGGATGAAGCAATAATGAAGCTATTCTGATACAAGTCCCAAGCAGATTACAAGCAATATACTTGGCACTTGGGGGCTAATGTCTGTGTTTTCTCTCCAAGTCAACATGGAAATTATGGTTCATTATTTTCATAATAACCCGGACTTGGGGGCTACACCCGGCGAACTTCTTAAAACATGGAAATTCTGGCTCATCATTATCATAATGACCCGGACTTGGGAGCTGAACTTGGATCTAATTTTCAAGTAAGTACCAGTTTATATACATATTAACCCGTTACTTGGGGGCTACATGCTAAGTTATTTGTAGTACGACAAGATTTGAAAGACCCGGTCCATTATTTGCAATATTTAACCGCCTCTTGGGGGCTACATAAGGGTATAAGGAAAAAAGCAAAAGAAGAAGGGTACCTCATATTTTTTCTTCATTAATCCAACAAGCTTGGATTCCATGTTGCGGTTGGCAGAAAGGTGATTCAAGTAACCAGCATGCAGATCATCTGCAGTCATTTTCTCTAAACACGGGGAATTCAAAATCAAGCTTCTCTGGAGAACAAGTGTCAATCTTGCTGGCGTGCTTTGTCAACACATGATGAGTAGGAGATTGGTAGCCCATCCCAGTGATGGTAACTTCGGGATGAGATGGGTCTTCGACGACTATTAAAGGACTGGGCGGCTTAGGGTTAGCCTTTGGACTCTCAGGAGTTGCCATGCGGCGATCCTCCGACTCCGAAGGTGGAAGAGTGCGCTCAGGTGCATCCTTATTAACATCAAAAGGTTCAGCATGAGCGGAAGGAGAGTCCGACTTTTGGGCGGTAGGAGGAACGATAGACCCGCCTGTTTTCCTTCGTATTGCTTGAGCCATGGAAGTGAAAAGAGTCATTACGCAGCACAAGGACAATACAGTTAACATACACACTGGAAGGTAAAAGGTATACTCTGGGTTGATCTTCATAGGAGGAAGCTTGGAGGCAGTTGAGTCGCCAGACGAAGGGGGTGACTCGTATAAAATTGAGACAATAAATCACAAGAGCAAGGTGATAGTACAAGAGTATAAGGCGGATATTGGACTTGGTTAAAAGAGCACCTCAGTAGGTCGTTTCCGCGGAGCCGGAGAGTTTGGTAATCCGGCCATAAGATCTTCAGAGCCGGTGCTCCGGGTCTGACATCGAGAGTCGAGCTATTGCTTTTTCAAAGGAAATTCAGGATCTAAGTAAGCAAGAGGATGCAAAAAGGAACTTTTTGGACGACCCGCCATATTTTCTCTCGCGGTAAGACCTCTGAGTCGTAGGAAATGTAAGTTACCTCAGGGGCGTTGGCGTGACTCGTTTCCTTCTCCTCCTGTGTATAATCATTGTCAATAATTTGCATAAAAGACAACCAAGGGAATCAAGTTTCTACCTCTGAATCGTCCAGTTCAAGCAGTTCTTGAGCTCAAGTTTTCTTCTTAAGGACACGGGCTTTCACCGCCTGAGACTTCTTCTTCACGGGGGGAGTATATGTTTTCTTCCATAAGCTAGAGCCGGCTTGTATGAAGATCCGCCAAAAGAGTTAAAGGTGCCAGGTACAAGGTTAAGATAGGAACAAGCAGTTTGGAAAAGAAGGTCTTTCTTACATCCGGAGTTGGGTTTTTGACATAGAAAGGTTTTAACTCGGTTGTATTGCAAGCCTCCGGGGTTTCACGGAGAAGTGACTTGACAACAAAGTTAACATCTTATTCTGTCAGAGGGGTGTGGTTGAAACAGAGAGGATCATTCATGTCGCCCGTATATTCGCACATAAGACGGTCGCGCCGGCTTAGTGGCAAGATTTTCCATGAGACCCAGCAACAGGTTAAGTCGACTCTAGTTAAACCGTTCTCCATAAGGGCCTTGATTTTTTGCAAAAGCGGGAGCATACTTCGCTCGTTTTTTGGCGGACATCTGGTCCGGAAGTTCAGTAGAAGTGCAGAGCTGGGTAGGGCGATAACCTGACAGTGGATTTTCTCCTTCTAGAGAGGTGTCCTTGCAGTAAAACCAAGTTTTATTCCAATCCTTGGGGTGGCTTGGCAAAAGGGCAGCCGAATAGGGCAGATCTCTCCGTCTCTGGATCAAGACGCCACCGAGCTCCAAGCTTGGTCGAGCCGCCACTTCAGTTTGGCGGTTGACGTAGAAGTAGTCACGGAAGAGGTCGACAGATGGCTCTTCTTGCAGATAAACTTCACACAGGACATGGAAATGGCACATGTTGGTGACATAGTTTGGGGCAATGTCTTGAGGGTGAAGCTTGAAAAATTGGAGGATGTCTCGGAAGAATTTTGACCCGGGCGGGCTGAAACTGCGGAGAAGGTGTGAATATGACAACCTCCCCCTCCTTAGGGGTGGGTCTAATCTCTGACCCAGGAACCCGCCAGTGAATGACATCCTGAGCCAGCAATGAGCCCATCTCTACGAACTCAAGCAGGAATTGCTCGGTCACTCCGGAGCCAACCCACTCACAGGATGAGGGTGCTAGTGACATGGTGGCGGGTCAAACTGTGAGAAAGTCCAACATAAGGCGAGTTAGGAAAGCTAAAAAATCAAAACAACTATAGTCAGCATGTCACATCTCTAGTGAGCATTGCTCTGGTTAGCATGTGGTGTGCATCATGTTTGGATTTTTGCATCAATATCAAATGAGGATTAACAGAAACCCCAACACCACACCTGAATCAACCAATTCAAATGTTGTGAAAAATCAACAAACCCAAAATGCCCATAAAAAATGCCCCCCGCATGTGTGATAAATATTGACATCAATATATCAGGGGACATTTTAATTTTCAGAACATATATGCCATTTTAAAATAAATAATAAAGCTTCTGAAAATGCCAAATAAAGCAATATAAATATTTTAGTCATTCAAAAATATTGAAACTTTTTGTGTGGGTTTGGAATATTGAAACTATACTAGAAAAATATTTTAATATATTTTGAATTAGGTGCGGAGGCCATGACAAAAATAAACAAATGTCAGAAACAGAAAATAGGAAACAGGAAAATAAGAAAAGAAGAGGCTTACCTGTGCCTGGCCCAGGAGAGAAGCCGGCCCCAGCCCACCAGGGGCAGGGGGTCTTCTTCCTCCTATGCTAGGAGGACATGCAACTACGTGGCCAGCGTGCCGACACCGCTCCTGGCCACCTCCTGCCTGCCTGGCTGCCGTGGAGGGCTCCTGAAGCTTCTGAGGTAGCCCTCAACCGCTTCCCCCTCTCTCAGTCTCCCCCTCTCTCCCTCACGCTCCCCTCTCCTCTGCTTCGCCATGGCCGCCAAAGCCTCGCCGCTATAGTCTCGTCGCTCCAGTCGCTCCCCCTCGCTTCCAAGCCGCCCATAAGCTCTGCCTCGACGCCCTCTTCCTCCTCGCCGAGCCACGCGCCATCGAAAGCCCTCTATCGCCGCATTGCCATCGTCTTTAACCTCCGGCTGCCGCCAGGAACCTAAAGCTCACCGCTGCTCCAGATCTTCCCCGAGCCCGCTTTCAACGCCACTGCAACCGTCGTGAGCTCCTGGCCCCGTTCCCCCTCCTCTCCCCGTCGTTAGAGCATCGTAGCCCCCGACTCCGTCGACACCCGAAGTGTTCCGCCACATGAGCTCGATGACGGCGCCGCTCCAGTGACCAGGTGGTCCCTCCGAGACCACCATTGAGCTCATGGGGCTGCGTAGAGGCCGTAGGAGCCCAAGGCCGGTCGTCTTGTGCCTTGTTTCGACGAGCCCGTGCCCGCCCGAGCTCCTGCAGTCGTCGAACTCAATGCCGGCATCGACTCGAGCCATCCCAGCCCCTAGGGTGTGTCGGGTTGGACGCCCGCGAGCAAGCATGCCCGTCCGGTGCCTTCCACCGTCCATTTTGTTACTGGAGGAGGTTTTCCGACCCCCACCGTTGTCCCTGATGTCGCCGGCGACTAAACACCGGCGAGTTAACCCATTTGACCATGGGGTAGACCCCCTGGATCAATTGTCAAGTGGGCCCGGCCCTGTTAGTTTAAAGATTAGTTTAGAAAATTAATTAATTAATTTAATTAACTTAAACACCCACTAACACGTGGGCCCATCCTAAAGAACTAGTAATTAGGAATTTTGTTAAATCTAATTAGGGTCTGGGTCACTGACCAGTGGACCCCACTGGTCAGGTTTGACCTGTCAACAGGCTGTTGACCTGCTCACATGATGCTGATGTCATGTTGATGCATTAAAGGAAATTCTAATTTAATTTAATTCCAGAAAATACTTAAAACGTAGAAAAATCATAGGAATTAATCTGTAACTCAGATTGAAATAAATTATATATGAAAATTTATCAGAAAAATCCATTGAATCCAATGGTGCTATTAACATGCATGTTAGAGGATCTATGTAGATGAACATTGACATTTAGCAATAGGTCATTATACAGGATATTAAATGGAGAACTATTTTGAACCTATATTCAAATCCACTCCATCTAACTTTAATACTAGTTGCACTAGCTCATCCATTCATGTTGCCATGTCATGATCATGCATCATATTGCTGCACTTGCCGTGTATTGATTGCTACCTATCTGTATTGCGGTAGGCCCTGCTTCCGAGGATACCCCCGAGTATACCAACGAAGGAGAGTACCTTCCCGCTTCCCGGCAAGGCAAGCAACCCCATTGATCATTCCGATATCATCCCATTCTCTCGCTCCTGTTCTTGGTTATTGCATTAGGACAAACATTCATTTATCTGTCATTTGCGGTAGTTGAACCCATTCCTGTGCATGACTTGTCATTGTCACAATAAATAGCTAAACCCTGCAACCTAGCATACCTGGTAGATGCTTGAGCCATGATGTGCTTTACCTGCTATTCCTGCTATGCTTGCTATGCTTAGAGTTGTGTCAGGTCTGATTCATCTGGGTGATGAACTAGAGTGAAACAATATTGTTCCGATGTGATGAGCTAAATGATGAACCCGATTTGCTAAAGGTAGCGATGAGAGGCTATGTAGGAGTAGATAGCGGGTTGTCTCATTGGGACCATTCATAGGAACCGAGTTCCGTGTTTGTGATCCAAGGCTAGTTACTACCACACATTGGGTTCCGGTAACTCGACCCCTCTCGACTTATCAACCACCTAGTCCTTGGTCCTGGAGTTGCAAGTACTTTCTAGTGTTTATAGTTTGCTGGAGGCCGTGTGTAGTGCTGACCCTAGGGGTGGGCTATGATGCGGTAGGCAGTGGCATGGTGTACCAAGGGTGACCCGAATGGTGGGCTTGGGAACCCTGCGCACATCGTTTGGGGCCGTAGCGAAAACTTCGGCAGGACTTCCGTGCGGCGTTAGTCTCAAATAGGCGATAGCTTGGACTAGAGGTGTTGTGTGATTGACGGTCATGGCTGACTCCCTCACTGGGCTTCCGCGTGAAGGTTGCCGATGTGCCTGGTTTTATGAGCACACAGCGATAAGTGGCGAGAGCGTGTGTGAAGGAGTACACCCCTGCAGGGTATGAATCTGGTCGAATAGCCGCGTCCTCGGATATGGACTACTTGGAGAACTTATGTTGTTCATAGATAACTTGATGGTTACTCATAAAAATATCAAGACAAGTGTGAGTACCGTGGATGGCACTCTCGTAGGTGACGGAAGTGAATCCATGGTGGTGTATTTATGTGGTGTTAGTGGACTCATGTGCGATATCTAAAATATGAACAAAGAATTAATATGTGTAGAATAGGTTAGCCAAGAGTCTAGCTGGCATTGCTGCATTAACTACACTACGCCCTTGTTGATACATGAGCATGAATAGACTAGGTCTGATTTAAAGACTTGGTGAGTACGTTTGTACTCATGTTTGCTTAATACATGTTGCAGATGAGAATCTGAACCCATTAGGTGGGTTCTACTTAGATGTCGACGATGCCGAATAGCTGGTGTCCCAGCTACGACCTTATGCCCTGTGGCGGGCTATAGATAGTCAGGCCATGTGCCTTTTTACCCTTTCAACTATCTGTACTCAGACAACTTTATGCTTCCGCTTGGTTTGTATGAACTTTCTTGTATGCCTTGAGTGTCGGGTCATGTGACCCCTATCTTTAAGAACATATCATGCAAGGCTCCTCTGAGCCTCTTAAATAAAAGTTGTGTTGTTGTATGGTTATGTTGGGATGCCATAGTTGTATCTATGCATATCGGGCATGTCATACGTATGTGTGACGTGCAACGGTATGTATGGGATCCGACACCTAGTCATGTGCCTTTAGTAGTATTCTTTACGGGGAACTGCCTCTTTGTGCTTCCACCGAGCCTTGGTAGCTTGCTACTGCTCCGGACACATTGATTGACTGGCATGTATCCTTCTTTGCTGCCGTGTCTGTCCCTTCGGGGAAATGTCTCATAGTGTAATGGAGTCCATGTACCCTGCTACGACTCGTCTACGTGCAGTGATGCCATTTATGTCCGACGACGTAATGGAGTCCTTGTAGCTTGCTATGACTCGTCTACACACGCTTGAGGCCGACACCTGCATTGTTGGGTTTTGTATGCCTGTTCCCATACGGATGTGCCACTTGGGTTCTATGACTAGTCATGTCGGCCCGGGTTCTGTGTCATTTGAATGTTAGCGACATATTCACATACTTGAGCCAAAAGACACAAACGGTCCCAGCTAAGGTAAGGCTACATCCGTGGAGTTTATCGTGCGTGAGGCCGCAAAGTGATGTGATGTGTTATAGGCTGGATTCCTATGACTTAGGATCGGGGTCCCAACAATGTTGGTATCAGAGCCTGACTGACTATAGGACTACCAAGCCAAACCGGTCAAAGTTGTGTCTAGAAACACTATGGAAAAGTAGGGGAATTGATTGTGGAAGGGAACGTAAGGCTCTTTTTACTCCTCTTCCCAAGTTATTCTATTCTAAGTCACCTCGTCTTTTCTACGGGGTTAAGGACTAGGCTTCTTATCTATTTCTTAGGATGATGAGTTACTAACCATGGACTAGTAGCTAGCTTGTTCGTAAGTGAACTCCAGTACTCAAGTATTGTTTGGTGTGACAATCAGTTGGATTAGATATTTGAGTCTAGAAAGTTGAGTGGTTATGCTATTCAATCTTTTGTAGTTGCCTCAAAATCTTTTTGAGCAATTACAGCCGTTATGCTGTCCAATTTCTGCTAGGATCTCTAATGCCTTTGCATCATTTTTGTTTTAGATGCCCCCTCGTCCTTCTCGTCAGGTGGTCTATCTGACTAGGTGCATCGATATACTGGGTCACACGGCCATGTTGGTTAGAGTTATGATGGCGACTGGTTACTGTTGGTACCCAGAGTATACAGTGGAGGAGCAGTATCGAGACTACAACCAAGGCCAGTACCTGTGTACTGTTAGGATATATCCATCATATCCTGGAGCTGCAGAGCCGCTCCATTGGACATATGGGTTAGGTGTCACCATAGACATGGCAGTTCAGGAGGCCACCTATACCATGTTGACTATTATGAGATTCAGCATGGACTACTTCAGAACACTGAGTTCTGTTATGTTCCGGCTACTCTAGGAGGAGAGGATGGATATCTTAGTGTAGCCTATTATGATCATTCTCATGAGGACCCTAGGCTTCAGGTGACCGCTCAGATGTTGGAGAACAAGGATCGTGATGCACGTTCCCTTCGCATGGAGCTATATGCTACCCATGCATGTCTTTGGACAGCCTTGACACAGCTAGCACCTGTCATGCATACAGGCTATGGAGATTTGGAGGTGCTGAACCCATCGCGGACTCATCTGCCAGCTCGCGTAGACTGGCCCGATGTTGGAGGCATCACTCCTCTTCGAGGACCATTGTTGCCACCAACCAGGGGACCGAGGCCACATCCGTGTCCTTACGGTTTCCAGGGATCGCAGGCCAGGGTGTTCCCAGATCCTCAGGTTCAGCTCCCGGGTCACGGGGGTAACCTATATGAGGTGTTCTACGGCGATGCTTGAGTGCGCATTTTTTAGTACTAGTATTGTAGTAGTCGTATTGCCATAGTCCTACATGTCTTGTGGGATATGACTGAGGTGTGAGTTGAGTTCCGGTGGTGTAGATAGATAATGTATAGGAAGCTTGTAGTGCCTCCGATGAGTTTATCATCTTTCAGTAGTTTGTACTCCAGCTTGGGCTTGTACTGAACTATGTCATGGTGTGTATGAATCATGGTGTTCATATGGCAGTCTGTTTATTACCATGTTGATCGGGTGTTTACCCATGCATGCCATGTTGTCCAGTACATTCCTCATCTCATTTCTTAGAGTTGACATCTTCCTTGTCTAAGCTATGGGTTTGTTTTCCCAGGATGGTTTCAAATAGGAATAACCCCCTGCCTGCCTTCGAGCAGGGCGAGGGAACCCTGCCAAGGCAAGAGAACCTGTCGCAGCCGCCCTCTCTGGCGGAGGTGATTCTCGAAGCTGAGTGGAATAAAAGGGAGATCAATAGGTTGTTGAAACGTATTGAGCAGAATACAGCGCATCCTCCCCACAATGAGTGCAATGATGGTGTGTCCCTTAATGAGTTCGTCAAGTTGTGCCCACCTAAGTTTCATCACTCGGTCGACCCGCTCGACGCCGATGACTGGCTGACGAGCATGTCCCACAAAATCCGAGCTGCTAATGTATCTGAGACCAACAAGGTGACTTTTGCTGCATACTTTCTAGAAGGACCCGCCAACCTGTGGTGTGAAAATTATGAAGCCATGCGTCCCACAGGCCCCGCAACAACCTGGGCAGATTTCAGTGAGGCATTTCGTACCCATCACATCCCGGAAGGGCTGATGGATCGCAAGGGAGAGGAATTATGTGCCTTTACTCAGGGCAGGCTGACAGTGGATGCCTATAGCCATGAGTTCGGCAACCTTGCTCGTTATGCACTAGAGGAAGTGTCGACCGACGCCAAGAAACATGCTAGGTTCCGTAAGGGACTTAATCCCGAGCTCTGTCGAGACCTACGTCTGCATGAGTATGATACCTTCCAGTCCCTCGTCAACAAGGCTATCAACGCCGAAACCGGATAGATCGACTATGAGGCAACTAAGAAGCACAACCGTGACTTCAGCCCTGCATCTGGCTTAGGCTCCAACAAACGCCGGGTGTAGGTGCCCAACACAGCTCTGCCACCAAGGTACACCGCGAGGCTATCCTTCCAGGTTCCTCGCCCAGCTCAGCCCAACCCTCCAGCCAGGACATTTGGAGGTCCCGCTGCCAATGTTGCTCCCCGTGCCACTATTGTCTGCTACAAATGTGGAGAACAAGGACACTATTCTCGTGAGTGTCCCTAGAACAATGTCAAGCCGACCGGACGTGGGAAGCCGGGAAAGGCCTTCTATGTGAAGCCAGCTCCCGCTTGTGGACGTGTGAACTACGTCTCTGCTGAAGAAGCCCTTGAGGACCCCGATGTTATCCTAGGTATGCTCCTTGTCAATAGTGATCCAGCATCCGTTTTGTTTGATACTGGAGCATCTCATTCATTCATCTCAGGAAGTTATGCACAGTTGCATAACATATCTTTTTGTGATATGCCTACTCCTTTAGTAGTTTAGACTCCTGGTTCAAAATGGCAAACTTCTAGAGTGAGCCATGACAATGAGATTCTTGTGGATAGGCTAGTCTTCCTAGCATCTTTGATAGCTCTCAATCTTCGGACATCAATATCATCTTAGGCATGGACTGGATGAAAGCCCATTATGCTAATATTGATACTCATACTAGGAATGTTCAGCTTACACATCCATTGGGTGAGATAGTCAATGTCTCAACTCGAGCTGTCAAGCACCAACTCTATTCTCTTAATGCTATTCCTCTTCCAGAACTAGAAGATATTCCGGTAGTCCATGACTTATCGGATGTATTTCCAAAGGAACTGCCAGGAATTCCACCTGTCAGAGATGTAGAGTTTGTGATAGAACTCATTCCAGCGACTGTCCCAATAGCCAAAAGACCCTATAAGATGGCACCCTTAGAACTAGCCAAGATTAAGAAACAACTCGATGAGGCTTTGAAGAAAGGTTTCATCCATCCTAGTTCTTCTCCTTGGGCTTGCCCTATCCTCTTCTTCAAGAAGAAGGATGGATCGGACCAGATGGTTGTAGATTATCGGCCAGTGAATCTGGTCACCATAAAGAACAAGTATCCGCTCCCCAAGATCAACGACTTGTATGATCAACTTGCTGGATCCTCAGTCTTCTCCAAAATGGATTTGAGGTTGGGATACCATCAAATCAGAATTAGAAACGGGGACATTCCAAAAACGGCTTTTGTTACTCGTTATGGCCAATACGAGTACACCGTCATGCCCTTCGGTTTAACCAATGCCCCAACCACTTTCTCTCGCTTGATGAATTCTATCTTCATGGAGTGCCTGGACAAATTCTTCGTGGTTTACCTCGACGATATAATCATCTACTCGAAGAACAAACAGGAACATGCCAAGCATTTAAGGCTGGGATTGATGAAACTTTGAGAGCATCGTCTGTATGCCAAATTCTCCAAGTGTGAACTTTGGTTACCAGAAATGACCTATCTAGGCCACGTGATCTCTGGTAAAGGTATTGCTGTCAATCCTGAGAGAGTTCAGGCCGTCCTTGATTGGACTCAACCTGAATCGGTTAAGCAAGTTTGGAGTTTCCTTCGCTTAGTGAGCTATTATCGCCGCTCATTGAGAACTTCTCCAAGGTTGCGAAGCCTCTGACTGAACTCCACAACAAAGATAAAAAGTTCGAGTGGACCCCACAATGCGAGTACAGCTTTCAAGAACTGAAAAGATGCCTGACCTCTGCTCCGTTCTGGTGCCACCAAGCTTCTCAAAGGACTTTGTTATCTATTGCGATGCCTCGCGACAAGGATTATGTTGCATCTCATGCAAGATCGCCATGTGATTGCATACGCATCTCGACAACTGCGTCCACATGAGGATAATTATCCAACACATGATCTTGAGCTTGTAGCTGTAGTCCAACCTGGGGACATTACCTTCTGGGTAATCGCTGCGAAATTTACACTGATCACCAAAGTCTGAAATATATTTTCACCCAACCAGATTTGAATCTCAGGCAAAGATGGTGGGTTGAGTTGATTACAAATTACGACTTAGGGATAACTTACACCCCAGGGAAAGCCAATGTCATGGCTGGTGCACTAAGTCGTAAGTCTTATTGTAACAACCTGATGTTACAACAAAATCAACCGCTTCTCTATGAGGAATTTCGGAAGTTGAACCTTCACATTGTTCCTCAAGGATTCCTTTCCAACTTGGTAGCGAAACCTACTCTTACAGGTCAAATCATAGAAGCCCAGAAGCATGATCCCGGGATATCTCGGATCAAGAAAAACATTAGGAAGGGTAATGTTAGATGCTTCTCGGAAGATGATCGGGGTGTTGTCTTCTTTGAGAACTGCTTGGTGATCCCGAAGAAGCAACATCTACGACATCTGATCCTTAAGGGGGCTCATGATTCTCCTCTCACGATTCATCTTGGTAGTACCAAGATGTATCAGGACCTACACCATAGGTTCTAGTGGACTAGGATGAAGAGAGAAATTGCTCAGTACGTTGCTACCTGCGATGTTTGTCGTCGCGTTAAGGCAGAACATCAAAGGCCTGTTGGCACCCTTCAACCCTTAGCTATTCCTGAATGGAAATGGGATAAGGTCGGTATGGATTTCATCACCGGATTTCCCGGGACCAAGATAGGGAATAATGCTATCTTTGTGTTCATAGACCGTCTTTCCAAAGTGGCTCATTTTCTTCCTGTTCGGGAGAGTATAATTGCTAGCCAGCTAGCGAAGTTATATGTTTCTCGAATAGTTTCTCTTCATGGTGTTCCTTTGGAGATTAACTCAGACCGTGGAAGTATCTTTACTTCCCGATTTTGGGAAAGCTTCCAAAATGCTATGGGGACCCATCTATCCTTTAGCACTGCTTTCCATCCGCAGTCAAGTGGTCAAGTTGAGCGAGTCAATCAAATTCTTGAAGACATGCTCAGAGCTTGTGTTATATCCTTCGGTATGAATTGGGAGAAATGTCTTCCATTCACCGAATTTGCTTATAACAATAGTTATTAGTCAAGCTTGGGAAAAGCCCCTTTTGAAGTTCTCTATGGACGAAGGTGTCGAACACCTCTTAACTGGTTAGAAACCGGAGAGAGGCAACTCTTTGGTCCGGATATGATCCAGGATGCAGAGGAGCAAGTTCGCATTATTCCTGAAAAGTTGAAAACAACCCAATCTCGTCAAAAGAGCTAAAATGATCGCCATCATAAGGCTGTGACCTATGAAGTTGATGAGAGGCTTACCTTCGGGTTACACCTGTGAAGGGTACCCAACGATTCGACATCAAAGGCAAGTTGGCTCCTCGTTACATTGGTCCTTTTCGCATTCTTTCTAAACGAGGAGAAGTTGCCTACCAATTGGAACTTCCGCCGCATCTTTCCAAGGTTCATGATGTCTTCCACGTCTCGCAACTCAGGCGTTGCTTCTCGGACCCTGTCCGCGAAGTGGACCATGAAACGCTTGATATCCAAGATAACCTTGCATATCGAGAATACCCTATTCATATTCTTGATCAAGTTGAGCGTACCAGTCAACGTCAAAACATCAAGTTTCTCAAGGTTCAGTGGTCACACCATTCCGAGAAGGAAGCCACATGGGAAAGAGAGGATCGTCTTCGACTAGAGTACCCCGTGCTTTTCCCCGACGACTTCCAAATCTCGGGACGAGATTCTTTTGAGTGGGGGTGAGTTGTCACATCCCTAGTTAGCATTTCTCTGGTTAGCATGTGGTGTGCATCATGTTTTGATTTTTGCATCAATATGAAATGGGGATCAACAGAAACCCTAACACCTCACCTGAATCAACCAATTCAAATTTTGTGAAAAATCAACAAATCCAAAATGCCCATAAAAAATGCCCCCATGTCTGATAAATATTGACATCAATATATCAGGGGACATTTTAATTTTCAGAACATATATGTCATTTTGAAATAAATAATAAATCTTCTGAAAATGTCAAATAAAGCAATATAAATATTTTAGTCATTCGAAAATATTGGAACTTTTTGTGTGGGTTTGGAATATTCAAACTATCCTAGAAAAATATTTTAACAAATTGGAGGCCATGACAAAAATAAACAAATGTCAAAAACAGAAAATAGGAAACATGAAAATAAGGAAAGAAGAGGCTTACTTGTGCCTGGCCCAGGAGAGAAGCCGGCCCAGCCCACCAGGGGCAGGGGGTCTTCTTCCTCCTTTGCCAGGAGGACACGCAGCTGCGTGGCCAGCGTGCCGACGCCGCTCCTAGCCACCTCCTGCCTACCTGGCTATCGTGGAGGGCTCCTAAAGCTTCCAAGGCTGCCCTCGACCACTTCCCTCTCTCTGTCAGTCTTCCCCCTCTCTCGCTCGCGCTCCCCTATCCTCTGCTTCGCCATGGCCGCCGAAGCCCCGCCACCATAGTCTCGTCGCTCCAGCCGCTCCCCTCGCCTCCGAGCCGCCCATAAGCTCCGCCTCCACACCCTCTTCCTCCTTGCCGAGCCACGCACCACCGGAGGCCCTCCATCGCCGCATCGCCGTCGTCTTCAACCTACGGCCACCGGCAAGAACCTGAAGCTCGCCACTGCTCCAGACCTTCCCCAAGCCCGCTTTCGATGCCGTTGTAATTTCCGTGAGCTCCTGGCCCCGTTCCCCTCTTCTCCCCATTGTTAGAGCGCCGTATGCCCCGACTCCGTCGCCACCCGAAGTGCTCCACCGCACGAGCTCGACGCCGGCGTTGCTCCGATGACCAGGTGGTCCCTCCGAGGCCACAATTGAGCACGTGGGGCCTAGTAGAGGTCGTAGGAGCCCAATGCCGGTCCTCTTGCGATCTATTTCGACGAGCCCGTGCTCGCCCGAGCTCCGGCAGCCGCGGAGCTCAACGCCGGCATCGACTCCGGCCATCCCAGCCCCTGGGGTGTGTCGGGTTGGATGCGCGCAAGCACGCAGGCCTGTCCGGTGCCTTCCGCCGTCCATTTGGTCACCGGAGTAGGTTTTCCGACCCCCTCCTCCATCCCAGATGTCACCGGCGACTCAACGCCGGCGAGTCAACCCATTTGTCCATGGGGTTGACCCCCTGGGTCAATTGTCAAGTGGGCTCGACCCTGTTAGATTAAATATTAGTTTAGAAAATTAATTAATTAATTTAATTAACTTAAACACCCACTGACAAGTGGGCCTATCCTAAATAATTAGGAATTAGGAATTTTATTAAACCTAATTAGGGTCTGGGTCACTAACTAGTGGAACCCACTGGTCAGGTTTGACCTATCAACGGTTGACCTAGTGACATCATGCCGATGTCATGCTGATGCATTAAAGAAAATTCTAATTTAATTTAATTCCAGAAAATACTTAAAACTTAGAAAAATCATAGGAATTAATCTGTAACTCAAATTGAAATAAATTATATATGAACTTTTATCAAAAAAATCCACTGAATCCACTCGTGCTGTTAACATGCATGTTAGAGCAACCTATGTAGATGAACATTGACATTTAGCAATAGGTCAATATATAGAATATTAAATGGAGAATGATTTTGAATCTATATTCAAATCCACTCCATCTAACTTTAATAGTAGTTGCACTAGCTCATCCATTCATGTTGCCATGTCATGATCATGCATCATATTGCTACACTTGCCGTGTATTGATCGTTACCTATCTGCATTACGGTAGGCCCCGCTTCCGAGGATACCTCCGAGTATCCCAACGAAGGAGAGTACCTTCCCGCTTCCCAGCAAGGCAAGCAACCCCATTGATCATTCTGATATCATCCCATTCTCTCGCTCCTACTCCTGTTCATTGCATTAGGACAAACGTTCATTTATCTGTCATTTGTGGTAGTTGAATCAATTCCCTGCATGACCTGTCATTGTCACAGTAAATAGCTAAACCCTGTAACCTAGCATACCTGGTAGATGATTGAGCCATGATGTGATTTACCTGCTATGCCTGCTATGCTTAGAGTTGTGTCAGGTCTGATTCATCTGGGTGATGAACTGGAGTGAAACGGTATTGTTTCAATGTGATGAGATAAATGATGAACCCGATTTGCTAAAGGTGATGAGGACATCCCTACTAATGCTACACCCACAACTCCGACTGCTATACATACAGGACCAATTACTAGAGCTCGCGCACATCAATTGAATTACCAGGTACTTTCGTTTCTTCCAAATCCTTCTAATGTTCATGAACATATGATGCTGCCTAAATTAGATACTTTCGTTTTACTTATGAATGAAGGACCTGACATGGACAAGAAGGATGACCATTGGAGCGGGATCAAGCATGGAGAAGAAGGTGCGCGTGCGGGAAAGAACAATGGAGCTTCCAGTGAAGATTTTCGCACTTTGAAGCCACCATAATGGGAGCAAGAAGCCTTGGACGAAATATCCATGATGCCACTTTATAAAATTCGTCCCTAGGCTAATATAGGTGTTGCGTCACCTTATTTTTGGGCCAGGCCCATGTAATTTCGAAATACCATATTATAGGCTATTTTTAGAGTCCGTATGTATGGGGAAACTGAGTTAGGGTCGGTTTCGGACCCCTCCTCCAAGGGGCCACGAAATTCCTCTCTATTCCCCCATATATACAGCCCTTAGGGTATCGTTTTAGGTTTGGATTTTATTTAGATTATAAGTTCGCCATAGCTGCAACTTTGCGTTCTTCGTTTGTGTTCCACGACCAGACAAAGGCGTCACAGAACCCCACTTCATCAATAAAGCTTTCCTCTTATATTCGCAATATCCAGATTGCAATCTTAGTTTCTTGCTTGTTCTTCGTTTGCGTGCAGGAAACAGACCCTCGTGGTCAGGTTGATCGTGCTCCGGCGTGGTCAATAACCTCTCGGAGTTGGTTTAGCGATTGCTAAGACGCGGCGTCATCACACGTTTGTAGTCGGATCGTCAAAGTCTACTCCACCAAAACGATAGCCACCATCTCATCGAAAGACAGGGACAACTTCACCTCTATCAAGTGGTATCAGATTTCCAGGTTGCTCGGTGAGATTTTATCAGTTTTCGTAGTTTAGATCGCATCTGTTTCTTCATACCTTTAGTCCACGAAAAAGCCAAAAAAATTAGGGTTAGATCATCATATCCGAACCAATCTGAGGCTTTGCATAGTCTTTTCAGTATTTTGCTTTGTTGAATTTGCGGTTACATCGTCGTGTCGAGTTGCTGGTCTTAGTGTCTAGTCCTTTAGAGTTTCAAGTTCTATTCACAGGTTGTCACGCCGCCAACGTATCGTTTTCATAGTTGCCATATACCACCACCATCATCACCGCTGCTAGATATCACCACCCACTATCCATTGGTGTCCATATATACCACCACCAATCCGAGTCCAGCTCTTTTAGATTTTGTTTCGAGATCTTTTTGATTTTGGATTCGCGTTTTGCTACCTGCGTAGGTGTCGGAAAAAAAAGAGTCTGGCACGCTTTGCAGAGCACGTTTTGGCCCAAAAAAATTTCGACCGAAAATATTTTTTCCCTATCTTGATTTTAGGTTCTCGGAGCGTTTTGAGACACTTGCTATCATAGTGATTTTTGTCGAAATTTTTGGTCGTCACATCCCCTGGATTGCTCCAGAAAAAAAATAGTCCAAAAAATTTCGTGCCCATCTTGCTTATACGACGTGGCAAGAGTTTTGAGACACTCGCCATTGTAGTGATTTTTTGAGCAAAAAAAAAGAGGCGCTGACAAAAATAAATAAATTCAAAGTGTGCTCTTCCCTTGATTACGTGTAGCGTCTTGATTTTGTTGGTGCTTTCGGCTCGTGTCTATAGTACGGGTCTAGCCTAGGACGAGCACAGTACCGTCGTTGAGCGTTTATTCAACCTTGCATCTCTGAATTGATTATTGCTAACCCTTTTTGCTACCATATTATAAGCCATCCCAGCTCCACATACATCTACGTCATGTGTTTGACACCACCTGGCAATCGCTCTATCCAAGCTTTGAGAGTTTTGACTACAACGGTTGCCGATCACCGCCTGCTGCTGGGTAAGAACTGGTAAGAATTTGAGATTCGCTTAAAGGATTTGTGACACACCACCACCACCACCACCACCACGTCCCAATAGTCCGTAGGTTTCATATTCTTGTGTGTTTCCTATTTGCTAACCATGCCAGGATCACACGACAATGAGATCGACTGGGGGAGCATGACCAACAAAGCGCTATATGATAAATGTCAGCAAATGATGGCTGACCAGGTACAAGACTTCGTGACCAACTTTGGAGAGGCCATGGAGAAGATAGATAGTTTGGAGAAGAGCTTTGGCACCAAGATGGACGCCAAGTTCAATGAGGTGCTTGCCCGTCTACCACCACCAGCTGCAGCTCCTATTCCTTTCGAACGACGAGCACGACGTGTGCCTCTCGGCCAAGCCCAACATACTGGTACTGTTGATACTGCTGCTATTTCTGTGGCTCGTGTTGCTACTGTCGTTGAGCAGGTTGATGATTATGATGGTGATTACGATGATGAGGAAGAGGTTTCTCCCGATCAGCCTCAGGGGCAACCACCACCATACGCACCAGGTCGACCACATGGCTACAACCGTAACGGTAGGGCTGCCCCACCCCCTCAGGTACGGGATCATGACCATCTCCCAAAACTTAAATTGAATATTCTGACGTTTGAGGGTAGATATGTTCCTGATATATATCTTACATGGGAGTTAGAAACAGAACAACGTTTTACATGCTTACAATTTCCAGAGGATCGAGATGGTTGAGAAGCTGTCTCTAACCACCAGACCACATCCTCATCCTTATTACATCCAATGGTTCAACAATAGTGGCAAGGTTAAGGTAACACGTACTGTTCGTGTGCATTTTAGCATTGCTACATATTCTGATTATGTGGATTGTGATGTGGTACCCATGCAAGCATGTTCTGTTTTACTTGGTAGACCATGGCAGTTTGATAAAAAAATTGTACACCATGGTAGGACAAATCAGTATACTCTTGTTCATAAGGATCATAATATCACTTTGCTTCCTGTGTCTCCCGAACATATTATGAAAGATGACATTGCTAGAGCTAGTAAAGCAAAACAGGAGAAAAATAAGAGTGAAAATCAGATTGTAGCATAGGAATTTGAGCAACACCATAAGCATAATAAACCATCATCTACTGTTGCATCCGAAATAAAATTGAAGAGTGGATGTTTACTTGCTACTAAATCTGATATTAATGATTTGGATGTTGCTACATCTGTTTGCTATGCTTTTGTATGCAAAGAGGTATTATTTTCATTCGAGGACATGCCTCCCTCTTTGGCTCCTGCTGTCATTAACATTTTGCAGGAGTTCGCTGACGTCTTTCCACAAGACGTGCCACCGGGATTACCGCCTATTCGCGAGATTGAGCATCAGATTGACTTAATTCCCGGTGCATACCTACCCAACCGTGCGCCCTACCGTACCAATCCAGAGGAGACAAAGGAGATTATGCGTCAAGTACAGGAGCTGCTTGACAAAGGTTATATACGTGAATCCCTTAGTCCTTGTGCTGTTCCTATTATTCTAGTGCCTAAAAAGGATGGTACATCACGCATGTGTGTGGATTGTAGAGGCATTAATAATATTACTATTCGTTATCGTCATCCTATTCCTAGACTAGATGATATGCTTGATGAATTAAGTGGCTCTACAATTTTCTCCAAAGTTGATTTGCGTAGTGGATACCATCAAATTCGTATGAAATTGGGAGATGAATGGAAAACAGCATTTAAAACTAAGTTTGGATTATATGAGTGGTTAGTCATGCCTTTTGGGTTAACTAATGCACCTAGCACTTTCATGAGATTAATGAACGAGGTTTTACGTGCTTTCATTGGACGATTTGTGGTAGTCTATTTTGAAGATATATTGATTTTTAGTAGATCTTTGGAGGAACATTTGGAACATTTACGTGTTGTTTTTACTGCGCTACGTGATGCACGTTTGTTTGGTAACCTTGGGAAGTGCACCTTTTGCACCGACCGAGTATCTTTTCTTGGCTATGTTGTTACTCCACACGGAATTGAAGTTGATAAAGCCAAGATTGAAGCTATTGAGAGTTGGCCGCAGCCCAAAACGGTCACACAAGTAAGGAGTTTTCTTGGTCTCGCTGGTTTCTATAGGCGTTTTGTGAGAGATTTCAGCACCATTGTTGCGCCTCTCAATGAGCTTACAAAGAAGGACGTGCCTTTTTCTTAGGGTACCGCATAGGAAGAAGCCTTCACGGTCTTGAAAGATAAGTTAACACATGCTCCTTTACTCCAACTTCCTGATTTTAATAAGACTTTCGAGCTTGAATGTGATGCTAGTGGAATTGGGTTAGGAGGTGTGTTATTACAAGATGGTAAACCTGTTGCGTACTTTTCTGAAAAATTAAGTGGGCCTAGTCTGAATTATTCTACTTATGATAAGGAATTATATGCTCTTGTTCGGACTTTGGAAACATGGCAACATTATTTATGGCCCAAAGAATTTGTTATACATTCTGATCATGAATCTTTGAAACATATTAAAAGTCAAGCAAAACTGAACCGTAGACATGCTAAATGGGTTGAATTCATTGAGACTTTCCCTTATGTCATTAAACACAAGAAGGGTAAAGAAAATGTTATTGCTGATGCTTTGTCTCGTCGTTATACTATGCTTTCACAACTTGACTTTAAAATATTTGGTTTGGAGACCATCAAAGATCAATATGTGCATGATGCTGAATTTAGAGACGTGTTGCAGAATTGTAAAGAAGGGAGAACATGGAACAATTTCGTTATTAATGATGGATTTGTGTTCCGTGCTAACAAGCTATGCATTCCAGCTAGCTTCGTTCATCTTTTGTTGTTACGGGAGGCGCACGGAGGAGGATTAATGGGACACTTTGGCGTGAAGAAGACGGAGGACGTACTTTCTACACATTTCTTTTGGCCAAAGATGAGACGGGATGTTGAGCGTTTTGTTGCTCGCTGCACTACATGTCAAAAATCTAAGTCACGACTCAATCCTCATGGTTTATATATGCCTTTGCCTGTACCTAGTGTTCCTTGGGAGGATATATCTATGGACTTTGTTTTAGGTTTACCTCGAACAAAGAAGGGGAGGGATAGCATATTTGTTGTAGTGGATAGATTTTCCAAAATGGCACACTTTATACCATGTAATAAAAGTGATGCTGCTGCTCATGTTGCTGATTTGTTCTTTCGTGAAATTATTCGATTGCATGGTGTACCTAATACAATTGTTTCAGATCGTGATGCTAAATTTCTTAGCCATTTTTGGAGATGTTTATGGGCTAAGTTGGGGACTAAACTACTTTTTAGTACTACATGTCATCCCCAAACTGATGGCCAAACTGAAGTAGTCAATAGATCATTGTCTACTATGCTTAGGTTTGTTTTGAAGAATAACCTGAAAATGTGGGAAGAATGCTTGCCTCATATTGAATTTGCTCATAATCGTTCGCTACATTCTACCACTAAGATGTGCCCTTTTGAAGTTGTGTATGGTTTCTTACCTCGTGCACCTATTGATTTGTTGCCTGTTCCATCTTTGGAGAAGGTTAATTTTGATGCTAAAGAACGTGCTGAATTGATATTAAAGATGCATGAGTTAACGAAGGAAAACATTGAGTGTATGAATGCTAAATACAAAATTGCTAGAGATAAGGGTAGAAAACATGTTGTCTTTGCACCTGGAGATCTTGTTTGGTTACATTTGCGTAAGGATAGATTTCCTGATTTGCGCAAGTCAAAGCTAATGCCACGTGCTGATGGTCCTTTTAAGGTGTTAGAGAAAATAAATGATAATGCATATAAACTTGAGCTGCCTGCAGAGTTTGGGGTTAGCCCCACTTTTAACATTGCAGATTTGAAGCCTTATTTGGGCGAGGAAGATGAGCTTCCGTCGAGGACGACTTCAGTTCAAGAAGGGGAGGATGATGAGGACATCCCTACTAATGCTACACCCACAACTCCGACTGCTATACATACAGGACCAATTACTAGAGCTCGCGCACATCAATTGAATTACCAGGTACTTTCGTTTCTTCCAAATCCTTCTAATGTTCATGAACATATGCTGCTGCCTAAATTAGATACTTTTGTTTTACTTGTGAATGAAGGACCTGTCATGGACAAGAAGGATGACCATTGGAGCGGGATCAAGCATGGAGAAGAAGGTGCGCGCGCGGGAAAGAACAATGGAGCTTCCAGTGATGATTTTGCGCACTTTGAAGCCACCATAATGGGAGCAAGAAGCCTTGGACGAAATATGCATGATGCCACTTTATAAAATTCGTCCCTAGGCTAATATAGGTGTTGCGCCACCTTATTTTTGGGCCAGGCCCATGTAATTTCGAAATACCATATTATAGGCTATTTTTAGAGTCCGTATGTATGGGGAAACTGAGTTAGGGTCAGTTTCGGACCCCTCCTCCACGGGGCCATGAAATTCCCCTCTATTCCCCCATATATACAGCCCTTAGGGCGTCGTTTTAGGTTTGGGTTTTGTTTAGATTATAAGTTCGCCATAGCTGCAACTTCGCGTTCTTCGTTTGTGTTCCACGACCAGACAAAGGCGTCACAGAACCCCACTTCATCAATAAAGCTTTCCTCTTATACTCGCAATATCCAGATTGCAACCTTAGTTTCTTGCTTGTTCTTCGTTTGCGTGCAGGAAACATACCCTCGTGGTCAGGTTGATCGTGCTCCGGCGTGGTCAATAACCTCTCGGAGTTGGTTTAGCGATTACTAAGACGCGGCGTCATCACACGTTCGTAGTCGGATCGTCAAAGTCTACTCCACCAAAACGATAGCCACCATCTCATCGAAAGACAGGGACAACTTCGCCTCTATCAAAAGGTAGCGATAAGAGGCTATATAGGAGTATATAGCGGGTTGTCCCATTGGGACCGTTCATAGGAACTGAGTTCCGTGTTTGTGATCCAAGGCCAGTTACTACCACACATTGGGTTCCGGTAACTCGACCCTCGACTTATCAACCGCCTAGTCCTTGGTCCAGGAGTTGCAAGTAGTTTCTGGTGTTTATAGTTTGCTGGAGGTCGTGCATAGTGCTGACCCTAGGGGTGGGCTACTGTCACAGCCCTGGAAATTGATTGCATTAGTTGCATCATGTGCATCATGTCATCATGTTTATTTTCAAATGAACTTGAAATGGGGACTTTCAAACCCTAGCACCTCATTAAATAAACCAAATTCCAACAACTGAATTTACAATGATTTCAAAATGCTCCTCAAAAATGTTCACTGTTTCTGATAAATGATGGCAACAACATATTAGGGGACATCTTAATTTTCAAACAAATATAGCATTTTAAAATACCCATTAATGCGACTGAAATCAATGAATAAAGCATTATAAATATGTTAGTTGTCCAAAAATGCCCAAACCTTTTTGTGGAAATTTGATTATAATCAAACTATATTTAATAAAATATTGGGCATTAATGTGCTAGGTATCTTGGTCTCACAAAAATAAAAGTAGATTGTCAGAATAAAAGAAAACAAAAACTAAAAAAAAGAGAAAAGGGAGCTTACCTGGCAGCCCACCAGAGCCGGCCCAGTCCAGCCCCACTCCCTGTCGTCTTCCTCCTCTCCAGGAGGACGAGGGCGTGGTGCACGCACAGGAGGCGCGGCCACCTCCTGCTTGCCGCGGACGAGGAGCCCCGAGCTTATCTCCTCGCCCAGGAGATGCCCCGTCGCCCCCTCCATCAATTCGCCTCTCTCCCTCGCTCTCTTCCCTCTCCCCTGCTCCTCTCCCTCCCTCTGCTTGCCATGGTGGCCGCCGGACCTCGCCACGATTCGCTCCGCCCGGTGCTTCCCCGAGCTCATCGTGATCTCCAAGAGCCCCACAGTGAGCCCCGCTCCATTTCCCCCTCTTCCCGTGCTTCCTCGCGCTCCGTAGCCCCATGCCCGCACACGACCGAACTCCGGCCGCCGCCAAAGTCGTCGTGGTCATCGACTCGGGCGACCCCGCGTCCTTCCGTTGCCCTAGGTGGATGCGCGCGAACCCTAGCTGTCCGTAGATGCTTTCCGCCGCTCAAATGGTCGCCGAAGGAGGATTTCCGGCGATCCCCGCCGTCTCGGCTCGCCGCCGGCGGCCTCCCCCCGTTGAAGCCGACATGGCCGGGTTAGTTAGCCACTAACCACCCCACTTAGCCGCTGACCAGAGGGCCCCGCAGGGGGTCAAAGCTCAATTAGCCTCTGGTTTGACCGGGGATTAGACCTGGGTCACTGACCAGTGGGCCCCAGTGGCCAGGTTTGACCTGGACCCGGTCTAGTTGACCTGCTGATGTAGGCATGACCTCAGCATGATGCAATAAATATTTTCTCTAATAAAAATAATTCCAGAAAATGCTTTAAACTTCTAAAAATCATCGAAAATAATCTATAGCTCGGATGAAAATAATTTATATATGAAAAATGATCAGAAAAATCCAATGAATCTGTTTGTGCCATGATCATGCATGTTTGAACAAGTTAATCTCACCAAATAAGACATTTTATGATTAGGGCAATATATGAAATATCATTTGGAGTAGGAATTCAAACTTGTTTGAATTCCACTTTAATTAACTTGGATAATTATTCCTCTAGATCAATTCAGTACCTTAATATGCCATGTCATACATCATGATTGTTGCATTGCATTGAATGTGTTCTTTCTTCCTGTTTGCCGGTATTCGTTCCCTCTCGGTAGACGATGGTTCCGACGATGTGAACGTTGACACTAATGAAGAGAAGTATTTCTTCGGAATTGTCAGGCAAGCAAAACCCCCCTTGAGCATACTGATATCAACCGACTCTCTCGCTCCTGCTCTCTTTTACTGCATAAGGACAACAACGATTCAACTATTGCACGTTCTCGATAGTTGAACCCATTCCTTTGCATGACCTGTCTTTGCCACAGTAAATAGTTGAAACCACTTAGCATGAGTAGCAACTATTTGAGCCTTGTTGTGCTTACTCATACATGCATGCTTACTTACTGTGCCTGCTATGCTTAGAGTCGTGTCGTGTCGGGACTGATACATCTAGGTGATGGATCGGAATGGCAGTGTTCATGTCCTACGGTGTGAGAGCTAAGTGTGTGAACACGATTTGGTAAAGGTAACGATGAGAGGTCATGTAGGAGTACATGGCGGGTTGTCTCATTGGGACCGTCCTTAAGAACTGAGTTCTGTGTATGTTATCCAAGACAAGATACTACCACACATTGGGCCCTGAAATATGACCCCGCTCGACTTATTAATTGCCTAGACCTCTGTCTAGGAGTTGCAATTAGTTTCTGGTGTTTGTAGGAAAAGTGATGGCGGCCGTGCATAGCGCTGCCCGACGGGGTGGACTATGATGCGGTACTGGCACAGTGGCACGGTGTACCAGGTGGCACCCGAACGGTGGGCTTGGGAACCCTGCGCACATCGTTTGAGGCCGTAGCGGAAACTTTGGCCGGACTTCTGTGCGGGTTCAACCTCGGATAGGCGATAAACATGGACTAGGGTCTTGTGTGGTTGACGGTCGTGGCCGACGCCCACGCCAATGCTTCCGCTTGAAGGTTGCCGAGATGCATGACGTGCATATGGTGCTAAGTGGCGAGAGCGTGTGTGAAGAAGTATACCCCTGCAGGGTGAAATAATCTGTTCGAATAGCCGCGTCTCGGATATGGACTACTTGGAGAACTTATGTGGTTCATAGACAACTGGAAGTGGATACTCTAAAATACGCAAGATAAGCGTGAGTGCTATGGATGGCCTTCTCGTAGGGAGACGGAAGTGGATCCATAGTGGTGTATTGATTGGAGAATATGTGGACTCGTGTGTGCTATCCCACCTCAAAGAAAGCACTTGTTGTCGTAGTATAGGTTAGCCAAGAGTCAAAGCTGGCTTGCTGCAATAAACTCCACAACCCCCTTCATTGATACTGATGCATATGTATTTAGTTCTGATGTAAGTCTTGCTGAGTACTCTTGTACTCACGTTTGCTTAATTTATGTTTTTGTAGAGGAGACGTCAGACTCATTAGCGGTATTTACGACGTGAAGTTCGATGTTGACCGGGTTAGCTTGGGAATCCCATACAGAGGTCTGGTTCCTTTGGTAGGGTCGTTGTAGCTTTTCAGGCTCCTCTAGCCACTGTTGTAGATGTCTATACCCAGACATCTTTAAATTCCGCTTGCTTGTTTGAATGCTCTGTATGTAGGGTCTTGTGATCTCTGTTTGTAACATCTATTGTATTGGCTCTTCCGAGCCTTTAAAATAAATGTTGAAATGTTGTATGGTTATGTTGTGATGCCATAGTTGTATCTATGCATATCGGGCATGCCGGGCGTACGTGTGACATGCAATGGTATGTATGGGATCTGACACCTAGTTGTGTGCCTTTAGTAGTACTCTTTACGGGGAACTGCCTCTTTGTGCTTTCACCGAGCCTTGGTAGCTTGCTACTGCTCCGGACACATTGATTGACCGGTATGTATCCTTCTTTGCTGCTGTGTTTGTCCCTTCGGGGAAATGTCTAGCAGTGTAATGGAGTCCCTGTAGCCTGCTACGACTCGTCTACGTGAAGTGATGGCATTTATGCCCCACGGCGTAATGGAGTCCTTGTAGCTTGCTATGACTCGTCTACACACGCTAGAGATCGACACCTGCATTGCTGAGTTACGTATGCCTATCCCTGTACGGATGTGCTACTTGGGTTCTACGACTAGTCATGTCGGCCCGGGTTCTTTGACATTTGAATGCTAGCGACATTATCACATACGTGAGTCAAAAGACGCAAACGGTCCCGGCCCAGGTAAGGTGGCAGCCGTGGAGATAACCGTGCGTGAGACCGCAAAGTGATGTGATGTGTTACATGCTGGATTCTTATGGCTTAGGATCGGGGTCCCGACAGCTTTGGTATCAGAGATTGACTGCCTGTAGGATTACCAAGCCAAACTGGTCGATGTTGAGTCTAGAACTGCTTTAGTTATATAAGGGAATTGATTGTGAAAGGGAACGTAAGGCTCTTTTTACTCCTTTCCTTGTGTCATTCTAATTCTGAGTCACCCTCTTCTTTATTTTACGGGGATTAAGAACTAGGCCTTCTCATCTGTCTATTAGGAGGACGAGTTACTATGCTGGAGACCTGTCGCAAATTTGTTGTCTTCTTGGATTAGTGTCTCCATATGAATTCGTTGTCATGTTGTCAGTTTTCTTGTGCAGGTTGCCTCATATTTCATGCTCGTACAGCCGTTATGTTGTCCGAGTTATCCAAGGTTTCTAAGTTATCTGATGCAATTGCAAAACTCTTTCCTCTCGAGTTAATGTCTTTCAGGCCAGACAAAGCACACTAATTTTTGAATTGTGGTACTATATTACCTCGACGTGTTTGATGAAGGTGCTTAGGAAACCGTGTTGTTCCAGTGAACCACCCAATAGTCTAGTGGTGTCTTATGTTTTCAGTGTGATAAATCTGGCCATCATCATCAAAGGCATGTTGTGATGCTACTTAGTCAATAGGTATCCTGTATCCGGGTTCTTGAACCCAAGGATCATTCTGCTCATTCCCGTTGATAATATTTGCTCGTTCCTTTAGGATATTAGTAACCTTGTTATAGTTCTCAAGATTTGTGGTATATCATTCTTACACTACCATGAATCAGTTATGGCAGAAGTTCTTTGTGAATGGAAGATCACAACATGAGTGCTCCTGATGAGTTCTCCATTCCATACTTGTGACTCTGCCAATCCTTCATTTCTGCATGGATTATCTGGAAGAAACATGTTGAACTATGTTCAACATATTCAATCTTATTTACAACTCAGGAAAAATCAGGTGCTCTTGAGTTGCCCTTCTTCAATTTTATTTTGACCGTTATGTATCAATGGATAGTCAAGAGTATGTTATGCATTGATTTATCAATGTCGTCTATTCTTGTGATCTGTCAAGCCATTCTATTCCAGAATGACTAGGAGAAGCAAACTCCCGTATCTCATCCATTTCTTGGATTGGGTCAAAGCAGTTGTATTCCGCGGATCAAAATGCCAACTTAGCTTTTGCTCTGTTCTACCTTGAGGTATTACCCTCTTCATGTCAAGATTATCACGAGAACTGTATTCCTTCTTATGAAATCTTGATGTAGTAATACTTCTCGCCATCATCATTCATCTCTCGGTCTCTGTGTTGTTTGTAACCAGGATACCGACAAGGGAATCGTGATGTGTGAAATCAATACTCCTAGCAACTTTGTTGCTTGGTAGTTAATGGACAATAATCTCACTCTTGGTGTGGTGATCATTGAATTGTCATACTAAGATTGATCGTGCTACCTAGTCCACTTTCCATGGTGCACTTTTCGGTCAATGAGTTAGGATTGTGTCAATCCTTTGCTCTGTTGATCATATCGTCTTGTCTTGAAAAGCAAGATTGTTCTCGAGCTTGATAACATATCGAAGGATCATGATTTTCCGAATATCTTCTCGGAAGTATTACCAAGGAGTTCCTTGACCGTTATGTTGAGTTCGTGACCATGGTGATCTTTCTATGAATCACCCCTTCTCCAAGAATCCGTGTTGGATATCTCTGAACTAGTTGGTTAAGCTAAACAACAACTTGGAGAGTTGGAAGATAGAAGCTTAATCTAACTTGTCTCATGTAAAGGGGATGTCTTGTGTTTTGTGCTTGTATGTGTAGAAGAAAGATGATATCTTCATCAATTGATCTTGTGACCAATTGATGCATCTATCATCTTGTACAACCATTGATTTGAGTTTGGGCTATCGTCAAATTAAATCAGAACCAAAGATTTCTTTAATGTTGTTTTACTCGCGGGTTTATCCTCGAGCATACACCGTTATATCTTTTGGTCTGACCAATGCTATCAACTTGCTCACATAGTTGTGGAATTCCATCCATATGGATATCCCGATGAATTGTTGTTAAGCCCATTGACAAAAATTTCATCTCTTCCATGACTCATGATGAACATGAGGCTAGTGTTGGAAACTTTGTAGGTATATATTCATGTCTTGTACATGAATCTTATGCATGGTGTAAGAAGTGACTTACTCTTGTTTCATGTGCATGTGGTGCAAGTTGCCGCCATGAACTTGAGAAAGGTCGTTTTGTTTTCTTGGAATCATCCCAAGTCAGTCATGCACGTGCGAAGTATTCTATGGTTTGGTAGACTGATCATCTCCATTCCACATGCAATCTCTAGCACACTAAGCCCCTGATTGACTTGTTCAAGGAAAAGAAGTTAAGTGCTACTCTTGAAGGTACCAGACGGACTTGCACCCGACTTCGTTATCCGCAATGATGGTTCCATCCGGAACTCGGCAGTGTTTTGTTGTAAGATTTCTATGTAGTCACAATTGTCCTGGACATTGTGTTCACATGTGTCTTGCAATCCAGCTCATGTTTTGGAGTTGGCTTCCGTAGTTCATCTCCTTAGAATCTCGCAACGTCATCTCTTCGATTTGTGTTGCAACCTTCCACTTTCAGACATGCTGAGTCTGGAATATCCTGACACCAACCATATCTGAATCTCGGGCGGATATGATGGTCGGAACATTTCCCCAGGAATTATAACATTGGTCTCCCTGTAACCCGGCAAAGGAATGTTGTGGCTAACATACCTATCCAGAAGACCTATTGCTATGATATCTTGAATCAGCAACCGTAGCCACTTCCCCATGAGGTTCTCATATGACTTTTCAAAAGTTGTTTCTCATGGACCCTTTGAGATCCCGAAGTCCGACCATTACTTGATGTTCTAGATAGTAAACCTGACCTATGATTGGGGGTTGCACTATTACATCAAGGAGAACATTAGAAGCGGAGTGCTAAATGTCTCTCAGTCGATCATCCAGATTTCGCTCCCTTGGCGTAGCTAAGGTGAAATCTGAGAAAGTGTTGTCTTCCTTTGCATCTGCATCCTCCATCATTATTCATCATGGTAGTATGGAGTGTTGCCAGGATCCTTGGCACGGATGTTGGTAAATTCCTAGTGAATATGGAGATGCTCAAGTTCTTGAGAGCACGCTCAGACACTGGGTTATACTCTCGGTATTTCTTGGAATGTGCCTTCCATCGCCGAGTTATGTTATAGCTCTAGTTTCCATTCTGATCTGAGTATGCCAATTTTTCGAATGCCTTCAAATGATCATTGTGAATTGCCTTAGGCTGGAATGAAGAGTTTCAATGATCTCTGTATCAAAAGTAATTCTTTTTGCCACTTAAGGGATAATCTTACGAGTCACCTTCCCCTAGGTGCCCGTTATGGTATTATGGCAATTAACTCCTCGCTACTTTCAAACCTCTTCACCATCTGCCTTAGCGTGGAATTGTTGCCTACCAATTGAACCTCCGTCATCTACTTCATTCATTGTTCTTGATGTGTGTTTTGTGCCTCAGCTCGAGAGATGTTATCACATCTCATTCTATGAGTTGATCATGAGTGCTCGATCTTCCGGAAGATCGAATCATGTAGAGCTCTCTATCCCTGTTGTTTTTCTGCTGGATGAAGATTCCGAAGACAAAGAAGTCAGGATCAACATAAAGCAATAAATCAACATCTTCGAGGAGAGCAACTGGATCGTGAAGATTGTGGTAGTTGTGTCCCCTTTGTCCTCATACCCTACGCCTGAATCTCGGGACGAGATTCTTGTTTAGTGGGGGTGAGTTGTCACAGCCCTGGAAATTGATTGCATTAGTTGCATCATGTGCATCATATCATCATGGTTATTTTCAAATGAACTTGAAATGGGGGCTTTCAAACCCTAGCACCTCATTAAATAAACCAAATTCCAACAACTGAATTTACAATGATTTCAAAATGCTCCTCAAAAATGTTCACTGTTTCTGATAAATGATGGCAACAACATATTAGGGGACATCTTAATTTTCAAACAAATATAGCATTTTAAAATACCCATTAATGCTACTAAAATCAATTAATAAAGCATTATAAATATGTTAGTTGTCCAAAAATGCCCAAACCTTTTTGTGGAAATTTGATTATAATCAGACTATATTTAACAAAATATTGGGCATTAATGTGCTAGGTATCTTGGTCTCACAAAAATAAAAGAAGATTGTTAGAATAAAAGAAAACAGAAACTAAAAAAAGAGAAAAGGGAGCTTACCTGGCAGCCCACCAGAGCCGGCCCAGTCCAGCCCCACTCCCTGTCGTCTTCCTCCTCGCCAGGAGGACGAGGGCGTGGCGCACGCACAGGAGGCGCGGCCACCTCCTGCTTGCCGCGGACGAGGAACCCCGAGCTTATGTCCTCGCCCAGGAGATGCCCCGTCGCCCCCTCCATCGAGTCGCCTCTCTCCCTCGCTCTCTTCCCTCTCCCCTGCTCCTCTCCCTCCCTCTGCTCGCTATGGTGGCCGCCGAACCTCGCCGCGATTCGCTCCGCCCGGTGCTTCCCCGAGCTCATCGTGATCTCCAGGAGCCCCATAGTGAGCCCCGCTCCATTTCCCCCTCTTCCCGTGCTTCCTCGCGCTCCGTAGCCCTGTGCCCGCACACGACCGAACTCCGGCCGCCGCCAAAGTCGTCGTGGTCATCGACTCCGGCGACGCCGCGTCCTTCCGTTGCCCTAGGTGGATGCGCGCGAACCCTAGCTGTCCGTAGATGCTTTCCGCCGCTCAAATGGTCACCGGAGGAGGAAATCTGGCGATCCCCGCCATCTCGGCTCGCCGCCGGCGGCCTCCCTCCGTCGAAGCCGACGTGGCCGGGTTAGTTAGCCACTAACCACCCCACTTCGCCGCTGACCAGAGGGCCCCACAGGGGGTCAAAGCTCAATTAGCCTCTGGTTTGACCGGGGATTAGACCTGGGTCACTGACAAGTGGGCCCCAGTGGACAGGTTTGACCTGGACCCGGTCTAATTGACCTGCTGACGTAGGCATGACCTCAGCATGATGCAATAAATATTTTCTGTAATAAAAATAATTCCAGAAAATGCTTTAAACTTCTAAAAATCATAGAAAATAATCTATAGCTCGGATGAAAATAATTGATATATGAAAAATGATCAGAAAAATCCAATGAATCTGTTTATGCCATGATCATGCATGTTTGAACAAGTTAATCTCACCAAATAAGACATTTTATGATTAGGGAAATATATGAAATATCATTTGGAGTAGACACTTTAATTAAATTGGATAATTATTCCTCTAGATCAATTCAGTACCTTAATATGCCATGTCATACATCATGATTGTTGCATTGCATTGAATGTGTTCTTTCTTCCTATTTGCCGGTATTCGTTCCCTCTCGGTAGACGATGGTTCCGACGATGTGAACGTTGACACTAATGAAGAGAAGTATTTCTTCGGAATTGTCAGGCAAGCAAAACCCCCCTTGAGCATACTGATATCAACCGACTCTCTCGCTCCTGCTCTCTTTTACTGCATTAGGACAACAACGATTCAACTGTTACACGTTCTCAGTAGTTGAACCCATTCCTTTGCATGACCTATCTTTGCCACAGTAAATAGTTGAAACCACTTAGCATGAGTAGCAATTGTTTGAGCCTTGTTGTGCTTACTCATACATTCATGCTTACTTACTGTGCCTGCTATGCTTAGAGTCGTGTCGTGTCGGGACTGATACATTTGGGTGATGGATCGGAATGGCAGTGTTCATGTCTTACGGTGTGAGAGCTAAGTGTGTGAACACGATTTGGTAAAGGTAACGATGAGAGGTCATGTAGGAGTACATGGCGGGTTGTCTCATCGGGACCGTCCTTAAGAACTGAGTTCTGTGTATGTTATCCAAGACAAGATACTACCACACATTGGGCCCTGTAATATGACCCCGCTCGACTTATTAATCGCCTAGACCTCTGTCCAGGAGTTGCAATTAGTTTCTGGTGTTTGTAGGAGAAGTGATGGCGGCCGTGCATAGCGCTGCCCGACGGGGTGGACTATGATGCGGTACAGGCACAGTGGCACGGTGTACCAGGTGGCACCCGAACGGTGGGCTTGGGAACCCTGCGCACATCGTTTGAGGCCGTAGCGGAAACTTCGGCCGGACTTCCGTCCAGGTTCAACCTCGGATAGGTGATAAACCTGGACTAGGGTCTTGTGTGGTTGACAGTCGTGGCCGACGCCCACGCCAATGCTTCCGCTTGAAGGTTGTCGAGATGCATGACGTGCATATGGTGCTAAGTGGCGAGAGCGTGTGTGAAGAAGTATACCCCTGCAGGGTGAAATAATCTGTTCGAATAGCCGCGTCCTCGGATATGGACTACTTGGAGAACTTATGTGGTTCATAGACAACTGGAAGTGGATACTCTAAAATACGCAAGATAAGCGTGCGTGCTATGGATGGCCTTCTCGTAGGGAGACGGAAGTGGATCCATAGTGGTGTATTGATTGGAGAATATGTGGACTCGTGTGCGCTATCCCACCTCAAAGAAAGCACTTGTAGTCGTAGTATAGGCTAGCCAAGAGTCAAAGCTGGCTTGCTACAATAAACTCCACAACCCCCTTCATTGATACTGATGCATATGTAGTTAGTTCTGATATAAGTCTTGCTGAGTACTCTTGTACTCACGTTTGCTTAATTTATGTTTTTGCAGAGGAGACGTCGGACTCATTAGCGGTATTTCCTACAAGGCAGCTTATTTCTTATGGGCAGGAAAATATTTTTCAAAGAAGTGGTATATCATATCCTGGGGACTACGGACACAACCAGGAGCAAGAGAATTAAACCATATCTTAGCATCACCCTTTAACGAGAAAGGAAACAACTTAAGAATATAATAGTAACGAAAATTTTCCGCATGAGTAAATAGGGTGGCTATATCATTCAGTTTAGTAAGATGCGCCACAAGAGTTTTAGATTCATAACCATGGAAAGGTTCAAATTCAACCAAAGTAATTAACTCAGGATCAATAGAGAATTCATCATCCTTATCAGTAACAAAGATAGGTGAGGTAGCAAATTTAGGATCATATTTCATTCTAGCATTCAAAGATTTTTCTTTCCAGTTGCATAGTAATTTCTTATGATCATCTCTTATCATTACAAGCAAAAAAGTCCCTATCTACCTCTCCTTCCATAACATAACCCTCAGGAATATCAGGAATTTCATATCTAGGAGAGCTAAGTCTAGCAGGTGTCTCAAAGTGTTCAGTTTGAATAATCTCATCAGTTTCAGAAGTATCATAATTTTCAGCATTGACTCTAGCAATTTGTTCATCAAGAAATTCACCCAGTGGCATAGTATTATATGGCAAATTACCATCATAAGCATCATGCATAGCAGAAGTTGCATCATCAATTACTTGCAACATATCAGAATTATTAGCAGGTGGTGGTGCTGCAAACTTACTCATAACAGAAGGTGAATCAAGTGCAGAGCTAGATGGCAGTTCCTTACCTCTCGTCATAGTAGAGGGATAGATCTTGGTTTTTGGATCTTTGAGATTCTTCGTAGTGATCAACAGATATAAATCCCAAGTGACTCAGAGAATAGAGCTATGCTCCCCCGCAACGGCACCAGAAAAAGGTCTTGATAACCCACAAGTATAGGGGATCGCAACAGTTTTTGAGGGTAGAGTATTCAACCCAAATCTATTGATTCGACACAAGGGGAGCCAAAGAATATTCTTGAGTATTAGCAGCTGAGTTGTCAATTCAACCACACCTGAAAGACTTAATATCCATAGCAAAGTATTCAGTAGCAAAGTAATATGGAAGTGACGATAGAAAAAGTAACAATAGCAGTTTTGTAGTGATTGTAACAGTAGCAATGGAGAAGTAACTTAGCAAGGATCAATCTGTGGAAAGCTCATAGGCAATGGATTGGTGATGGATAATTATGTCGGATGTCATTCATCATGCAACAGTTATAACATAGTGTGACACAGAACTACCGCCAATTCATCAATGTAATGTAGGCATGTATTCCATATATAGTCATACAGGTGGCAGTTGGGTCCTAATGGAAACTAAGGGATATTAAGGCCTCCTTTTAACAGAGAACCGGACCAAGTCATTAGCACTTAGGGGGTGGCCGCGCCTAGCAGGCTTGTGGCCTGCATGTGCCCTCCCCTCTGGTTACTTCTTGCGCCAATATTTTTTATTAATTCCAAAAATATTCTCCGTAAATTTTCAGGACGATCCAAGAACTTTTATTTCTGCATAAAAATAACACCAAGGCAATTCTGCTGAAAATAACACCAGTCTGGGTTACTTCCATTCAAATCATACAAATTAGAGTCCAAAACAAGGGCAAAAGGGTTTGGAAAAGTGGATACGATGGAGACGTATCAACTCCCCCAAGCTTAACCCATTGTTAGTGATAGAGGCGAAGTTGTCCCTGTCTTTCGATGAGATGGTGGCTATCGTTTTTGGTGGAGTAGACTTTGACGATCCGACTACGAACGTGTGAGCCGTCGCGCCTTAGCAATCGCTAAACCAACTCTGAGAGGTTATTGACCACGCCGGAGCACGATCAACCTGACCACGAGGGTCTATTTCCTGCACGCAAACGAAGAACAAGCAAGAAACTAAGATTGCAATCTGGATATTGCGAATATAAGAGGAAAACTTTATTGATGAAGTGGGGTTCTGTGACGTCTTTGTCTGGTCGTGGAACACAAACGAAGAACGCGAAGTTGCTGCTATGGCAAACTTGTAATCTAAACAAAACCCAACCCTAAAACGAAGCCCTAAGGGCTGTATATATGGGGGAATAGAAGGGAATTTCGTGGCCCCTTGGAGGAGGGGTCCGAAACCGACCCTAAGTCAGTTTCCCCATATATACGGAATCTAAAAACAGCCTATAATATGGTATTTCGAAATTACATGGGCCTGGCCCAAAAATAAGGTGGCGCAGCACCTATATTAGCCTATGGACGAATTTTATAAAGTGGCATCATGCATATTTCGTCCAAGGCTTCCCGCTCCCATTATGGTGGCTTCAATGTGCGAAAATCATCACTGGAAGCTCCATTGTTCTTCCCCGCACGCGCACCTTCTCCTCCATGCTTGATCCCGCTCCAATGGTCATCCTTCTTATCCATGCTAGGTCCTTCATTCATAAGTAAAATAAAAGTATCCAATTTAGGCAGCATCATATGTTCATGAATATTAGAAGGATTTCCAAGAAACGAAAGTACTTGGTAATTCAATTGACGTGCGCGAGCTCTAGTAATTGGTCCTGTATGTATAGCAGTCGGGGTGGGTGTAACATTAGTAGGGATGTCCTCATCATCCTCCCCTTCTTGAACTGACGTCGTCCTCGACGGAAGCTCATCTTCCTCACCCAAATAAGGCTTCAAATCTGCAATGTTAAAAGTGGGGCTAACCCCAAACTCTGCAGGCAGCTCAAGTTTATATGCATTATCATTTATTTTCTCTAACACCTTAAAAGGACCATCAGCACGTGGCATTAGCTTTGACTTGCGCAAATCAGGAAATCTATCCTTACGCAAATGTAACCAAACAAGATCTCCAGGTGCAAAGACAACATGTTTTCTACCCTTATCTCCAGCAAGTTTGTATTTAGCATTCATACGCTCAATGTTTTCCTTAGTTAACTCATGAATCTTTAATATCAATTCAGCACGTTCTTTAGCATCAAAATTAACCTTCTCCGAAGACGGAAGAGGCAACAAATCAATAGGTGCACGAGGTAAGAAACCATACACAACTTCAAAAGGACACATCTTAGTGGTAGAATGTAGCGAACGATTATAAGCAAATTCAATATGAGGCAAGCATTCTTCCCACATTTTCAGGTTATTCTTCAAAACAGCCCTAAGCATAGTAGACAATGATCTATTGACTACTTCAGTTTGGCCATCAGTTTGGGGGTGACATGTAGTACTAAAAAGCAGTTTAGTCCCCAACTTAGCCCATAAACATCTCCAAAAGTGGCTAAGAAATTTAGCATCACGATCGGAAACAATTGTATTTGGCACACCATGCAACCGAATAATTTCACGAAAGAACAAATCAGCAACATGAGCAGCATCATCACTTTTATGACATGGTATAAAGTGTGCCATTTTAGAAAATCTATCCACGACAACAAATATGCTATCCCTCCCCTTCTTTGTTCGAGGTAAACCTAAAACAAAGTCCATAGATATATCCTCCCAAGGAACACTAGGTACAGGTAAAGGCATATATAAACCATGAGGATTGAGTCGTGACTTAGCTTTTTGACATGTAGTGCAGCGAGCAACAAAACGCTCAACATCCCGTCTCATCTTTGGCCAAAAGAAATGTGTAGCAAGTACGTCCTCCGTCTTCTTCACGCCAAAGTGTCCCATTAATCCTCCTCCGTGCGCCTCCTGTAACAACAAAAGACGAACGGAGCTAGCTGGAATGCATAGCTTGTTAGCACGAAACACAAATCCATTATTAATAACGAACTTGTTCCATGTTCTCCCTTCTTTACAATTCTGCAACACGTCTCTAAATTCAGCATCATGCACATATTGATCTTTGATGGTCTCCAAACCAAATATTTTAAAGTCAAAGCTGTGAAAGCATAGTATAACGACGAGACAAAGCATCAGCAATAACATTATCTTTACCCTTCTTGTGTTTAATGACATAAGGGAAAGTCTCAATGAATTCAACCCATTTAGCATGTCTACGGTTCAGTATTGCTTGACTTTTAATATGTTTCAAAGATTCATGATCAGAATGTATAACAAATTCTTTGGGCCATAAATAATGTTGCCATGTTTCCAAAGTCCGAACAAGAGCATATAATTCCTTATCATAAGTAGAATAATTCAGACTAGGCCCACTTAATTTTTCAGAAAAGTACGCAACAGGTTTACCATCTTGTAGTAACACACCTCCTAACCCAATTCCACTAGCATCACATTCAAGCTCGAAAGTCTTATTAAAGTCAGGAAGTTGGAGTAAAGGAGCATGTGTTAACTTATCTTTCATGACCGTGAAGGCTTCTTCCTGTGCGGTACCCCAAGAAAAAGGCACGTCCTTCTTTGTAAGCTCATTGAGAGGCGCAGCAATGATGCTGAAATCTCTCACAAAACGCCTATAGAAACCAGCGAGGCCAAGAAAACTCCTTACTTGTGTGACCGTTTTGGGCTGCGGCCAACTCTCAATAGCTTCAATCTTGGCTGTATCAACTTCAATTCCCTATGGAGTAACAACATAGCCAAGAAAAGATACTCGGTCGGTGCAAAAGGTGCACTTCCCAAGGTTACCAAACAAACGTGCATCACGTAGCGCAGTAAAAACAGCACGTAAATGTTCCAAATGTTCCTCCAAAGATCTACTAAAAATCAATATATCATCAAAATAGACTACCACAAATCGTCCAATGAAAGCACGTAAAACCTCGTTCATTAATCTCATGAAAGTGCTAGGTGCATTAGTTAACCCAAAAGGCATGACTAGCCACTCATATAATCCAAACTTAGTTTTAAATGCTGTTTTCCATTCATTGCCCAATTTCATACGAATTTGATGGTATCCACTACGCAAATCAACTTTGGAGAAAATTGTAGAGCCACTTAATTCATCAAGCATATCATCTAGTCTAGGAATAGGATGACGATAACGAATAGTAATATTATTAATGCCTCTACAGTCCACACACATGCGCGATGTACCATCCTTTTTAGGCACTAGAATAATAGGAACAGCACAAGGACTAAGGGATTCACGTATATAACCTTTGTCAAGCAGCTCCTGTACTTGACGCATAATCTCCTTTGTCTCCTCTTGATTGGTACGGTAGGGCGCACGGTTGGGTAGGGATGCACCGGGAATTAAGTCAATCTGATGCTCAATCCCGCGAATAGGCGGTAATCCCGATGGCACGTCTTGTGGAAAGACATCAGCGAACTCCTGCAAAATGTTAATGACAGCAGGACGCAAAGAGGGAGGCATGTCCTTGAATGAAATTAATACCTCTTTACATACAAAAGCATAGCAAACATATGTAGCAACATCCAAATCATTAATATCAGATTTAGTAGCAAGTAAACATCCACTCTTCAATTTTATTTCAGATGCAACAGTAGATGATGGTTTATTATGCTTATGGTGTTGCTCAAATTCCTGTGCTACAATCTGATTTTCACTCTTATTTTTCTCCTGTTTTGCTTTACTAGCTCTAGCAATGTCATCTTTCATAATATGTTCGGGAGACATAGGAAGCAAAGTGATATTATGATCCTTATGAACAAGAGTATACTGATTTGTCCTACCATGGTGTACAGAATTTTTATCAAACTGCCATGGTCTACCAAGTAAAACAGAACATGCTTGCATGGGTACCACATCACAATCCACATAATCAGAATATGTAGCAATGCTAAAATGCACACGAACAGTACGTGTTACCTTAACCTTGCCACTATTGTTGAACCATTGGATGTAATAAGGATGAGGATGTGGTCTGGTGGTTAGAGACAGCTTCTCCACCATCTCCATGCTAGCCAAGTTATTGCAACTCCCTCCATCGATGATGATGCGAACAGAACGCTCTTTCACAACTCCCTTTGTGTGGAACAAGTTGTGCCTCTGATTTTGCTCAGCGTGTGTAACCTGCACACTGAGAACACGTTGAGCAACTAAACTTTCATACCTGTCAGCGTAATCAGCAGCCATGTATTGTGTTTCTGGTTCTGCATCCTTGCCACCCTGTTCGTCACTGGCAATAAGTGCCAAAGTCTCCTCATCATAATCACTAGCGGACGCATATCCACCATCCTCAGTAACAATCATTACACGCTTGGAAGGGCATTCTCTCGCATAGTGACCTCCACCCTTGCAACGACGACATATAACCTCATGTGTTTGCCCTGTGGATGCAATAGATGAAGAAGAACTCTGTGTAGGCCCAGAAGGTGTGCTCTTCGCAGAGGGTGCAGTAGGAGCATGTTTCCTGGTATCGCGATTAGAGTTGGAGGTTGAAGGAGGTGGTGTTGCAGCAGGACGTGCGGAAGTAGAGGAGGTACGTGGCGTCCATGATGAAGTACGGCCTGCAAAATTAGTAGTTCTCGCCATTGCCTGTCGATCCTGCACTTCACGTTCAGCTTTGCAAGCAAGATGAAATAAACGAGTGATAGTGTTATACTCCTTATACTCTAGAATAGTCTGAATCTCTCTATTTAATCCACCCATAAAACGTGCAAGCATAGCTTCATTCTCCTCAACAATACCACATCTAATCATACCAGTTTGTAATTCCTGATAATATTCTTCTACAGAATTTTTTCCTTGTCTTAAACGCTGCAAATTTTGAAGCAATTCACGTTCATAATAAGGTGGTACCCAACGATTTCGCATAGCAGTTTTCAAAGCAGCCCAAGTAGTTGGAATATTATCAGGGTGTATTCTACAATATTCTGACCACCAAACACAAGCAAAACTAGTGAATGAACAAACAGCAGCAGCAACACGTCGATCCTCTGGAAATTGTAAGCATGTAAAACGTTGTTCTGTTTCTAACTCCCATGTAAGATATATATCAGGAACATATCTACCCTCAAACGTCGGAATATTCAATTTAAGTTTAGGGAGATGGTCATAATCCCGTACCTGCGGGGGTGGTGCAGCCCTACCGTTACGGTTGTAGCCATGTGGTCGACCTGGTGCGTATGGTGGGGGTTGCCCCTGGGGCGGATCTGGAGCAACCTCTCCCTCATCATCGAAATCACCATCATAATCTTCAACCTGCTCAACGACAGTAGCCGCACGAGCCACCGAAGTAGCAGCAGTATCAACAGTACCAGGATGTTGGGCGTGGCCGAGAGGCACACGTCGCGCTCGTCGTTCGAAAGGAATAGGAACTGCAGCTGGTGGAGGTAGACGGGCAAGCACCTCATTGAACTTGGCGTCCATCTTGGCGTCGAATGTCTTCTCCAAACCATCTAGCTTCTCCATGGCCACTCCAAAGTTGTTCACGAAGTCCTGTACCTGCTCAGCCATCATTTGCTGAAATTTATCATAGAGCGCTTTGTTGGTCATGCTCTCCCAGTCGATCTCGTCATCGTGTGATCCTGGCATGGTTAGCAGAAATAGGAAACACACAATATGAAACCTACAGACTACTGGGACGTGGTGGTGGTGGTGGTGTGGCACAAATCCTTTAAGCGAATCTCAATTTCTTACCAGTTCTTACCTAGTAGCAGGCGGTGATCGGCAACCGTTGTAGCCAAAACTCTCAAAGCTTGGATAGAGCGATTGCCAGGTGGTGTCAAGCACACGGCGTAGAAGTATGTGGAGCTGGGATGGCTTATAATATGGTAGCAAAAAGGGTCAGCATTAATCAATTCAGAGATGCAAGGTTGAATAAACGCGCAACGACGGTACTGTGCTGGTCCTAGGCTAGACCGTGCTAGAGACGCGAGCCTAAAACACCAACAAAAGCACGACGATACACGTAAGCAAGGGAAAAGCACACTCGGATTTTTTTCCTTTTTTTTTTGTTTTCGGCGCCTCTTTTTTTTTTTCAAAAACTCACTACAATGGCAAGTGTCTCAAAACTCTTGCCACGTCGTATAAGCAAGATGGGCACGAATTTTTCTTTTGGACTATTTTTTTTTTCTGGAGCAATCCGGGGGCTGCGACGACCCAAAAATTTCGACAAAAATCACTATGATAGCAAGTGTCTCAAAACGCTCCGGGGAACCTAAAATCAAGATAGGGAAAAAATATTTTCGGCCGAAATTTTTTTGGGCCAAAACGTGCTCTGCAAAGCGTGCCAGACTCTTTTTATTTTTTTTCTTTCCGACACCTGCGCAGGTAGCAAAACACGGATCCGAAATCAAAAGGATCTCGAAACTAAACCTAAAACGAACTGGACTTGGATTGGTGGAGGATTTGTGGTGGTATATATGGACACCAATGGATAGTGATGATGGATGATGAGATATGGCAGCGGCGATGATGGTGGTGGTATATGGCAACTATGAAGATGATGCGGTGGCGGCGTGACAACCTATGAAAAGAACTCGAAACTCTAAAGGACTAGACACTAAGACCAGCAACTCGACACAACGATGTGACCGCCAATTCAACAAAGCAAAATACTGAAAAGACTATGCAAAGGCTCAGATTGGTTCGGATATGATGATCTAACCCTAATATTTTTTTTGGCTTTTTCGTGGACTAAAGGTATGAAGAACAGATGCGATCTAAACTACGAAAACTGGTAAAATCTCACCGAGCAACCTGGAAATCTGATACCACTTGATAGAGGCGAAGTTGTCCCTGTCTTTCGATGAGATGGTGGCTATCGTTTTTGGTGGAGTAGACTTTGACGATCCGACTACGAACGTGTGAGCCGTCGCGCCTTAGCAATCGCTAAACCAACTCTGAGACGTTATTGACCACGCCGGAGCACGATCAACCTGACCACGAGGGTCTATTTCCTGCACGCAAACGAAGAACAAGCAAGAAACTAAGATTGCAATCTGGATATTGCGAATATAAGAGGAAAACTTTATTGATGAAGTGGGGTTCTGTGACGTCTTTGTCTGGTCGTGGAACACAAACGAAGAACGCGAAGTTGCTGCTATGGCAAACTTGTAATCTAAACAAAAGCCAACCCTAAAACGAAGCCCTAAGGGCTGTATATATGGGGGAATAGAAGGGAATTTCGTGGCCCCTTGGAGGAGGGGTCCGAAACCGACCCTAAGTCAGTTTCCCCATATATACGGAATCTAAAAACAGCCTATAGTATGGTATTTCGAAATTACATGGGCCTGGCCCAAAAATAAGGTGGCGCAGCACCTATATTAGCCTATGGACGAATTTTATAAAGTGGCATCATGCATATTTCGTCCAAGGCTTCCCGCTCCCATTATGGTGGCTTCAATGTGCGAAAATCATCACTGGAAGCTCCATTGTTCTTCCCCGCACGCGCACCTTCTCCTCCATGCTTGATCCCGCTCCAATGGTCATCCTTCTTATCCATGCTAGGTCCTTCATTCATAAGTAAAACAAAAGTATCCAATTTAGGCAGCATCATATGTTCATGAATATTAGAAGGATTTCCAAGAAACGAAAGTACCTGGTAATTCAATTGACGTGCGCGAGCTCTAGTAATTGGTCCTGTATGTATAGCAGTCGGGGTGGGTGTAACATTAGTAGGGATGTCCTCATCAGTTAGTCCTCAAGCTATTCAGTTGATAAACTCAAAGTGATAAAGAAAAACTTTTATGAACTCATTTGATCTTGTTGTTGTAAATACGTCTAACTGATGTTTAGATTTTCAGCAAAGATCATGGAATAACCACGTGCACAATAACATTTAGGTCTCTCATTTACTCATATCGATGACATAATCAACTAGCGAGCAATAATAATAACTCTCGGATGACAACACTTTTTCAAAACAATCATGATACAATATGACAAAATGCTATCTCGCTAGCCCTTTTTGAGACCGCAAAACATAAATGCAAAGCACCTCTAAAGAACAAGGACTGACTAGACATTGTAATTCATGGTGAGAGAGATCCAGTCACGTTCATACTAAATATCAATTAACAACAAGCATACAAATGACGGAGGTGCTCTCTAACTGGTGCCTTTTATAAGAAGATGATGACTCAACAATAAAGTAAATGGAAAGGCCCTTCGCAGAGGGAAGCATTGATGATAGAGGCGAAGTTGTCCCTGTCTTTCGATGAGATGGTGGCTATCGTTTTTGGTGGAGTAGACTTTGATGATCCGACTACGAACGTGTGAGATGTCGCGCCTTAGCAATCGCTAAACCAACTCTGAGAGGTTATTGACCACGCCGGAGCACGATCAACCCGACCACGAGGGTCTATTTCCTGCACGCAAACGAAGAACAAGCAAGAAACTAAGATTGCATCTGGATATTGCGAATATAAGAGGAAAGCTTTATTGATGAAGTGGGGTTCTGTGACGCCTTTGTCTGGTCGTGGAACACAAACGAAGAACGCGAAGTTGCTGCTATGGCGAACTTGTAATCTAAACAAAACCCAAACCTAAAACGAAGCCCTAAGGGCTGTATATATGGGGGAATAGAAGGGAATTTCGTGGCCCCTTGGAGGAGGGGTCCGAAACCGACCCTAAGTCAGCTTCCCCATACATACGGACTCTAAAAACAGCCTATAATATGGTATTTCGAAATTACATGGGCCTGGCCCAAAATTAAGGTGGCGCAGCACCTATATTAGCCTATGGACGAATTTTTTAAAGTGGCATCATGCATATTTCGTCCAAAGCTTCCCACTCCCATTATGGTGGCTTCAATGTGCGAAAATCATCACTGGAAGCTCCAATGTTCTTCCCCGCGCACGCACCTTCTCCTCCATGCTTGATCCCGCTCCAATGGTCATCCTTCTTATCCATGATAGGTCCTTCATTCATAAGTAAAACAAAAGTATCTAATTTAGGCAGCATCATATGTTCATGAATATTAGAAGGATTTCCAAGAAACGAAAGTACCTGGTAATTCAATTGACGTGCGCGAGCTCTAGTAATTGGTCCTGTATGTATAGCAGTCGGGGTGGGTGTAACATTAGTAGGGATGTCCTCATCATCCTCCCCTTCTTGAACTGACGTCGTCCTCGACGGAAGCTCATCTTCCTCACCCAAATAAGGCTTCAAATCTGCAATGTTAAAAGTGGGGCTAACCCCAAACTCTGCAGGCAGCTCAAGTTTATATGCATTATCATTTACTTTCTCTAACACCTTAAAAGGACCATCAGCACGTGGCATTAGCTTTGACTTGCGCAAATCAGGAAATCTATCCTTACGCAAATGTAACCAAACAAGATCTCCAGGTGCAAAGACAACATGTTTTCTACCCTTATCTCCAGCAAGTTTGTATTTAGCATTCATACGCTCAATGTTTTCCTTAGTTAACTCATGAATCTTTAATATCAATTCAGCACGTTCTTTAGCATCAAAATTAACCTTCTCCGAAGACGGAAGAGGCAACAAATCAATAGGTGCACGAGGTAAGAAACCATACACAACTTCAAAAGGGCACATCTTAGTGGTAGAATGTAGCGAACGATTATAAGCAAATTCAATATGAGGCAAGCATTCTTCCCACATTTTCAGGTTATTCTTCAAAACAGCCCTAAGCATAGTAGACAATGATCTATTGACTACTTCAGTTTGGCCATCAGTTTGGGGGTGACATGTAGTACTAAAAAGCAGTTTAGTCCCCAACTTAGCCCATAAACATCTCCAAAAGTGGCTAAGAAATTTAGCATCACGATCGGAAACAATTGTATTTGGCACACCATGCAACCGAATAATTTCACGAAAGAACAAATCAGCAACATGAGCAGCATCATCACTTTTATGACATGGTATAAAGTGTGCCATTTTAGAAAATCTATCCACGACAACAAATATGCTATCCCTCCCCTTCTTTGTTCGAGGTAAACCTAAAACAAAGTCCATAGATATATCCTCCCAAGGAACACTAGGTACAGGTAAAGGCATATATAAACCATGAGGATTGAGTCGTGACTTAGCTTTTTGACATGTAGTGCAGCGAGCAACAAAACGCTCAACATCCCGTCTCATCTTTGGCCAAAAGAAATGTGTAGCAAGTACGTCCTCCGTCTTCTTCACGCCAAAGTGTCCCATTAATCCTCCTCCGTGCGCCTCCTGTAACAACAAAAGACGAACGGAGCTAGCTGGAATGCATAGCTTGTTAGCACGAAACACAAATCCATTATTAATAACGAACTTGTTCCATGTTCTCCCTTCTTTACAATTCTGCAACACGTCTCTAAATTCAGCATCATGCACATATTGATCTTTGATGGTCTCCAAACCAAATATTTTAAAGTCAAGTTGTGAAAGCATAGTATAACGACGAGACAAAGCATCAGCAATAACGTTTTCTTTACCCTTCTTGTGTTTAATGACATAAGGGAAAGTCTCAATGAATTCAACCCATTTAGCATGTCTACGGTTCAGTTTTGCTTGACTTTTAATATGTTTCAAAGATTCATGATCAGAATGTATAACAAATTCTTTGGGCCATAAATAATGTTGCCATGTTTCCAAAGTCCGAACAAGAGCATATAATTCCTTATCATAAGTAGAATAATTCAGACTAGGCCCACTTAATTTTTCAGAAAAGTACGCAACAGGTTTACCATCTTGTAGTAACACACCTCCTAACCCAATTCCACTAGCATCACATTCAAGCTCGAAAGTCTTATTAAAATCAGGAAGTTGGAGTAAAGGAGCATGTGTTAACTTATCTGTCAAGACCGTGAAGGCTTCTTCCTGTGCGGTACCCCAAGAAAAAGGCACGTCCTTCTTTGTAAGCTCATTGAGAGGCGCAGCAATGGTGCTGAAATTTCTCACAAAACGCCTATAGAAACCAGCGAGGCCAAGAAAAATCCTTACTTGTGTGACCGTTTTGGGCTGCGGCCAACTCTCAATAGCTTCGATCTTGGCTGTATCAACTTCAATTCCCTGTGGAGTAACAACATAGCCAAGAAAAGATACTCGGTCGGTGCAAAAGGTGCACTTCCCAAGGTTACCAAACAAACGTGCATCACGTAGCGCAGTAAAAACAGCACGTAAATGTTCCAAATGTTCCTCCAAAGATCTACTAAAAATCAATATATCATCAAAATAGACTACCACAAATCGTCCAATGAAAGCACGTAAAACCTCGTTCATTAATCTCATGAAAGTGCTAGGTGCATTAGTTAACCCAAAAGGCATGACTAGCCACTCATATAATCCAAACTTAGTTTTAAATGCTGTTTTCCATTCATCGCCCAATTTCATACGAATTTGATGGTATCCACTACGCAAATCAACTTTGGAGAAAATTGTAGAGCCACTTAATTCATCAAGCATATCATCTAGTCTAGGAATAGGATGACGATAACGAATAGTAATATTATTAATGCCTCTACAATCCACACACATGCGCGATGTACCATCCTTTTTAGGCACTAGAATAATAGGAACAGCACAAGGACTAAGGGATTCACGTATATAACCTTTGTCAAGCAGCTCCTGTACTTGACGCATAATCTCCTTTGTCTCCTCTGGATTGGTACGGTAGGGCGCACGGTTGGGTAGGGATGCACCGGGAATTAAGTCAATCTGATGCTCAATCCCGCGAATAGGCGGTAATCCCGGTGGCACGTCTTGTGGAAAGACGTCAGCGAACTCCTGCAAAATGTTAATGACAGCAGGAGGCAAAGAGGGAGGCATGTCCTCGAATGAAAATAATACCTCTTTACATACAAAAGCATAGCAAACATATGTACCAACATCCAAATCATTAATATCAGATTTAGTAGCAAGTAAACATCCACTCTTCAATTTTATTTCAGATGCAACAGTAGATGATGGTTTATTATGCTTATGGTGTTGCTCAAATTCCTGTGCTACAATATGATTTTCACTCTTATTTTTCTCCTGTTTTGCTTTACTAGCTCTAGCAATGTCATCTTTCATAATATGTTCGGGAGACATAGGAAGCAAAGTGATATTATGATCCTTATGAACAAGAGTATACTGATTTGTCCTACCATGGTGTACAGAATTTTTATCAAACTGCCATGGTCTACCAAGTAAAACAGAACATGCTTGCATGGGTACCACATCACAATCCACATAATCAGAATATGTAGCAATGCTAAAATGCACACGAACAGTACGTGTTACCTTAACCTTGCCACTATTGTTGAACCATTGGATGTAATAAGGATGAGGATGTGGTCTGGTGGATAGAGACAGCTTCTCCACCATCTCCATGCTAGCCAAGTTATTGCAACTCCCTCCATCAATGATGATGCGAACAGAACGCTCTTTCACAACTCCCTTTGTGTGGAACAAGTTGTGCCTCTGATTTTGCTCAGCGTGTGTAACCTGCACACTGAGAACACGTTGAGCAACTAAACTTTCATACCTGTCAGCGTAATCAGCAGCCATGTATTGTGTTTCTGGTTCTGCATCCTCGCCACCCTGTTCGTCACTTGCAATAAGTGCCAAAGTCTCCTCATCATAATCACTAGCGGACGCATATCCACCATCCTCAGTAACAATCATTACATGCTTGGAAGGGCATTCTCTCGCATAGTGACCTCCACCCTTGCAACGACGACATATAACCTCATGTGTTTGCCCTGTGGATGCAATAGATGAAGAAGAACTCTGTGCAGGCCCAAAAGGTGTGCTCTTCGCAGAGGGTGCAGTAGGAGCCTGTTTCCGGGTATCGCGATTAGAGTTGGAGGTTGAAGGAGGTGGTGTTGCAGCAGGACGTGCGGAAGCAGAGGAGGTACGTGGCGTCCATGATGAAGTACGGCCTGCAAAATTAGTAGTTCTCGCCATTGCCTGTCGATCCTGCACTTCACGTTCAGCTTTGCAAGCAAGATGAAATAAACGAGTGATAGTGTTATACTCCTTATACTCTAGAATAGTCTGAATCTCTCTATTTAATCCACCCATAAAACGTGCAAGCATAGCTTCATTCTCCTCAACAATACCACATCTAATCATACCAGTTTGTAATTCCTGATAATATTCTTCTACAGAATTTTTTCCTTGTCTTAAACGCTGCAAATTTTGAAGCAATTCACGTTGATAATAAGGTGGCACCCAACGATTTCGCATAGCAGTTTTCAAAGCAGCCCAAGTAGTTGGGATATTATCAGGGTGTATTCTACAATGTTCTGACCACCAAACACAAGCAAAACTAGTGAATGAACAAACAGCAGCAGCAACACGTCGATCCTCTGGAAATTGTAAGCATGTAAAACGTTGTTCTGTTTCTAACTCCCATGTAAGATATATATCAGGAACATATCTACCCTCAAACGTCGGAATATTCAATTTAAGTTTAGGGAGATGGTCATGATCCCGTACCTGCGGGGGTGGTGCAGCCCTACCGTTACGGTTGTAGCCATGTGGTCGACCTGGTGCGTATGGTGGTGGTTGCCCATGGGGCGGATCTGGAGCAACCTCTCCCTCATCATCGAAATCACCATCATAATCTTCAACCTGCTCAACGACAGTAGCCGCACGAGCCACCGAAGTAGCAGCAGTATCAACAGTACCAGGATGTTGGGCGTGGCCGAGAGGCACACGTCGCGCTCGTCGTTCGAAAGGAATAGGAACTGCAGCTGGTGGAGGTAGACGGGCAAGCACCTCATTGAACTTGGCGTCCATCTTGGAGTCGAATGTCTTCTCCAAACCATCTAGCTTCTCCATGGCAACTCCAAAGTTGTTCACGAAGTCCTGTACCTGCTCAGCCATCATTTGCTGAAATTTATCATAGAGCGCTTTGTTGGTCATGCTCTCCCAGTCGATCTCGTCATCGTGTGATCCTGGCATGGTTAGCAGAAATAGGAAACACACAATATGAAACCTACAGACTGCTGGGACGTGGCGGTGGTGGTGGTGTGGCACAAATCCTTTAAGCGAATCTCAATTTCTTACCAGTTCTTACCCAGTAGCAGGCGGTGATCGGCAACCGTTGTAGCCAAAACTCTCAAAGCTTGGATAGAGCGATTTCCAGGTGGTGTCAAGCACACGGCGTAGAAGTATGTGGAGCTGGGATGGCTTATAATATGGTAGCAAAAAGGGTCAGCAATAATCAATTCAGAGATGCAAGGTTGAATAAACGCTCAACGACGGTACTGTGCTGGTCCTAGGCTAGACCGTGCTAGAGACGCGAGCCTAAAACACCAACAAAAACACGACGATACACCTAAGCAAGGGAAAAGCACAATCGGATTTTTTTTTTCGTTTTTTTTTCGGCGCCTTTTTTTTTTTTCTGCGCCTCTTTTTTTTTTTTTCAAAAACTCACTACAATGGCGAGTGTCTCAAAACTCTTGCCACGTCGTATAAGCAAGATGGGCACGAATTTTTCTTTTGGACTTTTTTTTTTTCTGGAGCAATCCGGGGGCTGCGACGACCCAAAAATTTCGACAAAAATCACTATGATAGCAAGTGTCTCAAAACGCTCCGGGGAACCTAAAATCAAGATAGGGAAAAAATATTTTCAGCCGAATTTTTTTTTGGGCCAAAACGTGCTCTGCAAAGCGTGCCACTTTTTTTTTTCCGACACCTGCGCAGGTAGCAAAACACGGATCCGAAATCAAAAGGATCTCGAAACTAAACCTAAAACGAACTGGACTTGGATTGGTGGAGGATTTGTGGTGGTATATATGGACACCAATGGAGAGTGATGATGGATGATGAGATATGGCAGCGGCGATGATGGTGGTGGTATATGGCAACTATGAAGATGATGCGGTGGCGGCGTGACAACCTGTGAAAAGAACTCGAAACTCTAAAGGACTAGACACTAAGACCATCAACTCGACACAACGATGTAACCGCCAATTCAACAAAGCAAAATACTGAAAAGACTATGCAAAGGCTCAGATTGGTTCGGATATGATGATCTAACCCTAATTTTTTTTTGGCTTTTTCGTGGACTAAAGGTATGAAGAACAGATGCGATCTAAACTACGAAAACTGGTAAAATCTCACCGAGCAACCTGGAAATCTGATACCACTTGATAGAGGCGAAGTTGTCCCTGTCTTTCGATGAGATGGTGGCTATCGTTTTTGGTGGAGTAGACTTTGACGATCCGACTACGAACGTGTGAGATGTCGCGCCTTAGCAATCGCTAAACCAACTCTGAGAGGTTATTGACCACGCCGGAGCACGATCAACCTGACCACGAGGGTCTATTTCCTGCACGCAAACGAAGAACAAGCAAGAAACTAAGATTGCAATCTGGATATTGCGAATATAAGAGGAAAGCTTTATTGATGAAGTGGGGTTCTGTGACGCCTTTGTCTGGTCGTGGAACACAAACGAAGAACGCGAAGTTGCTGCTATGGCGAACTTGTAATCTAAACAAAACCCAAACCTAAAACGAAGCCCTAAGGGCTGTATATATGGGGGAATAGAAGGGAATTTCGTGGCCCCTTGGAGGAGGGGTCCGAAACCGACCCTAAGTCAGTTTCCCCGTACATACGGACTCTAAAAACAACCTATAATATGGTATTTCGAAATTACATGGGCCTGGCCCAAAATTAAGGTGGCGCAGCACCTATATTAGCCTATGGACGAATTTTATAAAGTGGCATCATGCATATTTCGTCCAAAGCTTCCCACTCCCATTATGGTGGCTTCAATGTGCGAAAATCATCACTGGAAGCTCCAATGTTCTTCCTCGCGCGCGCACCTTCTCCTCCATGCTTGATCCCGCTCCAATGGTCATCCTTCTTATCCATGATAGGTCCTTCATTCATAAGTAAAACAAAAGTATCTAATTTAGGCAGCATCATATGTTCATGAATATTAGAAGGATTTCCAAGAAACGAAAGTACCTGGTAATTCAATTGACGTGCGCGAGCTCTAGTAATTGGTCCTGTATGTATAGCAGTCGGGGTGGGTGTAACATTAGTAGGGATGTCCTCATCAATTGATTTGCAAAGGTGCCAGAGCTCGAGTTTTTAAAATAGAGATAAGCAATGATTTTTGAGCGGTATGCTTTCATTGCTCACATAGTGACCAAGAGGTTTTCAATATCTTCCATGCTGGATACATTATAGGTGGTTCCCAAACAGAATGGTAAAAGTTTTACTCCCCCTCCACCAATCATTCACACTCCATGGCGAGCCGAATCCATGGGTACCGTCCATACAAACAAAGTCCTGGGGGAGTTTTATTTAATTATATTTTGCTTTTTAATTCGAGCATGGAACTGGGCATCCCGATTACCAGCCACTTTCTCATGAATGATAGTCAATCAACATATATCGTGAGAATAACCCACCTAGCATGGAAGATACTGACGGCTCCCAGTTGCCACATGAGCGCTTTGGGCATACGAAACATAATGTTTATTTGAAGGTTTAGAGTTTGGCACATGCAAATTTACTTGGAATGGCAGGTAAATACCACATATATGTAGCTATGGTGGACTCATATGAAACAACTTTAGGTTTGAGGGATTGGATGCACAAGTAGTATTCCCGCTTAGTACAAGTGAAGGCTAGCAAAAGATTGGGGATCGACCAACTAGTGAGCGACACAGTCATAAACATGCTTTGAGATTAACCAACATTGAATGCAAGCATGAGTAGGATATAAATCACTATGAACATAAATATCGTGGAGGCTATTTTGATTTTGTTTTAACTACATGCATGGACATGTGCCAAGCCGAGCCACTTGAATTGTTCAGAGTAGGATATCATCCCATCATACTACATCACAACCATTTTAATATGCATGTTGGCACCGAAAACAAACAATTATCCACTCTCAGCTAATTAAGCATGGCAACGGCACCAAAAAAGGTCTTGATAACCCACAAGTATAGGGGATCGCAACAGTTTTCGAGGGTAGAGTATTCAACCCAAATCTATTGATTTGACACAAGGGGAGCCAAAGAATATTCTTGAGTATTAGCAGTTGAGTTGTCAATTCAACCACACCTGAAAGACTTAATATCCACAGCAAAGTATTCAGTAGCAAAGTAATATGGAAGTAACGGTAGCAAAAGTAACAATAGCAGTTTTGTAGTGATTGTAACAGTAGCAGCGGAGAAGTAACTTAGCAAGGATCAATCTGTGGAAAGCTCGTAGGCAATGGATCGGTGAGGATAATTATGTCGAATGTCATTCATCATGCAACAGTTATAACATAGCGTGACACAGAACTAGCGCCAATTCATCAATGTAATGTTGGCATGTATCCATATATAGTCATACATGCTTATGGAAAAGTACTTGCATGACATATTTTGTCCTACCCTCTCGTGGCAGTTGGGTCCTAATGGAAACTAAGGGATATTAAGGCCTCCTTTTAACAGAGAACCGGACCAAGGCATTATCACTTAGTGAATAAATGAATTCCTCAAACTACGGTAATCACCGGAATGAATCCCAGTTATTGTCACCCTGGGGGATGCGGATCATAACTCGTAGTAGGTGTCAAAAACTTGCAAGATAGGAACAAGAACGCACACACACACACACACATACATATATATATATATTCATGAAAACATAATAGGTTCAGATCTGAAATCATGGCACTCGGGCCCTAGTGACAAGTATTAAGTATAGCAAAGTCATAGCAACATCAATCACAGAACATAGTGGACACTAGGGATCAAACCCTAACCAAACTAACTCGATTACATGATAAATCTCATCCAAACCATCACCGTCCAGCAAGCCTACGATGGGATTACTCACGAACGACGGAGAACATCACGGAATTGGTGATGAAGGAAGGTTGGTGATGATGATGGCGTCGATTTCCCCTCTTTGGAGCCCAAAACAGACTCCAGATCTGGTCTCCCGAGGAGGAACAGGAGGTGGCGGTGGCTCCGTATCATGAAACGCGATGAACTCTTCTCTCTGATTTTTTTCTCTGCAAATAGGGTCATATGAAGTTGGAGAGGAGGTCAGAGGCGCCACGAGGGCCCCACAAGCCTGCTAGGCGCGACCAGGGGCGTGGCCAAGCCTAGAAGGATTGTGGCCTGCAGGTGGCCCCCCTCTGGTTACTTCTTGCGCTAGTATTTTTTATTAATTCCAAAAATATTCTCCATAAATGTTCAGGACGATCCGAGAACTTTTGTGTCTGCACAAAAATAACACCAAGGCAATTCTACTGAAAACAATGTCAGTCCGGGTTAGTTCCATTCAAATCATGCAAATTAGAGTGCAAAACAAGGGCAAAAGGGTTTGGAAAAGTGGATACGATGGAGACGTATAAGAAAGGTAAAGCCACCGAATGACAGAGGGTGACAAGCACAACATTTCATGGCATTGGACCAACTCCAAAGGAGCACTATATCCATGGGAATCATCCACACAACATGTGAACAAAAAATTACAGATCCTCAACACTTATAAATATTTAGCATGTGACAATAGCACCTTTTCTTAGGTACTTTGCAGCAAGATACCCACTAACATACAAGCTTATCATGGCAAAGGAAAATACCAGGGCCTAGTGCCCACAAAACTATACCACGTTCATGTTGACACATCTACCAAAGCATGCATGGATTAATTCGAACAAAAATAACAAAAGGCCACCTCACCACAAAATAGCACTTTTGTCAACTTGCTCAAAAGTGAAAACAAACTACACCATTGGATTCCTTGGGTCTACCCCAAATTCATATATCACACCCATATGTTTGCATAAGAAAAACTCACACAAACCTAGACGAAAAAATGCACAAGAATCCTATATGACTTATAAGTCAAAACCTTCCTATTTTAGCCACCGCCAAAAATAGCTATGGCTAGATCTGGACATATTCCAAAAATGGAATAACACACAAAATCAAGAAAAGAATAAACAGGAATATATAAGGAAAAAAATAATAAAAGGAGGGGGACCCACCTGGCAGTGAGCAAGGGCGCGTGTGAGTATGACAAGTGGGCCAGAGGGCCCACTATCAGATTTGGAAAACAAATGAAAAAGGGGCGTCGGCAGGATTCGAACCCAGGTGTCCTTGGTGCTATAAGGAGCGCTTGTCACTGCGCTAGGAGGGGGGCTCATGCTCAAAGGGGGTTCCGGACCCTCTTGAGCTTACCTAGGTGCGAGGCTGGCTTTCTTCTAACTCTAGTAGAAGAACGGCGGCGGCGGTAGCAACGACGACGACCACCAGAGCAGGCTACCGACGACAGGGCTGCGGGATTGGATGGGGGATCCATTCCTGGGATCTTGAGGGGACCTACGCACAAGGGGAGAGGAGCTCGAGCGCAAGCAGAAGCTCCGCTCGGCCATGGCTGGGCGAGGCAAGGCAAGGCGAAGCGGCGTGGAGCGCGCGTCTTAGGGGAGCGCAGTGTTCACCTACGAGAATTAGGAGGCATGGGAAAACACCTGCTGAGCCATAAGATGGCCGCTGCAGCCACACAATGAGAAAAATGCACTTTATGGAGCTCCGGGAGCACGACGCCAACACGGATGGAACTACGCGCACGCGAGCCTAACGACGATGCAGGCGAGGGAAAAAGGAAGGAGGGGTCATACCTCCTTACCTAGGACACATAGACAATGGCTGGGGCACGATGAAGACGGAGCCGCGAGATGGGGAACTCTGGCGCGAAACTGAACTGAAATGAAGAGGAAGGAGACCGAGCAACGACGGCGACTGGTTGGCCTTGGTGCTCCCTCGAGCTGTCGAGGAAGAAGAGGCTCCCCGAGGTGACGTTCCCATGGCACCAGAGCGTAACTGGGGGCAGCAGAAGGATCACCCCGTGTGTGAGCAGAGGCTCGGCCAGAGCATCGGGATCATGGCTATGGCGAGGAGCGGGGTTACCTTCCCTGGTGGCGGCGAGGCAAGGAGGAGGAAGAAATGGATATCTGGAAGCTAGGGCTACGTGGGACATCTCATATAGGCGGCTCAGGCTCCCGTCTGTCATCGAATCACTGAAGGAATCAGTGTGGAGTGCTCCGATGAACTGCCGTATAGAGGAGGACAAACGCGCGGCGCTGGGAGGCTGACTGGGCTGCACTGCCCGTTGCTATTGGGTCAGCGGGGAAGGAGGAGGCCCAAGTGAACACTTCTCCCTCTCCCACTCTCTCAGAAAAGATGTTTTCCTTTATTAAAACAAGAGCAAAACAAACAAAAGTCAGACATATAGGAAAGAGATTTTTTTTAAAACAAAAATAGATTGGGACTCACTAAATAATGCCCTATTTAACAAAAATGAAGGTGGCATATTTAGGAAAAACACATTAATTCACTTAATAATATAAAATAAAACTTGTTTGCAAGATTTGAAAAAAAATGACAAAGCAAAAACATGGTTGAGAGCAGACTAACAAATCACAATAGAATATTTTAGAGGGGATCAACATTTTTCATGAGGTGAACCAGCAAGTAAAAACATCACATGTTGCATATATTAATAAAGAGAGACAGTTGGGCATAGTTCTAGAGAAATTGTGAGGGGCGTTTTGAGAAAAATAGTGGAGAGGTTTTACACGCCCGAACACACATGTGCCACCAACACACAAACCTCACAAGACACACACTCACCACACACCACCAACACGATATGATGCCATGATGCCAAAAACTCATCAGGCCAAAATATGTTACTAAAATCACAAGAATAACATGAAGGTTCACCCAAGACTCATATTACAAATAAGGCAAGAGAGGCTCTTGGGTTGTTACAACTCTCCTCCACTACACGAGGATCTCATCCCGAGATCTAAGAACAAAAGAACTCTGGATATTTGGAACACAGAAGATCCTCACGTTCCCAAGTGGCTTCTTTGTCCGAGTGATGAGACCACTTCGCCTTGAGAAACTTTATTGACTTGTTGCGAGTCTTACGCTCAGTTTCTTGAAGAATAGCAACTGCTCATGATAGGATAGGTCTTCTTGGAGATCAATGTCTTGGAGGTTAACAGTACGCTCGCGAGTCTTGAAGCACCTCCTGACCTGACAGACATGAAACACGTCATGAACATTTGAGAAATTTGAAGGAAGCTCAAGTTGGTAGGCAAGGTCACCTCTCTTGCTCACAATTTTGAAAGGACCCACAAAGCGAGGAGCGAGCTTTCCTTTGATGCCAAAACGTTGAGTGCCCTTCATGGGAGAAACTCCAAGATAGACAAAATCATCGATTTGAAAGGACTCGTCCCGATGTTTGTTATCATAATAGCTCTTCTAGCGGGATTGAGCTGCTTTGATGTTTTTACGAATGACACGGTACATCTCTTTCGCTTCAGTGATCATGTCATTTCCAAGAATTTGATGCTCACCGGTTTCGGACCAATTGAGCGGGGTGCGACACTTCCTGCCGTAGAGAATCTCGAATGGAGCCTTTCCGAAACTAGCTTGGAAGCTGTTGTTATATGAAAACTCGGTGAACGGTAGGCAGTCTTCCCACTTCATGCCGAAAGCGATCACATAGGCCCTGAGCATTTCTTCGAGGATTTCATCGACTCTCTCAACTTGACCACTTGACTGAGGATGGAAGGCAATGCTGAAATGGATCTTGGTACCCATAGTAGTCTGGAAGGAGTCCCATAACTTGGAAGTGAAGAGGCTTCCACAGTCTGAGGAAGTGAGCTGAGGAACACCGTGCAAAGAGACTATCCTTGACGTATATAGCTCTGCCAGCTAAGCTGCCGAGATAGATTCTTTGACCGGAAGAAAATGGGCTACTTTGGTGAGCTTGTCGATAACCACAAAGAAGGCATTATTGCCTCTCTTGGACTTAGGGAATACAGTGATGAAATCCATCTCCACATGATAGAATTTCCACTCTGGAATAGGCAAAGGCTGAAGGAGACCTGCTGGACGTTGATGTTCCGGCTTCACTCCGCGGCAAGCATCACACTCGTTCATGAACTGAGCAATTTCACGCTTCATGCGAGTCCACTAGAAGGTTTGCTTGAGATCCTAATACATTTTGGAACTGCCTGGATGAATGGAGAGGAGAGAATTGTGTGCTTCATCCATGATAACCTTCCTGAGATCACCTTTTGGAACCACCAGACGGTCGTCAAAGAACAAGGTAGCTTTCTCATCAACACGAAAGCACTTATACTTTGGAATGCTCTTGGCCACACCTTTCTTCACTTTATTCACCATAGCATCGAGAGGTTGAGCTTGGTGAATCTGATCTTCCAGAGTTGGAGAGACTTGAAGATTGGCAAGAAATCCTTGAGGAACAATTTGGAGATTGAGCTTGCAGAAGGCTTCACAAAGCCCGGGTTGAATAGGCTTCAGGATAAGACTATCGCAGTACGCCTTTCGGCTGAGCGCGTGTGCAATGAAATTTGCTTTTCTAGGAGTATACTCAATGCTCGGATTGTACTCCTCAATCATTTCCACCCAACGTGTTTGCCGAAGATTGAGATTTGGTTGAGTGAAAATGTACTTCAAGCTCTTGTGGTCGGTGAATACCTCAACTGATCTTTCCAACAATAGATGTCTCCACATGAACAGAGCATGAACAATTGCCGCCAACTCAAGATTGTGAGTGGGGTACTTCCTCTCGCTAGGCTTCAACCGACGCGAGGTATAAGCAACAATATTCTATTTTGCATGAGAACGCCACCAAGACCTTGGAGGGAAGCATCATAGAACACTTGGAAAGGCTTTGATTGCTCGGGAGGAACAAGAACTGGAGCTGAAGTCAGCTTCTCCTTGAGTGTATTGAACGCCACATCACACTCGAGAGAGCAGGCATACTTGACATTCTTCTAGAGGAGGTTGGACAGTGGCTTAGCAATTTGAGAGAAGTTCTCCACGAATTTTCTACAATAACCTGCAAGCTCGAGGAAGCTACAAAGCTGCTTGACATTCTGAGGAGGCTCCCACTTCAAGATGGCTTCAATTTCTCAGGGTGCACCTTGATGCCCTCGGCAGCGATGATCTTCCCAAGGTAAACCACTTCATTGATCCAAAACTCACACTTGGGGAACTTAGCATAGAACCAATGCTCTCTTAGCTTGTCAAGCACAAGCCGGAGATGCTCTGCATGTTCTTCTTCAGTCTCCGAGAAAACAAGAATGTCATCCAAATACACCAAGACGAACTCATTTTTGAAAGGAGAGAATATGAAGTTCATCATTCTGGAGAACATCGGAGGAGCATTTGCGAGACCAAAGGACATGCCGGTGTACTCATAAGAGCCAAAACTCGTCCTGAAAGTAGTCTTTGGAATATCTTCTTCACGGATGCGAATCTAATGATGGCCCATGCGAAGATCTAGCTTCGAGAAAACCTTGGCACCTTTCAGTTGCTCAAACAACTCATTGATGTTGGGAAGTGGGTACTTTTTCCTGATGTTCTTCTTATTCAGTGGATGGTAATCAACACAAAGTCAGTCTATGCCACCTTCTTCTTGACAAATAGAACGACAACCCCATGGTGAAGAACTTGGTCGGATCAGACCCAGATGTTCTTGTCCATCTAGCTGTTTCTTCAATTCTTTCAGCTATTCGGGGCCAAGCTTATAAGGACGCTTATACACCGGTTTAGTTCTAGGCTCGAGATCAATCACAAACTCTACTCGCCGGTGTGAAGGCATTCCTGGCAATTCTTCTGGAAAGGCATCTTCATACTCACAAACAACCAGAATCAGAGAAATGGCTGAGATTGCACCCTTCTCATAAAGAGAAAAGAGACGACTCGTGTCATCACGAGCTGCAAAAATGATCAGGATGAGTCAATTTGACTTCTTTGGCTTGACAATCAACATATGCCTTGTTCATAGCAAGAAAATCCATGCCAAGAATGAGATCAATATTGGAATTGCCGAGAACATAAGGGGAAGCCAAAAAGGAATAACTGCCCCTCTTGATAGAAACATCTGGAACCACAAAGGTTGTTTTCATGGCCACACTCGGAGAAACGATACCCAAAGGTCTACTCAACATTTTGGAACAGAAATCATTCTTGAGAGCAAATGGTCTAGACATGCATGAATGCGATGCACCAGTGTCAAACAAAACTTTTGCAGGAATAGAATTAACCAAGAGATTACCCATTATCACTTGAGAAGAATCCTTTGCTTCGACTGCATTCACATGGTTCACCTTTGCAGTCTTAGTATTATGCTTCACCATAGCATTGCCTGGAGGTCTGACTGGAGTAGGAGGCGAAAGACGCTGCTGGTTGATGCACTTGTTTGAGTAGTGACCCTTCTGACCACACTTGTGACAAGTAACCTCTAAGAGCGGACGAAAGTTTCCTGGAGTAGGAGCATTTTCTTACTTGGGTGTCTGGGGCCTCTACTGAAATCCTGGGTTGGGTGGGTGGGAAGGACCATGACCATTGTGTTGCCTCGGCTGTTGAGGAGGACGAAATGGAGGTGGAGGAGGAACCCAATACTTTTGCTGCTTAGGAACCATTTGAGAGCTGGAAGAAGAAGAGTAGGATTCCATGGATCACTTCCTTGAGTTCTCTAACCAGAGCTGAGTTGCCTTGGCCTTCAAAGCCATGTTGTAGAACTGATCAAACTCACGAGGCTCTTGCGGGACTAGACCCGACAAAAGTTCATCCTTGAGACCACCTCTGAACTAATAAATCTTGGCCTTCTCACCAGGAACATCTTGCTTAGCATAGCAGGCCAAATTCTGGAACTGTACGTTATACATATAGAAAGACTTGCTCCCCTGCTTCAGATTCTTAAACTCCTCACGCATCTCCTCGACAAAGCTTGTCAGGTTGTGATGAGCTCTGAAGTCACGACAGAAATCATCCCAGCTGATAACACGATCGCCCTAGAGTCCTTATACTGCTGCCACCATTCTGTTGCCTGACCTTTGAGCTGGAAGGTCGCGAACCTGACATAGTCAGCAGGCCTGACATTGCTGCACTCAAAATGCTTGTTCATTTTGTGGAGCCAATCATCTACATCAAGAGGCTGATCACTGCAAGTGAAGGACTTGGGCTGGTTGGCGAGGAACTGGTTGAGAATCACGAAATGGGGCTGATTCTGGAAATTCCCTTGATGATCTTGATGTCCCCGATCTCTCTCTTGGAACAACCTGAGCAGCATCAGAGTAATCAAATTGGTTGCGGCCATCAGAGCTTGCCAAGCTTCTGGAGGAGGAGGAGGTGGGGGGTGGTGGTGGAGGGTTAGACTGCTCCTCATCACGACCCAGATTCCCGTGAGTTGGTGGAGCCATCCTGGAGATGGAGAAGAACATCAGCACACCATTGAAAATGATGATTGAAATAAGCTGAATCAAATGGCTTGACAGAAATTCCATGGAATATCATCAATTGCATTCATACTGAAAATTAGTAAGAACGCCTTCTTCGGGTTTGTGATAACATCATAAGATCTTGAAGCCACTTGAATAAACACAACAAGGTGTTGAGCTAACATGTGCTCGGAACAAATGTATAGACCCTCATATATCTGAAGAAAGATGATCCTAGGTAACTACTAGAATCCCACCTAAGAACTTCCGAAATTTTTGGTTATGCAATCGGGTGTTGGGGATACAGGGAGGCAAAATATCTCACACAACTAACAAGACCTACACTCCAACCGTATCCATCCGTCAACACATAACCAAGAAAACCTTGGAAATCATGTACCTCTGACCTTCGAAAAACATCCGATATACTAGTTGTGGCAATACATCTGATCGCTCTCCCTAGTACTGGGTGGTGCCAAACTATTCTCACCACAAAGAGTATAGAAGCGTTTTTTATGTTGGTGACCTCGGGTATTCCAGAACTGCAACGATACAAATGTGACGACAACACCTTGGATCTCAACTTCCCGGGACACTGTCACAACCCTAAATGCCAGGAGGCACCAAGAACAATGTTCCCATCACAAGATATCGGAACGATCCCAACAATACCCGCGTGATCCTAAAAAAATTTGAGCGAGAAGAGGAGTAGAATTAAAAAATCCTAAATCAAGCACCACACCAGAGTATAGAACAGGAGTAAAAGAAACCTACTCTCCAATATAACTAGACTCAAAATAGTTTTACACTAGACTCGACTCGGCCAAGTTCGATCAAGCAAGGGGCTCCTATGGTCCTATGGCTCTGATTAAAAACTTGTAACGACCAAGATGCGGTTCTATCCCAATAAGGCTCGAGGTCCTTGAAGGGGATAGAAGCGCATCTAAGCGTTTCACATGTACAACATCACTGCATACATTTAATGAAGAGAAGAGTGTAATAGATTGGCTTACACTCGCCACATGCTAAATTACAATGTCACTCAAAGCATTCATACATACATCCATAAAAGCAGGGTCCGGCTATGGATGAAATCAAATGACAAACGATGCAATGAGACTGCCTAGCTACCCGAGGGATCATGACCACGTTGCTTGTCTACTCATCGGGGTACGTAACATACATCCGGCCACGTTCTTCATCATACTCCCACTGGAGCTGCGACGCCTCAACATGCTAGTCATCATCAGTACCTGTACCTGTAGTGCTGGAATCTGTGAGCCACGAGGACTCAACAATCTTGTAACCCGGGTACCGAAACTATGTAAGCTTTTGGGTGAGGAACGGTAGGTGGTGAGGTTGCAGCAAGCACCTAAGCATTTTTTTGAGTGGCTAACTTACAATGACAAGAAGTAAAGTTGGTGGCCTACGCATAATGGTCGAGAACTAGCATGATCACTAAGTGATCCTCAACATCTAATTACGTCAATCATAACCCCACTATGTTCTCTCTCGATTCATGTTCACGAGTAGAGACAATCACGGTTACGCACCCGGTTGGTGTATTTTATTTGAGTTTACATCAAGTTTGCTATAACCGGGTGTTAAACAAATTTCCAAGTTGCCACGTAGCAGTGAGCACGGCTTTCCGAAAAGATTAAACCCTGTAGGGGTGCTCCAACTCATCCATCACAAATTAAACACATGCTGCGGGAATAACCTCAACCACGAATCTTGTGATCTTCCTAGGCAATTCCATTGGAAAAACGCACCCTCGAGATAGCCTGAAGCATTAACAGAATTCCTCACGCAAGACATTCAAGAAAGGTAAAACAAGTCCAGCAAGACCATTCGACGTGCCGACGAACCCGATAAGAGCCACATATCTCGTTGTCAGGACACGATCGGATAAACTAGTGTACGGTGGCCTGATAGAAATCACCCAAGTTGCCCTAGGGTGGCCCCGCACAGTGCTCTAGTTTGGACCAACACTCATGAGGAGCACTGGCCCGGGTTGTTGATTAATATCCACAGGGTTGCAAAGCCCTATGACTTTTTTATTTAAGTAGCTATGCAAATAGTACCAATGTTGGGTCTTGCCAGACAAGCTTTAATCTAAAACGAATAGTCAAGGGGGTCCCCATAACAACCCCAGGCATGTTAGGAGTGCAAAATATGGAACATAAAACCGGTAACAAGTAACTATGGCGGCAAAGATGGAACAAAACATGGAGCAAAAGGCCAAGCCTTCCACCTTACCAAGATATATAGGTGCATTAAATTAAATAGCAGTAATATTGCGATATCTCCAGATATCCATGTTATCACATGGAAACAACCTGCACCTGGAACTAGGAACGCTATCAAAGGGGCTGAGGAGCGCTATCTTAGCCAAACAAGGTTTGCTAGGTAGTGGAGGGTTTAGAGACTTTCATGGCAATGTAGGAGGCTGGTAATGCAAGTGGTAGGTAATTAAAGCATAACGATAAGAGCGAGACATCTAGCAAAGAAAAAATTGTGTCGGGATCTGGGTACGGTCATCTTGCATGATGGGTCTTCAGCGGGATACAGAGCTGTGTCCTCGTAGACGTTCTCTCCAGGTTCCTCGTACTCAGGCTCGACACTCGGGTCTACCCAAAGAGAAATAATACCAATAAACATACACACCAATATGCAATGCACAAACAAGATGATGTATGTCCAAATTATTGCTTTTGACATGCCAGCCTAAGATAGTCATGATCCACATGCAAATATTAAGTTGTTTAGTATTCTGGACAGAACCACATGTTTAGTTGTATGAACATGCATGAACATGGCAAATATGGATGTGTCATGCAAAATCGATGCAAATGCATATGTAGAACATTGCAAACGGAGTAACGTAGCTCACGGTACTCTGAGGGCAAGTTACGAATGTTAACAGGGACAATTGCAAAGATGGAGAAGGCCTTGGGCTATTCCTTGGTATTCCAAGGATGCCACTAGATAGGAAATGAAAATCCAACAAGAATATACACAAAATCACACAAAACATTGGAGTGTAGCTCCCACATATAACAAAACAATTCTACACACAATCTGTCCACAAACAACATGTCATCTTGTAACACATGTATCAAGAGCTACATCAAGCTTTAAGCCAGAACCAAAGCATGTACATGAATTATAAAACAAGCTTGACAAATCATCTATCTACATAAACTTAAAAGGTAGCATGGATCAATAGCAATGAAGCTCACATGATGGCATGTTGAAATAGATTTCAGGGACTTTGTGAAAATCCTAGTTTTCTGGAATCTGAGCTCACCTGATAGAAACTTGACAACAACAAACAATTATGCTAGAGATCATTTCATGGCATGAAACTTAGAAGGTTGACAAAGGACAACATCTACTACAAAACACTAGCACTGAGCTTGAGCTAAAACATCACAGATCACTTGGTAGCATCCCTAAACATGGCATGAAAAATAACTATAGATTCTCAGACTTAGATAAATTCACCAAGAGAATATCAGCAGTTTATTTCAACATAGCATCTTTGACAGGATATAACTACAAGATGAATTAATCATTTGGAAAGGTAAAGGCACCAAATGACAGAGGGTGACAAGCAAAACATTTCATGGCACTAGACCAACTCCAAAGGAGCACTATATCCATGGGAATCATCCACGCAACATGGGAACAAAAATGACAGATCCTCAACACTTAGAAATATTTAGCATGTGACAATAGCAACTTTTCTTAGCTACTTTGCAACAAGATACCAACTAACATACAAGCTTATAATGGGAAAGGAAAATACCAGGGCCTAGTGCCCACAAAATTATACCATATTCAAGTTGACACATCTACCAAAGCATGCAGGATTAATTCATACAAAAATTATAAAATGCCACCTCACCAAAAAATAGCAATTTTGTCAACCTGCTCAAAAGTGAAAACAAACTACACCACTGGATTCCTTGGGAAATTCTACCCCAAATTCCTATATCACACCCATATGTTTGCATAAGAAAACTCACACAAACCTAGACGAAAAAATGCACAAGAATCCCATATGACTTATAAGTCAAAACCTTCTATTTTAGCCACTGTCAAAAATGGCGCCAGGGTCCCCTGTGAGTATAACAAGTGGGACACAGGGCCCACTATCAGATTTGGAAAACAAATGAAAAAAGGGACGCCGGTGAGATTCGAACCCGGGTCTCCTGGGTGTTACAAGCAGCGCTTGCCACCGCGCTAGGAGGGGGGCTCATGCTCAAAGGGGGTTCTGGCCCCTCTTGAGCCTACCAAGGCACGGGGCTAGCTTTCTTCTACCTCCAACAGAAGAATGATGGCGGCAGCAGCAACAACAGCGACCACCAGAGTAGGCTACCGGCGGTGGGGCTTCGGGATTGGATGGGGGATCCATTCCTGGGATCTTGAGCGGACATACGCAAGGGGCAAGGACCTCTAGCGGGAGTAGAACCTCCGCTCGGCCATGGCTAGGCGAGGCGAAGCAGCATGGAGCACGCGTCTTAGTGGAGCGCAGTGCTCACCTACGAGTACTAGGAGGCACGGGAAAACACCTGCTGAGCCACAAGATGGCCGGTGCAGCCACACACTGAAAAAATGCACTTTATGGAGCTCGGGGAGCACGGCGATGACACGGGTGGAACTAAGCGCATGCGAGCCTAATGATGATGCAGGCGAGGGAAAAAGGAAGGAGGGGTCATACCTCCTTATCTAGGACACACAGACGACGGCTGGGGCACCAGGAAGACGGCGCTGCAAGACGGCGAACTCTGGCATGAAACTGAACCGAAACGAAGAGGAAGGAGACCGGGCAACGACAACGACTGGCTGGCCTTGGTGCTCCCTCGAGTTGTCGAGGAAGAAGAGGCTCGCCGGGGCGATGTTTCCACGGCATCGAAGTACGACTGGAGGCAGCAGAAGGATCGCCCCATGCGTGAGCAGAGGCTTGGCCGGAGCATCGGGATCATGGCGACGGTGAGGAGCGGGGCTACCTTACCTCGCGGTAGCGAGGTGAGGAGGAGGGAGGAATGGATATATGGAATCTGGGGCTACGCGGGAGATATCTCATATAGGCGGCTCGGGCTCTCATCGGTTGTCAAATCACCGAAGGAGTCGACGTGGAGTGCTTGCATGAACTGTCGTACAGAGGAGGACAAACGCGTGGCACTGGGAGGTCGGCTGGGCTGCGTTTCTCGCTGCTATTGGGCCAGCCTAGAAGGACGAGGCCCAAGTGAACACTACTCTCTCTCCCACTCTCTCAAAAAAGATTTTTTTCCTATTTTTAAACAAGAGCAAAACAAACAAAAGCTAGATAGATAGAAAAGAGATTTTTTTGAAAACAAAAATAGATTGGGACTCACTAAATAATGCCCTATTTAACAAAAATGGAGTTGGCATATTTAGGACAAACAAATTAATTCACTTATAATATAAAATAGAACCTGTTTGCAAGATTTAAAAAAATTGACAAAGCAAAAACATGGTTGAGAGTAGACTAACAAATCATAACAGAATATTTTAGAGGGAATCCACATTTTTCATGAGGTGAACCGACAAGTAAAAACATCACATGTTGCATATATTAATAAAGAGAGAGAGAGAGAGTTGGGCATGGTTGTAGAGAAATTGTGAGGGTTTTTTTGAGAAAAATAGTGGAGAGGTTTTACACACCCGAACACACATGTGCCACCAACACACAAACATCACAAGACACACACTCACCACACACCACCAACATGAGGAAGCATGATGCAATTAAGATGCCATGATGAATATGATGCCATGATGCCAAAAACTCACGAGGCCAAAATATGTTACTCAAATCACAAGCACAACATGAAGGTTCACCCAAGACTCATATTACAAATAAGGCAAGAGAGGCTCTTGGGCTGTTACAGATCACTCTCTCGGTCATGTTCGGTGGGGAGCTGAATTTTCGGACTGAGAGGATAGTGTTCGATGTGGCTGAGATCCCTTTTCCTTACAATGGAATCATCGGTCGCCCAGCCTTGGCAAAATTGATGGCAGCATATCAGTATGCTTACAATACTTTGAAGATGCCAGGGCCCGTTGGGATCATGCCATCCCCTCTGACAAGAAGAATGCAGTTATCTGCGTAGACAAGATGTACCGCGACGCGGTAGTAGCTGAGGCCACAGATGTCCCAGCTCCCGCCATGGAGTCGAAGAGATCGAAGAAGGCTAGCAGGAGCACTGGCAAGGACTCCAGGAAGCGTGCCTCTCTGAAGTGTGGTGCACCCGATGATGACCTACCGGAGAGTTCCACTAGCAAGAAAAACCAAGGTCACCTATCCTGAGGCGAAGAAAGTCCCGACAAGGGAGGACGGCATTGGTGGTACCTTCACCATCAATGCTACCCTTACTTTCAAATCAGAAATCGTGCTCATTGCCTTCCTACGAGCGAATGTCGATGACTTCGCTTGGCCAAAATCTGACATCCTCGGTGTTCCCACGGAGGTAATTGAGCACCACCTTGCTATCTGACCTCATGCCCAACCGATCAAACAATAGGTTAGGAAACAAGCCTTGGAGCGGCAACAATTCATTGCCGAGGAAATCAAGAAGCTTGAAGCAGCTAGTTTGGTTAGAGGAGTATTGCATCCAACTTGGCTAGCAAACCCGATGGTGGTGCGCAAGGCGAATGGGAAATAGAGGCTTTTCATAGACTTCACTGACTTGAACAAGGCTTGCCCGAAGGACCCTATTCCCTTGCCGCACATATACCAGATTGTCGATTCCACCTCCGGATGTGATTTTCCCTCCTTTTTAAATGTCTACTCCGGATACCACGATATATTCATGGCCAAAGAAGATGAGGAGAAGACTGCATTCATAACTCCTTGCGACACGTACTGTTTTGTGCGTATGCCCTTTGGGTTAACAAGTGTTCATTCATCCTTTGCCAGAGTGGTTCAGATTGGTTTTGAACCTCAACTACAGTGAAACATGGAAGCCTACATGGATGACATCGTAGTCAAGACCAAAGACGAACCAACTCTCATACAAGATTTGGAGGAAACTTTCACAAACCTACACAAGATCAACTTGAAGCTCAACCCTGAGAAGTGTGTATTTGGTGTCCCATTCGGCAAGCAACTTGGGTTCTTTGTGTCTCAGCGAAGAATAGAAGCTAATCCCGACAAGATCAAGGCGGTCGAACAGATACAAGCACCCAAAACCATCAAGGTATTAGGCGTTTGACCGGATGTGTTGTCGCGTTGAGTAGGTTCATTTCCAAGTCCGTTGAGCGTGCCTTGCCATTCTTCAAGATCTTGAAGATAGCTGGCCCTGAGAAGTGGACCCCGGAAGCGGATGCAACTCTGCAAGACCTGAAAAATTACCTTTCCTCTGCTCCCACCTTGGTCGCTGCTAAACCGCAAGAGTCGTTGTTGCTGTATTTAGCAGCGAAGATGGTGCAGTGACCCATGTACTTCATCAGATCCTTATTAAAAGGAGCTAGATCGAGGTACTCTGGAGTAGAAAAGCTGATCATCGGCCTCATCATGGCCTCGAGGAAGCTGTGCCACCACTTCCAAGCCCATGAGATCACGATTATTACCCGTTTCCCATTGCAACACATACCAAGGAACCCCGACGCCACTGGCATGATAGTTGAGTGGGCACTGCACTTGTCAAGTTTCGGGTTGAAGTATGAGAGCACTTGCACTATTCAAAGCAGATCCTTGGCGGAGTTTAATGCAAAATGGACACCCACGCCCAATGAAGAAGTTCAAGAGACAATCCTCCCTAGCAAAGAAGCACCCAAAGACTGGATCACGTACTTTTATTGTGCCTTTTCACTTCAGGGTGCCGAAGCAGGGGTGCTTCTCATTGGCCCCACCGGAGAACACCTCAAGTATGTGGTTCAAATGCACTTTCCCGGGAGGAAGCCACCAACAATACCGCTGAGTATGAAGGACTCCTTGCAGGACTAAGAATCACAGTAGAGTTGGGGATCAAGAGACTGGTTGTCTGAGGAGACTCTTAGCTTGTGGTGAAGAAAGTCAACAGGGATTACCAGACAGAGCATGTGCCCCAAGCGAAAAACAACATTGCTGACCATCTATTGAAGTGCGTTGCGCAGAAGCTTCCCATGGAACCGGAACTTTTGCTCTCCGCCTCACCCAACCATTAGTATCCCCGTCGGCAATGTCCAGAAAGAGAAGGAAGCTGAACTCTGGCAAGCATTTCCCATCAGAGCTCCCCGAAGCCGTTGGTAGAAATGCTTCCAGGAAATGTGCCGCCATGGTTGATGAGCACCTCCCTCCCGTAGGACCCCAGGTCCTCGCGGTTGAGGCAAGCACTCCCACCGATGAGGGGACACCATTGGTCATTGTTATCGAGCCACCAGCTCTAGCCTGGGCACAACATATAGTTCACTTCCGTCAGACAAGAGAACTCCCCGAAGAGAAAGAGGAAGCCGAAAAAGTAGCCCACCAATCAAGTATGTACTTGTTTGTCGATGACACCTTGTACAGAAGACGCCCAAACGGTGTGAAATTGGGGTGCATCTGCCAGGAGGATGGATTAAAGCTATTGGCGGAAATCCATGGAGGAGTATGTGGCTCTCACATAGGATCAAGAACCCTTGTTGGTAAAGCTTTCCAGCAGGGTTTCTATTGGCCCGCTGCCCTCCAGGATGCCACTGATTTATTCACCAACTATGAAGCATGCCAGTTTCATTCCAAGAACATCCATCAACCAGCAAAAGCTCTGCAAACAATTTCTTTATCCTAGACATTCTCGGCCTGGGGGCTCGATATCATGGGCCCTTTCCCCCGCGCTGTCGGGAACTTTGAGTTCTTGTTCATGGCGACCGACACAAAGTGGCTTGAGGTGGAACCAGTGAGAAAGGTTACCGCATAGTCAGCTATCAACTTCATGAAAGGACTGGTGTGCCGCTTTGGAGTACCTGATAGGGTGATCATTGACAATGGCACCCAGTTCATGAGACGCGCCCTCATGCAATATATCTAGAGCCTTGGAAGCAAGGTCTCCTTCGCCTCTGTTGCACATCCTAGAAGAAATAGGCAAGTCAAGATGATGAATACTGAAGTGCTGCGAGGACTCAAGATGAGGACTTTTGATAAGTTGCGAAAGAGCGGCAAGCACTGGATAGACGAGCCATCGTTGGTTATTTGGTCACTCAGAACGACACTAAATCGAGCTACTGGCCAAACGCCATTCTCCCTAGTGTATGTGGTAGAAGCAATGCTCCCCACAGAACTCATATGCATGTCACCTCGAGTGCTTGCCTACGACGAAGTAGAGCAACAACAGCTATGCCATGACGATGGCATTCTCCTCGAGGAAGACCGTCTCCGGGATGTTGTGCATGCTGCACGCTACCAGCAAGCCCTGCGCTGCTACCATAGCCGTAGGGTTCATGCCCGGAGCCTTGAGGAAGGTGAGCTTGTCCTTCGGCATGTTTAGTCCGCCAAGGGTACCAACAAGTTGACGCCGAAGTGGGAAGGCCCTTACCGGGTAGCACGAGTCACAAGACCAGGCACTGTCGGTCTTGTGACCGAAGATGGCACCAAGGTGCTTAACTCATGGAATATTGAGCATCTTCGTAAGTTCTACCCATAAGGTGCGGTTGCCGAGCACAACCACCTTTAGTACAAGCATTGCCAATGTTGCATGTAACCCTTTGTACCAAGCCAGGCGCAAACCATGTGCGAAATAATAAAGCTAGTCATTGCATCATATCATCGTCTTACATGCTCATTACGCATTTTCATGATTGCAGTGTTATTGCTTTTAAGATATAAGATTTTCTAGAGTGCTTGATGAACCTGTAATATTTTTTACTTTTCTCTCCCTACGCGACGGGCCGCCGAGAAGACAGGGAAGAGAAGCGAAGGAACGAGGACAACGGCCCATCAAACCCTCAAGAGGGATAAAACCTGGAAAAGGTAAGTACAATTACATATCCCAAGTTCAATGTTTTTCTTATGCCCAAAGGAAATCTGTAGTATCTCCTTCGCTGTGGGTAGTGAAGTCCTCCACAAAGGTGAGAACCATTGTCGGGACGAGCCGTCCCCTGTTTTCTGTTCAACAACTATGGGGGCTACGCCGACACCGGCAAGGAGCTCTACCGGGGAACAACGCCAACCTGTTGCTGGGGGCTCGTTTTCCCCTTGGCACTCGTGGCTAAGTTATGATCCGGCAACTGGCTCCATGTAGCAAGGACAAAACATCCCAAGACAGCATAAATAGGGAAAGAAAAGGATAGTACAGAAAGAAAATAACACTTTCATCATTCATTTTCGATACAAGTTGGATACATTATAAGACGCGTTGTTGTAATAATACTTTATTTGGCTTTCTCCCCAAGAAACAAGACACTAAAGAAAAAGGGGATGGGAGAAAGGCCCCAACAGAAGCCCAACCTGACCCCCTCAGGACCAGCATTGCACGGACGATAGACTCATTGGAAGGGAAGACGAAGCCGAAGTCCACGGGGCCGGAGCCGGTTGGGGGAGAAGGTGGCACCAAAGTCAAGAACCCTCGGCTATTCGCTCTGCCAGGGAGGGGTAGCTGATGATGATGGTCATACCGACGCTCGGCTTGAGTCTAAGTCGGCGTATTCCGACTTGACGGCTAGAGGCTCGTCATGGTCGTCTTCATCGACACTGTCCTCCTCATCGCTATCGCTCGAGGAGGATCTTTCTACATCACTGAAGCTCTCCTCGCAGACGGGCATGGTAGTTGAACCTAAAAAGACACACTTAGCCGGGTTGAGTGAACGCCCCTCTGTGGAGATGGCTCCTCCCTCCCACCCTCCTGCCACCCTCTCCCACTTCGTCATGGAGACCTCTAATGGCTCCCTCTAGATTGCTAGGATGGACTCCATTATTGATTGGGATTTATCCCATGGACAGAGAGTGGCCACCCAAGTGCGTAGGCGTTTCAAATCTCCGATCCATTTTGATGGATCCCTCTCGTCTTCAGAATTCTTTCTGGTGGCCGTTTTCCACTACTCCTCATTTCATCTTGATACGGATTCAGTGGCCAAGGCTCTTTGTTCTTGTTTGGGCGGTAACATCAAGGGCTTTAGGGGCCTTCTTTATCGGATCACCGTTTTCGGTTTTTGGTGGCATCCAATCGTGTTGGACATTTTATTCGCTCTCTTAAGGGTTTTTAGGGACATGCCTTTCGTTGCTCCTTTCACTTGTTCATGGATCATGGCCTTCTAGTGAACATGTGAATCATCACGCTGAGGCTGGTTGGAGTTCTGGCTCTCGTAGATCCCACCCCAAGCAGAAATATTTACGTAATATCCCCCCGAATCTCTTTTGTGAAGAGGAGATTAATGCACATAAGGTGGTGGCTATGAATGCCTGTTTTCAATCTAGATCTTCTCCTTCTAGTATTGCTTGCGATTGAATATCAGCTTTTCATTCAAAAGATTCTCAGGTTGGTTATATGGTCGATGATCGGGCTTCTTTGGATAATGTTAACTGGTGTGATCATTTGAGATCCTCTTCTGATGAGGCAATTTTAGCTCTCCCTTTCAACATTGGCAGTCTCACATTTTGTCTCAATGCTTGGTCCTCCCCTTCGAATCCGCCTTTATTCAAGCCCAGACTGTTTGGATCATCTATCCGGCGGCAGGATTTGAACTTTCAATTAGCCTTCGATCTTGAGCTTATTAAGGATTTATCTCATGCAGATTATTTAGTTTTAGAGATTGTCAAATATGTGGATTGTCACTATAATGCGTGTTCAAAATGTCTTTCTTTTGGGCACTTGGTGTCGTCATGTCAGGTTCCACGAAGATGTTTGAATTGTGGTGAGATTGGTCATACCAGAAAATCGTGCCAGCTATTGGAGGAGATCGGGTCTGAGAAGATCACAGAGGATCAGTTTAATACAATAGACTCTGTTCCAATATTTCTGCCGACCTCGGGTACAGTTCGTTCTCAGGTGTTTTGCGTTAAATGTCTGGCGGTGGGCCATTGGTCTCCTACGTGTCATGGGACTATACGTTGCCAATATTGTTGGTTTTATGGTCATTCGGTCGTTGGTTGCAAAAGTTTGCGATTCTCAAGGGAGATGGTTTGGATTCCCAAGGCTACCTCTATTAAAGAATCTGAATCAGCTACCACAGTTCATTATCCCTCCCTGCATCAAGTGTCCTCTGTTTCCTCTATTTCCTACACCATGGCTAACTTTCCCGTCAACCCCTTTGCTTTCCTCCCCATGGCATGATGGTGGACCATGGTCCGACGGATCGGCAGGCTCGTGCTGACTTGGCGCTCAGCGGTCACCCCCCTCTCAACCACAACCGCTTCCTCACCGCGGAGACAAGCACTACCATCCCGGTTCATCTACGGGCGGAAGCTCGTTCCGCTCTTGCTGGTATGCTCAATCATGATGGCTTTGTTGTATGCTTTTTGAGGATTCGCCGATGGGCCTGGGTTTATTCAGCCTTCAAACTCCTCTACTTCGAGATGCTGTGCTGGAAAAAACGTATATGTTGTATGAGGAGATTGAAGCAACGTTTTTGAAACATGATGAGGCAATCAATATGCGTATGCCAGTGCTAGGATGATACACTTGGGTACTGCTGCTTGCCTTCCCTCAAGATTATCAGACTCAGTTTTGGGTGGAAAAAGCAGTGTCTCAATTTGGTAAATTACTGTTGTGGTATAGTCCAAGAGAGCCGTTCTCAGGGGTTTTAGTGCAGGCCTGGATCATGAGCCCTGCTATGGTTCCCAAAGACTTTTTTTGCGTCAGACGGGTGGTCAGAGAAGATCTTGGATTGTCTCGGTTGTTCTTCTTCGGTCTGATGATGCTAACATCTTTATGCATGATGTGCCACTGGATGGGGAGGACTCGCTCCCTCCGAATGGCGATGTGCATCCTCTATTTGGGCCACATACCACTTCTAGGCAAGCCTTTCAAATTCGTCTCCAGGCCTGGTTAGCGCGCAATGCTATGCTCCCGTAGGGGGTGGGTGCTGCTGGTGGAAACAATGCTCAGCTTCATCAGCTGCAAGTACCTCCCTCCCACCGTTCATTCCCTCGAGAGGTCAGATCAACTTTCAGTGTATGTTGAGGGAGCAGGGTGTTCGTTTCTCTGATGGCCTTGTTCCTGACGGCAATATTTTGGATAACCCGCTCTCAGCTTACCATGATACAGTGGTTGCTTCGGCTTCTAGGGAGGCATCTCCCATGGAGGAAGATCTTGCTGTCTAGGTCAACTATCGCATCCTCAACTCCAGGGAGTGTTCTCTACCTGCTTCCATGAGTGTTCTGCTCTTAGTGCTCAGAGCTATTTCAAGGCTTGGTTTGTTCATGAATCCTAAGTGTCTGTAGCTGCCCCCTCTGCCCTTCAGCTTGGTCAGGTTTATCAATGTTCAGTCTATCATGAATCGGTATGATGTGTATGAGGGCAGTGTCAGGAAAGTGGCCAAGAAGCTTTGCTTTGATGATTCTCCAGGTGTCTACCTATCGCTTCCTCCCATTCTTTCAGAGAAAGAAGTGATGGATCCTGTGGAAGTGGAGGTTCTTCAGGCTAAGCATGTGTCTGCTGTCGTCGACTCTCCAGCTGCTTCGATTGCTGCTACACCCAAGAAGAAGTATAAGAGGGCTCCTACTCCGATCATGACGTCTGAGGTCCGCCGTAGTGGTAGATCCAACATGTACAGGGGGTTTAGAGTGCCATTGCCCTTTGATGTCCGTAAGCACAAGTCTTTAATCATTCCTACTACGGTGATGGCTGTTCCGGACCCAGCTCCCTCTTCATCTGTTCTAGAGCCTCTCTCAATGACTCGACTGCAACATCTTGGCATAGTGGAGTGCGGAATTCTTGCTTTTGAGCTCCAGGAAGAGAAGTTGTTGGCTCCAAGGGTTTCTGATCAAGCCCAGGATTGATGTTCTTTTCTGCTTTAGAAGGCTATACTACCGACACCTTTTGTTATGCTGCGTGGTGTTATTGTAGCGACCCGATCTCAAGGGATTGGAGTCTCTGTCCTTAAGTGTAATCCCTGGATCGGTATGCCGACACACACAGTACTTGAGGATTTACAACAGAGTTCAATCACACATTTATTACATCGAGAATCCTCAAAGGGTAGTTATTACAATAATGTGGCCTAAGGCCAAGTAAAACAAAAACATGCGGAAGCAAAAAAGGTAATGAGTCCATCAACTCCACGAGCAAGCTGAGTACAGAACAACGACCTATCGCACCTTATTCGTCGTCGGATAAATCTGCAACATGATAGGTTGCAGCCGTGTAGGTCAGTACATGGAATGTACTGGCAAGTCACATCATAAAGTGTAATGAACCTACATAGTACATGCAATTTGGCTGGTGGAAAGCTCTAAGTTTGGTTTTGCATAAAGCTAGTTTTTTTCCTACCAGAAATGATTGCTCTACTTCTACAATTATCATAAGTCTGAGATGATGTCCATCTCAACCATTCCAAAAGTTTATACCCAATTGATTAACTAAGAGTGATGAGCTCTCCCTATATTTCCACTACTAAAAACTCAAGTTGTCCATGACCGGGGACATGGCTAATCGATTAGTTTTTAACTCTGCAGAGGTTGTGCACTTTTCCCCACAAGACTCGACCACCTCCTTGATCGAAAGATCGAGACCTAGTCTTTCGATAGCATTTCCCCTAACCCACGGATAGGCCGGTACACCTACATGATCTACATCTGCTAGCCTATCCCGGAAGAGGTCACACCATCTACTCAACTAAGCCAGAGCCCATATTGGCTTGCGGCTGCACACGGAAGCTTGTAGACATGAAAATACGGTTGATCCCTTTGAGCCTGGGTGCACGGACCACTAGTGTGCACTCCCATGGATTCCCATGAATGCTCCCACTGTACTTCGCCACCATACAAACCAATTTCCACCCAGGTAGTTCATTAAAGTTGGTCCTAGTTACTAATTTGTCACTCACATCTCAAGGTGATAGCACTCCCCAATCCACGTCTACTTTGGCGAGGCATTGTAACATAACACGGTGCCGACAAAGTTTGCATGGTTTAGACCTACCTCAAATGAACTACTGGGTGATAGTAAATTCAACAAGTATAAACTCCTATCATGCACTCCTACATCAAAGGACTATGTGCAAAAGTAAAACATAGGTAAAAATTGATATGATCAAAATGCAACTTGCCTTGGTGCTGGGAGTGAAGTTCTAGCGAATGATAGTATTCTGCTTCGCACTCCGGACAATCTATCGCAAAGTAAATAAAAACACACATAAACATGCATTCATACAACTCAAAGACATGCAAAAAAATAATTGCAAAAGCCAAATAAAAACCCAACACAAGTCATTAGCATGAAAATTTTCAAAGTATGAATAGTGTTGAAAATTTGTGATGTGCACTAGTGTCCCTACAAGGCATTCTAGTAAAATTATGGTGAACAGAAAATAATAGTGTAGAATATACTGTGGAACAAGTTCATGGCGAAGGGTTTAGTTCGTGTGACATGGTGCAAAAAGAATTACTTCAAACGGGTATACAGTTTGAAATATATGGCCTAATGAAATTTAAATTCAAATCTGAATTAATTTCAAATTTGAACTCTCAAAAATCTGCAACTATGGGTTCTCTAGTTAGGGTTATTCGAGACGAAACTTTAGCTGCTTGTTTCATCTCGTTTCGACCTCCGGTTAAAAAGTTACGGTGTTTGAAGTTTTGAGTAAAATCTGAAAATAAAACTGCTATAGAACATTTTTGAAAACGCTAACGTGTGGACGTTCGCGGCTAGAGCACAACGCGGACAGCCCTGGTTGGTTGACTACGTGCGCCGCGGCGGCTATGCGGTGAACGTTCGCAAACTAAACAAGTTCCCCGGTTAGCTAGAATAAAAAGAAAAACCGATGTTCGGTTTAAAATAAACCGCCCGGTTTCTATTAAGACGGATTAACCGCGTACCGGTTCGGTCTAATAAAAAAACCAAAGAGAAAAAAACCTAAACTAATCTACGTACAGGGGCTTACAGAGACGAACACGTCGTCGGGCAGGAACTCGACGTCGACGGTAGCGGCGACTCCGGCGATCTCCGGCGCGGTCGAGGTTGTCGGGCAGGTGCGGCGTGGCAAGGGCGACCGAGCGGTGGTGACGGCGGACGGCGGTGATGACCGGAGGGAGTGGAGGGAGCGGTCGGAGCTCCTGTACTCCGGTGAACTCCGGCGACGCAGGTCGTCGGGGCGGCTTCTCCGGTGCGTCCTAGGGGCAACGAGAATGTCAGGGAGATGCACAAGAACGAGGGGGTTCGATTTCCGCAAAGAAACAGGGTCATGGCGGCTCACCGGCGTCGGAATCTTCGTCGGAAAGCTTCGGCTCCGGTGAGATGCAAACGGACGGGGCGGCGGCTACGAGCGCCGAGAGGAGGTGCGGGTTGGCTGAATGGAACAAGGACGTCGAGGGCTACTTATAGGCGCGATTTGGAGAGTTGGGGCTGTGGGATAAGCCTTATCCCAAGATGTTCGCCGGCGGTTGCGGGAGCTGCGAGCCCTGGCTTATCCAGCGGTGCGAGCGGGAGGTTGGGGATGACCCAAGTCGGGCCCACCTGACAGTTTGCGTGAGAGAGAGAAGGGAGAGATCACGGGAGAGAGAGACGCGCGGGCGGGCGTGCGTTGTGGCGACCGAGCGCTGGGGCTGGGCGAGCGCTCGTGCTTCGCTGGCCTGGCTGGGCCGTGCGTGGTGTGTGTGCGTGCATTTGTTGTGTTGTGTCTCTTTTTTTTTGAAAAGTTTTTTTTGTCAGATTTGAGAAAAATAAATATATATATATAGGGTATTATATACCAAAATGATCAGAAAGATAAACCCTACAACGTGAACATTTCTTTAGAGTCTAAATAAAAAACTTTATAAAAACATGATTTAAAGACATCCAAAATGAAACCAAATCAAAATCAGAAATATATATATATATATGTATGTATATATATCAGAAAATTTCTAAAATCTGTATTGATAAAATAGAGCACAGGGAATATTAACTCCTGCTCATATAATTTTAGAAAAAAATCTATATATATATCTAATGTAATAATCTAACTTTTGGCTAACAAAATAATTTCCCCAATGCAATTTTAAAACATCAAATGCAAAGAAAATATTTTTCCCACTCGAATATATATATAATGTTGAGGAAGTCATATTATCCCCTCTCTATGATTTTATGTGAGTGGAAAACTTGAACATCATAAACTCCAAATGCAATAAAAATATGACATGCAATATGATGATTCTATTAACATCCTAATTTAATAAAATTGGGATGTTACAAAACTACCCCCCTTAAGATGAATCTCGTCCTCAAGATTCGGGTTGGCTAGCAAAAAGGTGAGGATGGTCACGCTTGAGATCTTCCTCTTGTTCCCATGTAGCTTCCTCCTCGGTGTGGTGACTCCACTGAACCTTGCAGAACTTGATGACCTCGGTACGAGTGATCCTCTCGGTAGTCTCAAGAATCTTAACAGGCTTCTCCTCATAAGATAGATCGGTATCCAACTGAATTGCCTCTAGAGGCACCGTGTCTCTCAAAGGAATATCTGCCATCTCTGCATGACACTTCTTCAGTTCGGAAACATGGAACACATCAGGAACTCCTCACAAACCCTCTGGTAGTTCCAACTTGTATGCAACTTCTCCCCTGCATTCCAGAACTCTGTATGGCCCCACGAATCGTGGTGCTAACTTTCCTTTGACTCCAAACCTCTTAATACCCCGAAGTGGAGACACTCGCAGATATGCCCTATCTCCCACTTCGTAAATCACTTCCTTGCGTTTAGCATCGGCATAACTCTTCTGTCTAGACTGAGCTATCTTGAGTCTATCACGGATTAACTTGACCTTCTCCTCGGAATCTCGAATCAAGTCCGATCCAAACAATTTGCGATCACCAACTCCATCCCACATCAACGGTGTTCTGCACTTCCTCCCATACAATGCCTCAAAAGGGGCCATCTGCAAACTGGCTTGATAGTTGTTGTTGTATGAGAACTCTGCATAAGGTAAGTTATCATCCCAACTAGACCCGTAGTCTAGCGCACAAGCTCTCAACATGTCCTCCAGAATCTGATTTACTCTCTCTGTCTGCCCATCCGTCTGTGGATGGAAAGCTGTACTGAACTCTAGCCTGGTACCCAAAGTTTCGTGTAGCTGATGCCAAAACTATGAAGTAAACTGCGTTCCTCTATCTGATACAATGGTCCTCGGAACTCCATGCAGACATACAATCCTGGTCATATATATCTTCGCCAGCTTGGCACTTGTATAGGTAGTCTTTATGGGAATGAAGTGAGCAACCTTGGTCAAGCGATCAACTATTACCCAAATGGAATCATAACCTGAACGGGTCCTGGGTAATCCCGTGATGAAATCCATGCCAAGTTTATCCCATTTCCAATCAGGTATCGGCAATGGCTGAAGCAAACCTGCTGGTTTCTGATGCTCTGCCTTTACCCTTTGACATACATCACATACTGCTACATACTCAGCAATTTCCCTCTTCATACCAGTCCACCAAAAACTTTCCTTCAAGTCCAAATACATCTTGGTGTTTCCCGGATGTATCGAGTAAGGCGAATCATGAGCCTCCTGAAGTATCAACTTCCCGATCTCTGGATCATTGGGCACACAAATACGCTGCTCAAACCATATGGTTCCATGCTCATCCTCACGGAATCCTTCTGCCTTTCCTTTGCTGATCCTCTCCTTTATCTCAGCAATACCTTGATCCAACTTCTGAGCTTCTCTGATCCTTCCCAACAAGGTGGACTGAACTTCGAGTGCGGCAACATAGCCTCTTGGAACTATTTCCAACTCGAGATCTCTAAGTTCATCACACAACTCCTAAGGCAATCCTCCTGCGACAAGAGTGTTGACATAGCTCTTACGGCTCAACGCATCTGCCACAACGTTGGCTTTTCCTGGATGATAGTGCAAATTCATGTCATAATCCTTGATGAGCTCCAACCATCTCCTTTGCCTAAGGTTCAACTCTTTCTGCGTGGAGATGTACTTCAAACTCTTGTGATCGGTGTAAACATCACATTGGTTCCCGATAAGGAAATGTCTCCAGGTCTTGAGTGCATGCACCACTGCTGCTAACTCCAGATCATGCGTGGCATAGTTCAACTCATGAGGTCGAAGCTGTCGTGAAGCATAAGCTACAACCTTTCCTCCTTGCATAAGCACGCCTCCAAGTCCTTGGCGTGAAGCGTCGCAATACACCTGAAAATCCTTGTGTATGTTCGGCAGAATTAGCACTGGAGCTGTAACCAAACGTTTCTTCAACTCCTGGAAACTGGCTTCACATTCCTCAGTCCAAATATACTTGGTGTCCTTCTTCAACAACTCCGTCATGGGCTTTGCAATCTTGGAGAAATTCTCAATGAACCTCCGATAATACCCTTCAAGTCCAAGGAAACTGCGGATCTCGCTAACTGAGGTCGGTGCCTTCCATGCGGTGACTGCTTCCACCTTGGAAGGGTCCACGGCAATTCCTTCCCCTGACACAATGTGTCCGAGAAATCCGACTTCCTTCAACCAAAACTCACACTTGCTGAACTTGGCATAAAGTTGGTGTTCTCTAAGCTTCTCCAGAACTAAGCGCAGATGTTCAGCGTGCTCCTTCTCATTCTTGGAGAAAACCAATATATCATCAATGAATACCACGACAAACTTATCCAAGTACTCCATGAATACCTTGTTCATCATGCTCATAAAATAGGCAGGGGCATTAGTCAAACCAAACGACATGACTGTATACTCATAAAGCCCATACCTCGTGGTAAAAGCTGTCTTAGGTATATCCTTCTCACGGATCTTCAACTGATGATAACCCGATCGAAGGTCAATCTTGGAGAAAACACTAGCTCCTTCTAGCTGGTCGAACAAGTCATTGATCATCGGCAACGGATACTTGTTCTTAATGGTCACCTCGTTCAAGGAACGATAATCCACACACATCCTCAAGGTTCCATCCTTCTTCTCCACTAAGAGTACTGGGGCTCCCCAAGGTGATGAACTCGGCGGAATATACCCCTTCTCTAGTAACTCGTCAATCTGCTTCTTGACTTCCACTAGATCATTAGCAGGCATCCGGTATGGCCGCTTGGAGATAGGTCCGATGCCTGGCAGCAACTCAATGAGAAACTCAATCTCTCAATCCGGTGGCATACCGGGTAACTCCTCTGGAAATACATCGGGATAATCCTTCACCACCGGTACTTCTTCCTGGACAACTCCCGTAAGAGAGTTCACTTGAGTCTTCTTAGGCTTAAGCCTGGATACATACTTGATCCTTTTCTGCTCTAGAGTGGTGAGAAGAATTGACCTACTGGCACAATCAATGCTTCCCTGATACTTGGACATCCAATCCATACCTAGGATTACATCCAACCCTTGTGACTCAAGTACGATCATATCTGTGGGAAAAAGATGTCCCCCTATGTTCAAAGGCAACTGAAAACATGCCTGACTAGTCATAGACTCTGCTCCTGGGGAACTCACTAGAATAGGTGACTTAAGAGCTACGGTAGGCAACTTATGCTTATCCACAAATCCCCTCGATATGAATGAATGCGATGCACTAGTGTCAAATAGAATAAGTGCTGGAAATGAATTAACCAAGAACTTACCAATCACCGCATCCGGTTGTTCATAGACTTCTTCCACATTGACATGATTCACATGCCCCTTAGTGAAAGGATTGGGCTTCTTGCCTCCAGAACTTCCATTGCCATTCCCATTCTGTAGCTCAGGACACTCGTTGGAGTAGTGCCCTGTCTTCTTGCATTTGAAGCAGGTGATATGAGTCAGATCCTTCCTCACTGGTGTAGCCGGGGTAGGGTGATTGTGATTGCCGTTTCCTCCATTCCCATTGCCATTTTTATGGCCATTGTGGTTGTGTCCATTCCCTCCATGCTGAGAATGACCACCATGGTTATGATGGTTTTGCCCTCCAAACTTACTGTGTCCTGTACCAGTATATCCTGAGAAAGGGGCGGAGCGAGGCTTCTGCTGAGCTCCAGACTGAAACTTGCCTTGACCATATTTCCTCTTGCGATTTTCCATCTGCTGATGCTTACCCTCTAGAGTGATCGCCTTGTCCACCGACTCTTGATAGTTGTCAAAAGTCGCTACCATCAACTGAATTCCCAGCTCATCATTCAATCCCTCCAGAAATTTCTCTTGCTTGGCTGCATCGGTTGCCACGTCACCTGGGGCGTAACGGGACAACTTGCTGAAGTCATCAACATACTCAGACACTGAGCGACTTCCCTGGCGTAAGTTGCGAAACTCCCTCTTCTTGAGAGCCATAGCTCCCGCTGAAACATGAGCAGTGCGGAACGCTTGCTGGAACTGAGCCCAAGTCACATTCTCCATGGGGTACGTGGCGGTGTAGTTCTCCCACCACGAAGCTGCTGGTCCGTCCAGTTGGTGAGAGGCAAACCTCACCTTCTCCTGATCGGTGCATCCTGCTGTGGCTAGCTTCCTACCCATGTTGCGAAGCCAGTCATCTGCGACAATCGGCTCCGGGCTTCTTGTGAAGATTGGAGGATTCAGCCTCAGAAAACGGGTAAGGCTGTCAATTTGTGGTGGAAGTGGAGGTGGAGGCGGGTTGTTGTTGTTGTTGTTCTGGGCCATATTCTGCATCATCAACTGTATCATCTGGTTCTGGGTCTGAAGCAATTGTTCCAAGGCGGGTGGGATATCATTCCCTGAGCCACTCCCGGAAGAGTCGCGTCTTGGTCGCATCTGTTGGGTTAGCATAGATGAGGTATAGATAGAATTAGGCCTAAGGGAGAAGCACTACCCATATGCACATGATGTCAAATAAAAAAAATCCAAATCACTCCAATTCAATTCAATCAAAGAGTTCACACGAAACAAATCTAAGGTGAGCCATGTCACAAGGTTTGACAAGGTCCCACAAATAAATCAATCAAATACTAAACGAATATGATGTCCTAATCTCTCATGGTGGTCTAAGTCTACTCCTCATCGGAAGAGAGATCTATCGTGTTGATGTCGGCTCCAGCGGCATCACTCTGTATCTCCTCGTCGTCATCCTCATAGTCTTTGTCCTGACTGACGTAGTCTCCATAAGAGTGATCCTCTTGGAGATTCTCCCCGTTATCAAGCTCTTCCTCAGCTTCCTCCAGCTGAAGCTTCAATTCGTCGAGCTTATCCTGCAGCGCATCGAGCTCCGCCTCATGTTCTGTGTGGGCGTTCTGAAGCTCTTCTTCCAACTCGACCTTGCGGGTAGTCAGGTTGTGGGTGGTGATGAGGTAGTCGTCCATCTCTTCCTTCATCCTGGTGATGAGCTCCTCCAGGTCCTCAATGTGTGAGTTGATGGTGTCGTCCTCCCTGGTGCGCACCACATCTCCATCCGGGTCGCGGCGCGCGTACAGGACATAGTTAGTCTTCCTGAGATCCACACGGTAGTCCTGGCGGATGCGCCCAAGTGCAAAGAGTGCGGCGATCCCTTTGCCAATGCCCCATGACCTTACTTCTATGTAGAAGTCGATCGGCTCAATGGCATTTCCAAAAGTTCGCCCTGGAATGTGGATGTCAATCTTCCAGCGCATCTCCTCAGGTAGAGTGGCCGTGAAGGTACTGGTGAAGCTGGGCAGGGCAATGCGCAGATGTCCTGCGATATCCACGAGCTGTCTTCCAAAGGGCATGGTTGCGTCGGGCTGAGCAAACTCAACGATGGGGGTCGACATCTACAGTTTGAAAGAGAGGAGAAATTAGCAGTGAAGCAGGGAAAAGCATGAGACCAAAACAGGGGTATAAAAGTGTTGTAAAAATATGGTTTTTATACTATGGCTTTCCAGTTTCTAGGGCCGCGTCCTACAGTCAACGTGTGCTCTGATACCATCTTGTAGCGACCCGATCTCAAGGGATTGGAGTCTCTGTGCTTAAGTGTCATCCCTGGATCGGTATGCCGACACACACAGTACTTGAGGATTTACAACAGAGTTCAATCACACATTTATTACATCGAGAATCCTCAAAGGGTAGTTATTACAATAATGTGGCCTAAGGCCAAGTAAAAGAAAAACATGCGGAAGCAAAAAAGGTAATGAGTCCATCAACTCCATGAGCAAGGTGAGTGCAGAACAACAACCTATCGCACCTTATTCGTCGTCGGATAAATCTGCAACATGATAGGTTGCAGCCATGTAGGTCAGTACATGGAATGTACTGGCAAGTCACATCATAAAGTGTAATGAACCTACATAGTACATGCAATTTGGCTGGTGGAAAGCTCTAAGTTTGGTTTTGCATAAAGCTAGTTTTTTCCTACCAGAAATGATTGCTCTACTTCTACAATTATCATAAGTCTGAGATGATGTCCATCTCAACCATTCCAAAAGTTTATACCCAATTGATTAATTAAGAGTGATGAGATCTCCCTATATTTCCACTACTAAAAACTCAAGTTGTCCATGACCGGGGACACGGCTAATCGATTAGGTTTTAACTCTGCAGAGGTTGTGCACTTTTCCCCACAAGACTCGACCACCTCCTTGATCGGAAGATCGAGACCTAGTCTTTCGATAGCATTTCCCCTAACCCACGGATAGGCCGGTACACCTACGTCATCTACATCTGCTAGCCTATCCCGGAAGAGGTCACACCATCTACTCAACTAAGCCAGAGCCCATATTGGCTTGCGGCTGCACACGGAAGCTTGTAGACATGAAAATACGGTTGATCCCTTTGAGCCTGGGTGGACGTACCACTAGTGTGCACTCCCATGGATTCCCATGAATGCTCCCACTATACTTCGCCACCATACAAACCAATTTCCACCCAGGTAGTTCATTAAAGTTGGTCCTAGTTACTACTTTGTCACTCACATCTCAAGGTGATAGCACTCCCCAATCCACGTCTACTTTGGCGAGGCATTGTAACATAACACGGTGCCGACAAAGTTTGCATGGTTTAGACCTACCTCAAATGAACTACTGGGTGATAGTAAATTCAACAAGTATAAACTCCTATCATGCACTCCTACATCAAAGGACTATGTGCAAAAGTAAAACATAGGTAAAAATTGATATGATCAAAATGCAACTTGCCTTCGTGCTGGGAGTGAAGTTCTAGCGAATGATAGTATTCTGCTTCGCACTCCGGACAATCTATCGCAAAGTAAATAAAAACACACATAAACATGCATTCATACAACTCAAAGACATGCAACAAAAATATTTGCAAAAGCCAAATAAAAACCCAACACAAGTCATTAGCATGAAAATTTTCAAAGTATGAATAGTGTTGAAAAATTGTGATGTGCACTAGTGTCCCTACAAGGCATTCTAGTAAAATTATGGTGAACAGAAAATAATAGTGTAGAATATACTGTGGAACAAGTTCATGGCGAAGGGTTTAGTTCGTGTGACATGGTGCAAAAAGAATTACTTCTACCGTTTGAAATATATGGCCTAATGAAATTTAAATTCAAATCTGAATTAATTTCAAATTTGAACTCTCAGAAATCTGCAACTAGGGGTTCTCTAGTTAGGGTTATTCGAGACGAAACTTTAGCCGCTTGTTTCATCTCGTTTCGACCTCCGGTTAAAAAGTTACGGTGTTTGAAGTTTTGAGTAAAATCTGAAAATAAAACTGCTATAGAACATTTTTTAAAACGCTAACGTGTGGACGTTCGCGGCTAGAGCACAACGCGGACAGCCCTGGTTGGTTGACTACGTGCGCCGCGGCGGCTATGCGGTGAACGTTCGCAAACTAAACAAGTTCCCCGGTTAGCTAGAATAAAAAGAAAAACCGACGTTCGGTTTAAAGTAAACCGCACGGTTTCTATTAATACGGATTAACCGCGTACCGGTTCGGTCTAATAAAAAAACCAAAGAGAAAGAAAAACCTAAACTAATCTACGTACAGGGGCTTACAGAGACGAACACGTCGTCGGGCAGGAACTCGACGTCGACGGTAGCGGCGACTCCGGCGATCTCCGGCGCGGTCGAGGTTGTCGGGCAGGTGCGGCGTGGCAAGGGCGACTGAGCGGTGGTGACGGCGGACGGCGGTGATGACCGGAGGGAGTGGAGGGAGCGGTCGGAGCTCCTGTACTCCGGTGAACTCCGGCGACGCAGGTCGTCGGGGCGGCTTCTCCGGTGCGTCCTAGGGGCAACGAGAATGTCAGGGAGATGCACAAGAACGAGGGGGTCCGATTTCCGCAAAGAAACAGGGTCATGGCGGCTCACCGGCGTCGGAATCTTCGTCGGAAAGCTTCGGCTCCGGTGAGATGCAAACGGACGGGGCGGCGGCTATGAGCGGCGAGAGGAGGTGCGGGCTGGCTGAATGGAACGAGGACGTCGAGGGCTACTTATAGGCGCGGTTTGGAGAGTTGGGGCTGTGGGATAAGCCTTATCCCAAGATGTTCGCCGACGGTTGCGGGAGCTGCGAGCCCTGGCTTATCCAGCGGTGCGAGCGGGAGGTTGGGGATGACCCAAGTCGGGCCCACCTAACAGTTTGTGTGAGAGAGAGAAGGGAGAGATCACGGGAGAGAGAGACGCGCGGGCAGGCGGGCGTTGCGGCGACCTAGCGCTGGGGCTGGGCGAGCGCTCGTGCTTCGCTGGCCTGGCTGGGCCGTGCGTGGTGTGTGTTCGTGCGTGTGTTGTGTTGTGTCTCTTTTTTTTTGAAAAGTTTTTTTTGTCAGATTAGAGAAAAATAAATATATATATAGGGTATTATATACCAAAATGATCAGAAAGATAAACCCTACAACGTGAACATTTCTTTAGAGTCTAAATAAAAAACTTTATAAAAACATTATTTAAAGACATCCAAAATGAAACCAAATCAAAATCAGAAATATATATATATATATGTATATATATATATCAGAAAATTTCTAAAATCTGTATTGATAAAATAGAGCAGAGGGAATATTAACTCCTGCTCATATAATTTTAGAAAAAAAAATCTATATATAAATCTAATGCAATAATCTAACTTTTGGCTAACAAAATAATTTCCCCAATGCAATTTTAAAACATCAAATGCAAAGAAAATATTTTTCCCACTCGAATATATATATAATGTTGAGGAAGTCATATTATCCCCTCTCTATGATTTTATGTGAGTGGAAAACTTGAACATCATAAACTCCAAATGCAATAAAAATATGACATGCAATATGATGATTCTATTAACATCCTAATTTAATAAAATTGGGATGTTACAAACCTACCCCCCTTAAGATGAATCTCGTCCTCGAGATTCGGGTTGGCTAGCAAAAAGGTGAGGATGGTCACGCTTGAGATCTTCCTCTTGTTCCCATGTAGCTTCCTCCTCGGTGTGGTGACTCCACTGAACCTTGCAGAACTTGATGACCTTGGTACGAGTGATCCTCTCGGTAGTCTCAAGAATCTTAACAGGCTTCTCCTCATAAGTTAGATCGGTATCCAACTGAATTGCCTCTAGAGGCACTGTGTCTCTCAAAGGAATATCTGCCATCTCTGCATGACACTTCTTCAATTGGGAAACATGGAACACATCATGAACTCCTGACAAACCCTCTGGTAGTTCCAACTTGTATGCAACTTCTCCCCTGCGTTCCAGAACTCTGTATGGCCCCACGAATCATGGTGCTAACTTTCCTTTGACTCCAAACCTCTTAATACCCCGAAGTGGAGACACTCGCAGATATGCCCTATCTCCCACTTCGTAAATCACTTCCTTGCGTTTAGCATCGGCATAACTCTTCTGTCTAGACTGAGCTATCTTGAGTCTATCACGGATCAACTTGACCTTCTCCTCGGAATCTCGAATCAAGTCCGATCCAAACAATTTGCGATCACCAACTCCATCCCACATCAACGGTGTTCTGCACTTCCTCCCATACAATGCCTCAAAAGGGGCCATCTGCAAACTGGCTTGATAGCTATTGTTGTATGAGAACTCTGCATAAGGTAAGTTATTATCCCAACTAGACCCGTAGTCTAGCGCACAAGCTCTCAACATGTCCTCCAGAATCTGATTTACTCTCTCTGTCTGCCCATCCCTCTGTGGATGGAAAGCTGTACTGAACTCTAGCCTGGTACCCAAAGTTTCGTGTAGCTGATGCCAAAACTTTGAAGTAAACTGCGTTCCTCTATCTGATACAATGGTCCTCGGAACTCCATGCAGACATACAATCCTGGTCATATATATCTTCGCCAGCTTGGCACTTGTATAGGTAGTCCTTATGGGAATGAAGTGAGCAACCTTGGTCAAGCGATCAACTATTACCCGAATGGAATCATAACCTGAACGGGTCCTGGGTAATCCCGTGATGAAATCCATGCCAAGTTTATCCCATTTCCAATCAGGTATCGGCAATGGCTGAAGCAAACCTGCTGGTTTCTGATGCTCTGCCTTTACCCTTTGACATACATCACATACTGCTACATACTCAGCAATTTCCCTCTTCATACCAGTCCACCAAAAACTTTCCTTCAAGTCCAAATACATCTTGGTGTTTCCCGGATGTATCGAGTAAGGCGAATCATGAGCCTCCTGAAGTATCAACTTCCTGATCTTTGGATCATTGGGCACACAAATACGCTGCTCAAACCATATGGTTCCATGCTCATCCTCACGGAATCCTTCTGCCTTTCCTTTGCTGATCCTCTCCTTTATCTCAGCAATACCTTGATCCAACTTTTGAGCTTCTCTGATCCTTCCCAACAAGGTGGACTGAACTTCGAGTGCGGCAACATAGCCTCTTGGAACTATTTCCAACTCGAGATCTCTAAGTTCATCACACAACTCCTGAGGCAATCCTCCTGCGACAAGAGTGTTGACATAGCTCTTATGGCTCAACGCATCTGCCACAACGTTGGCTTTTCCTGGATGATAATGCAAATTCATGTCATAATCCTTGATGAGCTCCAACCATCTCCTTTGCCTAAGGTTCAACTCTTTCTGCGTGAGGATGTACTTCAAACTTTTGTGATCGGTGTAAACATCACATTGTTTCCCGATAAGGAAATGTCTCCAGGTCTTGAGTGCATGCACCACTGCTGCTAACTCCAGATCATGCGTGGCATAGTTCAACTCATGAGGTCGAAGCTGTCGTGAAGCATAAGCTACAACCTTTCCTCCTTGCATAAGCACGCCTCCAAGTCCTTGGCATGAAGCGTCGCAATACACCTGAAAATCCTTGTGTATGTTCGGCAGAATTAGCACTGGAGCTGTAACCAAACGTTTCTTCAACTCCTGGAAACTGGCTTCACATTCCTCGGTCCAAATATACTTGGTGTCCTTCTTCAACAAATCCGTCATGGGCTTTGCAATCTTGGAGAAATTCTCAATGAACCTCCGATAATACCCTGCATTAGTCAAACCAAACGACATGACTGTATACTCATAAAGCCCATACCTCGTGGTAAAAGTTGTCTTAGGTATATCCTTCTCACGGATCTTCAACTGATGATAACCCGATCGAAGGTCAATCTTGGACAAAACACTAGCTCCTTCTAGCTGGTCGAACAAGTCATTGATCATCGGCAATGGATACTTGTTCTTAATGGTCACCTCGTTCAAGGAACGATAATCCACACACATCCTCAAGGTTCCATCCTTCTTCTCCACTAAGAGTACTAGGGCTCCCCAAGGTGATGAACTCGGGCGAATATACCCCTTCTCTAGTAACTCCTCAATCTGCTTCTTGACTTCCGCTAGATCATTAGCAGGCATCCGGTATGGCCGCTTGGAGATAGGTCCGGTGCCTGGCAGCAACTCAATGAGAAACTCAATCTCTCGATCCGGTGGCATACCGGGTAACTCCTCTGGAAATACATCGGGATAATCCTTCACCACCGGTACTTCTTCCTGGACAACTCCCGTAAGAGAGTTCACTTGAGTCTTCTTAGGCTTAAGCCTGGATACATACTTGATCCTTTTCTGCTCTAGAGTGGTGAGAAGAATTGACCTACTCGCACAATCAATGCTTCTCTGATACTTGGATATCCAATCCATACCTAGGATTACATCCAACCCTTGTGACTCAAGTACGATCATAAAGAGGTGGTACAGCAAGCTTGGATCACTCCAACACATGTTGTGGATCCGGCGAGACGACTCAACACTAACCTTACTAAGCTTCGTCATGCCTTGAAACAGTGGAGTAAGCAACTCTCAAAACTATCTCTTATGCTTTCTAACTTGGAAACTGCATTACAAGTCATTGATAGCATCGAGGAGCAGAGGCAGCTTGACATCCAAGAATGGAACTTCCGTCTCAGTCTTAAAAACCATATTGTTTGATTGCTGGCGCATAAGCAACAATATTGGCGCACCTGATGTACTCCTACATTCATTAAATATGGTGATGAGCCCACTAAATTTTTCCATCGTATGGCGACTTAGCGACATAGGTCCAACTCCATTGCCACATTGACTTTGCCTAATGATGTTATTCTGGATGATCATGGGAGTAAAGCGGCGGCTCTGTTTTCTGCCTTTCATGAAAGGCTTGGAACTTCAATCCCTATCGATATGAAGTTTAATTTGGACTCTCTAGTTTCTGCCAATCTTGACCTAGGTAGTTTCTCCACTCCTTTTACACATAAATAAATTGATGAAGCAGTTCATAAAATGCCAAGTGATAAATCCCCAGGGCCGGATGGTTTTAATGGGTGTTTTTTAAAGGCATGTTGGGATATCATTAAAAAGGACTTCTATGATCTTTGCATGCAGTTTGGGAAGGTAATCGTTCATTGGATTGTCTTAATGCTTCTCTCATAACTCTTATTCCCAAAAAGCTAAACCCTTCCACAGTGAACGACTACCGGCCAATCTCTTTGCTCAACTGTTGCCTCAAGCTGCTTACTAAGTTATTGGCTGATCGTCTCCAAAAGGTTATTCTACAGGTCATTCATGAGAATCAATATTGGTTTATCAAAGGGAGATCTATCCAAGATTATCAGTGTCAGCAATCTGGAAATGTAATTGTCCTCCTAAAATTAGATTTCAAAAAAGCTTTTGGTCTAGTAGAGCACGAGCTCATCCTTACTATGATGCAAAAACTGGGTTTTGATGTTCGATGGATCAATTGGATTCAATCCCTCCTGGCCTCAGGACACTCCTCTGTCTTGCTTAATGGCATCCCAGGTAAATCCTTTCATTGCAAAAGAGGGGTGCGACAAGGTGATCCTGTTTCACCTCTTCTGTTTGTGCTGGCTGTTGAACTGTTACAATATGTGATCAATAGAGAATTTGAGCTTGGTTATTTGCACAAACCAATTCCCAGGCAAGGTAATTCCCCATCATACAGTATGCAGATGATACAATCATTCTTCTTCTGGCCTGTGGCAATGTGGCATGACAAGTGGAATATTGAGCCTTTGGCTGATTGTTTCCCATGTTTATTTTCATTTGTTAAGAGGGAAGATTGTTCGGTCGCCACATTCTTCTCCTCTTCAAATTTACCAGATATGTTCCACCTGCCTCTCTCTCCTGAAGCATTCTCTAAGTTTCAACACATTCAATCCCTTAAACCGAGCTCCTTGGATTAGGAGGGAGGATCTGACTCTTGGTTGTTTCAAGGGGGCTCAGTATATTCCTCTAGAAAGTTCTATCTCAGCTGTCACAAAGACATCGTTGCTCCTGCTCCAATCCTTGGGATTTGGAGTTCGAAACTGTAAATGAAGCTTAAATTCTTTCTTTGGTTTCTCATGGTGGACAGATTGAATACTAGGAACCTGCTCAAGAGGAAGTACTTTCACACTAATTATGGTTTCAATTGTGTTTTGTGTGGATCTGGCATGGAGGAAACAATTGATCATCTGATTTTTCTATGCCCGTTCAACACGTCTTGTTGGACTCATGTTGGGATAACATAGGATAGCTCTTACCTCTTCTTCAAGCAATCCAAGTGGCCAAACAAAACTTCACAAGGGATCTTTTCATGGAAATCTTTGGTATTGTTACCTGGAATATTTGGAAAGACCGCAATAATTTAATCTTCGGAGGCATACAACCTTCTTTGGCAGCCTGGAAAAAGAGGACCAAGAGTGATCTCTTGTGGCTAAAGTACAGATTTAACAAGGAGTTTTGGGACCACATTACACTCCTTGACCTCTCCTTGTAGTCTCTTCTTATCTCTCTTACATCCATCCTAGGTCTTTTCTAGGTCTTCTACTACTTTCTTTCTCACTAATTTTGTTTTTCGGCCTCTTTTCGTTTCAACCACCTTGTGGGGCTGTCAAGCCCTCTTTGGGCTTTGTATTTATGATGTAAAACTGCTCTCCATTAATATATCACGATAGGAGCCTCTCCTGCTGATTAATCGCTCAAAAAAAACCAAGTCGGGCACATGAATGCCCATAAAGCTTGATGGAGAGCAGATCGGCCTCCACCAACTTGAAGTGGAGGACATGCCCACCAGTGAATTTGTGGGCACGTGCGAAGGATTTCCACCCGGGCATGATAAGCATTACGCGGCGCTTGGGAAACTCGACGTCCGTACACACGGCGCTATTATAGCAACCATGCGCTCACAACCACAACGCATGTGGATTCTCGACCTCCATCAACCTGGCGAAAGGGCGAGGGAGGCAGAGGCGACTTTGGGGAGGATCGCGTAGTTTCATGACAAACTCCAGCGTCGTCCCTCGGTGTGACCCTCTGCACGGGGTGAGTCTGATGGTGGAGGAGGAAGAGAGCCGACACTCCGTCTTCCCCGACAACAGGCGCCGCTTCGACCTCAGCCCCTTCTAGTGCCTCCACCACGCACACTAGATCCGCCCTCCGCCTCTACGGCTAAAGCGGTGGGATGATCCCAATAGGAAGCCCTCGCCGTTGCGATGGAAGCAAGAGGATGCCCCCGTCACCTAGTCATCCTGGCAGCGAGCACAACTCAGGACAAGGAAGAAGAGAAGCGAGCTCTGTGGATTCAGCCTCAAGGAGGAGGAGAAGGTGGATGAGCATTGCCTCTTGAGACCTTCCAATTTATAGGGAGGGCGTGAGGGCTGGCTCTCCCCGCTCCAAGGGTTGCCATCCATCTCCACCAATCCCACTACCCACGATCACAGGCGAAACATGTAACCGCCACGTTGCTCCAATCCATGGCTTCCATGACCCAATCTTTAAGTGAAGCGCACCCGCTGGTAGCCCCACTCTATGCATGTGGCGCACCTGGCGGAAATGGCCTGAGAAAATGGGCCAGTGCTGACCATTAAATTGGTAGTTACTCCCTCAAATTGTGCGCCTGTGCATAAAATTTGGACCTCGCCCAATGGCACTTGTCGATGCATTGGGACAGGGGTACCCAGTGCCCCTGAGTTGTGCACAGGCGACGACGGTAAAAACCGTCCACACACCAAGCCTACCCGACAATGATTAAGATGGACTGCAACAAGCTCTATGAGGCAGCTCAAACATGGGTCTGTTGTGCGCTAAGTACTTCCCCAACGCTTGCTGAGGGCTAGGACATACGCACCCTCTTAAAGCCCCGGGAAGCCATCCCCCGACAAGCGTGAGCCAACCTGTCACCCCTCCACCTCATCGCAAGGCCAGTCACTTGTCGATACACTGTCGAGCCCTCAGGTGGCTAAAAGGCTCTCGCTAAGTACGTGGGTAAACACTGGAAGGAAGATTACCCCTCCTTGACACCCATACTTAGACGTGTCGAGGTGGGGTGCAATGGTTATCTAGAGCGATGGTATAATCTTGTCGAGGATGCACCTCAGCACACCACCTAGACTAGTAATGATGGTATTTTGTCTCTAATGCCAAAGTTAGATATGATAAGCTTTGCTAGCTATCTAGTCATCACACATTGTCTGTTTTGCTACCGTGATTGCCCCTTGTACTATAAAAGGAGGCCCAAGGCAACCTAGTTCAGGATTCGTACTTTTGGGCATTTGTACACGCGTAATAGCTCCCTCGAAGGAAACCCTGACCGGGCTGGAGCGTTGTGCGATCTTAGTGTTTACTTGATCAATCCACCCAGAAAGCAGGAGTAGGGTTTTATGCTTCAAAGTGGCCCGAACCTTGGAAATCGCCGCGTCGTCTCACTATCGCTGCTCTTTGTGCTTCTGTCCATGCCCTCCGCCAAACCACAAAGGGGTCGATGGCCCCATAGGTGATCGTGTGCATCCAGCCCCGACACCACCTCTCTTCATCAAGCAAATATCGCTTAGCCTATGTTGATCCTAAGTGTTTATTCGTTCACATGATATTTGTTGTTCTTGGGGTGTATTTTGTTTTCTTTGTTGTTTTCAAATAAATCTCAGATCTGAAAATTTGTATTGAGAGAGAGAGTCACATAGCTACTTAATTATTTAACTACTCGTTGATCTTCACTTATATCTTTTCAAGAGTAGTTTGATGTTTACTCTTGTGCTTCACTTATATCCTAAGAGAAATTTTGAATGAATGAAATATCACAAATATAAAATTATGAATGTGTTATATTCTTACTAATAGGTTCACATTTGGTTTAGAATGTAAAATCTATTGAAGTTTGACAATCACAATATTGGTCATCAAGCAATTCATGAATGATGAGTATAAGAAAGAGAACTTTCACATACAAATATATCATCTTGGACATATTTTATGATTGTGAATATCGATTAATTATTTTTAACCTTGATCAAATTGCTGAAGTTGTACAAAGAAGACAACGTAATGGTTATGTTTGGGTATATTTGCATAGAAGTTATATTGTTATGGATCCTCCAACATGTGGTGCTTGCTTAGAACTATTTGCTAGACAAAACTTCATACTAAGTAGATATACTACTTGTACATCCAAATCCTTGAGCCAAGTTTCTTTCATGAGAGTCCACCATATCTACCTATATATGGTATTTGACTGCCATTCCAAGTAAATTTGCATGTGCCACCTCTAAACATTAAAAAAACATCCGTTTTGTGTGCTCGTACCGCTCATGGAGCGACGTAGCGATCACTATCTTCCATGCTTAGCGGGTTATTCTCAACATGAGTGTTTATTCAGTTGTAATTGCATGAGATAGGTAGGTAAAAAGGATGCCTAGTCCTGCATAATAGCAAACTAAATGAAGGAGAACTCCCCCTAGAAAGTTGATTGTTTAGATTGCACCCGTGGATTCAGCCTGTCATGTAATGTATTTTAATGCTGGAGGGGGAGTAAAATTTCATTTTTTGGGGAACTGCCGATAATGTGTTTATCATGGAAGATATTGAAAACTCTGTTGTGACGTTGACAAAAAGAGTATACCACTCAAAATTACATGTTCATCTCTGTTTTAAACAATGAGCTCTAGCACCCTCCAAATCTCTACATCCCTCTGCAAAGGGACAATCTATTTACTTTCATGTTATTTAATTTACATGTTGAGTCAACTTATTATCCCAACCCCAATCTATTAGTTGGCAAGCATCATATGGTGGGGAATGATCCAAACACATATATCCATTCAAATATATTTGATCATGGTTCATTATTGTTGACTATTATCTTTATGATAAGTACGTTGGGAGGCAAGACATTAAGACCATATCTTTCTCTATGTTTGATGGATGTTGTTTGGTCTAAAAATGTGCTTTGAGTACTAGCAATCATAGAGAACTATATGATAATTGTGTATGTGGATATCTTACTTAGACTTTATGATGCATTGAAATTGTTGACGAATAAGAACATAGTTTGTTAAGTTTCAAGATAATGCATTATTTGAACTATGACATGTGAATTGATTGCTACTCTATCATGATGATTTTTATGAGAAAAAGTGGCTAGTTATGATGCTAGAAAAGTGACTGAAATTATGAATGATGAAAACCATTCAATATGCTAGCATTCACACTTCATAAATTACTTCTTTTATCATTTACCTACTCGAGGACGAGTACGAATTAACTTGGGGATGCTGATACATCGTCCGCAACATATTGATAATTTATGAAGTATTCATGCCATATTTTCATATGTTTACAATACATTTATATGGTGTTGATGCACTTATATGATTTATTTAGAACTAACCCGGACTGATGATGTTTTCAGTAGAATTACCATGGTGTAGTTATTGTGCAAAAAATAAATGATCTCCGAATCGCCCAAAACTTTTTTATGATTTTTCTGGGGAAAATAAGAAATACAGGATCGAAGAAACACTGGAGGGGAGGCACCTATTGGCCACGAAGCAATAGGGTGCGCCCACCACCCTGGGCACATCCTGTTGTGTGGCGGGGCCCATGTGGCTCCGGCTGGCGTGATTCTAATGCTAGAAAATCCTGTATATACCAAAACCCTCAAAAATAAAAAAGAACTTCCGCTCCATCACCGCAACTCTTAGTATGGACGAAAATCCCATCTGGAGCCTTTCCAATACCCATTCAGAGGGGGCAAATCATCTCCGGTGTTGTCCGTGCACTAGGACAGGGGTACCTAGTGCCCTTGACTTATGCACATGCACTAGTAGCGGAACCCATCAACACAAGTGCAAACCAAACAAGCGTCTAAGACCAAGACTCCAGTAGAAGCAACCTACAATAGGCCAAGCAACGCCGGCAAGGTCGATGCAATAGCCCAGGACGGGCCCGGAGCACGCCAAACACATCGTCGGTGCCTGCCAGGGACCGAGGCGTGTACACCCTCAGGAAGACCCGACAAGCCATCCCCTGGTAAGCGCGAGCCGATCGACCAGCGCTCCATCGCATTGCAATGCCACTCACTTGTCGATGCGGTGTCGAGCTCCTAGGTGGCTAAGTGACTCTCGCTAAGCACGTGGCGACACATTGGAAGATAGATTATGCCCCCTTGACACCCGTCTAGAGGTGTGTCAAGTTGTGGTGCAATAGTTAGCTAGAGCGGTGGTAGAAGCTTGCTGGGGATGCACCCACGCACGCCAGCTAGACTGCATTTATGGCATTTTGTCCTCAGTGCCAGAGTTAGGTATGATAGCACTATTAGCTATCTAATCGTTAGACAATGTCTGCTTTGCCATTGTGGTTTCCCCTTGACCTATAAAAGGAGGCCCAAGGCAGCCTAGCTAAGGATCCGGACCTTTGGACATTTGTGCTCACGTGGCAGCTCCCGCGAAGGCAACCCTTGCCGGGTTTGAGCGGCGCATGTTATTCATGTTCCTATGATCAATCCACCAAAGCAGGAGTAGGGTTTTACGCTTCACAGCGGCCCATACCTGGGTAAAAACCAGCGCCTCGATTGTCATGCTATTTCACCATATCCTCTCTTTGTGCAAGTGAACTCGCCCCTGCCAAACCACAAAGGGTCTTACGGCCCCATAGGTGATCGAGTGCATTGTGCCCTGACAACTTTGGAGCGCAAGGGAGGGGGTGTTGTTTGTGCAAACCCGAGATTGTGAGCGGCGAGTCGATCTTCATCATCGTCTTCTTCATCCATGGCTCCCAAGAAGAAGTCTGGCGTGACCGCGCATCCCTCCACTTCAAAGGCTCCCTCGCATGCAGCTGCGGATGCTATTGGCACCGCGGTGCCTGTGAGTGAGGCGTGCATCATGGGCGATGCGGCTGGCACAGGCGGAGGCACCCTCGTGTCACCGATGGCCTAAGTTGGAGCAAGGAACGCCTGAGAGGAGCTACAATAGCAACAACCTGGTGAGCTCGGCCCTGGTGCCGCAGGCGAAGAAAACGACCAGTCTCCACCTCCCCGCCATGCAGATGGCCATGGCTGATGAGGACATCCCTACTAATGTTACACCCACCCCGACTGCTATACATACAGGACCAATTACTAGAGCTCGCGCACGTCAATTGAATTACCAGGTACTTTCGTTTCTTGGAAATCCTTCTAATATTCATGAACATATGATGCTGCCTAAATTAGATACTTTTGTTTTACTTATGAATGAAGGACCTATCATGGATAAGAAGGATGACCATTGGAGCGGGATCAAGCATGGAGGAGAAGGTGCGCACGCGGGGAAGAACAATGGAGCTTCCAGTGATGATTTTCGCACATTGAAGCCACCATAATGGGAGTGGGAAGCTTTGGACGAAATATGCATGATGCCACTTTATAAAATTCGTCCATAGGCTAATATAGGTGCTGCGCCACCTTAATTTTGGGCCAGGCCCATGTAATTTCGAAATACCATATTATAGGCTGTTTTTAGAGTCCGTATGTATGGGGAAACTGACTTAGGGTCAGTTTCGGACCCCTCCTCCAAGGGGCCACGAAATTCCCTTCTATTCCCCCATATATACAGCCCTTAGGGCTTCGTTTTAGGTTTGGGTTTTGTTTAGATTACAAGTTCGCCATAGCAGCAACTTCGCGTTCTTCGTTTGTGTTCCACGACCAGACAAAGGCGTCACAGAACCCCACTTCATCAATAAAGCTTTCCTCTTATATTCGCAATATCCAGATTGCAATCTTAGTTTCTTGCTTGTTCTTCGTTTGCGTGCAGGAAATAGACCCTCGTGGTCAGGTTGATCGTGCTCCGGCGTGGTCAATAACCTCTCAGAGTTGGTTTAGCGATTGCTAAGGCGCGACGTCTCACACGTTCGTAGTCGGATCGTCAAAGTCTACTCCACCAAAAACGATAGCCACCATCTCATCGAAAGACAGGGACAACTTCGCCTCTATCAAGTGGTATCAGATTTCCAGGTTGCTCGGTGAGATTTTACCAGTTTTCGTAGTTTAGATCGCATCTGTTCTTCATACCTTTAGTCCACGAAAAAGCCACAAAAAAAATTAGGGTTAGATCATCATATCCGAACCAATCTGTGCCTTTGCATAGTCTTTTCAGTATTTTGCTTTGTTGAATTTGCGGTTACATCGTCGTGTCGAGTTGCTGGTCTTAGTGCCTAGTTCTTTAGAGTTTCGAGTTCTATTCACAAGTTGTCACGCCGCCAACGCATCGTCTTCATAGTCGCCATATACCACCACCATCATCCCCACTGCCAGTTATCCATTGGTGTCCATATATACCACCACCAATCCGAGTCCAGCTCGTTTTAAATTTAGTTTCGAGATCTTTTTGATTTCGGATTCGCGTTTTGCTACCTGTGTAGGTGTCGGAAAAAAAAAAGAGTCTGGCACGCTTTGCAGAGCACGTTTTGGCCCAAAAAAATTTCGGCCGAAAATATTTTTTCCCTATCTTGATTTTAGGTTCTCCGGAGCGTTTTGAGACACTTGCTATCATAGTGAGTTTTGTCGAAATTTTTTGGTCGTCGCAGCCCCCGCATCGCTCCAGAAAAAGAAAAAAATTCCAATTTTTTTCGTGTCTATCCTGCTTATACGACTTGAGAAGGGTTTTGAGACACTCGCAATTATAGTGTTTTTCTGAGCAAAAAAAAAAAAAGAGGCGCAAAAAAAAAAAAAAAAACAGAGTGTGCTCTTCCCTTGATTACGTGTATCGTCGTGCTTTTGTTGGTGTTTTAGGCTCGCGTCTCTAGCACGGTCTAGCCTAGGACCAGCACAGTACCGTCGTTGAGCGTTATTCAACCTTGCATCTCTGAATTGATTATTGCTGACCCTTTTTGCTACCATATTATAAGCCATCCCAGCTCCACATACTTCTACGTCGTGTGCTTGACACCACCTGGCAATCGCTCTATCCAAGCTTTGAGAGTTTTGGCTACAACGGTTGCCGATCACCGCCTGCTACTGGGTAAGAACTGGTAAGAAATTGAGATTCGCTTAAAGGATTTGTGCCACACCACCACCACCACCACGTCCCAGTAGTCTGTAGGTTTCATATTGTGTGTTTCCTATTTCTGCTAACCATGCCAGGATCACACGATGACGAGATCGACTGGGAGAGCATGACCAACAAAGCGCTCTATGATAAATTTCAGCAAATGATGGCTGAGCAGGTACAAGACTTCGTGAACAACTTTGGAGTGGCCATGGAGAAGCTAGATGGTTTGGAGAAGACATTCGACACCAAGATGGACGCCAAGTTCAATGAGGTGCTTGCCCGTCTACCTCCACCAGCGGCAGCTCCTCTTCCTTTTGAACGACGAGCGCGACGTGTGCCTCTCGGCCACGCCCAACATCCTGGTACTGTTGATACTGCTGCTACTTCGGTGGCTCGTGCGGCTACTGTCGTTGAGCAGGTTGAAGATTATGATGGTGATTTCGATGATGAGGGAGAGGTTGCTCCAGATCCGCCCCAGGGGCAACCACCACCATACGCACCAGGTCGACCACATGGCTACAACCGTAACGGTAGGGCTGCGCCACCCCCGCAGGTACGGGATCATGACCATCTCCCTAAACTTAAATTGAATATTCCGACGTTTGAGGGTAGATATGTTCCTGATATATATCTTACATGGGAGTTAGAAACAGAACAACGTTTTACATGCTTACAATTTCCCGAGGATAGACGTGTTGCCGCTGCTGTTTGTTCATTCACTAGTTTTGCTTGTGTTTGGTGGTCAGAACATTGTAGAATACACCATGCTAATATTCCAACTACTTGGGCTGCTTTGAAAACTGCTATGCGTAATCGTTGGGTGCCACCTTATTATCAACGTGAGTTGCTTCAAAATTTGCAGCGTTTAAGACAAGGAAAAAATTCTGTAGAAGAATATTATCAGGAATTACAAACTGGTATGATTAGATGTGGTATTGTTGAGGAGAATGAAGCTATGCTTGCACGTTTTATGGGTGGATTGAATAGAGAGATTCAGACTATTCTGGAGTATAAGGAGTATAACACTATCACTCGTTTATTTCATCTTGCTTGCAAAGCTGAACGTGAAGTGCAGGATCGACAGGCAATGGCGAGAACTACTTTTTCTGCAGGTCGCACTTCATCATGGACGCCACGTACCTCCTCTACTTCCACACGTCCTGCTGCAACACCACCTACTTCAACCTCCAACTCCAACCGCGATACCAGGAAACAGGCTCCTCCTCCACCCTCTACCAAGAGCACACCTTCTGGGCCTACACCGAGCTCTTCTTCATCTATTGCATCCACAGGGCAAACACATGAGGTTATATGCCGTCGTTGCAAGGGTGGAGGTCACTTTGCGAGAGAATGCCCTTCCAAGCGTGTCATGATTGTTACTGAGGATGGTGGATATGCGTCTGCTAGTGATTATGATGAGGAGACTTTGGCTCTCATTGCAAGTGAAGAACACAATGGCGACGATGCAGAACCTGAAACACACTACATGGCTGCTGATTACGCTGACAGGTATGAAAGTTTAGTTGCTCAACGTGTTCTCAGTGTGCAGGTTACACAGGCTGAGCAAAATCAGAGGCACAACTTGTTCCACACAAAGGGAGTTGTGAAGGAGCGTTCTATTCGCATCATCATCGATGGAGGGAGTTGTAATAACTTGGCTAGCATGGAGATGGTGGAGAAGCTGTCTCTAACCACCAGACCACATCCTCATCCTTATTACATCCAATGGTTCAACAATAGTGGCAAGGTTAAGGTAACACGTACTGTTCGTGTGCATTTTAGCATTGCTACATATTCTGATTATGTGGATTGTGATGTGGTACCCATGCAAGCATGTTCTGTTTTACTTGGTAGACCATGGCAGTTTGATAAAAATTCTGTACACCATGGTAGGACAAATCAGTATACTCTTGTTCATAAGGATCATAATATCACGTTGCTTCCTATGTCTCCCGAACATATTATGAAAGATGACATTGCTAGAGCTAGTAAAGCAAAACAGGAGAAAAATAAGAGTGAAAATCAGATTGTAGCACAGGAATTTGAGCAACACCATAAGCATAATAAACCATCATCTACTGTTGCATCCGAAATAAAATTGCAGAGTGGATGTTTACTTGCTACTAAATCTGATATTAATGAATTGGATGTTGCTACATCTGTTTGCTATGCTTTTGTATGCAAAGAGGTATTATTTTCATTCGAGGACATGCCTCCCTCTTTGCCTCCTGCTGTCATTAACATTTTGCAGGAGTTCGCTGACGTCTTTCCACAAGACGTGCCACCGGGATTACCGCCTATTCGTGGGATTGAGCATCAGATTGACTTAATTCCCGGTGCATCCCTACCCAACCGTGCGCCCTACCGTACCAATCCAGAGGAGACAAAGGAGATTATGCGTCAAGTACAAGAGCTGCTTGACAAAGGTTATATACGTGAATCCCTTAGTCCTTGTGCTGTTCCTATTATTCTAGTGCCTAAAAAGGATGGTACATCGCGCATGTGTGTGGATTGTAGAGGCATTAATAATATTACTATTCGTTATCGTCATCCTATTCCTAGACTAGATGATATGCTTGATGAATTAAGTGGCTCTACAATTTTCTCCAAAGTTGATTTGCGTAGTGGATACCATCAAATTCGTATGAAATTGGGAGATGAATGGAAAACAGCATTTAAAACTAAGTTTGGATTATATGAGTGGCTAGTCATGCCTTTTGGGTTAACTAATGCACCTAGCACTTTCATGAGATTAATGAACGAGGTTTTACGTGCTTTCATTGGACGATTTGTGGTAGTCTATTTTGATGATATATTGATTTTTAGTAGATCTTTGGAGGAACATTTGGAACACTTACGTGCTGTTTTTACTGCGCTCCGTGATGCCCGTTTGTTTGGTAACCTTGGGAAGTGCACCTTTTGCACCGACCGAGTATCTTTTCTTGGCTATGTTGTTACTCCACAGGGAATTGAAGTTGATAAAGCCAAGATTGCAGCTATTGAGAGTTGGCCGCAGCCCAAAACGGTCACACAAGTAAGGAGTTTTCTTGGCCTCGCTGGTTTCTATAGGCGTTTTGTCAGAGATTTCAGCACCATTGCTACGCCTCTCAATGAGCTTACAAAGAAGGACGTGCCTTTTTCTTGGGGTACCGCACAGGAAGAAGCCTTCACGGTCTTGAAAGATAAGTTAACACATGCTCCTTTACTCCAACTTCCTGATTTTAATAAGACTTTCGAGCTTGAATGTGATGCTAGTGGTATTGGGTTAGGAGGTGTGTTATTACAAGATGGTAAACCTGTTGCGTACTTTTCTGAAAAATTAAGTGGGCCTAGTCTGAATTATTCTACTTATGATAAGGAATTATATGCTCTTGTTCGGACTTTGGAAACATGGCAACATTATTTATGGCCCAAAGAATTTGTTATACATTCTGATCATGAATCTTTGAAACATATTAAAAGTCAAGCAAAACTGAACCGTAGACATGCTAAATGGGTTGAATTCATTGAGACTTTTCCTTATGTCATTAAACACAAGAAGGGTAAAGACAATGTTATTGCTGATGCTTTGTCTCGTCGTTATACTATGCTTTCACAACTTGACTTTAAAATATTTGGTTTGGAGACCATCAAAGATCAATATGTGCATGATGCTGAATTTAGAGACGTGTTGCAGAATTGTAAAGAAGGGAGAACATGGAACAAGTTCGTTATTAATGATGGATTTGTATTCCGTGCTAACAAGCTATGCATTCCAGCTAGCTCCATTCGTCTTTTGTTGTTACAGGAGGCGCACGGAGGAGGATTAATGGGACACTTTGGCGTGAAGAAGACGGAGGATGTACTTTCTACACATTTCTTTTGGCCAAAGATGAGACGGGATGTTGAGCGTTTTGTTGCTCGCTGCACTACATGTCAAAAAGCTAAGTCACGACTCAATGCTCATGGTTTATATATGCCTTTGCCTGTACCTAGTGTTCCTTGGGAGGATATATCTATGGACTTTGTTTTAGGTTTACCTCGAACAAAGAAGGGGAGGGATAGCATATTTGTTGTCGTGGATAGATTTTCCAAAATGGCACACTTTATACCATGTAATAAAAGTGATGATGCTGCTCATGTTGCTGATTTGTTCTTTCGTGAAATTATTCGATTGCATGGTGTACCAAATACAATTGTTTCAGATCGTGATGCTAAATTTCTTAGCCATTTTTGGAGATGTTTATGGGCTAAGTTGGGGACTAAACTACTTTTTAGTACTACATGTCATCCCCAAACTGATGGACAAACTGAAGTAGTCAATAGATCATTGTCTACTATGCTTAGGGCTGTTTTGAAGAATAACCTGAAAATGTGGGAAGAATGCTTGCCTCATATTGAATTTGCTTATAATCGTTCGCTACATTCTACCACTAAGATGTGCCCTTTTCAAGTTGTGTATGGTTTCTTACCTCGTGCACCTATTGATTTGTTGCCTCTTCCATCTTCGGAGAAGGTTAATTTTGATGCTAAAGAACGTGCTGAATTGATATTAAAGATGCATGAGTTAACGAAGGAAAACATTGAGTGTATGAATGCTAAATACAAACTTGCTGGAGATAAGGGTAGAAAACATGTTGTCTTTGCACCTGGTGATCTTGTTTGGTTACATTTGCGTAAGGATAGATTTCCTGATTTGCGCAAGTCAAAGCTAATGCCCCGTGCTGATGGTCCTTTTAAGGTGTTAGAGAAAATAAATGATAATGCATATAAACTTGAGCTGCCTGCAGAGTTTGGGGTTAGCCCCACTTTTAACATTGCAGATTTGAAGCCTTATTTGGGTGAGGAAGATGAGCTTCTGTCGAGGACGACTTCAGTTCAAGAAGGGGAGGATGATGAGGACATCCCTACTAATGTTACACCCACCCCGACTGCTATACATACAAGACCAATTACTAGAGCTCGCGCACGTCAATTGAATTACCAGGTACTTTCGTTTCTTGGAAATCCTTCTAATATTCATGAACATATGATGCTGCCTAAATTAGATACTTTTGTTTTACTTATGAATGAAGGACCTATCATGGATAAGAAGGATGACCATTGGAGCGGGATCAAGCATGGAGGAGAAGGTGCGCACGCGGGGAAGAACAATGGAGCTTCCAGTGATGATTTTCGCACATTGAAGCCACCATAATGGGAGTGGGAAGCTTTGGACGAAATATGCATGATGCCACTTTATAAAATTCGTCCATAGGCTAATATAGGTGCTGCGCCACCTTAATTTTGGGCCAGGCCCATGTAATTTCGAAATACCATATTATAGGCTGTTTTTAGAGTCCGTATGTATGGGGAAACTGACTTAGGGTCAGTTTCGGACCCCTCCTCCAAGGGGCCACGAAATTCCCTTCTATTCCCCCATATATACAGCCCTTAGGGCTTCGTTTTAGGTTTGGGTTTTGTTTAGATTACAAGTTCGCCATAGCAGCAACTTCGCGTTCTTCGTTTGTGTTCCACGACCAGACAAAGGCGTCACAGAACCCCACTTCATCAATAAAGCTTTCCTCTTATATTCGCAATATCCAGATTGCAATCTTAGTTTCTTGCTTGTTCTTCGTTTGCGTGCAGGAAATAGACCCTCGTGGTCAGGTTGATCGTGCTCCGGCGTGGTCAATAACCTCTCAGAGTTGGTTTAGCGATTGCTAAGGCGCGACGTCTCACACGTTCGTAGTCGGATCGTCAAAGTCTACTCCACCAAAAACGATAGCCACCATCTCATCGAAAGACAGGGACAACTTCGCCTCTATCAATGGCCGCCACAACATCACCCAATACAGAGCAAGCCGTGATCCCTTGGATGTGCCCGTCACCAGCGTGGCTACTGTGTGGACACCTTGTCTAGAACAAGAAGGAGCGTCGAGCAGGGTCACAACCTCCTAGGGCTCGGCCTCCTCCATGCCAGACCGCCCTGGCGACCGGTGCACAGAGACAAGAACGCAACGATGCCCCTCCTGGTTCCACCAGGAGCCGAGCGATGTCACGGTCCGCCTCTTTCGCCATGCCGGACACGGCATTGGAAGGGATGACATGAGCCCAATTACTGCCAAACTTGTCGCACGTGGCCGACAAGATGGACTAGTGGAGAGCTACCATACAGAGTTTGATATCCTTCATCGAAGCCAACAAATTTCAACATGCAGAACCATCGCGATGCACGCGCACGACGACGATAGCTTGGGCCAGCGATCGTGTCGAGGGATAGCTACAACTGACCCAGGAGCAGCCTCAACAAGCTTGCATGATGACGAGCTTGACGAGGCATCTATGGCCTTACCGGCCCGCGCGATCGCCAGGAGCAGCGACGTGTCCTGGAAGATTGGCAGAAGGAAGACGCATGCATCACCATAGAGCGACACTGAGAAGCACACCATTAGTCTGACAGGCGCAACGGCCCAGGTGCTAGCGACCCCACGCCCAGTGCTGGCGGGATACCTGCTTTACGAGGTTGGCTGCCCTGCCTTCACTCGCGAGCTGTGGCAGGTCCGCTGGCCATCAGCCCGAGCTTTCAAGCCAGAGCTGAAGGGGAAGTTTGATGGAAAACTAAACCGGGCGAAATTCCTAGGCATCTACACAATAGTTGTTCCCGCCGAACGAAGAGATGAGAAGGTGCTCGCCAACTATTTCCTTTTGGCACTCAAGCCAAACATGAGATCATGGGTGATGCACCTGCCGGAGAACTCCATTTCATCATGGGCTCACTTGTGCAACGAGTTTGTCGGCGCCTTCACAGGTGGTCACCAGGAGTCAGGGCAGCCCAGCGACGTACAAGTCCTTCCGCAAAAGGAGCGAGAAACTTTGCAGAAGTACATCTAGAGATTCAGTCGAGTGCACCGCAACATTCCAGAGATACACTCCGCAGCCGTGATTGACGCGTTCCATTCGAACATGCGCAACAAGAGAATGCGGGCCAAGATGAATGTTAGACTTGTGCTGAGGAAGAAAGACGACTACTAGGAGAGGAGGCTGGCGTCGAAATCGATTCAGATGATGACGACGATGCCCCTGGCCCGAAGGGGAAAAGCCGAAAGCGCAACAAGAAGCGTAAGGGAAAAGCAGTGTTGGCCGTTGAGGGATTAGGTGATCTCAATGTAGGCAAGAAGGCCAATGCCGAGGCCCCCGGCAAGGGATCTCCCGAGTGTGTTGATTGCTGGGAAGTCGCTACTGCTGAGAAAACTGGAAAGTACAATGGGCCATACTGCAAAATCCACCGCACCAAAGGTCATGATCTCCAAGAATGCCGCCAAGTTGAGCAGCTTGCTGAGAAGCAAAGGGCTGAATACGAGATGCGTGACAAGGAGAAAACCAAAGATGGTGCGCCAGAAAGAGCTGTGGCGATAGAGGAGGCCACCGTGGCAAAGCCTTGTGGCAAAAGGAAAAACAAGCCAAAGGGCGTGAGAAGAAAGAAGCAGATGATATGAGTGATGATGAGGATGACGAAGAGGATTCCAGTGATCAAAAATTCCAGAAGGCAACCGAATCCATGTGAGTTGACGGGGGTGCATCCTTGCATCCATCTCACCACTAGCTCAAGCAATGGGCACGTGAGGTCAATGTTGTAGAACCAGCTGCAGAGTCCAGAAGACCACTTAGATGGTCCCGCATGCCTATCATCTTTGATGAAGAGGACCATCCTGACCGCACCACTATGGTTAGATGTTTACCGTTGTTGGTCTCCCCAACAATCCGTAACCTCAAAGTCACCAAGATGTTAGTTGACGGTGGGGCAGGATTGAACCTAATCTCCCCGAGAGTTGTTGAAAGGTTGTAGATCCCTGACAGAGAGCTCAAAGCTACGGGTACATTCCAAGGAGTTAACCCTGATAGGAGGCGACCCAAGGGAAGATCACTTTTCCTATGACGTTTGGCGGGGACTTGAACTACCGGAGTGAGAAGGTGGTGTTTGATGTGGAACACCCTCTGTCTTATAATGGAATTCTTGGTTGCCCAGCTCTGGCAAAATTCATGGCAGCATCTCACTATGCTTACAACAGTTTGAAGATGCCAGGGCCCAATGGAATCATCTCCATCCCATCTGACAAGAAGGACACAGTCATATGCGTGGATAAGATGTATTGCGATGCGATAGTAGTTGCTTCTATAGAAATCCCAGCTCCCGCCAAGGAATTGAAGAAAGCAAAGAAGCCTAGCATGAATACCGGTAAGGACTTTGGGAAACACGCCTCTTCGGAGTGTGCTGCACCTGACGATGACCCGCCGAAGAGTTTCGATAGCAAGAAGTCCAAGGTCACCTATCCTGAGACAAAGAAGATCCTGGCGGGGCTGGATCGCACTGATGGTACGTTCACCATCAGTGCCACCCTTACTGGCATATAGGAAAGCGCGCTCATTGCCTTCCCGCGGGCGAATGTCGATGTCTTTGTAGGCAACCATCTGACATCCCCGGTGTTCCCAAGGAGGTAATTGAGCACCACCTTGTTGTCTGTCCTCATGCCAGGCCCGTCAAGCAAAAGGTTAGGAAGAAAGGCTTGGAGCGGTAGCAGTTCATTGTCGAAGAAATCAAGAAACTCGAAGTAGTTGGTTTAGTCAGAGGAGTGTTGCATCCAACTTGGTTAGCCAACCCGGTAATGGTGCAAAAGGCATACGTGAAATGGAGGTTGTGCATAGATTTCACTGACTTGAACAAAGCATGCCTGAAGGACCCTTTTTCCTTGTCATGCATCGATCAGATTGTTGATTCCACTTCAGGTGTGACTTGCTTTCCTTCTTGGATGCCTACTCTGGATACCACCAGATATTCATGACTAAGGAAGACGAGGAAAAGACCGCCTTCATAACTTTGTGTGGAACATACTGCTTTGTACGTATGCCTTCAGGTTGAAGAGTGTTGGTTCTACAGATTGCATTTGGACCACAGTTTCACCTCAAGTATGTGGTTCAGATGTACTTTCTCCGGGAGGAAGCCACCAACAACACCGCTGAGTATGAGGGGCTCCTTTCCGGACTCAGAATCACGGTGGAGTTGGGAATCAAGGAACTGATCAACCAAGGAGATTCTCAGCTCGTGGTAAAGCAAGTCAACCAAGATTATCAGAGACTGTTGATGGATCCATACGTGGAAGAAGTGAGGAAACTAGAGGAGCACTTTGATGGGTTGCAAGCAGAGCATGTGCCACATGCAGAAAGTAGCATCACTGATCATCTATTGAAGTGCGCCATGCAGAAGCTTCCTGTGGAACCAGGGACTTTTGTCCTCTGCCTCACTCAACCATCAGTATCCCCGTTAGCGATGACCAGGAAAAGGAGAAAGCTGAACTCTAGCAAGAATTTCCCAACAGAGCTTCCAGAAGCCACTGGTAGAGAGGTTATCGGGGGAAGTCCCATTTCGCTTGCTAAGCAGCTCCCTCCTGCAAAACTCTAGGTTCTTGCGGTCGAGGTAAGCGCTCCCACAAACGAGGAGATGCCTTTAGTCCTCGTTGTCGAGCCACAGGATCCAACCCGGGAACAACATATAGTCCACTTCCTTTAAATATGAGAACTTCCCGAAGAGCAAGAAGAAGCTGAAAAAGTAGACCGTCAGTCAAGTATATACCAGTTTGTCGATGACACCTTGTACAGAAGACGTCCAAATGGTGTGAAATTGAGGTGCATCTGTCGGGAAGATGGACTGAAGTTGTTGGCAAAGATTCACGCAGGCGTATGTGGTTCTCACATTGGATGAAGAGCCGTTGGCACAAAAGCCTTCCGGCAGGGTTTCTATTGGCCCAGTGCCCTCCAACATGCAACTGAATTGGTCACCAAATGTGAAGCCTGCCGGTTCCATTCCAAGAATATCCATCAACCAGCGCAATCTCTTTAGACGAACCCATTATCCTGGCCATTCTCGGTCTGGGGGCTCAATATTTTGGGCCCCTTTCCCCGTGTTGTTGGGGGCTTTGAGTTCTTGTTCATAGAAATCGACAAGTTCATGAAGTGGCCTGAGGTGGAGCCAGTGAGGAAGGTGACCGCACATTCAGCTATCAAGTTCATGACAGGACTGGTGTACTATTTTGGTGTGCTCAAGAGAGTGATCACCGACAACGACACCCAGTTCACGAGCCGCGCCTTCATGCAATACGTCCAAATCGTTGGAAGCCAGGTCTCCTTGGCCTCTGTTGCCTATCCAAGAAGCAACGGGCAAGTCGAGAGGATGGCTGCTAAAGTGCTGCGATAACTAAACATAAGGACATTCGATAGACTACGGAGAAGCGGCAAGCGTTGGATAGATGAGCTGCTGGTGGTTCTTTGGTCCCTCAGAACGACACTGAATCAAGCTACCGGCTAGACGCCCTTCTCTCTAGTGTATGGGGCGGAAGCAGTGCTCCCCACGAAACTCATATACGGGTCACCTAAAGTACTTGCCTATGATGAAGCAGAGCAAGAGAATCTGTGGCATGACGATGCCATGCTCCTCGGGGAAGATCGTCTCTAGGCTGATGTGCATGTTGCACGCTACCAGCAAGCCCTGCACCGCTATCATAGCCGCAGGGTACACGCCCAGAGCCTTGAGGAAGGCAACCTTGTCCTTAGGCGTGTTTAGTTCGCTAAGCATACCAACAAGTTGACGCCAAAGTGGGAAGGCCCTTACCGTGTAGCACGAGTCACCACACCTGGCGCAGTCCATCCGGAGACTGAAGATGTGACCAAGGTGCTTAACCCATGGAATATTGAGCATCTTCGTAAGTTCTACATGTGAGGCGCGGCAACCGGGCTCAGTCCCCTACAGCCACCTTTTGTACAAGCCTTGCCGAACTTGCACGTAACCCTTTGTACAAAGCCATGCGCAGACCCTGTGCAACAATCATAAAGCTAGGCATTGCATCATATCATCGCATTGCATGTTCATTGTGCATTTCTTTATGGTTGCAATTTTCTCGCTTTTAAGTTCTAGAGATTTGCTAAGAGTATTTGTTGAGCTTATATCATTGTTGCCGCATTCTCTCTTTGTATGATAGAGGCATCTCGCCCTACATATATGACCACCAAGAAAACATAGAAGGAGGGCAAAGGTACAAGGATGACGGCCCATCACACTCTAGAAAAGGATAGTGCCTAAAAAGATAAGTCTAATCGCATATCCCAAGTTCTATGTTGTTTGCTCCCTTCAAGAAAACCCTTGCTCTTCTTTCGACTATGTATGATGGAGTCCTCCACGTGGTGAAAACCCTTGTCGGACGAGCCGCCCCCAGCTCCTGATGCTTACCAGCTCTGGGGGGCGCGCCGATACTGACAAGGAGCCCTTTCGGGGAATGATGTCAGCTTGCTGCCGGGGGCTCGCTCCCCCTTTGGCACTTGTGGTTAGTAGTGACCCGTCAAGTGGTTCCATGCGGCAAGGACAAACATACTAACATATTATAATTAAGGGGAGAAAAGGATAGTATTTAAGGAAGAGATATAACATTCTTTCATTCATTTTCAGTACAAAATGGGTAAAGATTACATTTGAGGGTGCCTTTTTAATAACCCTTTATTTGACTTTCTCCCCTAGGAACAAGCTACTAAAGGGAAAAAGGACAAAATGACGGCCTCATCAGAAGCTCAACCTGACCTTGTGAGGACTAGCAGGGCACGGATCCGCAGGGCCACCAGAAGGGAAGACGAATCCGAAGTCCATGAACCTGCCGGGATCCAGCTGGGGGAGAAGGCGGTGCCCAAGTCAAGAACCCCTGGCAAATCGTTCTGTCGAGGGAGTATAGCTGGCAGTGATGGTGCGATCGACAACTAGCTTGATCCCGAGTCGACGTACTCCGACTTGATGGCTGGGGACTCGTTGTCGTCATCTTCAAAAATAGTGTCCTCCTTGTCGCTATCGCTCGAGGAGGAGCTTTCAACATCGCTCGAGCTCTCTTCGCAGCAGCCAAGACGAGCACCTGAATGCCACTAGATCTTGCCAGAGAGCATGTCGGTCTCCACCAACTTGAAGCGGAGGACGTGCCCACCCATGAAGTTGTGGGAATGTGCGATGGTTTTCCACCCACGTCTGAGGAGCATGACGTGACGCGCCAGGAACTCGACGTCTGCTAGCACGGTACCTTACTGATAGAGGCGAAGTTGTCCCTGTCTTTCGATGAGATGGTGGCTATCGTTTTTGGTGGAGTAGACTTTGACGATCCGACTACGAACGTGTAAGCCGTCGCGCCTTAGCAATCGCTAAACCAACTCTGAGAGGTTATTGACCACGCCGGAGCACGATCAACCTGACCACGAGGGTCTATTTCCTGCACGCAAACGAAGAACAAGCAAGAAACTAAGATTGCAATCTGGATATTGCGAATATAAGAGGAAAACTTTATTGACGAAGTGGGGTTCTGTGACGCCTTTGTCTGGTCGTGGAACACAAACGAAGAACGCGAAGTTGCTGCTATGGCAAACTTGTAATCTAAACAAAACCCAACCCTAAAACGAAGCCCTAAGGGCTGTATATATGGGGGAATAGAAGGGAATTTCGTGGCCCCTTGGAGGAGGGGTCCGAAACCGACCCTAAGTCAATTTCCCCATTTATACGGACTCTAAAACCAGCCTATAATATGGTATTTCGAAATTACATGGGCCTGGCCCAAAAATAAGGTGGCGCAGCACCTATATTAGCCTATGGACGAATTTTATAAAGTGGCATCATGCATATTTCGTCCAAGGCTTCCCGCTCCCATTATGGTGGCTTCAATGTGCGAAAATCATCACTGGAAGCTCCATTGTTCTTCCCCGCACGCGCACCTTCTCCTCCATGCTTGATCCCGCTCCAATGGTCATCCTTCTTATCCATGCTAGGTCCTTCATTCATAAGTAAAACAAAAGTATCCAATTTAGGCAGCATCATATGTTCATGAATATTAGAAGGATTTCCAAGAAACGAAAGTACCTGGTAATTCAATTGACGTGCGCGAGCTCTAGTAATTGGTCCTGTATGTATAGCAGTCGGGGTGGGTGTAACATTAGTAGGGATGTCCTCATCATCCTCCCCTTCTTGAACTGACGTCGTCCTCGACGGAAGCTCATCTTCCTCACCCAAATAAGGCTTCAAATCTGCAATGTTAAAAGTGGGGCTAACCCCAAACTCTGCAGGCAGCTCAAGTTTATATGCATTATCATTTACTTTCTGTAACACCTTAAAAGGACCATCAACACGTGGCATTAGCTTTGACTTGCGCAAATCAGGAAATCTATCCTTACGCAAATGTAACCAAACAAGATCTCCAGGTGCAAAGACAACATGTTTTCTACCCTTATCTCCAGCAAGTTTGTATTTAGCATTCATACGCTCAATGTTTTCCTTAGTTAACTCATGAATCTTTAATATCAATTCAGCACGTTCTTTAGCATCAAAATTAACCTTCTCCGAAGACGGAAGAGGCAACAAATCAATAGGTGCACGAGGTAAGAAACCATACACAACTTCAAAAGGGCACATCTTAGTGGTAGAATGTAGCGAACGATTATAAGCAAATTCAATATGAGGAAAGCATTCTTCCCACATTTTCAGGTTATTCTTCAAAACAGCCCTAAGCATAGTAGACAATGATCTATTGACTACTTCAGTTTGGCCATCAGTTTGGGGGTGACATGTAGTACTAAAAAGCAGTTTAGTCCCCAACTTAGCCCATAAACATCTCCAAAAGTGGATAAGAAATTTAGCATCACGATCGGAAACAATTGTATTTGGCACACCATGCAACCGAATAATTTCACGAAAGAACAAATCAGCAACATGAGCAGCATCATCACTTTTATGACATGGTATAAAGTGTGCCATTTTAGAAAATCTATCCACGACAACAAATATGCTATCCCTCCCCTTCTTTGTTCGAGGTAAACCTAAAACAAAGTCCATAGATATATCCTCCCAAGGAACACTAGGTACAGGTAAAGGCATATATAAACCATGAGGATTGAGTCGTGACTTAGCTTTTTGACATGTAGTGCAGCGAGCAACAAAACGCTCAACATCCCGTCTCATCTTTGGCCAAAAGAAATGTGTAGCAAGTACGTCCTCCGTCTTCTTCACGCCAAAGTGTCCCATTAATCCTCCTCCGTGCGCCTCCTGTAACAACAAAAGACGAACGGAGCTAGCTGGAATGCATAGCTTGTTAGCACGAAACACAAATCCATTATTAATAACGAACTTGTTCCATGTTCTCCCTTCTTTACAATTCTGCAACACGTCTCTAAATTCAGCATCATGCACATATTGATCTTTGATGGTCTCCAAACCAAATATTTTAAAGTCAAGTTGTGAAAGCATAGTATAACGATGAGACAAAGCATCAGCAATAACATTGTCTTTACCCTTCTTGTGTTTAATGACATAAGGGAAAGTCTCAAAGAATTCAACCCATTTAGCATGTCTACGGTTCAGTTTTGCTTGACTTTTAATATGTTTCAAAGATTCATGATCAGAATGTATAACAAATTCTTTGGGCCATAAATAATGTTGCCATGTTTCCAAAGTCCGAACAAGAGCATATAATCCCTTATCATAAGTAGAATAATTCAGACTAGGCCCACTTAATTTTTCAGAAAGATACGCAACAGGTTTACCATCTTGTAGTAACAGACCTCCTAACCCAATTCCGCTAGCATCACATTCAAGCTCGAAAGTCTTATTAAAATCAGGAAGTTGGAGTAAAGGAGCATGTGTTAACTTATCTTTCAAGACCGTGAAGGCTTCTTCCTGTGCGGTACCCCAAGAAAAAGGCACGTCCTTCTTTGTAAGCTCATTGAGAGGCGCAGCAATGGTGCTGAAATTTCTCACAAAACGCCTATAGAAACCAGCGAGGCCAAGAAAACTCCTTACTTGTGTGACCGTTTTGGGCTGCGGCCAACTCTCAATAGCTTCAATCTTGGCTGTATCAACTTCAATTCCCTGTGGAGTAACAACATAGCCAAGAAAAGATACTCGGTCGGTGCAAAAGGTGCACTTCCCAAGGTTACCAAACAAACGTGCATCACGTAGCGCAGTAAAAACAGCACGTAAATGTTCCAAATGTTCCTCCAAAGATCTACTAAAAATCAATATATCATCAAAATAGACTACCACAAATCGTCCAATGAAAGCACGTAAAACCTCGTTCATTAATCTCATGAAAGTGCTAGGTGCATTAGTTAACCCAAAAGGCATGACTAGCCACTCATATAATCCAAACTTAGTTTTAAATGTTGTTTTCCATTCATCGCCCAATTTCATACGAATTTGATGGTATCCGCTACGCAAATCAACTTTGGAGAAAATTGTAGAGCCACTTAATTCATCAAGCATATCATCTAGTCTAGGAATAGGATGACGATAACGAATAGTAATATTATTAATGCCTCTACAATCCACACACATGCGCGATGTACCATCCTTTTTAGGCACTAGAATAATAGGAACAGCACAAGGACTAAGGGATTCACGTATATAACCTTTGTCAAGCAGCTCCTGTACTTGACACATAATCTCCTTTGTCTCCTCTGGATTGGTACGGTAGGGCGCACGGTTGGGTAGGGATGCACCGGGAATTAAGTCAATCTGATGCTCAATCCCGCGAATAGGCGGTAATCCCGGTGGCACGTCTTGTGGAAAGACATCAGCGAACTCCTGCAAAATGTTAATGACAGCAGGAGGCAAAGAGGGAGGCATGTCCTCGAATGAAAATAATACCTCTTTACATACAAAAGCATAGCAAACATATGTAGCAACATCCAAATCATTAATATCAGATTTAGTAGCAAGTAAACATCCACTCTTCAATTTTATTTCGGATGCAACAGTAGATCATTTATTATGCTTATGGTGTTGCTCAAATTCCTGTGCTACAATCTGATTTTCACTCTTATTTTTCTCCTGTTTTGCTTTACTAGCTCTAGCAATGTCATCTTTCATAATATGTTCGGGAGACATAGGAAGCAAAGTGATATTATGATCCTTATGAACAAGAGTATACTGATTTGTCCTACCATGGTGTACAGAATTTTTATCAAACTGCCATGGTCTACCAAGTAAAACAGAACATGCTTGCATGGGTACCACATCACAATCCACATAATCAGAATATGTAGCAATGCTAAAATGCACACGAACAGTACGTGTTACCTTAACCTTGCCACTATTGTTGAACCATTGGATGTAATAAGGATGAGGATGTGGTCTGGTGGTTAGAGACAGCTTCTCCACTGATGAGGACATCCCTACTAATGTTACACCCACCCCGACTGCTATACATACAGGACCAATTACTAGAGCTCGCGCACGTCAATTGAATTACCAGGTACTTTCGTTTCTTGGAAATCCTTCTAATATTCATGAACATATGATGCTGCCTAAATTAGATACTTTTGTTTTACTTATGAATGAAGGACCTATCATGGATAAGAAGGATGACCATTGGAGCGGGATCAAGCATGGAGGAGAAGGTGCGCGCGCGGGGAAGAACATTGGAGCTTCCAGTGATGATTTTCGCACATTGAAGCCACCATAATGGGAGTGGGAAGCTGTGGACGAAATATGCATGATGCCACTTTATAAAATTCGTCCATAGGCTAATATAGGTGCTGCACCACCTTAATTTTGGGCCAGGCCCATGTAATTTCGAAATACCATATTATAGGCTGTTTTTAGAGTCCGTATGTATGGGGAAACTGACTTAGGGTCGGTTTCGGACCCCTCCTCCAAGGGGCCACGAAATTCCCTTCTATTCCCCCATATATACAGCCCTTAGGGCTTCGTTTTAGGTTTGGGTTTTGTTTAGATTACAAGTTCGCCATAGCAGCAACTTCGCGTTCTTCGTTTGTGTTCCGCGACCAGACAAAGGCGTCACAGAACCCCACTTCATCAATAAAGCTTTCCTCTTATATTCGCAATATCCAGATTGCAATCTTAGTTTCTTGCTTGTTCTTCGTTTGCGTGCAGGAAATAGACCCTCGTGGTCAGGTTGATCGTGCTCCGGCGTGGTCAATAACCTCTCAGAGTTGGTTTAGCGATTGCTAAGGCGCGACGTCTCACACGTTCGTAGTCGGATCGTCAAAGTCTACTCCACCAAAAACGATAGCCACCATCTCATCGAAAGACAGGGACAACTTCGCCTATATCAAGTGGTATCAGATTTCCAGGTTGCTCGGTGAGATTTTACCAGTTTTCGTAGTTTAGATCGCATCTGTTCTTCATACCTTTAGTCCACGAAAAAGCCAAAAAACAAATTAGGGTTAGATCATCATATCCGAACCAATCTGAGCCTTTGCATAGTCTTTTCAGTATTTTGCTTTGTTGAATTGGCGGTTACATCGTTGTGTCGAGTTGCTGGTCTTAGTGTCTAGTCCTTTAGAGTTTCGAGTTCTTTTCACAGGTTGTCACGCCGCCACCGCATCATCTTCATAGTTGCCATATACCACCACCATCATCGCCGCTGCCATATCTCATCATCCATCATCACTCTCCATTGGTGTCCATATATACCACCACAACTCCTCCACCAATCCAAGTCCAGTTCGTTTTAGGTTTAGTTTCGAGATCCTTTTGATTTCGGATCCGTGTTTTGCTACCTGCGCAGGTGTCGGAAAAAAAAAAATTCGAGAGTCTGGCACGCTTTGCAGAGCACGTTTTGGCCCAAAAAAATTTCGGCTGAAAATATTTTTTCCCTATCTTGATTTTAGGTTCCCCGGAGCGTTTTGAGACACTTGCTATCATAGTGATTTTTGTCGAAATTTTTGGGTCGTCGCAGCCCCCGGATTGCTCCAGAAAAAAAAAAATAGTCCAAAAGAAAAATTCGTGCCCATCTTGCTTATACGACGTGGCAAGAGTTTTGAGACACTCGCCATTGTAGTGAGTTTTTGAAAAAAAAAAAAAAAAAAAGAGGCGCCGAAAAAAAAAAAAAAAAAAAAAGAGGCGCCGAAAAAAAAAAAAAACGAAAAAAAAAATTCTGATTGTGCTTTTCCCTTGCTTAGGTGTCTCGTCGTGTTTTTGTTGGTGTTTTAGGCTCGCGTCTCTAGCACGGTCTAGCCTAGGACCAGCACAGTACCGTCGTTGAGCGTTTATTCAACCTTGCATCTCTGAATTGATTATTGCTGACCCTTTTTGCTACCATATTATAAGCCATCCCAGCTCCACATACTCCTACGCCGTGTGCTTGACACCACCTGGCAATCGCTCTATCCAAGCTTTGAGAGTTTTGGCTACAACGGTTGCCGATCACCGCCTGCTACTGGGTAAGAACTGGTAAGAAATTGAGATTCGCTTAAAGGATTTGTGCCACACCACCACCACCACCACGTCCCAGCAGTCTGTAGGCTTCATATTGTGTGTTTCCTATTTCTGCTAACCATGCCAGGATCACACAATGACGAGATCGACTGGGAGAGCATGACCAACAAAGCGCTCTATGATAAATTTCAGCAAATGATGGCTGAGCAGGTACAGGACTTCGTGAACAACTTTGGAGTTGCCATGGAGAAGCTAGATGGTTTGGAGAAGACATTCGACTCCAAGATGGACGCCAAGTTCAATGAGGTGCTTGCCCGTCTACCTCCACCAGCTGCAGTTCCTATTCCTTTCGAACGACGAGCGCGACGTGTGCCTCTCGGCCACGCCCAACATCCTGGTACTGTTGATACTGCTGCTACTTCGGTGGCTCGTGCGGCTACTGTCGTTGAGCAGGTTGAAGATTATGATGGTGATTTCGATGATGAGGGAGAGGTTGCTCCAGATCCGCCCCATGGGCAACCACCACCATACGCACCAGGTCGACCACATGGCTACAACCGTAACGGTAGGGCTGCACCACCCCCGCAGGTACGGGATCATGACCATCTCCCTAAACTTAAATTGAATATTCCGACGTTTGAGGGTAGATATGTTCCTGATATATATCTTACATGGGAGTTAGAAACAGAACAACGTTTTACATGCTTACAATTTCCAGAGGATCGACGTGTTGCTGCTGCTGTTTGTTCATTCACTAGTTTTGCTTGTGTTTGGTGGTCAGAACATTGTAGAATACACCCTAATAATATTCCAACTACTTGGGCTGCTTTGAAAACTGCTATGCGAAATCGTTGGGTGCCACCTTATTATCAACGTGAATTGCTTCAAAATTTGCAGCGTTTAAGACAAGGAAAAAATTCTGTAGAAGAATATTATCAGGAATTACAAACTGGTATGATTAGATGTGGTATTGTTGAGGAGAATGAAGCTATGCTTGCACGTTTTATGGGTGGATTAAATAGAGAGATTCAGACTATTCTAGAGTATAAGGAGTATAACACTATCACTCGTTTATTTCATCTTGCTTGCAAAGCTGAACGTGAAGTGCAGGATCGACAGGCAATGGCGAGAACTACTAATTTTGCAGGCCGTACTTCATCATGGACGCCACGTACCTCCTCTGCTTCCGCACGTCCTGCTGCAACACCACCTCCTTCACCCTCCAACTCTAATCGCGATACCAGGCAACAGGCTCCTACTGCACCCTCTACGAAGAGCACACCTTTTGGGCCTGCACAGAGTTCTTCTTCATCTATTGCATCCACAGGGCAAACACATGAGGTTATATGTCGTCGTTGCAAGGGTGGAGGTCACTATGCGAGAGAATGCCCTTCCAAGCGTGTAATGATTGTTACTCAGGATGGTGGATATGCGTCCGCTAGTGATTATGATGAGGAGACTTTGGCACTTATTGCAAGTGACGAACAGGGTGGCGAGGATGCAGAACCAGAAACACAATACATGGCTGCTGATTACGCTGACAGGTATGAAAGTTTAGTTGCTCAACGTGTTCTCAGTGTGCAGGTTACACACGCTGAGCAAAATCAGAGGCACAACTTGTTCCACACAAAGGGAGTTGTGAAAGAGCGTTCTGTTCGCATCATCATCGATGGAGGGAGTTGCAATAACTTGGCTAGCATGGAGATGGTGGAGAAGCTGTCTCTATCCACCAGACCACATCCTCATCCTTATTACATCCAATGGTTCAACAATAGTGGCAAGGTTAAGGTAACACGTACTGTTCGTGTGCATTTTAGCATTGCTACATATTCTGATTATGTGGATTGTGATGTGGTACCCATGCAAGCATGTTCTGTTTTACTTGGTAGACCATGGCAGTTTGATAAAAATTCTGTACACCATGGTAGGACAAATCAGTATACTCTTGTTCATAAGGATCATAATATCACTTTGCTTCCTATGTCTCCCGAACATATTATGAAAGATGACATTGCTAGAGCTAGTAAAGCAAAACAGGAGAAAAATAAGAGTGAAAATCAGATTGTAGCACAGGAATTTGAGCAACACCATAAGCATAATAAACCATCATCTACTGTTGCATCTGAAATAAAATTGAAGAGTGGATGTTTACTTGCTACTAAATCTGATATTAATGATTTGGATGTTGCTACATATGTTTGCTATGCTTTTGTATGTAAAGAGGTATTATTTTCATTCGAGGACATGCCTCCCTCTTTGCCTCCTGCTGTCATTAACATTTTGCAGGAGTTCGCTGACGTCTTTCCACAAGACGTGCCACCGGGATTACCGCCTATTCGCGGGATTGAGCATCAGATTGACTTAATTCCCGGTGCATCCCTACCCAACCGTGCGCCCTACCGTACCAATCCAGAGGAGACAAAGGAGATTATGCGTCAAGTACAGGAGCTGCTTGACAAAGGTTATATACGTGAATCCCTTAGTCCTTGTGCTGTTCCTATTATTCTAGTGCCTAAAAAGGATGGTACATCGCGCATGTGTGTGGATTGTAGAGGCATTAATAATATTACTATTCGTTATCGTCATCCTATTCCTAGACTAGATGATATGCTTGATGAATTAAGTGGCTCTACAATTTTCTCCAAAGTTGATTTGCGTAGTGGATACCATCAAATTCGTATGAAATTGGGCGATGAATGGAAAACAGCATTTAAAACTAAGTTTGGATTATATGAGTGGCTAGTCATGCCTTTTGGGTTAACTAATGCACCTAGCACTTTCATGAGATTAATGAACGAGGTTTTACGTGCTTTCATTGGACGATTTGTGGTAGTCTATTTTGATGATATATTGATTTTTAGTAGATCTTTGGAGGAACATTTGGAACATTTACGTGCTGTTTTTACTGCGCTACGTGATGCACGTTTGTTTGGTAACCTTGGGAAGTGCACCTTTTGCACCGACCGAGTATCTTTTCTTGGCTATGTTGTTACTCCACAGGGAATTGAAGTTGATACAGCCAAGATCGAAGCTATTGAGAGTTGGCCGCAGCCCAAAACGGTCACACAAGTAAGGAGTTTTCTTGGCCTCGCTGGTTTCTATAGGCGTTTTGTGAGAAATTTCAGCACCATTGCTGCGCCTCTCAATGAGCTTACAAAGAAGGACGTGCCTTTTTCTTGGGGTACCGCACAGGAAGAAGCCTTCACGGTCTTGAAAGATAAGTTAACACATGCTCCTTTACTCCAACTTCCTGATTTTAATAAGACTTTCGAGCTTGAATGTGATGCTAGTGGAATTGGGTTAGGAGGTGTGTTACTACAAGATGGTAAACCTGTTGCGTACTTTTCTGAAAAATTAAGTGGGCCTAGTCTGAATTATTCTACTTATGATAAGGAATTATATGCTCTTGTTCGGACTTTGGAAACATGGCAACATTATTTATGGCCCAAAGAATTTGTTATACATTCTGATCATGAATCTTTGAAACATATTAAAAGTCAAGCAAAACTGAACCGTAGACATGCTAAATGGGTTGAATTCATTGAGACTTTCCCTTATGTCATTAAACACAAGAAGGGTAAAGACAATGTTATTGCTGATGCTTTGTCTCGTCGTTATACTATGCTTTCACAACTTGACTTTAAAATATTTGGTTTGGAGACCATCAAAGATCAATATGTGCATGATGCTGAATTTAGCGACGTGTTGCAGAATTGTAAAGAAGGGAGAACATGGAACAAGTTCGTTATTAATAATGGATTTGTGTTTCGTGCTAACAAGCTATGCATTCCAGCTAGCTCCGTTCGTCTTTTGTTGTTACAGGAGGCGCACGGAGGAGGATTAATGGGACACTTTGGCGTGAAGAAGACGGAGGACGTACTTGCTACACATTTCTTTTGGCCAAAGATGAGACGGGATGTTGAGCGTTTTGTTGCTCGCTGCACTACATGTCAAAAAGCTAAGTCACGACTCAATCCTCATGGTTTATATATGCCTTTACCTGTACCTAGTGTTCCTTGGGAGGATATATCTATGGACTTTGTTTTAGGTTTACCTCGAACAAAGAAGGGGAGGGATAGCATATTTGTTGTCGTGGATAGATTTTCTAAAATGGCACACTTTATACCATGTCATAAAAGTGATGATGCTGCTCATGTTGCTGATTTGTTCTTTCGTGAAATTATTCGGTTGCATGGTGTGCCAAATACAATTGTTTCCGATCGTGATGCTAAATTTCTTAGCCACTTTTGGAGATGTTTATGGGCTAAGTTGGGGACTAAACTGCTTTTTAGTACTACATGTCACCCCCAAACTGATGGCCAAACTGAAGTAGTCAATAGATCATTGTCTACTATGCTTAGGGCTGTTTTGAAGAATAACCTGACAATGTGGGAAGAATGCTTGCCTCATATTGAATTTGCTTATAATCGTTCGCTACATTCTACCACTAAGATGTGCCCTTTTGAAGTTGTGTATGGTTTCTTACCTCGTGCACCTATTGATTTGTTGCCTCTTCCGTCTTCGGAGAAGGTTAATTTTGATGCTAAAGAACGTGCTGAATTGATATTAAAGATTCATGAGTTAACTAAGGAAAACATTGAGCGTATGAATGCTAAATACAAACTTGCTGGAGATAAGGGTAGAAAACATGTTGTCTTTGCACCTGGAGATCTTGTTTGGTTACATTTGCGTAAGGATAGGTTTCCTGATTTGCGCAAGTCAAAGCTAATGCCACGTGCTGATGGTCCTTTTAAGGTGTTAGAGAAAGTAAATGATAATGCATATAAACTTGAGCTGCCTGCAGAGTTTGGGGTTAGCCCCACTTTTAACATTGCAGATTTGAAGCCTTATTTGGGTGAGGAAGATGAGCTTCCGTCGAGGACGACGTCAGTTCAAGAAGGGGAGGATGATGAGGACATCCCTACTAATGTTACACCCACCCCGACTGCTATACATACAGGACCAATTACTAGAGCTCGCGCACGTCAATTGAATTACCAGGTACTTTCGTTTCTTGGAAATCCTTCTAATATTCATGAACATATGATGCTGCCTAAATTAGATACTTTTGTTTTACTTATGAATGAAGGACCTATCATGGATAAGAAGGATGACCATTGGAGCGGGATCAAGCATGGAGGAGAAGGTGCGCGCGCGGGGAAGAACATTGGAGCTTCCAGTGATGATTTTCGCACATTGAAGCCACCATAATGGGAGTGGGAAGCTGTGGACGAAATATGCATGATGCCACTTTATAAAATTCGTCCATAGGCTAATATAGGTGCTGCACCACCTTAATTTTGGGCCAGGCCCATGTAATTTCGAAATACCATATTATAGGCTGTTTTTAGAGTCCGTATGTATGGGGAAACTGACTTAGGGTCGGTTTCGGACCCCTCCTCCAAGGGGCCACGAAATTCCCTTCTATTCCCCCATATATACAGCCCTTAGGGCTTCGTTTTAGGTTTGGGTTTTGTTTAGATTACAAGTTCGCCATAGCAGCAACTTCGCGTTCTTCGTTTGTGTTCCGCGACCAGACAAAGGCGTCACAGAACCCCACTTCATCAATAAAGCTTTCCTCTTATATTCGCAATATCCAGATTGCAATCTTAGTTTCTTGCTTGTTCTTCGTTTGCGTGCAGGAAATAGACCCTCGTGGTCAGGTTGATCGTGCTCCGGCGTGGTCAATAACCTCTCAGAGTTGGTTTAGCGATTGCTAAGGCGCGACGTCTCACACGTTCGTAGTCGGATCGTCAAAGTCTACTCCACCAAAAACGATAGCCACCATCTCATCGAAAGACAGGGACAACTTCGCCTATATCATCCACCATCTCCATGCTAGCCAAGTTATTGCAACTCCCTCCATCGATGATGATGCGAACAGAACGCTCTTTCACAACTCCCTTTGTGTGGAACAAGTTGTGCCTCTGATTTTGCTCAGCGTGTGTAACCCGCACACTAAGAACACGTTGAGCAACTAAACTTTCATACCTGTCAGCGTAATCAGCAGCCATGTATTGTGTTTCTGGTTCTGCATCCTCGCCACCCTGTTCGTCACTTGCAATAAGTGCCAAAGTCTCCTCATCATAATCACTAGCGGACGCATATCCACCATCTTCACTAACAATCATTACACGCTTGGAAGGGCATTCTCTCGCATAGTGACCTCCACCCTTGCAACGACGACATATAACCTCATGTGTTTGCCCTGTGGATGCAATAGATGAAGAAGAACTCTGTGCAGGCCCAGAAGGTGTGCTCTTCGCAGAGGGTGCAGTAGGAGCATGTTTCCTGGTATCGCGATTAGAGTTGGACGTTGAAGGAGGTGGTGTTGCAGCAGGACGTGCGGAAGTAGAGGAGGTACGTGGCGTCCATGATGAAGTACGGCCTGCAAAATTAGTAGTTCTCGCCATTGCCTGTCGATCCTGCACTTCACGTTCAGCTTTGCAAGCAAGATGAAATAAACGAGTGATAGTGTTATACTCCTTATACTCTAGAATAGTCTGAATCTCTCTATTTAATCCACCCATAAAACGTGCAAGCATAGCTTCATTCTCCTCAACAATACCACATCTAATCATACCAGTTTGTAATTCCTGATAATATTCTTCTACAGAATTTTTTCCTTGTCTTAAACGCTGCAAATTTTGAAGCAATTCACGTTGATAATAAGGTGGCACCCAACGATTTCGCATAGCAGTTTTCAAAGCAGCCCAAGTAGTTGGAATATTATCAGGGTGTATTCTACAATGTTCTGACCACCAAACACAAGCAAAACTAGTGAATGAACAAACAGCAGCAGCAACACGTCGATCCTCTGGAAATTGTAAGCATGTAAAACGTTGTTCTGTTTCTAACTCCCATGTAAGATATATATCAGGAACATATCTACCCTCAAACGTCGGAATATTCAATTTAAGTTTAGGGAGATGGTCATGATCCCGTACCTGCGGGGGTGGTGCAGCCCTACCGTTACGGTTGTAGCCATGTGGTCGACCTGGTGCGTATGGTGGTGGTTGCCCCTGGGGCGGACCTGGAGCAACCTCTCCCTCATCATCGAAATCACCATCATAATCTTCAACCTGCTCAACGACAGTAGCCGCACGAGCCACCGAAGTAGCAGCAGTATCAACAGTACCAGGATGTTGGGCGTGGCCGAGAGGCACACGTCGCGCTCGTCGTTCGAAAGGAATAGGAACTGCAGCTGGTGGAGGTAGACGGGCAAGCACCTCATTGAACTTGGCGTCCATCTTTGTGTCGAGTGTCTTCTCCAAACCATCTAGCTTCTCCATGGCCACTCCAAAGTTGTTCACGAAGTCCTGTACCTGCTCAGCCATCATTTGCTGAAATTTATCATAGAGCGCTTTGTTGGTCATGCTCTCCCAGTCGATCTCGTCATTGTGTGATCCTGGCATGGTTAGCAGAAATAGGAAACACACAATATGAAACCTACAGACTACTGGGACGTGGTGGTGGTGGTGGTGTGGCACAAATCCTTTAAGCGAATCTCAATTTCTTACCAGTTCTTACCTAGTAGCAGGCGGTGATCGGCAACCGTTGTAGCCAAAACTCTCAAAGCTTGGATAGAGCGATTGCCAGGTGGTGTCAAGCACACGGCGTAGAAGTATGTGGAGCTCGGATGGCTTATAATATGGTAGCAAAAAAAGGTCAGCAATAATCAATTCAGAGATGCAAGGTTGAATAAACGCTCAACGACGGTACTGTGCTGGTCCTAGGCTAGACCGTGCTAGAGACGCGAGCCTAAAACACCAACAAAAGCACGACGATACACGTAAGCAAGGGAAAAGCACAGTCGGAAAATTTTTTTTTCGTTTTTTTTTCGGCGCCTCTTTTTTTTTCAAAAACTCACTACAATGGCGAGTGTCTCAAAACTCTTGCCACGTCGTATAAGCAAGATGGGCACGAATTTTTCTTTTGGACTATTTTTTTTCTTTTTCTGGAGCAATCCGGGGGCTGCGACGACCCAAAAATTTCGACAAAAATCATTATGATAGCAAGTGTCTCAAAACGCTCCGGGGAACCTAAAATCAAGATAGGGAAAAAATATTTTCGGCCGAATTTTTTTTGGGCCAAAACGTGCTCTGCAAAGCGTGCCAGACTCTTTTTTTTTCCGACACCTGCGCAGGTAGCAAAACACGGATCCGAAATCAAAAGGATCTCGAAACTAAACCCAAAACGAACTGGACTTGGATTGGTGGAGGATTTGTGGTGGTATATATGGACACCAATGGATAGTGATGATGGATGATGAGATATGACAGCGGCGATGATGGTGGTGGTATATGGCAAGTATGAAGAACGATGCGGTGGCGGCGTGACAACCTGTGAAAAGAACTCGAAACTCTAAAGGACTAGACACTAAGACCAGCAACTCGACACGACGATGTAACCGCCAATTCAACAAAGCAAAATACTGAAAAGACTATGCAAAGGTTCAGATTGGTTCGGATATGATGATCTAACCCTAATTTTTTTTTGTGGCTTTTTCGTGGACTAAAGGTATGAAGAACAGATGCGATCTAAACTACGAAAACTGGTAAAATCTCACCGAGCAACCTGGAAATCTGATACCACTTGATAGAGGCGAAGTTGTCCCTGTCTTTCGATGAGATGGTGGCTATCGTTTTTGGTGGAGTAGACTTTGACGATCCGACTACGAACGTGTAAGCCGTCGCGCCTTAGCAATCGCTAAACCAACTCTGAGAGGTTATTGACCACGCCGGAGCACGATCAACCTGACCACGAGGGTCTATTTCCTGCACGCAAACGAAGAACAAGCAAGAAACTAAGATTGCAATCTGGATATTGCGAATATAAGAGGAAAACTTTATTGATGAAGTGGGGTTCTGTGACGCCTTTGTCTGGTCGTGGAACACAAACGAAGAACGCGAAGTTGCTGCTATGGCAAACTTGTAATCTAAACAAAACCCAAACCTAAAACGAAGCCCTAAGGGTTGTATATATGGGGGAATAGAAGGGAATTTCGTGGCCCCTTGGAGGAGGGGTCCGAAACCGACCCTAAGTCAGTTTCCCCATATATACGGACTCTAAAAACAGCCTATAATATGGTATTTCGAAATTACATGGGCCTGGCCCAAAAATAAGGTGGCGCAGCACCTATATTAGCCTATGGACGAATTTTATAAAGTGGCATCATGCATATTTCGTCCAAGGCTTCCCGCTCCCATTATGGTGGCTTCAATGTGCGAAAATCATCACTGGAAGCTCCATTGTTCTTCCCCGCACGCGCACCTTCTCCTCCATGCTTGATCCCGCTCCAATGGTCATCCTTCTTATCCATGCTAGGTCCTTCATTCATATGTAAAACAAAAGTATCCAATTTAGGCAACATCATATGTTCATGAATATTAGAAGGATTTCCAAGAAACAAAAGTACCTGGTAATTCAATTGACGTGCGCGAGCTCTAGTAATTGGTCATGTATGTATAGCAGTCGGGGTGGGTGTAACATTAGTAGGGATGTCCTCATCACTTACACCAGCCATGCACATGCAACCACATCACGTGCGTCTTGTCGACCTCCATCACCCTAGCGAAAGCGAGAGGGAGTCGCAAGCGACTACAGGGAGGGCTGCGTAGCCCGATGACGAATTCTAGCACTATACCTTTGGTGTGTCCTGCCACTTTAGGAGGACCCCTCGGTGGATGAGTAGTGGGCACAACGCTCCTCCTTCCCCGACCACGAGCCCCGTGCCAGCCTTGGCCTCTTCCCACACTCCCACCGCACGCGTTGGAACCTCCCTCCACCTACACGGCTTAAGAGGCGGCATGATCCCGACAGGAGGCCCTCGTTGTCACGGCGGAAGCTAGGGTTCATCCTCGCTCCCTGGTCATGGTGGTGGCTGGTGCGACCGAAGACAAGAGAAAAGAGGGCAAGCTCTATGGATTTAGGACCAAGGAGGAGGAGATGGATGAGCATCGCCCCTTGTGACCTCCCAATTTATAGGGGAGGGCGCGGGGGGTTGGCTCTCCTGCACTCCAAAGGACGCCGTCCGTCTCCACCAATTCCACTACCCACGTTCACGGGCGAACAGGTAACCGCCCCATTGCTCCAATTCATGGCGCTGCAGTTTCTACCACTCCCAGGCCTTTAAGTCACGCGCACCCACCGCAAACTCCCCGCAATGCACGCGGCACCCATGGCGGAAATGGCCTGAGGTAGTGGGTCAGTGCTGACTAGTAAGTTGGCGGTTACTCCCTCACATTGCGCGCATATGCATAAATTTTGGGCCTGACCCAATAGCGCTGGACGAGCGCGTGTGGGCCAAACCTGGGGGCTCCTGCCGGTGTTGGAAATATGCCCTAGAGGCAATAATAAATTAGTTATTATCATATTTCCTTGTTCATGATAATCGTTTATTATCCATGCTATAATTGTATTGTTCGGAGACTTAGATGCATGTGTGGACACATAGACAAAACCATGTCACCATTCCTACATAAACATTAAGGATAACAAGATGGGGTCTATTCCTACATGAATAAATCTTGTCTACATCATGTCACCATTCTTATTTGATTACTCTGTTTCTCTATGAACTTAATACACTAGATGCATGCTGGATAGCGGTCGATGTGTGGAGTAATAGAAGTAGATGCAAACTCGTTTCGGTATACTTGTCTTGGAAGTGATGCCTATATAATGATCATTTCCTAGATATCATCATGATTATTTGATATTCTATCAATTGCCCAACAGCAAATACTTCACCCACCTTGCGCTATACTCATGAGAGAAGCCACTAGTGAAACCTACGGCCCGGGTCTACTTTGCAACATATTGCTTTCCGATCTACTATTTTTCACTTTTGTTTTCAGATATATTAATACAAAAATAAAAAATACCTTGGTGCACTTTTTGTTTACTTAATTTATTTCATGTTCTTGCGAGATCTATTTGCCAAAACTATCGTTACCTAATCAATCTTTTTACCATTGAGAGCTTGACAACCTCTCTTACGCATCGGGTTGCAAGTATTTTCTATTTGTGTGCAAGTGTTGTCTATGTGGGTGTGTGATATTCCTCTATGGATTGATACCTCGGTTTCATAACTAAGGGAAATACTTACTGTTGCTATGCTGCATCATCCCTTCCTCTTTGGGGATATACCGATGCAGTCTCAAGCCACGTCAAAGGAATTTCTGGCGCTGTTGCTGGGGAGGAAGAAATCTCATCTACCAGTTTCCTAATAACAAATATCACCTCCTTGCAATTTACATTATTTGCCATTTCCTCCCCCGCTTCACAAATTTTCCATGTTATTTGCCCTCTCTTTTTTCGTTTGCTTTTTTCTCGCCAAATCTCTTGTTTGCTTGCAATCTTGTTTGCGTAGTCACGATTACTCAAGAAAACACCATATTTTGTGATTTTTCCAATACCCTTAATAATTATTTTATTAGCACTCCTATTGCTTCTCCCGCCACTTGTGCGAAGTCTTGTGATATTAAAGCAACTTTGTTGAATCTTCTCGTGAAAGATCAATTTTCCGGTACTCCTAATGAGGATGTTGCATCCCATCTAAACACATTCATGGAACTATGTGATATGCAGTAGAAAAAAGATGTGGACAATGATATTATGGAGTTTAAATTATTTCCTTTCTCCTTGCAGGATCGTGCAAAAATTTAGTTTTCTTCTTTGACTCACAATAGTATCGATTCTTGGGATAAGTGCAAGGACACTTTCATTACTAAATATTTTCCGCCCGCGAAAATTATTTCCCTTAGAACTCAAATAATGAATTTTAAGCAACTTGAGCATGAACATGTTGCACAATCTTGGGAAAGAATGCAGATGATGCTAAGACATTGTCCTACTCATGGTTTAAATCTTCAGATGATTATACAATTTTTTATGCGGGATTGAATTTTGTCTCTAAAAATCTTTTAGATTCCTCCTCGGGAGGTACTTTTATGGAAATTACTTTGGGTGAAGCTAATAAATATCTAGATAATATTATGGATAATTATTCACAATGGCATACTGAAAGAGCGCTTACTAGTAAAAAGGTTAATTCGGTGGAAGAAATTAGTACTTTGAGTAAAAGAGTTGATGCTCTTATGAAGTTGGTTGGTAGTAAAATGCTCCTATTTATCTTAATGATGTTCCTTTGTCTACTTTGATTTAGAAAAATATTGATTCCATAGATGTGAATTTCATCTCACAAAAAAAATTCAATAACAATGCTAATAGAGGTGATTTTAATCCTAGGACTTTTCCTAGAAATTCCACTAATAATTACGGTAATTCCTATGGTAATTCTGATAATAATAATAATAGGAACACCTCTGATCTTGAGAGTAATTTTAAAGAATTTATTAATGCTTAAAAGGCTTTCAATACTATGATAGAAGAAAAGTTGAATAAGATTGATGATATGTCTAAAAGCATTGATAGAATTTCCCATGATGTCGAAAATCTCAAGTTAAATGCTTTTCCACCTAAGATTAATGAATTAATTAAAGCTTTATATGTATCTCTAGATGAAAGAAAAAAAGAACCGCTATGCTTAGGGCTAAGTGACAATTTTTACAAAAAGCGTTTTGTAGCGATTACTTTCATAACAATGATGAAGATCTTAAAATGTTGCTCTATTGATTCCTTGTTTAGTAATTTTGAAATTGATGATAAAGGGAATGAAGAAGATTGAACTTTAGCTGGAGAGTGTCCCAATGATTTGGAGGGTCAAAATCTTGATGAAAATTTTAAGGAAAGTGGGTTTGGAGAGGTCAAAACATTAACTAGTGATGTGCCCACTATTTTTGATTACAAAGACATTAATTATGGGATTTGCTCCTTGGTTGATTCTATTTCTTTGCTACAATCTATGATAAATTCACTCCATTTTTATGAACAAAATAAAGCTTTTACTAAACATATTGTTGATGCCATGATGAAATCCTTAGAAGAAAAGTTGGAATTAGAGATTTAAATTCCTAGAAATTTGTATGATGAGTGGGAACCTACCATTAAAGTCAAAATTAAAAATTATGAATGCTTTGATTTGTGTTATTTGGGTGCTAGTGTTTCCACAATTCTGAAATCTTTATTAGATGTGCTTGGTCTTACCAATATTGAAGAATGTTCTCTTAATTTGCACTTGGCGGATTCTACTATTAAAAAGCCTTTGGGAAGAATTAATGATGTTCTTATTCTTGCAAATAGGAATTATGTGCCCACTGATTGTATTGTTCTTGATATTGATCGCAATCGGTCTTGTCCCATCATACTTGGTGGACCGTTTTTACGCACTATAGGTGTCGTGATTGATATGAAAGAAGGCAATATTATATTTCAGTTTCCACTTAAAAAGGGTATGGAACACTTACCTAGAATAATAATTAAGCCACCATATGAATCAATCATGAGGGTCTTCTATGGAGTGAAAACTAAGGATGGAAATACTTGAATCTAGGCGTTATGCCTAGCTATGGGCGTAAAACGGTAGCGCTTGTTGGGAGGCAACCCATTGAAAAAATATTTTTATCTTTTCCTTTCTGTTTTTGAGTGTTTGCACAATTATGCTTCTGTTATGATTGTGTTTTTATGTTTTATTTCGTGTTTGTGCCAAGTAAATCCTTTAGGATGATGAATAAGATGAGTAGAAACAATGCTGAATCTAAAACATAAACGTTGTCTCCAGTGCATGAATTTTCATTTTTCACAGGAACACGATAATGAGCTGTAATTTTAACACAATATTTATATACAAATTCTTTACGTTTTCTTAATTGTTTAGAATTTTTAGTGTCACAGAAGTATGGGTAGAGTACAAATTAGTACAGACTGTTCTATGTGAAACACATTTTTTTCACTGATTGTGTGCTTGTTTTGATGAATCTATGGCTTGTATCGGGGGGGGGGGGTATAAGTGATGGTAAAGTTAGAATACAGTATATATAATGCAATAATAAAGTAAGAATGGGCTTACAACAACACCTTAAGTGGTAATTTGCTTTATTATGAAAATTTTGTTAAATTTTGTGTGATTGAAGTTTTCAAGTTTTGGGTGAGATCATGATGGATGAAGGAATAACGAGTAATAATAGGGGATGCTACCTATAAGTAAATCTATTGCCCCTTAGTGATTTTGATGTATTGAAGACTTATAGGTTAAGAGACTGATGCGTTTGTAAGTGTACACAGGCTCTATAAGTCGCTGAGGAGTTTGATATATTCAGAGATTATCGACCCCAAAAATGAATGTCTTCAACTGAAGACTTTGGAGAAGACTTTGCTGAAGACTTGTTATTCCCTGAAGACTTTGAAAATGAAGAAGTTGGTGTGACCTTGAAGATATGAACGAGGACTATGAAGCGTGAAGACTTTTGTTTTCGTAGTTTCATTTCCTTTCTTTGAGTCATAGGAAACACCGTACTATTAAAGGGGGCCGAGGTAATACTAAGGAAAATTTCCAACTTATGCTCAACTCAAAAGCCTCAACCTATCCAATCCTTTGAGTGAAGCCTTCGAAAATCTCTTACGATTCAGTCAAGTTCTTCAGTGATAGAGACGATGTTCTTCTGGCCTTTGAGGAAATTGGTCTGACTAAGGAGATAGGATTTCGCCAGTGCGAATTGCCTACAAGTGAGGAATATGATAAGCCTGAGGACTTTCATTGTTTGAAATTCTAACCGTTGTTGTGCTTAGCACCAGCTGTCCCCAATCATCCTATCCACATAACGGTCATATCATTGGGGACATTTATGTCTTACCATGTCAGGTTGCACCCTGGCTATAAATAGCCACCCCCACAACTACTACTTGGTTGGCTGATCTGAGAGAGAACTGACACTTGTCATTTGAGAGCAACCCATCCTCCGAGGACTTTGAGAGAAAATCATCAGTGAGGAAAAAACCCAAAACCAAACCACCAAACCCAAAGTGATTGAGCATCACTAAAGAGATTGTTCCTGTGTGGAACTGATGCTTGTTACCTTTGAAGACTGTGTATCTTCCAGACGATTAGGCGTCATGGTCTAGTGCATCCTGCAGTCAATTGGGGATCACTGAGTGACCTTGCTCTAGAGCATCCAACAGTCAATTGTGGATTGTCGGGTGACAAGTTTGTGAGGGTTTTGGAAGTCTACCCTGAAGACTTACCACGAGTGTTGGGCGAGGACTGTGTGACCTTAGCTCAAGGAGAATACGGTAAGGACTGTGTGTCCTCGGACTGGGTGTCCTCTGGTTTAGATACCAGGCCGCTCCAAAATAGACGTATGACTGTCACAGCAGTTGGAACTGGGTCATCAAACCATTGTCTTCATTGAGCTACCTGGTTCTATTTCCTTAACCTTTCCATTTCCTCATATACTTGTTGATGAAATTGATCGTTACTGTTCGAACAATTTGATTTAAAACTTTCTCAATTTTCTCACCTCAAATTCTTCAAGTTACCTTGTTCCTCTCCTGCTTATCCTATATCATGCTACCTGTAATCTATGCATGCTTTATTTCATCATGATGACTATGCTACTGCTATGTTTCTCATGCACTTGAGTAGTTATTCCACTGCTAGTTATTCATCACATTTCAAATTCCTCAAGTTGAAATTCCTCAGTGATGAATTTGTAAAAATCACCTATTCACCCCCCTCTAGTCGATATAACGCACTTTCAATTGGTATTAGAGAAAGGTACTCCCTTGTTAAGTGTGATTTTGGTTTAACCGCCTGGAGTTCTCGTTATGTCGACTGCAGGTATGATCAAGGTTTCCGCAGGTTATCCTAGCTTCAATGGATCAGACTATCCCTACTAGAAGAACAAGATGCACATGCATCTTGAGGCAATTGACAACGATCTCTACTACGTTGGGAAAATGGTGTTCCCCCTGTTACTTCCACGGTCACTGCTGCTGATGCAAAGAGATTCAAGCAACTCGATTCTCAAGTGAAGAATATCATCTGTGAACATCTGAGTAAAGGTCGGTATGGCAGAGTGAGTGCTTTGGAGTCTGCTAAGCTTATCTGGGATAGGCTGTCCAAAGTCAACAAAGGTGTTTCCACTCAACGTGACTCTCGTGTTGATGTTCTTCGCGATCTCTTCACCCCCTTCAAAAGACTCGACAATGAGAATGTTCAGCAAAGTTTTGATCGTGTCAGTGATATCTCCAATGAGCTTCAAGCACTTGGTACCACTGACATCACCGACCACGAGGTGGTGAAGAAACTTTTGAGATCTCTTGATTCCTCATTAGTTACACTCGCTTTGATGATTCAAGAGCGTGGAGACTACAAGTCACTTGATCCTGCTGATATACTTGAGAGACTCAATACTCATGAATTCCAACAAGCTGAGAAGAGAGACCTCTACGGGCCAAGCTATGGAAGATCTTGTGCTCTCAAGAAAAAGCAATTTCCTCATCTAAACGCGAAGATTCTTATAGTAGCATTGGTGATCCTGAAGAATTGAGTTAGGAGCTGGCAATGCTCGTGAGGAAATTGCAGAGGTTCTCAAGGAGAGGCCAATTTGGAAAGTCGTCAAAAAGTGGTTTGAAGAAATCAGATTCCTCAAGCGATTACAAGAAGAGAGCTTGTCACAAATGCAAGAAATCTTGTCACTTTATCTCTGACTGTCCTCTCTAGGAAAAAGAACCGAAGAAGAAGAAGTACAAGGACGATAGTTTAGATGACTCAAAGAAAAAGAAGAAATCTTCAAAGTCCTCATCTGCAAAGTCCTCATCTTCAAAGTCCTCATCGCACAAGAAGAATGGTTCCAGAAAGGCTCGGGCTTTCATTGGCAAGCAAATGGACTATGAAGAAGAAACTGAACAATATGAAGAAGAGGGAGAATCCGAGGTGGAGTCAGAATCCAGTGTTGGTAGTTTTGCTCTCGCTACAACTTTCGTCAGCAAGTCCATCTTCAACGATGAAGAAAATGACTACTCCAACGACTCTGGTGTCAACAATGATGAATATGCTCCTACTTACTGCTTCATGACGAAAGGCATCAAGTCATTCACAGAATGTCCCAATCTTGATTACATTGAATATCCTAGGTGGAAAGTTCTGATGAAGAAGCATCTCATATCAATGAACAATGAGCTATGGACTATTACTGAACTTGGACCGACTGAACTCTGCAAGATGGCAAATGCTGAGGAAATTCATAAGTACACTCAACTTGATGCTCATGCGAGGAACATCATTTGCTCAAGCCTATCAAGCATCATGTTCAAGGGCATCTCATCTCCAAAACGCAAAGCTCATCTATGACAGGATCATGGACATCAATGAAGGCTATCGCACTTGTCAAGACCCCATGTTCATCGACCTCAAGAAATTCCTCAAAACCCAGGAAGCAGATCCTGGTTCATCTTCTTCACTATGTCTTATGGCAAAAGGCTCCAAGGTACACAAGCATCACTCCTCCTCTAAATCAAGTGAAGGTAAATCTGATGAATGTGTGATACTTAGATATTCCAAACTTGCTAATATTGCCACTAAGCAACAAAGTGCACTTGAAAAACTTCAAAATATGTTAGACAAAAGCGATGATCTATGGAATGAGGAAGTGGATCAAACTCAAACTCTTATGAATTTCTTCAAATAAAGAAAGATCTTGAGAAACTAAGAGTGTCTCATGAGGATGTCCAAAGGGAAAATGATTCCTTACTAGCTCAACAGATTAGTACCACTCAAGAAAAAAAAATCACCTTGCTTGAAATGCATTGAATGTGAAACTGCAAATTCTTCACCTGAATGTTCAAATGCTTCTATTGCTGCAAATTCTTCAACTGTCCCTGTGGTCACAAATTCCACATCCGAGGATACCACAAGTATCACTGATGAAAATGCAGGGTTGAAGGAATTGTATGTGACAGACATGTACAAAAGTCTCAAAGGGCATCAAACCCTTTGTGATGTGCTCAAAAAGCAGATCCTGAACAGGAACCATAGGAAAGAGGGTATTGCATTTGAGAGGAAACTCAATGCTGATGGATCCTACTGGACACCTGAGCAGTACCCCAAAACCTCATGGGTTGTTGCAAAAGGACCTCCTGTAGATCCATCCACTTTATCTAGCTTTACTTGTGAAACTTTATATTCATCTGATGAGTCACTTGACTCCAACTACAAATTCTTCAAAATCAGAAAGGTGAAGTATTTGCCAGATTTATTGGAACTAACTGCAGGAACAGTTCACCTATGAGGAAACTTTGGGTTCCCAAGAGCTTCTTGGAAAATCTTCAAGTGAATGTCCTCACGACACCACCCATGAAGAAAAGGAACCCCAGATCAAATTCCTCATATGGACCAAAGACTTCACTTGGACCAAGTTCCTCAAATGGTCAAAAGTATCATTCTCCTACTAATGCATCTGTTTCGTAGGGAAAATCTAAGAGTTCTGAATATGTGCATTATTCTTCAAATCATTATGTTCATAATTCCTCAAAGAATTTCTCTGCTTATTCATATCAGTACTCTAACCCTCGTCCTGTGAAACAAAGCGCACTAGCTTCAATGCCTCCTTTCTCTTATGGAGGTCGCAGAATGGTGAACTCTTTGCCACCCCTCCAGATATGGATGGTGAAGAAATTGAACTAATCTCTTATGCAGGGTCAGGTCTCTAGATGAACTTGAACGTCTGATGAATTTGCTGGAGACACGAGGAAATGCTTGAAAGGACGCAAGCAAATCATACAGAAATGAATTCCTCATTTCTCATGTCCTCATACTGCTTCACTTACTATGTTGTGTGATGAAATTCTACCTCATGAATTTGATGTCATATTCTTCACACTGAAGCATATGAGTTCGTAAGTTGTACTAATGCATCTGGAGGATGAAACTCCAAAAGCTACTGAGTAGGTCCTCAATAGTGGATGCACCAACCACATGACTGGTGACAAGAATCTACTGATGAATATGTCACTTGCCCCGTCTCATCTGAAGCCTATCACATATGCTGACAAAGGAAAAAAGCAAGGTATTGGGTCTAGGTAAGGTTGCAATCTCAAAGGACCCACACATGGATAAGGTGATGTTTGTCGAATCCCTCGGGTTCAACCTCATGTCTGTCTCAATGCTTTGTGATCTTGGTATGGGTCTTTGGAAAATATCGCTGTGTTGTTTTTATGGAATCTGACCATTCCAAAGTCTTCGAAGGCTTTAGGAGAGGAGACTTGTATATTGTTGATTTCTCTATAGGTCCTCAGCCTGCCATGTGCCTACTTGCAAAGTCCTCAAAAGACTGGTTGTGGCATCGATGACTTGGACACGCTGGTATGAGGAACTTGCACATGCTCATGAAGAAAAAGCACGTCATTGGCATTGAAGGTGTCAAATTCCTCAAGGACCACCTTTGTGGTGCTTGTGACTCTGGGAAGATGACCAGATCCAAGCATCCCTCAAAGACAATCATGACCACTACTCGACCTTTTGAATTGTTTCACATGGACCTCTTTGGCCCCACTCATTATCCGACACTAACAATTCTTCAAGTTTGTATGGCTTTGTCATTGTTGCTGATTACTCTCGTTACACTTGGGTGCATATTATTCTGTACAAAAATGAAGTGCGGGATGTCTTTAGACGATTTGCTTCAAGGGCCTCAACAAACTTCAGCATCAAGATCAAGCATATCAGGAGTGATAATGAGACTGAGTTCAAGAACACCAATCTTGATGAATATCTTGATGAACTTGGTATTACTCATGAGCTATCTACCCCATATACTCCTTAGTAGAACGGCGTCATGAAGCGCAAGAACAGGACTGTTGTTGAGATGTCTGGCACCATGCTTGATGAACACAAGAATCCTCATTGCTTTTGGCCTGAGACAATTGATACAGCTTGCCACATCATCAACAGGGTATATCTTCACAAATTCTTCAAGAAGACTTCTTATGAGATAATGACTAGCAAGAAACCCAATGTAAGTTATCTCAAAGTCTTCGGTGCAAAATGCTGGATAGAGATCCTCGCTACAGTTCTAAATTTGCACCAAAAGCACATGATGGTTTTATGCTTGGTTACAGAAAGGACTCACACACCTACAGAGTCTTCAACACCTACCAGAAAAAGGTTGTTGAAACTGTAAATGTGCGGTTAGATGAAACTGACGGCTCACAAAGAGAGCACCCGCCTCCTGTGCTAGATGAAAAGTCTCCTGAAGAATCCATTAAGTTGAAGGCTACTGAAGATGTAATACCCACTGAAGAACCTCGACCTACTGAGGAAGTCATTCGAACCAATGAAGACATTCACGCTGATACACCTGAAGAAAATGGTGCTGAAGAAAATTTTCAACCACGTCAACCTGCTCATCCAAGAGTTGCAAACGAAGTGCAGATTGACAAAGTCATCGACGACATCAATCTGCCAGGTCCCCTCACTCGCTCAAGAGCTTCACATTTGACTAAATTTTGTCGGCACTTTGCTTTTGTTTCTATCATAGATCCCACCAAAGTTGATGAAGCATTCAAGGAGCATGAGTGGATTAAACAAGCTATGCAAGAGGAATTGCATCAATTCAAGTTGAACAACGTATGGGAACTTGTCAAGCGGCTAGATCCTCACAAGCACAACATCATTGGTACCAAGTGGATCTACCACAACAAGCAATATGAAAATGGCCTTGTGGTAAGGAATAAGGCTCGTCTTGTAGCTCAAGGCAACACACAGGCTGAAGGAATTGACTTTGATGAAACTTTTGCACCTGTTGCTAGACTTAAAGCTATTCGCATATTGCTTGCTTCTGCTAACCATCATGATATCATCTTATATCAAATGGATGTGAAAAGTGCATTCCTCACTGGTAAGCTTGAGTAAGAAGTATATGTTGCTCAACCCCTAGGTTTTGAAGACCCTAAGCATCCTAATAAATTCTTCAGACTCAAGAAGGCCCTCTATGGCCTCAAGCAGGCCCCTCGGGCATGGTACGACACTCTAAAGAAATTCCTCATGAAGAAAGGCTTCAAACCCGGTTCACTCGACCCAACTCTTTTCACTAAAACCTATGACAATGAATTATTCATGTGCCAAATATACGTAGACCATATTATCTTTGGTTGTACTAACAAACATTACAGTGATGAATTTGCCTATATGATGAGTGAAAGATATCAAATGTCTATGATGGGAGAGTGGAAATTCTTCTTAGGTCTTCAAATTCTTCAGCAAGACAATGGCACCTTCATCTCTCAAGAGAAATACCTCAAGGATGTTCTGAGGAAATTCAACATGCAAGACTGCAAAGGCGTCAAAACTCCAATGCCTTCAAAAGGCCACCTCTGCACCGACGAAAATGGTAAAGATTTCGATCATAAGGTATATCGCTACATGTTTGGCTCTTTATTGTATCTATGTGCATCTAGGCCAGATATTATGCTGAGTGTTTGCATGTGTGCCTGATTTCATGCAACACCGAAGGAATCACACCATAAGGCTCTGAAACATATTCTTCGCTACTTAGCTCACACACCAATGCTTGGATTATGATATCCCAAGGGCTCAAATCTTCACCTCATCGGATACTCAGATGCTGACTATGCTAGAGATCATGTGGATCGCAAGTCAGCCTCAAGCACATTTCATTCCCTCATACTATCCTCAGTCTGTTGGTCCTCAAAGAAGCAGAATTGTGTGTCACTATCTACTGCTGAAGCTAAGTACATTGCTGCTGGTTCATGTTGCGCTCAGTTGCTGTGGATGAAGCAAACCCTCAAGGACTATGGCATCAAGGTGAAGAATGTGCCTCTCTACTATGACAACGAGAGCCATATAAAGATTGCTTACAGCCCAGTTCAACACTCCAAGACCAAGCACATCCAGATTCGTCATGATTTTCTTCGAGATCATGTACTCAAGGGCGACATCTCCATCGACCACATACCCACTGAAGAACAACTGGCTGATATCTTCACTAAGACCTTGGATGAAAAGAGATTTTGCAAGTTGCGGTGTGAGCTAAATATCTTAGAATCTTCAAATGTCCTTTAAAAGGACACACATCCTAACACTTATGCAAAATTGATGACTTAGATGTGCAACACACGAAGTAACATTTTTCTTCAATCAATGAAGAATAACCCTCTAAGTGTGAAGAAATTATTGAAGAATTTGATTCTCAGAACCTACGACAATTGTACGTGGTGTCTGAAATCATCATTCTTATACGATGGGTCACGCCACCAACCATAGTTGAAATTCTTCAAAGTTGAGTATTTCATCATTTTGCCAATTCTTCAAATTTTCAAATTCCTCAAATTTTCAAATTCTTCAATCTATGAAACTGATGTTCTTCATTGACTAGATACATATATTTGAGTTTTCATGTCCTCAACAGCATTCACTTATTGCTAATTCTTCAAGTTGATTTTCATCTAAGTGAATGTGATCAGACCAGTTTCCCCCTCTATGCTAAACTCAACCTAGTCTGTTCACAAATTCTTCATATGCGTTCTACTTTGAAACTTATTCAAGTCTTCATTGTGTCCTTGACAGCTGAAGAATTTGCGAACGGAAACTTTAAAATTTTCACTATCAAAATCTTCGGTGCTTCCCTCTCAAACCGTTCCGATTCCCACGACTGGATAACCCAAAATCCCCCACTATCTCCACTACTCAGAACGTGGGTGACATATGTTCGCATGGAGAGCAAGGGTCAGGGGCAATCTAGTGCAAAATCTTCAGACCAGTTGGTTTTTACTGCCACTATAAATACCACTTCCCTTCACTATGCTTGAGTTACTCCTCACTCCCATCTCTCCCGAGCTCAGACCTAGCACCGCTGCTAAATTCAACACCGCCAGAAAGGAAGAGCTTCACTGCCTCGACCTCTCCGTCGTCGTACTCGCATCGGCCAAGGAAGTCTTCACCCTGCCGTCGTTGTTGTTGTCCCCCTCTACCAAGCTAGGGTGTGGGAGATCTGGACGGACAAACTCCTCAGAGTTCATCTCTCTGTTCGTCGTGTTCTTCATCACGGTAAATAAAATCTAATTTTACTACCCTTGTTTGATCTTCATGTTTTCCACGTAATCCTCAAAGGTGTTCATTATTCTAGAGTCATCTTTTTAAGCTTCAAGATTCCTCAATTGTGTGGATCCACAAATTTGCACAACACTAGAACCTAAGTCAAGAACACTTAGTGAATTCCTCAAGACACGTATGGTCAAAATCCTCAACTTGATGTATTTTGAAAAATTTCCAAGAACGCATATGACCTCTTCAAATTCCTCGCACCTATACTCTGTTCCCAGGTACAAAATGTCTGCTGAGGAATCACTAGGTTCTCACCAGCTTAACTCATGTGCAGCGTTCCTTGAGGAAAAACTGTATACACCTTTAGAATCATCAAGAGTTCAAAGTCATCAAGTGAATAAATGGCTGATGGTAAAAGACCTTAGAAGGGTGGAAAGAAGGCTTAACAGAACAAGGCCTTTGATATACCTGAGGATTTATATGATGGTTATTGTACTCCTGATGAATCCATTCATGGGAAAGAAACAAAGGAGTAGAGGAAAATCAGAATTCAGAGGATTGAACGGAGGTGGATGAAGGAATGGAGAGACTATCATTATGTCACTCCAAAGTACATGAAGAAATTCATACTCAAACCTCCTTGCAGAAGGGCTCCTCCTGCTACTGATCAAGAAATTGATCCCACTAGTGTTGCTCGTGGTGAAGACTACCAGCTGAATGGGCTACGCATCACTAAAAACTTCAGAGATCTGCCAAAGAAGCCGTGAGGCAATTCAATGAAGACTCTGCTACTGCTGCCTCTGCCAGAGCCTCTGCTAATTCTCCGAAGAAATCAATTGTGAAGAAGTCTGCAGTGAAGCCAAAATCCTCGACTTCAAAGTCCTCACTGCAGAATCCTCAAGCAAGTTCTTCAAAGGCCACTGCAATGCCTTCAATAGCTGCACTATCATCAGCTGCTGCCACAAAGTTCTCAACACCTGTACATCTTGCAACATGTCAGAGGACTACCGGCTTCTCAATTGCTTCAGGGGCCTCTGCAAGTCCATTAGCCCAAGCACATTCCGCAACCAGACCTTCTCTACGGAAGGTGAAAGCTACTGCTGGACGAGGAGCTCGACCAAGTCCTCAACAAAAGAAAGTTGTGTTCTAGGTTCCATCAGATTCTTCAGATGATGAACCTGATGATGAGGAAATCATCAGAAACAAGTTGATGATGAGGAGATAATCAGAAACAAGCAAGAAAGAGTGGCTCAAGCTAAGGGCACTCAAATTCCTATGATGATGGACGCAAAGACTGTGCTCAACTTCATTGACATTTGGCACCAGGACCCAAACGCGTCGATTGATGATTTGAATCTGCCTCCTGGTCCAAGCCATATCCTCACTGCCTTCATTGCTAAAGAAAAGTGGAAGTATAAGAAGGCTCAACAAATGAAGAAGGCTTAGTACAAGAAGGAACATTTTTGAAGAACAATGTTCTGAAGCTTTCTCCAGAGCAACTTGTGAATATGCAATTAGAGATTAAGGGAAGTGATGAATTCAGTTGATACTATGCTGATTGGCAAGTGAAAGCACATTTGCTCCATTGGTGGTTTTGGTAATTAATAGTAACATATGCTACATTGAACTAATGTTTCCACCAAGTATATTTCAGGAAAAGTTCAATGATAGGGATGGCAAAAGTTTGTAGGGGCAAGGAGATCGCCTACTTCATGAAGATCTACCCCGAGTAAGGCTAGTGCTCCGTGGACGTAGGCCGTCATGGTATAGTCAAGGTTGCTTCTTCGTGGAACCCTGCGTGGGTAGAGCCCTCTATGGACTCTCGCGACCGTTATCCTCCGTGGTTTTAAGACTCCATGAACGTGGATGTACGATAGCAACACCTATTAGAGCCACAGGAAAAATCATTGTGTCTACAATTGTGTTTGATCCTCCTACCCTATCCTTTTGCTCATGCTTGTTGTTACTTTCCGCTGCTATACTCTTAGACTTGCATGTGTAGGGTGTACTTGATATGTTGAATGCTAAAACTTTCCAAGAATTAAAATTGGGAAAAAGCATAGTTTTATTTCGTTAAGTAGTCTAATTACCCCCCCTCTAGACCTACTTTCCATCCTACAAGTGGTATGAGAGCTTTGGTCTCCATTGCTTTGGTCCCCATTTCACAACCTAGGAGAAGTATGGCATCTAGTGAAGGAAATTATTACCGTAGAGGTCCGTACTTTCATGGCACTAATTTTTCTAGTTGGAAGCATAAAATGAAAATGTATTTGCTTGGTCGTAATCCTGCCATTTGTGTTGTTGTTCGTGTTGGCTTGCAAGGTGAATTCTTTGTGATGGAAGAGAACCAGATCGTGAAGCGAACGTGGAAGAATTGAAGATGTTGAAACTCAATGATCAAGCATGTGACATTATCTTCAACTGCCTATGCCCCGAAGAATTCAACAAAATCAGCCATCTTGAACAGGCAAAAGAGATTTGGGATACTTTGGTTGATATGCATGAAGGAACTGAGTCCATGAGAGAATCCAAGTTAGATGTTCTTCAAGGTCAACTTGATAAGTTCAAGATGAAGGATGGTGAAGGAGTCACTGAAATGTACTCTAGGCTAGATCTCATCACAAATGAGATTGCCGGCTTAGGAAGAGAAGAAATGACCGACAAGTTCATCATCAAGAAGATACTTCAAGCTTTGGATGAGAGATATGACACCGTGTGCACCTTGATCAAAATGATGCCTGACTACAAAGATCTCAAACCAACGGAAGGGATTGGTAGAATTGTTCCTCATGAGATGACACTCAAAGACAAGGAAGAGCTTCACCACAAGTCTAGCGGTGCTTACAAAGCCACAGGTGATGCTCCCACTACCTCAAGCGACAACCTTGTTACAAATGAAGAGATAAGCCTCATGGTCAAGAAATTCAACAAGTTCTACAATAGAAGCAAAGATCGTATCTCCAACTCAAGACATGAAGAGAAGTGTTCGTCAAGTCGTGACCGAAACTGCTACAATTGTGGGAAGCCCGGACATTACTCCAATGAGTGCTCGGCTCCCTACAAACTAAGAGAAGAGTCACCAAGAAGATGAAGCTCGAGAGATGAACCACCTCGAAGAGAGAGAAGGAGTAGAGATGATCGTTATGAACGAAGACCCTCAAGGATAAGTAGGGACTCAGAGAAGAAGGACAAGTACACCAAGAGCTACTCAAGAAGGAAAAATCATGATCATGTTGGTGAATGGCTTTCCGGCTCCCACTCCGACAACCACTCCGAAAGAAGCTATCACTCCAACTCCGACTATAGTCAAGATGGTGGTGTTGCCGGAATTGCTCTAGTGACAACCAACTCCTATGATCTACTTGATTCACAAAATTAAGGGAGTGGAAGTTGCTTCATGGCTAAAGTCCCCAAGGTATCACACCCTGAATATCTTGATTTCGATAGTGATGAAGATGATTTGCTTTACGATGATGACTTGCTATGTGATAAAACTAGTGATGTTGATCATAACGAACTTGATATTTCTCATGCTAGTCAAGATTGGTCAATTGATGATGATAATATGAAAATAGAAGAACTAACTAAAGAACTTAACACTCTTAAGTTAGCCCATGAATCTACTCTTGAAGATCATAGAGAGCTTGTAAGAACTCATGAGAAGCTATGCTTTGAGAAGTTCAATTTGGAGCAAGAACATGAATTTCTTAAAGCTATCAATGACGATATCTGAAAGAAGACTTCATCTTATCTTGCCAAATGAATACTCTTGTCTACATTCATGCCACAAGTCAAATCTAAGCAAACTAGTAACAAAGGCAAGAAAGGTTCTTCATCTAGTAGCAACAATAAAAATGCTAAATCCAATGATGTTGCTCTTAGTAGTTCTATTGATTCCACGAATGATGATTCTCTCAGCCAATTTACACTTGAGCAAGAAAATGCTTTATTGAAGGAATTGTAGAGAAAGGTATCTACAAGAGTCTTGAAGGATACAAACAATTTGATGAGATTGTACGCAAGCATGGAGGATACCAGAAGAATCGTGGTGTTCGCTACTTCAATGCTAATGGAGTTGAAAGGGAAGAAGGTCAATACCCCAATCCCATGTTTGTTCCTCAAAAAGAAAAGTATGAAAATACTATTCCCAAGGGAACAAAGTTTCAAGATGACCTTCCACCACAAGACACCAAGCTCAAGGGCAAGAACAAGCTCCAAGAGGACTTTGACTCTTATGAAGATGAACCCCAAGCTTTGGTGAAGTGGGTTCCCAAGGCTACTACAAGCTCAACTTCTACAAGTGCTACTTCAACACCAAGGATCCCCATCAACTTGATGTGGGTCCCCAGGAAGAAGAACGAGAAAGTTCTTGAGGGGTGACTCCGCCAATGAAATTCACTCACATTCATTATTGGCAAGATCTATTTGCAATCAACATCAACCCTATGCAATAGTTCAAGGAGTCACACATCCCTCAAAGGTAAGCAAGAGACAAGGTATTCAACAATTCAATGGACATCATCATATATGCTTTGCACTCCATGTCCATAGATATCCTTGTATTTGTCTCTTGTGTGTTGGACTAACCCATGTAGGTGAGAAGAGTAAGCAAACAACAAGGATGCTCCCAACTCTTGGTGATCTTCATAAACCTTGAGCATGCACCACTACCTCACCAACATGAAGTCTTCATCGAAAAAACCCAAGGTTAGTTTATCCCTCTCATGGGGTGATGTCACATCAAGGAGGAGCTTTACTCTAAGACTTGAGTTAAAGCATCTCTTAGTATGTGACAACATTAAATGCTTTATGTAAAAGTGGTAACCCCACTTGTGCTTAAATGATGAGTATGACCTATGATCAAGTACTCTTACTTGGCTCCTAAGTAAAATACTCATATATAGATGACTTCTTCGTTGCCCAAGTGTTTGTTAGATGCTAAAGTGTTTGTGCATGTTTGCCATGATTTCATTTGACATCTCATTGTGTGAGCATGTTAGTCTGTATTTATTTACTCATTCGAGGATATCCAATTGTTGCTATTTGGCTTTTGATTTATCTTTTGCCAATTGGATATACAAGAATGCCTAGGACCACTTCTTTAGCTATCTATGCTTTCTCACCTCATACTCTATTCATGCAGCATCACAAAATTTGAACAAGTGCTTTTTGATCCCTTTGTGTGTGGAGCACTCGGAGTTTCGTATCGATAAGGACTGACCATTAAAACCTCCCAAGTGCATCTCGGTGGAACCAACCACAAAATCTCGGTCTCACCGAATGCCTAGGGTTGATCTGGTTTTCAATCTCGGCACCACCAATGCCATTTTCTCGGTTGCACCAAGTTTCCCTGTCAGCTGAAAGTTGAGGAACTCAGTGACACCGAAAAGTTAGAATCGGTGACACCAACAGTGGTGGATATATAAGTTGTGGAACCGAACGCTTTGAAATTCAATCTCAATCGTCACGCCTGACAACCCTAAGCTACCGCCTTTGAGACTCCCGGTCGTCGCCCTTGTCTCCATGCACTCCTCCACCGCTGGGAATCGCCGCCGCCGACGAAATCCTCTCCCTCATCACCGCCGTAGAGGATCCGTGCCAAGTTAGGGTACTGATTCGACCTCATTTACGCGCCTCGTCCGATTCTTGCACAATGGATTGAAGTTTATCTATAAGCCTCTCTTTGCACACACTCCTATCCACTCAAAAATTCATTATTCTAGGGATATTAGATTTTTTAGGTTTTTCCGTTCGCCCGATGGAACTCGGTGGAACCGAAGCGAACAAATCGGTCTCACCGATTTGACTTTCTGTGTTGCCGAGAATTGTCTCGGTGGTACCGAGTACTTTTCGGTCTCACCAAAAAGAGTGCCAATGTTTTGTTAAGAGGGACAGTCAGTCTCGGTGGCACAATTTCTTTTGCTTCGGCTGTACCGATATTCATTTGACAGAATGCAAGAACTTTGAAAATCTATTATTCAAACTTTCAAAAACCAGCCTCATTTTGTGATGAGTCATCTACTTCTGCTCTTCTATACTCTATTCACAGGGTCAGTATGTCAGATGCTGAGGTCACTCAGAATATGCCAGAGCAGGGTGCTGACATGAGTTCAGGCACAAGCCCAGAGTCCAGTTCTTTATCAAAGCCAGGCACCCCTAGCTCCCATGGGTTGTCCAAGGCTGCCACTAGGACTAGGAAGAAGCTAAATTCTGATGAAGAAGATTCAGATTTTGTTCCTGAGGAGATTCTTGCCAAGAAGCAAGAAAAGGCTGCTAAGAAGTCAGCAACTGAAGCTACTTCTTCCAGAAGAGTTGTCAGCAAGGTCTATGCCAGCTCTGAGACTATCAAAGCACATGAGAGTGCTAGAGCCACAATTTCCATTGATCCCCCAAGGAAATCTATGCCTAAGAAGGCAGGGAAGAAGAGAGCCAGAAAAAGGACAATTCATGTGATTGGCAGGCCTACATCCATTGATACGGGGTTGCCCGATCTTCATGGAGGACCTACTCTATGATGCGAATCAACGCCACCTAAAGGGTACGAAGGCAACCCTCGATCCCAGCCAACAGCGATGTTGGGTAATGGATAACTAGTGCAACCTGACGAGACCGAAACTAGCTACGGCACATGCAACAACCAGCAACAAGTATTCGCCCAACCACACTCTTAGGATTCCAATCCACGCAACCACGCACGAAATTGGAAGCACAAACTGGTCGCCGCCTCAACGGCTGCTGATGTAAAATCACAAAGTGAGTTTACCCTCTCACAAGGCAAGATTACAAGAGCTAAGGAGGAAGTGAACTCTCAAACAGGATTCTGGTTGCACTTAGCTAACCTATGCTGAAATCAAATTGCCAAAGAGTTGTGACTGAAGTGGGGGAAGGGGTATTTATACTAGGAACAACCCTCCTAGTGTAGGTGTGAAACCAGTCCAAAAGAGAGGCTCAAATTCGTGGTAACCAGCTGGTCAAGGGAGCAAATACATAGAGCCTCGCGCAGCAATTAATGCTCTGGACAGCTTGCATTGGAACTCTCATATCCTTTGACTCAGGACTCCAAATGTTGCGCCGTTTGATTTTCCTGAAAGTAGACTTCAAATGCTGTCCAATTTGTACTCCCACACGTGCTAGATACTCACATATTTGTGCAGCAAGGTGCAGCAAGTTCTGGGACGAATTCTGGAATTGGGCATGCAACAATAGATTGTTGGGATGGCTTGCTATTCTTTCGTGGGATGTAATTAGTTGCCCTTGTCACCAAAACATGGTTTGCATCAGAGTTGAAGATTATTCTCTTCAAACTTGTTGTATGGGCTTCAAAACTTGTTTCCTCATGTGCTGAAAGTTGTAGGTTGTCCTCAGCATTGTACCTGAGTAAAATCAGCACACAAGATTTAGTTAGTATAAAGTTCTCATGCATAGTTGAATTATGATCAGTTAGGAGCGCGTTCACCTCTTGTTCTATTTGTTTGGTACGGCTCCTTGTCATGGGACCCAAATAGGTCTTCTTTGTAGAAGCTTCATTTGACAGCTGGGATTTATCATGAGGAGAAGATGACAAATGAGGTGAACCAGAGATATCCTCATCATCCTCCCCCTCTTCAAAAGGAGTCGTCCTTGACTCTTGACCCTCTTGATCGAAGCATGAGACAAATCAGCGACATTGAATGTTGGACTAACAACATAGTCATCGAGGAGCTCAATCTTGTAAGCATTGTCATTGATCTTTGCCAAAACTTTGAATGGTCCATCTCCACGAGGCATTAGCTTAGATTTTTGTGCTTCTCTAGAAACCTGTCTTTGCGCAAATGTACCCAAACCAGATCTTCGGGCTCAAAACTCACCTTCTTGCGGTTTTTGTTTGCCTTAGTTGCATAGTACTTGGACTTCCTTTCTATCTCTTCTCTGGTCTTCTCATGAATCTTCTTCACATATGCAGCACGCTTAGAAGCCTCCAAGTTACATCTTTCTTGCAATGGAAGTGGCAGCAAGTCGATTGGTGCAAGTGGTTTGAATCCATATACCACTTCAAATGGGCACATGCTTGTGGTAGAGTGGACTGCTCTATTGTAAGAAAACTCCACGTGCGGCAAACACTCTTCCCACTCCTTCAAATTCTTCCTGATCATTGTACGCAACAAGGCTGAGAGTGTGCGGTTCACCACCTCTGTCTGTCCATCAGTTTGTGGGTGACATGTTGTTAAAAACAGCAGCTTGGTTCCCAACTTTGCCCATAATGTTTTCCAAAAGTAGCTCATGAACTTCACATCACGGTCTGAAACAATGGTCCTTGGCATTCCATGCAAGCGGACAACTTCCCTGAAAAACAAATCAGCAACATGTGAAGCATCGTCGTTCTTGTGGCATGGAATGAAATGTGCCATTTTTGAGAACCTATCAACCACAACAAAAACTGAATCTCTCCCCCTTTTCGTCCTAGGTAGTCCTAAAACAAAATCCATGCTAATATCTTCCCAAGGAGCATTTGGAACAGGTAATGGAATATATAAACCATGGGGGTTCAGTTTAGACTTAGCTTTGTGGCACGTGATGCATCGCTGCACAAATCTCTCAACGTCCTTCCTCATCTTTGGCCAATAAAAATGATCAGCCACTAGCTCATAAGTCTTCTCACGACCAAAGTGTCCCATTAATCCTCCTGCATGTGATTCCTGCAACAACAAGGGTCTAACCGAAGAATCTAGAACACACAATTTGTTAGCCCTAAAAAGGAACCCATCATGAATATGGTATTTATCCCAACCTTTCCCATCCTTACATTTTGCATATGGTTCTGAAAATACATGATCAGTGCAGTACAATTCTTTTAAGCTCACAAGTCCTGGTACGTTCACTTCTAATTGTGTCAGAAGAACATGCCTATGAGACAAAGCATCAGCAACCATGTTTTCCATTCCTTTCTTGTACTTCACAACATATGGAAAAGTTTCAATGAATTCTACCAATTTAGCATGCCTACGATTCAATTTAGCTTGGCTTTTCAAATGTTTCAAAGCCTCATGATCAGAATGCACAATAAATTCCTTAGGCCATAAGTAGTGTTGCCATGTTTCAAGCACTCTAACCAAAGCATACAACTCTTTATCATAAACAGAATAATTCAGTTGTGCACCGCTCAGCTTCTCACTAAAATATGCTACTGGTTTTCTTTCTTGCATTAAGACACCTCCAATACCTATTCCACTAGCATCACATTCTATCTCAAAAGTTTTAGTGAAATCAGGTAAAATCAGCAAAGGTGCTTCAGTTAATTGTTTCTTAAGCTCAAGAAATGCTTCTTCTTGTGGTGCACCCCATTTGAAAGCAATACCTTTCTTTGTTAATTCATTCAAAGGTGCAGCAATTGTACTAAAATCTTTCACAAACCTCCTGTAGAAACAAGCAAGGCCATGAAAACTTCTCACCTGGCTTACATTCACTGGAGTTGGCCAATTCTTGATTGCTTCCACCTTAGATTCATCCACTTCAATTCCCTATCTTGAAACAACATAGCCAAGAAAAACAACCTTTTTTGTGCAAAAGGAGCATTTCTCAATGTTAGCATATAGTTTTTCTATCCTTAGCACATTCAGCACTTGTTTTAGATGTTCAATATGTTCCTCAATGGACCTGCTATAGATTAGGATGTCATCAAAGTACACAACAACAAATTTGCCAATGTAAGCTCTCAAAACATGGTTCATCAATCTCATGAATGTACTTGGTGCATTAGTTAACCCAAAAGGCATGACTAACCACTCATACAGCCCAAATTTTGTTTTGAAAGCAGTTTTCCATTCATCTCCTTCTTTCATCCCAATCTGATGGTATCCACTTCTCAAATCAATTTTAGAGAAAATAGTAGAGCCACTCAATTCATCAAGCATATCATCTAACCTAGGAATAGGATGACGATACCTAATTGTTATAATATTGATAGTCCTACAATCCATAACCAATCGCCATGTTGCATCTTTCTTAGGCACCAAAATCACAGGTACATCACAAGGACTTAAGCTTTCATGCACATAACCTTTTTCTAAAAGTTCTTGTACCTGCCTTTGTATCTCCTTTGTTTCTTCAGGATTGGTGCGGTAGGGAGGTCGATTCGGGAATGATGCTCCTGGAATGAGGTCAATCTGATGTTCTATGCCACGCAAGGGAGGTAGACCAGCGGGTACTTCCTCCGGAAAAACATCCGCAAAATCCTGCAAGACATCGCAAACAGCACTAGGGAGACAAGTTAAGTCGTTAGCTGAAAGCAAAGTGTCTTTGTACACAAGTACAACGACCACTTGATTTGGGTTGAGCCTCACATCTCTCAGTTCTGATTTGGTGGCTAACATGACCAAGTTCTCTCCCTCTCTTTTATTTTTATCTCTCAGATTTGACTTGTGGCGCTCGCTCACCGATTTGTGGATCTCTCTCTCACTCTTTTTCTCTCCCTCTTTCTTACTCACTACTTTTACTTCAGAAACCTTTTGCATGTGCTCAACCATGATTTGTTGGGGTGTCATGGGCCTTAGCACCAAGTCTTTCCCTTTCCACTTGATAGTGTATTGATTGGTTTTGCCACAATGTTGAGCTGAAAGGTCATATTGCCACGGTCTGCCCAACAGCAAGTGACACACCTTCATGGGCACAACATCACACTCAACGGTGTCAATATAGTCTCCAATCTTGAATTGCACTTGTACCATGTGTGTGACCTTCAACTCTCCACACTCACTCAACCATTGGATATGATATGGATGGGGGTGTTGCAGCAGCTTCAGCCTAAGCTTATCACACATTTCTCTACTAGCAAGATTGTGACAACTTCCACCATCAACAATTACTTTGCATACCTTGTCTTGCACTTTTGCTCTTGTTTGAAACAAATTGTGCCGGTTGTCCATTCTCAGCTTCTTTGAGCTGCACACTCAAAATCTAGTGACAACAAGAGAGGCACCTTGCTCATAATCACAATAGGTATGCTCGTTTCCATCTGAATTTTCACCATTCTCAGTTTCTTCTTCAGGTTCACTACAAGACTCATATTCTCCATTCTCTGTAATCAGCATGGTACGCTTGTTGGGACAATCTTTCTTCATGTGGCCACGTCCCTCGCATGTGAAGCACTCTATATCACTAGTTTTTCCCGTGGAGCCAATGGAGGATGAACTAGGGGCTGCAAATCTGATCTTCTCCTTTGAATTTGATGCATCATTTCTGCTCATGGCTGCACATGTATGGGACTGATTTCCACCACCAGAGCTACTCATGATACCTCGACCAACATTGAATTGAGGTACAAACTTACTCCCACTTGATGTAGCTCTAGCTGTGAAGGAGGTAGTTCTGTTTTGCTTTGTGTCTTCTTGCAATTGACGTTCAGCCTTAGAAGCAAGATGTACAAGCTCTACCACATTCCGATATGGCTGCAAATCAACAACTCGCTTGACATTAGGATTCATCCCATATAGAAACCTTGCCATGGACTGCTCCTCTTCTTCACGTATGTTGGCTCTTATCATTGCCTTCTCCATCTCCTTATGATACTCCTCAACAGATAACTTTCCTTGCCTCAAATTTTGGAGCTTATCAAAGACATCACGCCTATAAAGCCTTGGGACAAATCTTGCTCTCATCTCTCTTTTCATTTCTGTCCATGTAGCAACAGCAGGTTCTCCTTCTTCTTCTCGCTGATTCTGAACTTGCTCCCACCAGATTAGAGCATAGTCTTCAAACTCAAGTGAGGCCATAGCTAATTTCTTCTCTTCGGAGTAGTTGTGCATGCGGAGAATCTTGTCAACCTTCAATTCCCATGTAAGATAACTTTCTGGATCAGATCCACCATCAAACTTGGGCATGGTAAATTTCAGCTTTCCAAACCTCTCCTCCTCTTGCCGTCCACGGCCATAGTTTCTTGGACGATGAAACCTATCATTCTGGTGCATGCCATCTTCATCTTCATCAAACTCATCTTCACTATCTTCATGGTGCAGATTGCTCTCCAGTGGCCTCCTCTAAGACCACGACCAGCAGCAGCTTCATGATGACCACGACCATAAGCATGAGCACTTCCACGTCCAGGACTGGGAGGTCTCATGGCATGGGGGGCAGGAGCACGGTTTCTTCTAGCTTGTGCATCGGATGCAACAGCGTCCCCATCAGTTGCATGATGTTCATCACCTTGGACACTTGCATCTTCTCGGCCTTGACGAAGCTCTCGCACAATATCAGCAACTATATCGGTCCTCATGGCTGCCATGTTCTGAGTGAGCTGCTCATTAACGTTACCCATAAGTTGCTGCAAATCTCTTGACAACTTGTCTTGCTTCTCTTCAATTGGATCAAGGCTGTTTCCGAACTCTCGGCGTAGATGATCACGTAATGCATTGAAGTGAAACCGTGTGACAGGCTGATTGAGATGCCCATTTCCTTCAACATCATACTCGTTTTCATCACTTGCCATGGTTAGTTTTTGCAAAACCCTATAGTACTAGAAGCATATATCTGGGTAACAACTCAAGCTCACCACACTTACCAACCAAAGCTCATGTAACTTCCAAGTGAGAGCAGAATCGTGCTCAACCGTGGTGCCGGTGGTTGGTATACCAAGAGTGATAATGAAGCGAATACAAGTCAATGGATGCACATGCGGGGCTATTTGGTGGAGCTTGGGTGGGGGTATAGATGTAGCAAAAGAAACACTAATCTGCAATCTAGGTATTGTTGAACCAAGTAATCATCCACACAAGTTTCTAATGCCCTTAGTTGCTGAATGGGATATAAATGAAGAACATGCAACTCACACCAAGGAATCAGATTTGCTGCAAGCAAGGATTGAAGACTTGCACACTTGACATGTTTCAGCTCACAACACAAACAGGGATTTCTCAAGATATAAGTGAAGAACAATCCCAAATTTCTTTCTTTTGCTTCTTGCACACACTTTCTTTCTTTGGGCAGATCTTTCTTTCTCTCTTTTTTTGCCTCTTTTTTTTGAAAAACTTTCAACAAGGGACTTCAATCTTAACACACACTTTGGGGGAATTACGAAAATTACAATGGACGAGCTCAAACAACAAGAACCGGCAGCTAAAACCTTAGCAGCAAACACACACGAACTGATCTGATTTTTCTGGGTGGAAAACACGGTGGAAATTAGATCTAACAATGATGGATGGAAGGAACATGGTGTGGGCTTTCCAAAATGTACAAAAATACCCAAAATGGACTCCGGATGACAAAGATACACACGATTTGGTGGAGGATGCAGATCTGAAATCTGTGCGCGAAAATGAACACAAACACACAAGATTGGATGGGGAAGAAACTCAGCAACTAAAAACAAAAAACAAGTGGATAAGAACTTGATAAAACTCACCAAATAACAGATTAAAGGCTGCAAAGGGCTAGGTAAAGGTGGGTTTTTTTTGTGGGGCTATTTTCTGGACTTTAGGATGAACAAGAACACGAACTAAGCTAGGGATACAAGATCCTACCGTGTGAACCGAAGCTCTGATGCCAAGATGATACGGTGTTGCCCGATCTTCACGGAGGACCTACTCTATGATGTGAATCAATGCCACCTGAAGGGTACGAAGGCAACCCTCGATCCCAGCCAACAGCGATGTTGGGTAATGGATAACTAGTACAACCTGACGAGACCGAAACTAGCTACGGCACATGCAACAACCAGCAACAAGTATTTGCCCAACCACACTCTTAGGATTCCAATCCATGCAACCACACATGAAGTTGGAAGCACAAACTGGTCGCCGCCTCAACGGCTGCTGATGTAAAATCACAAAGTGAGTTTACCCTCTCACAAGGCAAGATTACAAGAGCTAAGGAGGAAGTGAACTCTCAAACAAGATTCTGGTTGCACTTAGCTAACCTATGCTGAAATCAAATTGCCAAAGAGTTGTGGTTGAAGTGGGGGAAGGGGTATTTATACTAGGAACAACCCTCCTAGTGTAGGTGTGAAACCAGTCCAAAAGAGAGGCTCAAATTCGTGGTAACCAGCTGGTCAAGGGAGCAAATACATGGAGCCTCGCGCAGCAATTAATGCTCTGGACAGCTTGCATTGGAACTCTCATATCCTTTGACTCAGGACTCCAAATGTTGCGCCGTTTGATTTTCCTGAAAGTAGACTTCAAATGCTGTCCAATTTGTACTCCCACACGTCCTAGATACTCACATATTTGTGCAGCAAGGTGCAGCAAGTTCTGGGACGAATTCTGGAACTGGGCATGCAACAATAGATTGTTGGGATGGCTTGCTATTCTTTCGTGGGATGTAATTAGTTGCCCTTGTCACCAAAACATGGTTTGCATCAGAGTTGAAGCTTGTTCTCTTCAAACTTGTTGTATGGGCTTCAAAACTTGTTTCCCCATGTGCTGAAAGTTGTAGGTTGTCCTCAGCATTGTACCTGAGTAAAATCAGCACACAAGATTTAGGTAGTATAAAGTTCTCATGCATAGTTGAATTATGATCAGTTAGGAGCGTGTTCACCTCTTGTTCTATTTGTTTGGCACGACTCCTTGTCATGGGACCCAAATAGGTCTTCTTTGTAGAAGCTTCATTTGACAACTGAGATTTATCATGAGGACAAGATGACAAATGAGGTGAACCAGGGATATCCTCATCATCCATGTATGAAGAATCAGAGGAGGCTGCTGGTGCTGCTGCTAAGGAAGAGGAGGAAGAACATGTTGAGAAGGCTCCTCCCAAGAAGAAGGCCAAGAAACTTTTGGCTGATGCTATACCAAAGTCCGACACATCCAAGAGCACCAAGCCTACATCCAAGAAGGCTGATGCATAGAATTCCAAGAGGACTACCAGAGATATTCTAGCTTCTAAGAAGAAGAACGGAACTGCCTCCAGATTTGAAGATGATGATGACTTGACAACATTAATGAAGCTCAGACCACATCTTCCAGCACATGATGTCAGCCACTTAGTTGCTAAAGATATGAAGAAGAGGAAAGACTCAGGATTGAGAGCTTGGAGAGCTATAGATCCTTATGCCCAGAGGAATAAAACTGCTATTGACTATAGGTTCTACACCAGAGAGCAACAGGAATTTTATGAGACAGTGCTACTAAACAAGAGCCCAGCTGTTAGCGATATGAGATATGTTGATTGGAAATTCATTAAGGAGAATGAGGACTACTTTCCAAGTGTCCATGATAATTTCCACTGCATTGGTCTGGATGAGTTCATTGGCAGAGAGCTTACTGGATGGAACGATGAGATGATCATGCAATTCTACTCCACTACACATTTCTACGGAGATGGTAGAATTGTATGGATGACTGAAGGAGCAAGGTATGAATCCACTCTTGAGGAGTGGGCTGCACTTCTAGGAGTTCCAGAAGCTCGGGATGGCGATCTAGATGTATATTGAGGATCCAAGACGATTCACAATCCATGAAGGATATGTATACTCCTAACCCCGCAGACAAAGTGCAATCTCACAAGCTAGGATCCATCTACTATCTGCAAGTAGGCCTCCGTACCATGAACACTATTCTGAGGCATACCTTGATGCCCAAGTCAGGAGATAACAAGAGGATCCGAGGCTACTCCATTAACATGTTGATCCACCTTGACGGACATACCTGGATTAGAGTTATGGATTTGATTGTTGAGACAATCAAGAGGGTTGCTGCTGATCAAAAGCGCTCTTGCTGCTATGCACCCTACATCCAGATGCTTATCAACTCTCAGTTGGAGAAGCATATATTTGCTCTAGATTGTCCACATTTGCCCCTACAACCACAACTCGAGGATAATCTTGTGGTGATGAACCCGGATCATCCCACATCTGCTACAACACAGGCAGAGGCAGAAGTAGTTCAAGCCACTAATGCTCAAGCCCCTAGATCCCGAAACGAGCAAATGGATCTTTTGATCTCGACAGTTCAGGGCATGCAAAAGAATATCAAGGGGATTCTAGATAACCAGAACAGTCTCATGATGATCTTTGAGACAAGGATCAAGACTCTTGGTGATAAGGTGGACAAGTTGTCGAAGACAGTTATAGAGCTTCAAAAGGAAGTTGACTCAATGCATATTCCTCGGGTCTCTTCTACTTCTAATGATGATGATGAGGATGAGGATGGATCACCTCTTGGGCCGAGCACATAGTTCACTACTCAGGCTAGATTAGCTATAGTGCCTGCACCAGACTTGAGGCCCTCTTCATCAGCTCCTGCTACTTTCAACACAGCTCCTGCTCCATCAGCTCTAGTACCTCCAGTGTCTACTCCAGCTCCATCCATGACATCTGCAGAGATCTTCGCCAACGCCGTTCTCTCGACTCCTTCATCAACAATCAGAGGAGATCAGCCCAAGAACACTTAGATATATGCCTTTGAACTTTTTGGTAACATTTTGCCAAAGGGGGAGAAGTGTATATAGATATTTAGGCTTCGAGTGAGAGAGCGTTTGGTGTTTGTTTCTAGTTTTCAAAAACAATTGCTTTTGGTTGTTGTGATACACTTTTGGTTGCTTGTGATACACGTTTGATGATGTTTGATCATACACTTTAATATGTGATGTTACTATTTCCTATCATCTTAATGCTGATGTGATGATCATTCATCTTTGCTTGATTGTGTTGTGCTATGATGTTCATTCTAATTATTCTTGCACACCACCAAGTGGTATGTGACATGTAAGAAGTGACCCATGTACCTAATCGATTGTGCATTTGCATTAAACGCAAATTTAAAATAATGCACAAATTTAGGGGGAGCTCTTGCTTATCACATACTTCTCAAAGCGACGATTATATTCATTGATTATATCTTTGTCGAAGCTTTGATCTATATGTTGTCATCAATTACCAAAAAGGGGGAGATTGAAAGCACATTTGCTTCCTTGGTGGTTTTGGTAATTAATAACAACATATGAGTCATTGAACTAATGTTTCCACCAAGTATATTTTAGGAAAAGTTCAATGATAGGGATGGCAAAAGGATTGAGGAGATTGTGGAATTACCCCAAGATTCAAGGAAATAGGTTGGCCAAGCTTCAAGCAAGAGGACTCTACATTTTACATTTGTGAGAAATCACTTTGAGTCCATAGGAAAGCCAATACTATTAAAAGGCGGTAAGGTTTTGTTGGTGAACAATATGCTCATACGTGCAGAAGTAATAGACACCAAAAACATCCTCAAACTCTCCCACCAAAGTCTGTCTCTAGCCAAACATGCAAAATCGGTGCAACCAACTTTCCTATCCCGGTGCCACTGATTCCAAACCCTAGACAGACTCAGCCAAACCCTAGTCACTTCGGTGCAGCCAACACTGCTTTCGTTGCCACCGAGTTGGGTTGCCAACTTTCTGTTACGCAAGTTCACCCTTTCGGTCCGACCGAGAATGTTGAATCGGCGTCACCGAGTTTGGCAATTCTGACCGTTGGTCACCTTTTTGGTGCAACCGAGTTTCCTATATCGTTCTCACCGAGATTCAAAAGTTGCCACCTTTTGGTCACTTTGGTACAACCAAGATTAACACATTGGTTTCACCGAGTTGGTCATTTTGTGTGTAACGGTTGGATTTTTGGGGATGCCTATATATACCCCTTCACCACCACCCACTCGCAAGAGAAGCACTCAGAACAGTTCCCCACGCATACCTACTGATTTTCTGAGAGAACCACCTACCCTTGTGTTGAGGTCAAGATCTTCCACTCCAACCATATCGATCTTGATTTCTAGCCTCCCCAAGTTGCTTTCCACCAATCCCATCTCTTCTACCAAGCCAAATTTGTGAGAGAGTGATTATGTGTTGAGGAGTCTATCATCTTGAAGCACAAGAGCAAGGAGTTCATCATCATTACCGAGCCTATTACCTTTTGGAGGGTGGTGCCTCCTAGATTGGTTAGGTGTTGCTTGGGAGCCTCCTACTTCGTGTTGTGGAGTGAACCAAGAAGTTTGTAAGGGTAAGGAGATCGCCTACTTCGTGAAGATCTACCCCGAGTAAGGCTAGTCCTCCGTGGACGTAGGCCGTCATGGTATAGTCAAGGTTACTTCTTCGTGGAACCCTCCGTGGGTAGAGCCCTCCGTGGACTCTCGCGACCATTACCCTCCGTGGGTTGAAGACTCCATGAACGTGGATGTACGATAGCACCACCTATCGGAACCACGAGAAAAATCATTGTGTCTACAATTGCGTTTGATCCTCCTACCCTATCCTTTTACTCATGCTTGTTGTTACTTTCCGCTGCTATAATCTTAGACTTGCATGAGTAGGGTGTACTTGATATGTTGAATGCTAAAACTTGCCAAGAATTAAAATTGGGGAAAAGCATAGTTTTATTTGTTCAAGTAGTCTAATCACCCCCCTCTAGACCTACTTTCGATCCTATAGCAAGTTGCCAAGGTCCGTTTCATCAAAGTGGCTACTAGAGCCATCGAGGAATACAACAAGAGGGTTGCAACTCAATTGCAACTGCAAATTCCTCAGGCTGAAGAATCTGCTTAGCGTACTGATGAAACTGCAAGCGCAGCTAAAGAAATTCAGGCTTCTAAAGAACCTATTAGGGCAACTTCCACTATTGCGCCTGAAAAAATTGCCAGGCCAACTGAAGCTTTTGCTGCCCCAGATGAAATTGAGACCACTAGGACGACTGCACCAGTCATGCCTGAAGAAACTGCTGCTCCTTCACCCTCTGCTAAAACAGCAAAATCTTCAAGGGTGAAGAATATCAACCTTCCTTCTGCATCAGAAGTGAAGAAGACAAAAGCTATGGAGAAGAAGGCTACACAGAAGAGAAAAGCATCAGCTTCAGATTCCTCAGCAGTAAAGATGTTTTAGACTCTGCCTAGTTCTTCAACTGATCGAATTGATGCAACTCCTATCAGCTCCGTGCTAGCCTATGAGTTAGAACCATGTCGTGTTGACTATGTCATACCAAATGATGAACAAGTAGAAAAGGTTCATTCTGCTGCTTCCTCAGAGCAGATTGATGAAGAAATTGAAGTGGAAGCAAATGCTTCAACCCCCCCTGGTATCATCACCCCGGCCTCAGTTGACTGCTGAAGAGGCCGACGTTGAAGAAATTGAAGAGGACGTGGACATTGGAAACACAACTCCTCTTATAAATGATGAATATTGGGAAGCTGCACACCCAAATTCTCCAATGACCACTCCCCTCACCAGAATTCCTCTATCTCCAGCCTAGACTGAAGAAATTCATATAGGGTCTGATGACTTGGTCCCACATGTCACTTCAATCCCCGAGGATATTCCAGCTGCATCAGTTGAACAAATTGCTGCTCCTACTGCAACTGAGGAAATTGCTATTGAAATTCCTCAGTCTGAAGAAGTTCCCCCCATGCCAAAAGAAATTGTGGGCCGCTTCAAGCCAAATCTTCAGCCGAAGCCTAAAATGCCATTCAAATGCTCAAAGCGCCCCAAATTCATCAAGACTAATTTCTTCAACGAGTACATATTCTTCACAGGGTCGAATCCTTATGATTCAGCATGGGTCGATCGCCCAAGATTCTAGACACCCACACAAATGAATTACTATGCATCAGTGCTGCTTGATAAAGAGAAAGTCTTCGGGCATCAGCAAATTCCTCATGCGAATATGGAAACTATCGCATGTGTCACGCCGGTGCTCGTAGTTCTTCATGATGTTGGTATTCTTCCATTCTGCATGGACATATGTGATTGGAATGAAGAGCTAATTCTTCAATTCTATGCCACCTTGCACATCACTGGTGATGCTTCTTGATAGAGGCGAAGTTGTCCCTGTCTTTCGATGAGATGGTGGCTATTGTTTTTGGTGGAGTAGACTTTGACGATCCGACTACGAACGTGTGAGACGTCGCGCCTTAGCAATCGCTAAACCAACTCTGAGAGGTTATTGACCACGCCGGAGCACGATCAACCTGACCACGAGGGTCTGTTTCCTGCACGCAAACGAAGAACAAGCAAGAAACTAAGATTGCAATCTGGATATTGCGAATATAAGAGGAAAGCTTTATTGATGAAGTGGGGTTCTGTGACGCCTTTGTCTGGTCGTGGAACACAAACGAAGAACGCGAAGTTGCTGCTATGGCGAACTTGTAATCTAAACACAACCCAAACCTAAAACGAAGCCCTAAGGGCTGTATATATGGGGGAATAGAAGGGAATTTCGTGGCCCCTTGGAGGAGGGGTCCGAAACCGACCCTAAGTCAGTTTCCCCATACATACGGACTCTAAAAACAGCCTATAATATGGTATTTCGAAGTTACATGGGTCTGGCCCAAAATTAAGGTGGCGCAGCACCTATATTAGCCTATGGACGAATTTTATAAAGTGGCATCATGCATATTTCGTCCAAAGCTTCCCACTCCCATTATGGTGGCTTCAATGTGCGAAAATCATCACTGGAAGCTCCATTGTTCTTCCCCGCGCGCGCACCTTCTCCTCCATGCTTGATCCCGCTCCAATGGTCATGCTTCTTATCCATGATAGGTCCTTCATTCATAAGTAAAACAAAAGTATCTAATTTAGGCAGCATCATATGTTCATGAATATTAGAAGGATTTCCAAGAAACGAAAGTACCTGGTAATTCAATTGACGTGCGCGAGCTCTAGTAATTGGTCCTGTATGTATAGCAGTCGGGGTGGGTGTAACATTAGTAGGGATGTCCTCATCATCCTCCCCTTCTTGAACTGAAGTCGTCCTCGACAGAAGCTCATCTTCCTCACCCAAATAAGGCTTCAAATCTGCAATGTTAAAAGTGGGGCTAACCCCAAACTCTGCAGGCAGCTCAAGTTTATATGCATTATCATTTATTTTCTCTAACACCTTAAAAGGACCATCAGCACGGGGCATTAGCTTTGACTTGCGCAAATCAGGAAATCTATCCTTACGCAAATGTAACCAAACAAGATCACCAGGTGCAAAGACAACATGTTTTCTACCCTTATCTCCAGCAAGTTTGTATTTAGCATTCATACACTCAATGTTTTCCTTCGTTAACTCATGCATCTTTAATATCAATTCAGCACGTTCTTTAGCATCAAAATTAACCTTCTCCGAAGATGGAAGAGGCAACAAATCAATAGGTGCACGAGGTAAGAAACCATACACAACTTGAAAAGGGCACATCTTAGTGGTAGAATGTAGCGAACGATTATAAGCAAATTCAATATGAGGCAAGCATTCTTCCCACATTTTCAGGTTATTCTTCAAAACAGCCCTAAGCATAGTAGACAATGATCTATTGACTACTTCAGTTTGTCCATCAGTTTGGGGATGACATGTAGTACTAAAAAGTAGTTTAGTCCCCAACTTAGCCCATAAACATCTCCAAAAATGGCTAAGAAATTTAGCATCACGATCTGAAACAATTGTATTTGGTACACCATGCAATCGAATAATTTCACGAAAGAACAAATCAGCAACATGAGCAGCATCATCACTTTTATTACATGGTATAAAGTGTGCCATTTTGGAAAATCTATCCACGACAACAAATATGCTATCCCTCCCCTTCTTTGTTCGAGGTAAACCTAAAACAAAGTCCATAGATATATCCTCCCAAGGAACACTAGGTACAGGCAAAGGCATATATAAACCATGAGCATTGAGTCGTGACTTAGCTTTTTGACATGTAGTGCAGCGAGCAACAAAACGCTCAACATCCCGTCTCATCTTTGGCCAAAAGAAATGTGTAGAAAGTACGTCCTCCGTCTTCTTCACGCCAAAGTGTCCCATTAATCCTCCTCCGTGCGCCTCCTGTAACAACAAAAGACGAATGGAGCTAGCTGGAATGCATAGCTTGTTAGCACGGAACACAAATCCATCATTAATAACGAACTTGTTCCATGTTCTCCCTTCTTTACAATTCTGCAACACGTCTCTAAATTCAGCATCATGCACATATTGATCTTTGATGGTCTCCAAACCAAATATTTTAAAGTCAAGTTGTGAAAGCATAGTATAACGACGAGACAAAGCATCAGCAATAACATTATCTTTACCCTTCTTGTGTTTAATGACATAAGGGAAAGTCTCAATGAATTCAACCCATTTAGCATGTCTACGGTTCAGTTTTGCTTGACTTTTAATATGTTTCAAAGATTCATGATCAGAATGTATAACAAATTCTTTGGGCCATAAATAATGTTGCCATGTTTCCAAAGTCCGAACAAGAGCATATAATTCCTTATCATAAGTAGAATAATTCAGACTAGGCCCACTTAATTTTTCAGAAAAGTACGCAACAGGTTTACCATCTTGTAATAACACACCTCCTAACCCAATACCACTAGCATCACATTCAAGCTCGAAAGTCTTATTAAAATCAGGAAGTTGGAGTAAAGGAGCATGTGTTAACTTATCTTTCAAGACCGTGAAGGCTTCTTCCTGTGCGGTACCCCAAGAAAAAGGCACGTCCTTCTTTGTAAGCTCATTGAGAGGCGCAGCAATGGTGCTGAAATCTCTGACAAAACGCCTATAGAAACCAGCGAGGCCAAGAAAACTCCTTACTTGTGTGACCGTTTTGGGCTGCGGCCAACTCTCAATAGCTTCAATCTTGGCTTTATCAACTTCAATTCCCTGTGGAGTAACAACATAGCCAAGAAAAGATACTCGGTCGGTGCAAAAGGTGCACTTCCCAAGGTTACCAAACAAACGGGCATCACGGAGCGCAGTAAAAACAGCATGTAAATGTTCCAAATGTTCCTCCAAAGATCTACTAAAAATCAATATATCATCAAAATAGACTACCACAAATCGTCCAATGAAAGCACGTAAAACCTCGTTCATTAATCTCATGAAAGTGCTAGGTGCATTAGTTAACCCAAAAGGCATGACTAGCCACTCATATAATCCAAACTTAGTTTTAAATGCTGTTTTCCATTCATCTCCCAATTTCATACGAATTTGATGGTATCCACTACGCAAATCAACTTTGGAGAAAATTGTAGAGCCACTTAATTCATCAAGCATATCATCTAGTCTAGGAATAGGATGACGATAACGAATAGTAATATTATTAATGCCTCTACAATCCACACACATGCGCGATGTACCATCCTTTTTAGGCACTAGAATAATAGGAACAGCACAAGGACTAAGGGATTCACGTATATAACCTTTGTCAAGCAGCTCCTGTACTTGACGCATAATCTCCTTTGTCTCCTCTGGATTGGTACGGTAGGGCGCACGGTTGGGTAGGGATGCACCGGGAATTAAGTCAATCTGATGCTCAATCCCACGAATAGGCGGTAATCCCGGTGGCACGTCTTGTGGAAAGACGTCAGCGAATTCCTGCAAAATGTTAATGACAGCAGGAGGCAAAGAGGGAGGCATGTCCTCGAATGAAAATAATACCTCTTTGCATACAAAAGCATAGCAAACAGATGTAGCAACATCCAAATCATTAATATCAGATTTAGTAGCAAGTAAACATCCACTCTGCAATTTTATTTCGGATGCAACAGTAGATGATGGTTTATTATGCTTATGGTGTTGCTCAAATTCCTGTGCTACAATCTGATTTTCACTCTTATTTTTCTCCTGTTTTGCTTTACTAGCTCTAGCAATGTCATCTTTCATAATATGTTCGGGAGACATAGGAAGCAACGTGATATTATGATCCTTATGAACAAGAGTATACTGATTTGTCCTACCATGGTGTACAGAATTTTTATCAAACTGCCATGGTCTACCAAGTAAAACAGAACATGCTTGCATGGGTACCACATCACAATCCACATAATCAGAATATGTAGCAATGCTAAAATGCACACGAACAGTACGTGTTACCTTAACCTTGCCACTATTGTTGAACCATTGGATGTAATAAGGATGAGGATGTGGTCTGGTGGTTAGAGACAGCTTCTCCACCATCTCCATGCTAGCCAAGTTATTGCAACTCCCTCCATCGATGATGATGCGAATAGAACGCTCCTTCACAACTCCCTTTGTGTGGAACAAGTTGTGCCTCTGATTTTGCTCAGCCTGTGTAACCTGCACACTGAGAACACGTTGAGCAACTAAACTTTCATACCTGTCAGCGTAATCAGCAGTCATGTAGTGTGTTTCTGGTTCTGCATCGTCGCCATTGTGTTCTTCACTTGCAATGAGAGCCAAAGACTCCTCATCATAATCACTAGCAGACGCATATCCACCATCCTCAGTAACAATCATGACACGCTTGGAAGGGCATTCTCTCGCAAAGTGACCTCCACCCTTGCAACGACGGCATATAACCTCATGTGTTTGCCCTGTGGATGCAATAGATGAAGAAGAGCTCTGTGCAGGCCCAGAAGGTGTGCTCTTGGTAGAGGGTGGAGGAGGAGCCTGTTTCCTGGTATCGCGGTTGGAGTTGGAGGTTGAAGTAGGTGGTGTTGCAGCAGGACGTGTGGAAGTAGAGGAGGTACGTGGCGTCCATGATGAAGTGCGACCTGCAGAAAAAGTAGTTCTCGCCATTGCCTGTCGATCCTGCACTTCACGTTCAGCTTTGCAAGCAAGATGAAATAAACGAGTGATAGTGTTATACTCCTTATACTCCAGAATAGTCTGAATCTCTCTATTCAATCCACCCATAAAACGTGCAAGCATAGCTTCATTCTCCTCAACAATACCACATCTAATCATACCGGTTTGTAATTCCTGATAATATTCTTCTACAGAATTTTTTCCTTGTCTTAAACGCTGCAAATTTTGAAGCAACTCACGTTGATAATAAGGTGGCACCCAACGATTACGCATAGCAGTTTTCAAAGCAGCCCAAGTAGTTGGAATATTAGCATGGTGTATTCTACAATGTTCTGACCACCAAACACAAGCAAAACTAGTGAATGAACAAACAGCAGCGGCAACACGTCTATCCTCGGGAAATTGTAAGCATGTAAAACGTTGTTCTGTTTCTAACTCCCATGTAAGATATATATCAGGAACATATCTACCCTCAAACGTCGGAATATTCAATTTAAGTTTAGGGAGATGGTCATGATCCCGTACCTACGGGGGTGGTACAGCCCTACCGTTACGGTTGTAGCCATGTGGTCGACCTGGTGCGTATGGTGGTGGTTGCCCCTGGGGCGGATCTGGAGCAACCTCTCCCTCATCATCGAAATCACCATCATAATCTTCAACCTGCTCAACGACAGTAGCCGCACGAGCCACCGAAGTAGCAGCAGTATCAACAGTACCAGGATGTTGGGCGTGGCCGAGAGGCACACGTCGTGCTCGTCGTTCAAAAGGAAGAGGAGCTGCCGCTGGTGGAGGTAGACGGGCAAGCAGCTCATTGAACTTGGCGTCCATCTTGGTGTCGAATGTCTTCTCCAAACCATCTAGCTTCTCCATGGCCACTCCAAAGTTGTTCACGAAGTCTTGTACCTGCTCAGCCATCATTTGCTGAAATTTATCATAGAGCGCTTTGTTGGTCATGCTCTCCCAGTCGATCTCGTCATCGTGTGATCCTGGCATGGTTAGCAGAAATAGGAAACACACAATATGAAACCTACAGACTACTGGGACGTGGTGGTGGTGGTGGTGTGGCACAAATCCTTTAAGCGAATCTCAATTTCTTACCAGTTCTTACCCAGTAGCAGCCGGTGATCGGCAACCGTTGTAGCCAAAACTCTCAAAGCTTGGATAGAGCGATTGCCAGGTGGTGTCAAGCACACGGCGTAGAAGTATGTGGAGCTGGGATGGCTTATAATATGGTAGCAAAAAGGGTCAGCAATAATCAATTCAGAGATGCAAGGTTGAATAAACGCTCAACGACGGTACTGTGCTGGTCCTAGACTAGACCGTGCTAGAGACGCGAGCCTAAAACACCAACAAAAGCACGACGATACACGTAATCAAGGGAAGAGCACACTCTGTTTTTTTTTCGTTTTTTTCCGACACCTACACAGGTAGCAAAACGCGAATCCGAAATCAAAAAGATCTCGAAACTAAATTTAAAACGAGCTGGACTCGGATTGGTGGTGGTATATATGGACACCAATGGATAACTGGCAGCGGGGATGATGGTGGTGGTATATGGCGACTATGAAGACGATGCGTTGGCGGCGTGACAACTTGTGGATAGAACTCGAAACTCTAAAGGACTAGGCACTAAAACCAGCAACTCGACACGACGATGTAACCGCAAATTCAACAAAGCAAAATACTGAAAAGACTATGCAAAGGCACAGATTGGTTCGGATATGATGATCTAACCCTAATTTTTTTTTGTGGCTTTTTCGTGGACTAAAGGTATGAAGAACAGATGCGATCTAAACTACGAAAACTGGTAAAATCTCACCGAGCAACCTGGAAATCTGATACCACTTGATAGAGGCGAAGTTGTCCCTGTCTTTCGATGAGATGGTGGCTATCGTTTTTGGTGGAGTAGACTTTGACGATCCGACTACGAACGTGTGAGACGTCGCGCCTTAGCAATCGCTAAACCAACTCTGAGAGGTTATTGACCACGCCGGAGCACGATCAACCTGACCACGAGGGTCTATTTCCTGCACGCAAACGAAGAACAAGCAAGAAACTAAGATTGCAATCTGGATATTGCGAATATAAGAGGAAAGCTTTATTGATGAAGTGGGGTTCTGTGACGCCTTTGTCTGGTCGTGGAACACAAACGAAGAACGCGAAGTTGCTGCTATGGCGAACTTGTAATCTAAACACAACCCAAACCTAAAACGAAGCCCTAAGGGCTGTATATATGGGGGAATAGAAGGGAATTTCGTGGCCCCTTGGAGGAGGGGTCCGAAACCGACCCTAAGTCAGTTTCCCCATACATACGGACTCTAAAAACAGCCTATAATATGGTATTTCGAAGTTACATGGGTCTGGCCCAAAATTAAGGTGGCGCAGCACCTATATTAGCCTATGGACGAATTTTATAAAGTGGCATCATGCATATTTCGTCCAAAGCTTCCCACTCCCATTATGGTGGCTTCAATGTGCGAAAATCATCACTGGAAGCTCCATTGTTCTTCCCCGCGCGCGCACCTTCTCCTCCATGCTTGATCCCGCTCCAATGGTCATGCTTCTTATCCATGATAGGTCCTTCATTCATAAGTAAAACAAAAGTATCTAATTTAGGCAGCATCATATGTTCATGAATATTAGAAGGATTTCCAAGAAACGAAAGTACCTGGTAATTCAATTGACGTGCGCGAGCTCTAGTAATTGGTCCTATATGTATAGCAGTCGGGGTGGGTGTAACATTAGTAGGGATGTCCTCATCACTTCTGATGTCAATCCATGGATTCTAGACTAGATGACTGGATCCACTCACTACACTGCCCCATCCTCTGAATTGATTCGAGCTATGCCAATACCAATTCCCTCAAAAGGTGCAAGATGCTTATTTGATGAACCTGAACTACCAAATCACATGATGCAAGTGCCGATAAAGCCTTTGGCTCCTGGAAAACCTCAAAGGACCACCTTCCTAGTGAAGGAATTGCTCTATGTTCCCAGGACCGTCTATCGCATTCTGACCAAAAACCCTCAGTCCTCACAAGGGCCACAACTCTGAAGAAGAAGAAGTGGAGGGAATCATGAAGAATATGCTACTCAACATCATTCATGGGATTCCCATCAACTACCATGATTTTGTCATGGGGACTTTGGCCAATGCTGCTTGAGCCCCATTTGAATTGAAGCCTTACGCTTCCTGGATCATGAAGTTCATCAGATTAAGGTCTCTGGTTCCATTCAAGGCTGATTTTTAGAATCACTTCAGTTTTTTGCCGCCGATCGAAGTCCTCAAGAACACATTTTCTTTAGTTGAGGGAAAAGGCAAAGCTATCATTGATGAAGGTACTCGTACATTGGATGGTCAGTTTTGCAAAGCTGCATTTTACTCCACCAATGATGACCCTACTACCCAAGATTCTGCCGCAAAAGCCTCAGTGCAAAATCTTCAAGAAGCTGCCCCTCGTGTGATGACCAATCGAGAACTTCTCCTAAGTCTTCATCAGAAGGTTGATCACAATAACAAGTGGGTAAAGCGCCAGTTTGGTTCACTTCTTTGAGACATGACTATTACGCACAACACTGTGAGGAAGAACCAATACTATCTTCATGAAGTTTTCAATCGCACTTGGGCCATTCTCTCTCATCTTAAGACTCCTGTAGAACTGAAGGAGATGGACCTTCTGCAGAACCTTGACTGGGCTCGTCCTCCTATGAAGAAATTCAAGAAAGTTCAAGTTCCTCAACTGGTTACAAGTTCATATTCTTCATCGTGCGAGGCGGGTGAAGCTAAGGATATTAACGACACTGCGGCAGGACCTGCATCGAGAAACAACCCCGACAATGTTGGCGCTCCTCCATCACCTTCAAGATGAAATTCCTCAGGGGCGTTTGAGGGGGTCCCGGATTAGGGGGTCCTCGGATAGCCGACCTGTTGTTTATGGGCCGGACTATATGGCCTACTTGCCGAACACTTGATTATTTGAAGTCCCAGTTTCCAGGATGGAAGCTTCGAGGAACACGGTTTGCGCTCCATGTTTGATCTAGTAAATAGGCATGTTTATCTCTTCGGCATGTAACCGACCTTGTGTAAACCCTAGGCCTCCTCGACATCTATATAAGTCGGAGGGTTTTAGGGTATAGATACAGAACAACTCATCTAGGGTTAGACATACGATCTCGAGGTAGATCAACTCTGTAACCCCTTACACCATCAATACAATCACGCAGGACGTAGGGTATTACCTCCATTGGAGGGCCCGAACCTGGGTAAACTTGTGTCCCATTCGTCTCCTATTACCGTATATCCTAGTCTCACAGTTCGGGACCCCCTACCCGAGATCTGCCAGTTTTGACACCAAATTGGTGCTTTCATTGAGAGTTTCTCCGTGAGCAAGATGGAATCGACGCCTCGTCTCTTCATCAATGAAGAGGTTCACAACATGGACTCTTTCGTCCCCACACAGATCATTGCCTTTGGCAGCGTTGTGCTGCATGCGGATTCCACCCACCATCTAGGCCGCGTTGAGAGCTTCGCCCCTGATCAAGAGGTCAGATTTGGAAACTTAGAGTTCTCCGTCGACTCTCGGGGCGACCTGTCACTAATTCGGCTCATGGCTTCGCCTGTAGCTCCCGAGAACTCTGAGGGCTTGACCTTGAGCCCTTTCTTTGGACACGCCAATGGGGTCTCCCATTGCGGCAGTCCGATCTCTCATCTCGGTCTGGCCATCAAGCCATGTGACCGAACATGTGTTCCTGCCGAACACTCCCCACGGGTGGGCCTCATGGGGGTTGACTCTGCAAGTTCCGAACAGCTAGGCCCGATCGGCCCCTCAGCGGTTACGAGGCCTTAGAGCAATTCTTGTCGATGAGGATCACTGACGATCCATCCCCGACCTACACCCAACCCGGTTATAATTTGGGCAGGGACGGATTTTTCGACCCACCCACCACCCACATAATAGCCACCGTCAAAGACTTAACCGACGTACTAGACTATGCCTTCGAGGAGGCAAAATACATGGATGAAGAGGATCGTGATCCCACCCCAGTCAATACCGGTAGTTGAACTGCCACTTCTACATACGACGTTTACATGGTGGACACTCTTACCACTAACGGCGACAATACGCCTCACAACAGCGGTGACAGATCAGGTGATGCGCCATCAAGGCACCAGAAATCATATAAGCGGTCCAAAAGCAAAAAGGGAAGAAGAGCTATTATCAGCAACGGGGAAGATAATGCCTCCGCCGATCATGCCAATCCTGACATCCCCGAGCACCCGTTTGAGGGTCCAGAAGAGCCTGAGGATCAAAACGACCCTGATACCGCCAATGACCTCGAGGGCGACGATTACCTTCGCCCCGTCAAGGAGAAAGATATACCGGAAGCCGATGACTTGTACATCCATGATAACCTCAAAGATCAGGAAGAAATCAGGCAGTGGCTCGTAGCAACGGCTCATAGCCTAAAGGCCAAAGAGCGGCAACTCAAAGCCGAACAGGCTGACCTCAATGATCGATGGAAGAAAGTCCTCTCAGCTGAGGAAGTATACGACACTGGTCTGTCGAACCAGCCCAAAAGCTACCCTCAAAGAAGACTGCAGCCACAATTCAACGATGAGCTCACTGACACTCCGTCTCCGCATCATACCCCATATGATAAGCCGGACCGCCCTCCTCGCGGGCGTTACAGAGTGGCCAATGACACCGGTTAAGTACCGGCAATGCCGCGAAGATGGGGTAAGAAGCCATTCGAACCCAATGATAGGTTCGACCTACGCGATGACCTAGATCACAGAGTAGGCAGTACAAGATCCATATACGGATCCAAAGATTACTTACCGGATAGACAGGGAGAGTATAAACCATGGTTCGACCAAACCACATAGTCCGGGAATGCGACCGAACCCATACAGACGTTGACTATAGGCGTGACATAGCACGGGTCAGAGGCGTCGCTCACCCACTGTGCTTACGGACGAGGTAATGTGGCATCAGTTCCCCGAAGGGTTTAAACCCATGAATATAAAACAGTATGGCGGGACCACTGACCCAACTATATGGATCGAGGACTTCCTCCTCCATATCCACATGGCACGACGAGATGATCTCCATGCCATCAAATACCTACCTCTTAAGCTTAAAGGGCCAGCTCGGCACTGGCTAAACAGCCTCCCCAAAAACTTCACAGGATGCTGGGAAGACCAGGAGGACGCGTTCCGCTCTAACTTCCAGGGGACCTATGTCCGCCCGCCGGACTGTTCCGATCTCAGCAACGTCGTTCAGAAGCCCGGTGAATCGTCCCGACAGTTCTGGAATCGGTTCTTGACTAAGAAGAACCAAATCGTTGACTGTCCAGATGCTGAGGCCATAGCCTCCTTCCGACACAATATTCGGGACGAATGGCTGGCCCGCCAGCTAGGCCAGGACAAACCTCGAACTATGTCTGCCCTTACCTCCCTCATGACCCGCTTTTGCACAGGCGAGGATAACTGGCTGGCTAGATGCAGCCACAATTCTGAAGATCCCGTGGCACCTAAAGCCCAGGATGGCAACTCCAAGCCAAAGCGCAATAAGAATAAATGCCGACACAATAGTAATGATGCCGATGACACGATGGTTAATGCCGGATTCCGCAATTCCCGACCTGGGCAACGGAATAATCCCCCTAAAGGCAATCGTGACGGACCCACTCAGCTGGAAAAGATTATGGAAAGACCTTTCCACATCCATGGGACTCCAGAAAAGCCCGACAATCAAACACACCACAATTGTTGGGTGTTTAAGCAGGCCGACAAGATACAACCCGAGGACCAAGGCAAGATCTCTCGCAGCTAGGGTGAGGATGAACCTCGGGGTCCAATTGGTGGCGGACAAAAGAAATTCCCTCCCGAAGTCAAAACGATGAATATGATACACGCCACCCACATACCTAAGAAGGAGAGGAAGCGGGCCTTTTGGGAGGTCTATGCCGTGGAGCCCGTAGCTCCGAAGTATAACCCATGGTCAGCATACCCAATCACCTTTGATCGGCGCAACCACCCGACCAGTATCTTTCATGGGGGCTCGGCTGCCCTTGTCCTATATCCCATTATAGATGGGTTTCACCTCACTACAGTCCTAATGGACGGAGGAAGTAGCCGCAATCTGATTTACGCAGATACGGTGAAAAAGATGGGTATAGATCCATCAAGGATCAAACCCAACAACACTACCTTCAAGGGAGTGATCCCAAGAGTTGAGGCCCAATATACGGGTTCTGTAATCCTGAAGGTTGTGTTCAGCTCGCACGATAACTTTGGTAGCGAAGACTTGATCTTCGACATTGTGCCCTTCCACAATGGCTATCACGCCCTGCTTGGTCGGACGTCGTTCGCTCGTTTCAACGTAGTCCTGCATTACGCATACTCAAGCTCAAGATGTCGGGCCCCAAGGGGGTCATCACTCTTAAGGGCAATATAGAGCGTTCCCTTAGAATAGAGGAACATGCACTGGTACTGGCGGCCGAATTCAGCTACAAAGATGACCGGCAATTTCGGCATTCGCCGTAAAGGCAGGAAAGGCTGGGAAGCAAGTTCGGATTCAGACCAAAAACCCGGATTCTCCCTCATCCCCTCAATAGGGACTCGCCCCCCACCGCACAATCCTAAGACCAGCAAAATACGTGCCAAGGAGGCACAACTTCGCACTTAAATTTCTATGGTAGCGGTGGGGAAATGTACGACGGTGTTCGGCTGGCCCGAACTTCTACCCTTAACGTGTCTTCGAACAAAACACATGCCACACTAAAAGGCATGCCCATGGCGTAAAGCTCATCTACAAATTCGGCGACTTCTCAAGTCTTCGTTTGCATGTTCCGTTTGCCGAACACTATCACCCATCAAGGCACATCTAAAAGGAGGAGTGAACTAGCAACATGGCATATCGAAGACGTCTGGTTACCAATTAAGGACCCTTGGTACAACAACTCTTGTATGATTTTATTTCTCATTTTCTTTTGCATACCTGTACACAGATGCTTCGGCAATCCAAGTTATAAGAGCTGTTGAGAAAAGGAAAAGATTGCATGGTGCAAGTTCGCCTCATTTGTCCTGTTTTCGGTGCATACATTTTCCTTTCTCCCCCTTCTCGTGAATCTGTTCGGTACGCCGCGAGGCCACCCGCTAATATACCGGGGGCTCGCGCTCAAACACAAAAATCACCCTATTTACTATGTGTTCGGCGTCTTGGCATTCACTTTATATGCATCGGTTCCGAACTATGTCTTTGGTCAATAAGTTGGGTTTCCCGGCTCCTGTGCTTGCCCCTTCACGTTCCGCTCGTTTGGCTAAATGGGCAAAGGGAGCACCCCTGCGATTGTGCTTCTGGATAGTCTGGTCAAACACCTTAGAGGAGAAAGCCAAAAACAGACTGTCATAGTATGTGCGATCCGATCTGTGAACCCTGAGCTAGAAGTGTTATACTTCAATCCTCGCGGTCATTCCATGTTGTACGAGGAACCTGCCCTTCGTGCAGAAATTATGATGCCGGCTTTGGCCACGGTTCATCCGAACATCACAACACTCTGGCGACTAATCGTGCGCTTCGCGTACTCCTTTTCGCGCCCCTCCGGCTAAGTGAAAGAAATAAAGCACTATAGTCTGATTGCCTAGTTTGCCGCACTATACCGCCTTTGGGTTCCGATAATATGGCTAAGGAACATAGTGCATTGGCATAGACACCCCATGTAGTATCTACGTGGGGGCTGAAGCCGACGACTCGCATCTTTCAGTATTAAGCAGCCACATAGGAGTTATAAAGGAATACAAAACCATATTCAGATACTATTATCATTAAAAGTTATCACGAGTCTTCGAACACAGTACAAGCTCATTCAAATAATTTTCACCCGAACACTGCGACGCTATCACCCGCGCACTCTCCATCACTCCATCGAAGTAAATCTCAGGGCGGCGGTGCTCCTTTCCGGGTGGCGGCGGGTCGGTGGTGACCTTCATCGGATTGAGCCCCGGCTAGTGCACTTTGGCCTTGGCAAGGGCCATCCAGACTCCTTTGATGCAGGAGGAGCGCTTGACGGCGTCGAGGCAGGGTGTGGCTGCAATCAGTCGCTGCACCAGGCCGAAGTAACTGTTTGGGAGTGGCTCGCCGGGCCATAAGCGGATGCAAATGTCCTTCATGACCGGATCCGCAATTTGGTGCAGCTCCATTAGCTGTTTCAGCTGCTCCACCAGCAGAGGAGGAAATGAAAGCACATTTGCTCCCTTGGTGGTTTTGTTAATTAATAACAACATATAAGTCATTGAACTAATGTTTCCACCAAGTATATTTCAGGAAATGTTCAATGATAGGATTGGCAAAAGGAGTCTGTGGACATACCCCAAGATGCAAGGAAATAGGTTGGCCAAGCTTCAAGCAAAAGGACTCTACATTTTATATTTGTGAGAAATCACTTTGAGTCCATAGGAAGGCCAATACTATTAAAACGGGGCAAGGTTTTGTTGGTGAACAATATGCTCAAACGTGCACAAGTAATAGCCGCCAAAAACATCCACAAACTCTCCCACCAAAGTCTGTTCTATAGCTAACACTCAAAATCGGTGCAACCAACTTTCCCATACCGGTGCCACCGATTCCAGAACCTAGACAGACTCAGCCAAACCCTAGCCACTTTGGTGCAACCGATTCCATACCGGTGCCACCGAGTTTAGGTTGCCAACTTTCTGTTACGCAAATTCACATTATCGGTACCATCGAGAATGTTGGATCACCATCACCGAGATTGGAAACCTGACCATTGGTCACCTTATTGGTGCAACCGAGTTTCCTATATCGGTCTCATCGAGATTCAAAAGTTGCCACCTTTTGGTCACTTCGGCACCACCAATATTAACACATCGGTGTCACCGAGTTGGTCATTTTGTGTATAAGGGTTGGATTTTTGGAGATGCCTATATATACCCCTTCACCACCACCTACTCGAAAGTGAAGCACTCAAAACTATTCCACACTTGCCCCATCTAGTTTTCTGAGAGAGAACCACCTACCCTTGTGTTGAGGTCAAGATATTCCACTCCAATCATATGGATCTTGATCTCTAGCCTCCCCAAGTAGCTTTCCACCAATCCCATCTCTTCCACCATACCAAATCTGTGAGAGAGTGATTGGGTGCTGAGGAGTCTATCATCTTGAAGCACAAGAGCAATGAGTTCATCGTCATTACTGAGCCTATTACCTTTTGGAGGGTGGTGCCTCCTAGATTGGTTAGGTGTCGCTTGGGAGCCTCCTAGTTCATGTTGTGGACTGAACCAAGCAGTTTGTAAGGGCAAGGAGATCGCCTACTTCATGAAGATCTACCCATAGTGAGGCTAGTCCTTCGTGGACGGAAGCCGTTATGGAATAGTCAAGGTTGCTACTTTGTGGACCCTTTTTGGTGGAGCCCTCCATGGACACTCGCGACCGTTACCCTCCGTGGGTTGAAGACTCCATAAACATGAATGTACGATAGCGCCACCTATCGGAACCACGGGAAAAATCATCGTGTCTACAACTGCGTTTGATCTTCCTACCCTATCCCTTCTATACATGCTTGTTGTTACTTTCTGTCACGCCCAAGATGTGCGCCTATATATATTAAGGCACGAGGGCCTCGCAAGGGATAGAGGCGCATCTTGTCGTTCGCAAGTATAGCATCATTGTATCATACATTACAGAAGAGATGAGAATACAAGTTGGCTTACACTCGCCACATACTAAATTACAATTCCACACAGAGTTCAAATCATCAAGATGAAGACAAGGTCTGACTACAGACGAAATCAAACGATAAAACATATGCAAATGATACTATCTCTCTATCCCAAAGATCATGACCATGGTCCTCCTACTCGTCTGGATAAGTCACGTACATCCTGCCTCTTTCCTCGTCATATTCCCACTGGAGCTGCGTCAGATCATCCTGCACGTACTCATTTGTACATGTACCTGGAGTATTGCAGTAATTTGTGAGCCACAAGGGCTCAGCAATCAAGCGCCCGAGTACCAAGACTGTTCAAGCTTAAGGTTGGGAAGGGGTATGTGTTTAGTTTGCAGCAGCACTAAGCATATATGGTGGCTAAACTTACGTAACATGAAAATAAATATGAGTGGCCTACGATGAACGATCGAATCTAGTATGACCTCTATGAGATCCTGAACACTTACTTTAGTCAATCATAACCCCACCGTGTTCTCTCTCGGATCATGATCACGAGCAGAGACGATCACGGTTCCTGACACAGTTGGTGTATTTTATTTAGAGTTTACTTCAAGTTAACTATAATCGGGTGTTAAACAAATATCCAAGTTGCCACATAACCGCGGGCACGGCTTCTCGAAAAGATTTAACCCTGCAGGGGTGCTCCAACTAGCCCATCACAAATTAACCACACTCTGCGAGAATAGCCTCGACCATGGATCTCGTGATCATCATAGGTAACTTCAGAGGAATTCCAACACCTTGAGACAACCCGAAGAAAGTCAGACTCCACACGCAAGACACTTGATAAAGGTAAAACAAATCCAGCAAGACCTCCCGACGTGTCGACAAACCCAATAAGAGCAGCATATCTTGTTCTCAGGACACGACGGATGAGCGATGGTTACCATGCCAATCACCGAGTTGCCCCGGGCGGCGTTAATAAGCTGCCCTGGGTTGGACCAACGCTCATGAGGAGCACTGGCCCGGGGGTTGATTAATTATCCACGGGGTTGCAAAGCCCTATGCAAATTTTATTAAGTTATTAAGCAAATGTAGTACCAATGTTGGGTCTTGCTAGACAAGTTTTAATCTCAACCGAATAAACAAGGGGGTCCCCATAACAACCCCGAGCATGTTAGGAGCGCAAAGTATGGAAAACATAACACCGGTAACAAGAAACTATGGCGGTAACAGCGGAACAAAACACCTAGCAAAAGGTCAAGCCTTCCTCCAATACCAAGATATATTTGTGCATTAAATTAATAACAGATAATATTGTGATATCCAAATCCATGTTATCACATGGAACAACCTGAACCTGCAACTAAGAACGCTATAAGAGGGGCTGAGCAGCGGTAACTTAGCCAATCAAAGGTTTGCTAGGATGTGGAGGGTTAGAGGCTATCATGGCAATTAGGAGGCTTATATTCAAGTGGTAGGTAGCACAATTGTAACGATAAGAGCGAGAAACTAGCAAGCGAAAATAGTATCGGGATCCGGGTACGATCATCTTGCCTGTTGGTTCTATAGAGGAACAAGTAACGGGATCCTCGTAGTTGTACTCGCCTGGCTCTTCGTACTCAGGTTCAACGCTCGCGTCTACCCAAAAGAAACAGCAAGAATAAACAAACAACCATGGTGCAATGCACAAGCAAGAATGATGCATGCTTAGGTGAAGAGTTTTTAACAAGGCAATCCTAACTAGTCATGTTTCACATGCAAGAATTGGATATTAATGAATCTGGACAGAACCTTATGTTAAGTTATTTAGACATGGCAAAACACAGAACATGAAGGCCATGGGCTAATTCTTCGCATTCTAAGGTAGCCACTGGTTAGGCAATGAAAAACCAACCACAATATACCCAAATATCAAGCAATTCCATGGAGTATAGCTCCCACAAGTGACAAAACAACAAAACAAACAATCTGCCACAAAACAGCAACATAGCAACTTACACAGCCCACAACTTGAGCTACAGGAATCCAACAGACAAAAACAAGGTATTGACAGAAACTACACAACATGCTTATCAAATTATCCAACTACACAATCTGGAAAGGAGGCACACGTCAATAAGCATGAAGCTATCAAGTTGGCATAATGAAACAGTTTTCTGGGACTTAGTGAAAATAACAGTTTTCTGGAATATGAGTTAATCTGGTAGCATGTTGACAGCAGAAGTTAAAGGGGTTGAAGACCACCTCTTGGCATGAAAATTAACAGGGTGGTAGTACACAACATCTACTCCAAAATACTAGCACTGAGCATGAGTTAATTCTCAACATATCACAAGATGTCAACCACTCTTCATGGCATAAAAATAACAACATATTCTCAGACTTAGAAATATTTAGCATGGTGAAAACAGAAACATCAAGTTAGCTACTTTGCAACAAGTTTCCCACTTATATGGGTGATTCATATGTTAAACAAAAATACCATGGCATAACAGATATAAAACACTAGCACTTCCATGTTGGCACATGCCCCAAAGCAAGCATGGATTAATTCATGCAAAAATGAGAAAGTAGCATCACAGCAGAAACTGATAGTTTTCTAAACTTGCTGAAAATTGAAATCTGATAGCACCAATGGATTCCTCGGCTCTTTCTACCCCAAAATCTTGTGTTATACTCATATATACAAGTGAAGCAACATGGCACAACTATACTAACAAAACCACCCCATCTCTTATAAGTTAGAACTTACTCTAAATGGACATGGGCATATTTGGACATAACCAGATTTGGAAACTTAGTTTAACATGGTAATAGCTAATAATCCCTACAACACATGCATGTACCAACAAGGGTATGTCAAGTGGGGAAACCCACTAGTCACCTACACACACACTCTCTATACACACACACTACCAAGCAAGCACACACATGGCTTCATATGCCTCAGGGCATATGAGCACAATCCTTCTCATGAACATACCACCCATGAGGGGGGGTGTTCATCCACACCCACACCCACATGCACCATATATGCATAATGCATACAGGCACATACACACCACCACACATGCACAAGTGCACATGGGCACACACACTCACAGACATGCTCATGTGTGTGTGGGTGATCATCCACACACATATGCACTCATATATGCACAAGGAATATATGCATATGCATATGACTATACACTCACACACACTCTCACTCACATATATGCAAACAGCCCACACACACACATATGTGCAACACACACATGCACTACACACCACACTCATATGTATACTCATACACACACTCATATACATACACATGCATAAATACATACCACATACACACATATATATGTGCATCTATGCATACTCACATTCATACAACAGAAAAATAAAACATACATACATGCACAAGTTGCACCTACACACGTACACATATATATAGCAAAGGGAAAAACAAAACAAAAGAAAACAACAAAAAAGGGGGAGGGGTTCGGCTCGAACCCACGATCTCAGGTCGTTTTCCCGAGCCGGTTGCCACTCTATCATCGACGCGACACTTAATATAGGAGGGGCACAGGCTCACTAGTACACACATACACGCGCCCAACCTGACGAAACTAACAGAATCAACACCTACGGTGACAGAGCACGACGGCGTGCAATTCTGGCGAGCACACGACCTCACTAGCGAGGGGAAATGGAGCAGGGGGAAGCTGCACCTACGGGGGCCGCAACCCTACCTCTAACGCCGATGAGAACGCATGACAACATCACCTACAACTACGGCGGAGCCACGACGGACACGAGCACGGGCTCGTCGGGCACGACGAGCTGGCGCACGCCTTGGGACAGAGGGGCACGACGGAGGATCGGCTGCTCACCACGGGGTTGCCGATGGAGAAGACAACGACGGAGGGAGGGGTCGGAGATGCGCGCCGGAGTCGAAGCAGGGGAAGAAGAAGAGCGGAACGTCGCCGATGAAGATGACTAAGGGACCGTCGCTGGGGAGCCTCTTCGGGGCTCCTAGCGGCGGGAATTGAACGCGGGGAGGATCCCCGAGCTCCTAGACACCATGGTCGTTGACGAGGTCGACGGAGACGATGAGCGGCCGCCGGCGAACTTCTCTGAACTCTCTGAACTCTCTCTGAAACTTACCTGACAGAGGGGAAGAAGAGAGGAGGGAGAGGAATGGAGAGGGAGAGGGGAGCTGTGGCGGCTGGAGGGGGAAGAGGAACCCTAGCGGAGGGGGCACGCACGCCGAGGGGGTTTAAATACCCTCGGGGTTGACTGTGATGGACGGCGAAAGGAGACAGCGGAGGCGTCGCTCTCTCTGCTCTTTGACGGAGACGATGGACGGGAGCAGGGGGTCGTTCCCTCAAGCGGATGGCCCGCGGGGGAAGCAATGCCCACTGGCACACACACTCACCAAACCAATAAAACAGAGGAGCTTATATATTTTAAAGATAAAACTACACTGAAGAAAACCTCCCAGATGAAAATAAAAGGACTTTGCGAAACAAAAAATATTTCTTACATTAGAAATAAACAAAAAATATTTCTTACACTAAAAATATCAAGATGATTTTTAGGACAAGTAATTTAAATACCTCTTAAAATAGATAGCCCCCTATTATTTAAAAACTCCAAAACATAAAAGCTCAAACAACAAAAGACCAACACTCACATGCTCAAAATATTTTAGGCTAACACTTGAACATCTTTAAACAATTTTTAAAGCAAGTTAAATATGTTGATAAAATAACATGGGAAATAAAGGGCATTGGGTTGGGTTTTGTTGAAAAGAAAAAGAGAGGGGGAGAGAAGGAGGTGCACCACACATAAACCAACCACATCACACAACACAAGGCCACACACACAAACAAGGTCACTACAAAAGCAAAGACATGGCATGATGAATGCATGATGCATGATGCATGAATGCAAGAACAACACATGGCATGACAAGGTGCAAAATCATTTCATTAAGCTCATGGAAACAAGGTTCATACAACACACGTGCCATAAAAGGTAGGGACAACACTTGGGCTGTCACACTTTCCGCTGCTATATACTCTTAGACTTGCATGTGTAGGGTGTACTTGACTTGCCATGAAATGCTAAAAACTATCAACCCTATAAATTGGTATAGGCAAAACTTTTATTTGGTCAAGTACTCTAATCACACCCCCTCTAGACATATTTTCGGTCCTACAAGTGGTATCAGAGCTTTGGTCTCCATTGCTTAGGTCTCACAACCTAGGAGAGTATGGCATCTAGTGAGGGAAGTTATCACCGTAGAGGTCCGTACTTTGATGGCACTAATTTTGTTAGTTGGAAGTACAAAATGAAAATGCATATTTCTTGGTCATAACCCCGCCGTTTGGGCTGTTGTTCGTGTTGGCTTGCAAGGTGAGTTCTTTGCGGTTGGACGGGAACCGGATCGTGAAGCGACCGCGGATGAGTTGAAGATGTTGCAACTCAATGCTCAAGCATGCGACATTCTCTTCAACTGCTTATGCCCCGAAGAATTAAACAAAATCAGCCGTCTTGAGAATACAAAAGAGATTTGGGATACTTTGGTTGATGTGCACGAAGGAACCGAGTCCGTGAGAGAATCCAAGTTAGATGTTCTTCAAGGTCAGCTTGACAAGTTCAAGATGAAGGATAGCGAAGGAGTCACGGAGATGTACTCTAGGCTAGCTCTCATCACAAATGAGATTGCCGCCTTAGGAAGCAAAGAAATGACCGACAAATTCATCATCAAGAAGATACTTAGAGCTTTGGATGAGAAATACGACACCGTGTGCACATTGATCCAAATGATGCCAAACTACAAAGATCTCAAGCCTACGGAAGTCATTGCAAGGATTTTTTCTCATGAGATGACACTCAAAGATAAGGAAGAACTTCATCACAAGTCTAGCGGTGCTTACAAAGCCACAAGTGATGCTCTCGCAACTTCAAGCAACAACCTTGTCACCAATGAAGAGATAAGCCTCATGGTCTAGAAATTCAACAAGTTCTACAAGAATAGAGGCAAAGAAAGAAACTCCAACTCAAGATATGAGGAGAAGCGTTCGTCAAGTCGTGACCACAATTGGTACAATTGTGGGAAGCCCAGACACTACTCAAATGAGTGCACGACTCCCTACAAAAGAAGAGAAGAGACACCTCGAAGACGAAGCTCAAGAAATTAATCACCACAAAGAGAGAGAACGAGTAGAGATGATCGTTATGAACGAAGACATTCAAGGAGAAGTAGAGATTCGGAGAAGAAGGACAAGTACACCAAGAGCTACACAAGAAGAAAACATCAAGCTCATGTTGGTGAATGGGTTTCCAGCTCCGATTCCCACAACAACTCTGAGAGAAGCTATCACTCCGACTCCGACTATAGTCAAGATGATGGTGTTGCCGGAATTGCTCTAGTGACTACCAACTCCTACGATCTATTTCATTCACCAAATGAAGGGAGTGGAAGTTTCTTCATGGCTAAAGGCCCCAAGGTATCACACCCCGAGTATCTTGATTTTGATAGTGATGAAGATGATTTGCTTTGTGATGATGACTTGCTTTGTGATAAAACTAGTGATGTTGATCAAAATGAAGTTGATAATTCTCATGCTAGTTAAGATGAGTCATTTGATGATGATAAGATGAAAACAAAACAACTAACTAAAGAACTAAACACTCTTAAGTTAGCTCATGAATCTACTCTCGAAGATCATAGAGAGCTTGTGAGAACTCATGAGAAGCTACGCTTCGAGAAGCTCAACTTGGAGCAAGAGCATGAGTTTCTCAAAGCTATCAATAACGATCTCCGAAAGAAGACTTCATCTTATCTAGCCAAACGACTACTCTTGTCTACTTTCATATCTCAAGTTAAAACTAAGCAATCTAGTAACAAAGGCAAGAAAGGTTCTTCATCTAGTAGCAACAATAAAAATGCTAAACCCAATGATGTTGCTTCTAGTAGTTCTATTGATTCCACTAATGATGATTCTCTTAGCCAAGTTACACTTGAGCAAGAAAATGCTTTATTGAAAGCAATTATAGAAAAAGGTATCTACAAGAGTCTTGCCGGATGTAATCAATTTGAGGAATTGTACGCAAGCACAGAGGATACCAGAAGAATCGTGGTGTTGGCTACTTCAACGCTAATGGAGTTGAGTGGGAAGAAGATCAATATCCCAAGCCCAAGTTTGTTCCTCAAAAGGAGAAGTATGAAAATACCCTTCCCAAGGGGAAAAACACTCAAGATGACCTTCCACCACAAGACCACAAGCTCAAGGGCAAGAACAAGCTTCAAAAGGACATTGACTCATATGAAGATGAACCCCTAGCTTTGGTGGAGTGGGTTTCCAAGGCTACTTCAAGCTCAACTACTACAAAGGCTACTTCAACACCAAGGATCCCCATCAACTTGATGTGGGTCCCCAAGAAGAAGAACTAGTAAGTTCTCGAGGGGTGACTCCACCAATGAAATTCACTCACATTCATCATTGACAAGGAATTTTTGCACCCCAACATCAACTCAATGATATAGTTCAAGGAGTCACACATTCCCTGAAAGGTAAGCAAGGGACAAGGTAATCAACTAATCAATGGACATCATAACATATGCTTTGCACTCCATGTCCATAGATATCCTTGTATTTGTCTCTTGTGTGTTGGGACTAACCCATGTAGGTGAGAGGAGTAAGGAAACAACAAGGATGCTCCCAACTCTTGGTGATCTTCATTAACATTGAGCATCCACAACTACCTCACCAACATGAAGTCTTCATCGACAAAACCCAAAGTTAGTTTATCCCTCTTATGGGGGGATGTCACATTAAGTGGAAGCTTTACCCTAAGACTTGAGTCAAAGCATCTCTTAGTATGTTAAAACATTAAATGCTTTATGTAAAATTGGTAACCCCACTTGTGCTTAAACGATGAGTATGACCTATGATCAAGTACTCTTACTTGGCTCCTAAGTCAAATACTCATATATAGATGACTTCGTCATCGCCCAAGTGCTTGTTAGATGCTAGTGTGTTTGTGCATGTTTGTCATGATTTATTTTGACATCTTATTGTGTGAGCATGTTGGTCTGCATTTATTTTCTCATTCGAGGACATCCAATTGTTGCTATTTGGTTATTGATTTTCTCTTTTGCCAATTGGATGGGCAAGAATGCCTAGGAACACTCTTTAGCTATCTATGCTTTCTCACCTCATATTCCATTCATGTTGCATCACAAAATTTGAACAAGTGCTTTTCAATCCCTCCGTGTGTGGAGCACTCGGAGTTCCGTATCGACAAGGACTGACCATTAAAACCTCCCAAGTGCATCTCGATGGAACCAACCCCACAATCTTGGTCTCACCGAATGCCTGGGGTTGATTTGTTTTTCAATCTTGGTACTGCCGATTTAATATTCTCGGTTACACCGAGTTTCCCTGTCAGCTGACAGTTGTGGAACTCGATGACACCGAAAACATAAAATCAGTATCACTGACAGTGGAGGGTATATACTGTGGTCCCCGACATTTTGAAATTCATCCTCAAAACTCTCGTGCCTTAGAACCCTAAGTTGTCGCTTTGAGACCCCTGGTCATCGTCCTTGTCTTCCTACGCTCCTCCGCCGCTAGGAATCGCCGCCGTCGACGAAATCTGCTCCATCGTCGCCGCAGTAGCGGATCCGCACCAAGTTAGGGTATGGATTCAATCTCCTATGTGCTCCCTTCTGATTCTTGTGCATTGTATTTGATTTTATCTATAAGCCACTCATTCCACGTATTCCTATCCACACAAAATCCCATAGGCTAGCGAACCATCGATTTTCTAGGGTTTTGCCTTCTGCGCGACGCGACTCGGTAGAACTGAATTAAGAAAATCGGTACCACCAATTTTTGTTTCTGTGTTGCTGAGAACTGTCTCGGTGAAACCAAGCACTCCTTTTCGGTCCCACCAAAAAGGGTGCCAAGTTTCTGTTACAAGCGACAGTCCGTCTCGGTGTCACCGAAAATTTTGCTTCGGCCTTACCGATTTGTCTCTGACAGAATGCAAAAATTTGAAAATCTTTTGTTCAAAATTTCAAAAAACCAGCTGATAATTTTGTGATGACTCATCTACTTCCGCACATCTATATTCCATTCACAAGGTCAGTATGTCAGATGCTGAGGACGGTCAAAACTTGCCAGAGCAGGGTGCTGACATGAGTTTAGGCACAAGCCCAGAGCCCAGTTCATTTTCAGATCCAGGCACCCCCAGCTCCCATGGGTTGCCAAAAGCTTCCACAAGGACCAGAAAGAAGCTGAATTCTGATGAAGAAAATTCAGACTTCATTCCAAAAGAGATTCTTGCTAAGAAGCAAGAGAAAGCTGCTAAGAAGTCTGCTACTGAAGCCACTTCTTCTAGGAGAGTTGTCAGCAAGATCTATGCGCCTGCTTCAACCTTCAAGGCTCGTGAGACTGCTAGAGTAACTATTTCAGTTGAGGTCCCCAAGAAAGCTATGCCTAAGAAGGCAGGAGAGAAGAAAGAAAGAAAGAGGGTTATTCATGTTATTGACAGAAGAACCTCCATGTATGAGGATCCTGAAGAAGCTGCTGGTGCTGATGCTGAAGAGGAGGAAGAGCATGTTGAGAAGGCTCCTCCCAAGAAAAAGCAAAAGAAGCTGATGGCTGATGCTATGCCAAAGACTAGCACATCCAAGAAGGCTACTGTTGAGAAGCCTAACAGGACATCCAAGTAGATTCCATCTTCTGAGAAAAACAAAGGGACTGCTTCGAGAGTTGAAGATGATGATGACTTGACAACTTTGATGAAGCTCAGACCACATCTTCCAGTACACAATGGCAGCTATCCACTAGCTGAAGATATGAAGAAGAGGAAGGATTTAAGATTGAGAGCTTGGAGAGCTATAGATCCATATGCCTAGAGGAAGAAGATAGCTGTGGACTACAAATTTATACCAAAGAGCAACATGATTTCTCTGAGAGAGTGCTTTTTGACAAGAGCCCAGCTGTTAGTGATATGTGATATGTTGATTGGAAATCATTAAGGAGAATGAGGACTACTTTCCAAGTGTCCAAGACAATTTCCACTTCATAGGTTTGGATGAGTTTGTTGGCAGAGAATTCACTGCTTGGAATGATGAGATGATCATGCAATTCTACTCCACTTCACATTTCTATGGAGATTGTAGAATTGTATGGATGACTGAAGATGCAAGGTATGAATCGACTGTTGAAGAATGGGTTGCTATCTTAGGAGTTCCTGAAGCACAGGATGGTGACTTGGATGTATACTCAGAATCCAAGGAGAACCACAATGCTATGGCAAATATGTACAAGGAGATCCCTGTTGCCAACGTGAAGTCTCAGAGGCTAGGATCTATCTACTTTCTTCAGGCTGGCCTCCGCACAATGAACACCATTCTGAGGCATACTTTGATGCCCAAGTCAGGAGATGACAAGATGATCCGAGGCCACTCCATCAATATGTTGATCCACCTTGATAGACACACTAGGATCAGAGTCATGGATTTGATTGTTGAGACAATCAAGAGGGTTGCTGCTAACCAGAAGCGCTCTTGCTGTTATGCACCCTACATCCAAATGCTTATCAATTCAAAGTTGGAGAAGCACATTTTGCTCTAGATCGTCCACATTTACCCCTACAGCCAGATCTCGAGGACAATGTTGTGGTGATGGATGTTGAACATCCCACATCTGCTACAGCTCAGGCAGAGGCAGATGCAGTTAGAGCCACTAGTGCTCAAGTCCCTAGATCAAGAAATGAGCAAATGGATTTGTTGATATCATCAGTTCAGGGTATGCAGAAGGACATTAAGGGGATTCTAGACAACCAGAACAGTCTTGTGAGGATCTTCGAAAACAGGATCAAGACCCTTAATGATAAGGTGGATGGGCTGACTAAGACAGTTAATGAGCTCAAGAAGGAAGTTGACTCAGTGCCTCTTCCTCAGACTACTTCAGATGATGATGATGATGATGATGATCATGAGGCTGGATCACCTCTCAGGACAGGCACACAGTTTCATACCCAGGCCAGATCAGCCATTATGCCAGCTCCAGACTTGAGGCCCTCTTCATCAGCTCCTACTGCTGTCACCTCAGCTCCTGCTCCATCTGTTCTAGTTCCTCCAGCTGCCACTCCAACTCCATCCACGACATCTGCAGAGATCTTCGTCGATGTTGTTCTCTCGACTCCTTCATCAACAACCAGAGGAGATCAGCCCAAGAACGATTAGATGTATGCCTTTGAACTTTTTGGTAACTTGTTGCCAAAGGGGGAGAAATTTATATACATCTTTAGGCTTCGAGCGAGAGAGCGTTTTGGCGTTTGTTGCTTTTCAAAACATTTGGTCTTTTGGTTGCTTGTATTGAGTGTATGATCATGTGTGTTATGCTACTATTTTACGCTTTATGTGTGATGCTACTATTTCCTATCATCTTAATGCTTATGGGATGATCATTCACCTTTGCTTGATTGTGTTGTGCTTTGTTATTCATTCTAATTATTCTCGCACACCACCAAGTTGTATGTGACATGGAAGAAGTGCCCCATATACCTAATCGATTGTGCATTTGCATTCAAACACAAATTCAAAATAATGCACAAATTTAGGGGGAGCTCTTGCTTATCACATACCTCTCAAAGCGATGATTATATTCATTGATTTTTATCATATGTCAAAGCTTTGATCTATATGTTGTCATCAATTACCAAAAAGGGGGAGATTGAAAGCACATTTGCTCCCTTGGTGGTTTTGGTAATTAATAACAACATATAAGTCACTGAACTAATGTTTCCACCAAGTATATTTCAGGAAATGTTCAATGATAGGATTGGCAAAAGGAGACTGTGGACATACCCCAAGATGCAAGGAAATAGGTTGGCCAAGCTTCAAGCAAAAGGACTCTACATTTTATATTTGTGAGAAATCACTTTGAGTCCATAGGAAAGCCAATACTATTAAAAGGGGGTAAGGTTTTGTTGGTGAACAATATGCTCAAACGTGCACAAGTGATAGTCGCCAAAAACATCCACAAACTCTCCCACCAAAGTCTGTTCTATACTTAACACTCAAAATTAGTGCAACCAACTTTTCCATAGCGATGCCACCGATTCCAGAACCTAGACAGACTCAGCCAAACCCTAGCCACTTCGGTGCAACCGATTCCATACTGGTGCCACCGAGTTTAGGTTGCCAACTTTCTGTTACGCAAATTCACATTATCGGTACCACCGATATTAACATATCGGTGTCACCGAGTTGGTCATTTTGTGTGTAACGGTTGGATTTTTGGGGATGCCTATATATACCCCTTCACCACCACCTACTCGAAAGTGAAGCACTCAGAACTATTCCACACTTGCGCCATCTAGTTTTCTAAGAGAGAACCACCTACCCTTGTGTTGAGGTCAAGATATTCCACTCCAATCATATGTATCTTGATCTCTAGCCTCCCCAAGTATCTTTCCACCAATCCCATCTCTTCCACCATGCCAAATCTGTGAGAGAGTGATTGGGTGCTGAGGAGTCTATCATCTTGAAGCACAAGAGCAAGGAGTTCATCATCATTACCGAGCCTATTACCTTTTGGAGGGTGGTGCCTCCTAGATTGGTTAGGAGTCGCTTGGGAGCCTCCTACTTCGTGTTGTGGAGTGAACCAAGAAGTTTGTAAGGGCAAGGAGATCGCCTACTTCATGAAGATCTACCCATAGTGAGGCTAGTCCTTCATGGATGGAAGCCGTTATGGAATAGTCAAGGTTGCTACTTCGTGGACCCTTTGGGGTGGAGCCCTCCATGGACTCTCACGACCGTTACCCTCCGTAGGTGAAGACTCCATAAACGTGGATGTACGATAGCGCCACCTATCGAAACCACGGGAAAAATCATTGTGTCTACAACTGCATTTGATCTTCCTACCCTATCCCTTCTATACATGCTTGTTGCTACTTTTCGCTGCTATATACTCTTAGACTTGCATGTGTAGGGTGTATTTGACTTGCCATGAAATGCTAAAAACTGTCAACCCTAAAAATTGGTATAGGCAAAACTTTTATTTGTTCAAGTAGTCTAATCACCCCCCCTCTAGACATACTTTCGGTCCTACAGGACGCTCGGGGGCTCTGAACTGTGCCTAGAATGTGTGAGCTTCGTCATCCTCTCCCCGCGAGGCGAGCAGTTGATTAGCATCCGCCACGCTCTTTTGGAGATCGGCAGATACGCCTGAGGATCGCCACACCCGGATCAGCAATTCGAATCTGCTATCCCTGAATACACACTTTAGGGAGTACGGCTTACCATCGGCTATCTCCTTGACTTGGCGAACTTGTTCCTCGAAGAACTGTCTATCCACCCGCTCCTTCTGGTGATCGGACTTCATGGTGGACAGTTCAGCTAAGATCGCCTTATTGTTTTGCTCCAAGACCTCACAGTTGTTGCTAGCGTCCTTGAGCTCATCATGTATCTCCGCCACATGAGCCTGGTGTTTATCACTGGTGGCTCGTAGGTCGAAGAGTGTGGTGGGCGCTTCTTTGGTCGCTGCCTTCTCCACGGCCGCTTCGTCTTTGACACGTTGAAACTCGGCCTTGAGCTTTTCGATCTCTTTTGACGAATCCGCAACATGATAAAACCTTATATAAAAGGAATCTGCATTGACAGTATTTGGGGAAAATTATTCAGATTTTCGGACTTATCCTATGCCTCGTCGAACCTCTTGTTGAGGGCTTCCACCTCATCCTCAGAGTGCTTGAGCTTCCGATGTAGCTCGTCTAACTCGGCACCGTTTTTGGTCACCGCGGATGACGAAGCCTACAGTACACACACAATGCATACATTACATCGGCACTCACTTCCCGAATTATAGATATGACCCCTAGGAGAGTTTGCTCACCTCACCTAGGGCTCGGGGGCTGCCATGTATACAATATGACTAAATAAAAATCTTAGCAAAAACCTCAGGCGACTTACTTGCAAGCCCGCAAGGAGACCTTTGAAGGCTCCTTCAGTCCTTTGTCAACGGACTAGACACTTTGTAGTACCGCACCCATAAGGTTGCGGTGATCCTCGAGGATGGAGGCGCTCGATAGAGCCTCCTCCATGGCCGACCACCTGTTGTTCGGCGGTGCCGGGAATGATTGGATTTCCCGATCACCCACCGGAAATTGGACTGCTGCCTCTGGAAGTATAGTGCGCTCCGGAGATTTCCTTGGATGGGACTGATTGCTCGTCCGTCCGGCCTCCTCGGTGTCCGGGCGGGGCATTGCCCCCTGGTCTACGTCGGCCGAGGCGCTAGCCTTGGCCACGGTGCTTTCCCCCTCGCCCCCTGTGTCCGCCTCCATTGGAGTAGGCTGAGACGACACCTCCACGATGTCCTTCCTGGCACCTGGAGTGGTGGGGTGCGATGCGTCCCCGCTCTCTGCCAGTTTGGCGGGCAGGGTCTCCCCATCAAATATTACCTTGGAGGGATAACGCGTGGGGGGCTGTTGGACCAATAACCTGCGTGTTAGCAATCTCTAAATCTACTAGCTAAAGGTAGAAGGGTCTTCGAATCCTAACTTGGGTGGAGGGGGCTTGACCCTTAGTCTCCTTCGTGGAGCCTTCTTGGGGTCTTCGAACGCGAAGCTCGAGTCCGAGCTGTCGGCGGACAGGACCATCCGCACTTGCCGCGCCCTCTTCGGGGCAGGAGAAGCTGCCTGCCCCGGGGCGTCCGAAGACGCCGCTCTCTTCTTGGCGTGGGGGAAATTGACTCCCCCTCGCTCTCGACCTCCTCCTCCTCTTCTTCCTCCTCTTCAGCCTCCTCCTGATTTGAGGAGGCAGGGGTATCTTCGGATGCAGCATCAGGCTGGTCCTTAATGCGAAGGCCAGCCTGACTTGGTTTCTTCTTATTCTCCTTCATGGGAGCCTCATAAGGATTCTCCACGAGCATCCTGGCTAGCATCCTGGTCCTCTTGTCTTCGGGCTAAGGAGACGGACTGCTGATGTTGATGGCTTTCTTCAGCCATCTCTGTGTAAACAGATCGGACACGGGGTTATGGATCTTCTATGTGTTGGGGAACGTCGCATGGGAAACAAAAAATTTCCTACGCACACGCAAACCTATCCATGGTTATGAGCATCTACGAGAGGGAGAGTGGATCTACATACCCTTGTAGATCGCTAAGCGGGAAGCGTTAAGAAACGTGGTTGGTGTAGTCGAACATCTTCACGATCCAAATCGTCGAGCGTCCCGCGATCCAATCACGATCCGTCCAGTGAACTCATCACGATCCGTCCAGTGAACTCATCACGATCCGTCCCGCGATCTCATCACGATCCGTCTCACGATCTTGATCACGATCTGTCCCGCGAACTCATCACGATCCGTTCCGTGATCTCATCACGAACCGTCTCGCGATCTCGATCACGGTCCTTCCGATCTACCGCCGAACGGACGGCACCTCCGCGTTCAGCACACGTGCAGCTTGATGACGATCTCCATCGTCTTGATCCAGCAAGAGGAGGTGGAGAGGAGAGAGAGTTCACCGGAAGCGTGACGGCGCTCCGGTGATGGTGGTGGAGTGATTCCGGCAGGGCTTCGCCTAAGCGCTGCGAAAAACCGATCTAGAGGAGAAACTGTGCACCGGTGAAACGGTAGCACGTGGCCAGAAATTCTGTCCAAAAACCACCCAATACACTAGTATATATAGGAGGAGAGGAGAGGAGAGGCAGCCAAGGCCTTTGGGTCGGCCAAAATAGGAGGTGGGAAGCAATCCTACTTCACCTCCAATCCTAGTTGGAGTAGGATTGCCTCCTATTGGCTGATTTTCCACTTTTTGCTTTAGGACTTTCTCTCCTGCGCCATGGGCCTTTGTGGCTGTTTTCCCAGACCACTAAGGGCTGGTTATTATTCTCCCACAGCCCATGGACCTCTTCGGGTCGAAATACCCCTCCCGGAGGCCTCCCGGTACACTACCGGCACTCCCGGTACACTACCGATGAGCCCGAAACTTTTCCGGAAACCAAACTGGGACTTCCTATATATGAATCTTTACCTCCGGACCATTCCGGAGCTCCTCGTGACTTCCGGGATATCATCCGAGACTCCGACCAAACTTCGGTCACCACCATACATAACTCTACACTACCGAAACGTCACCGAACCTTAAGTGTGCAGACCCTGCGGGTTCGAGAACTATGTAGACATGACCGAGACACCTCTACGGTCAATAACCAATGGCGGGACCTGGACGTCCACATTGGTTCCTACATATTCTACGAAGATCTTTATCGGTTGAACCTCTATGTCAAGGATTTAGTTAATCCCGTATAACGTTCCCTTTGTTCTTCGGTATGTTACTTGCCCGAGATTCGATCGTCGGTATCGCCATACCTAGTTCAACCCCGTTACCGGTAAGTCTCTTTACTCATTCCATAATACAAGATCCCGTGACTAACACTTATCCACATTGCTTGCAAGGCTTGTTGTGATGTTGTATTACCGAGTGGGCCCTGAGATACCTCTCCGTCACACGGAGTAACAAATCCCAGTCTCGATCCATGCCAACTCAACAGACACCATCGGAGATACCTGTAGAGCACCTTTATAGTCACCCAGTTACGTTGCGACGTTTGATACACACAAGGCACTCCTCCGATATCCGTGAGTTGCATGATCTCATGGTCATAGGAACATATACTTGACATGCAGAAAACAGTAGCAATAAACTGACACGATCATATGCTATGTTTGTAGTTTGGGTCTTATCCATCACATCGTTCTCCTAATGATGTGATCCCGTTATCAAATGACATCTCATGTCCATGGCTAGGAAACCTTAACCATCCTTTGATCAACGAGCTAGTCCATTAGAGGCATACTAGGGACATGGTTTTGTCTATGTATCCACACATACATTTAAGTCTCCGATCAATACAATTATAGCATGGATAATAAACGATTATCATGAACAAGTAAATATGATAATAACTAATTTATTATTGCCTCTAGGGCATATTTCCAACACTATGTAATAAGGCCGCCAACCTAGGGTGTATCGTATCTCGAAATCGAGCTTGGTGGCGTGTAGCCCCTTGTTCTCCTCCTCGACTGGCCAACTCTTCATTGATTTGAAGAATGCCTTCCACAGCTTCTCCTGCATAGTGCGAAAGAGGTTCCGGACTGTGGGCTCGGCTTCGAGTTTTCAAGCCAACAGGGGAGTGTCCCGGCACTGGCAGGGGAGGATGCATCTTCGAAGCATCTCCTGGACCACATCGGGTAGCTTGGTGCCGTCCTTGACCAAGGAGCGGATGCGCTTCTGCAGATCGGCCACCTCCTTGCTCGATCCCCAAACAAGGCCCTTTTCGAGCCTTGAAGCCAGTCTGGTCAGGGGATCGGATCTGAATGCGACGGCGGGGTGCTGACCTTCTTCTTGTGGTTTGGTGACATAGAACCTCTCCTTTTGCCACCCCTTGATGGTGTCGATGAGGGTGGTCGACGGCCACCTGATGCAGGTGTGTTTGCCGATGACGGTCCTGCCGTAGTCGGCATGCTTTCCACCGACGCACTTCAGCTTGATGTTGAAGACCTGCAGCCAGAGCCTAAAGTGCGGCTCGATATGCAGGAAGGCCTCGCAGACGAGGATGAAGGCTGAGAGGTGCATGATGGAGTTCAGCGAGAGGTCGTGGACGTCGAGGACATAGAAGAACATTAACCCCCTGGCGAAGGGGTGGGGTGAGAAGCTCAACCCCCTGATGAAGTGGTGAATGAACACCACCCGTTCGCCTAGCTTGGGGGTGGGGATCACTTGGCCCTCCTCCGCCACGCGATGAGGGATGTTGGTGGGGAGGTAACCGACCTTCTTGAGGTCGAGTATGTCTTGATTGGTGACTGTGGAAGCTTCCCACTAGCCATTGGAGCCCGGCATTGCTGAGCTTGGGAGCGGGGGTCGAGAAACCTAGATCTATGCTCTGGAGGCGCAAGGGAATAGGAGGTGGAGAAGTCGAATGGAGAGCGTGAAAGGCCTTTGGGATTTTCTTTCTCCTTTTATGAGGTCTGCCGATTCGGGCTCCCCTTGCTACGTCATGAATCCCTTTGCTTCCAAGACGCGCGAGCCATTGCGTGCGCGTGTTTAAGTATATCCCATATAAAACAGGACACGATCAACATGTTGATAGATCGTGTGGATGGAACGACCTCAAACCACGCATCGAGTGCCTGTAACTAGCCTATCGATCGTGGTGGGCTATGACCTTTCATCAGAGTGGTCATCAGGAAACATTACCTTTTTTCCCTGACGTTTGTCCTTCAAAGCCAACTTATGTCACAGAATTCGGGCGTGCCACTATGTGGAAAACTACTTATCATCGGAGGCCGAACTATGGTTCGGCGGGAAGGAACTCACCCTCGCAAGCCGAAGACTCGGTTCACAAAGCAATTGGAGCTAAATACCCATGGCGTTGGAGGCAAGTTCGGGGCTACTGAGGGAGTCCCGGATTAGGGGGTCCTTGGATAGCCGACCTGTTGTTTATGGGTCGGACAATATGGGCTACTTGCCAAACACTGGATGATTTGAAGGCCCAGTTTCCAGGATGGAAGCTTCGAGGAGCATGGCTTGCGCTCCACGTTTGATGTAGTAAATAGGCATGTTTATCTCTTCGGGATGTAACTGACCTTGTGTAAACCCCAGGCCTCCTCGGCATCTATATCAGCCGAAGGGTTTTAGGGTATAGATACAAAACAACTCATCTAGGGTTAGACATACAATCTCAAGGTAGATCAACTCAATAACCCCTTACACCATCAATACAATCAAGCAGGACGTAGGGTATTACCTCCATTGGAGGGCCCAAACCTGGGTAAACTTGCGTCCCCTTCGTCTCCTGTTACCGTCAATCCTAGTCATATAGTTCGGGACCCCCTACCCGAGATCTGCGGGTTTTGACACCGACATCATTAGTCCTCAGTTTTCGTCCCTTTTGGTCTTCGATGAGAAAGGGGGAGAAAATTTGAGTTAGTCTTCAAACGGGTCTCTATATAAGGGTTGTTTTTTGTTTACATTACAATTCTTGTTGTTCTGAAGCTTTTGTTGGTTGAGTTGTAAACTTAAGTCCGATGGTGGCCTGACTCTTTTAAACTGATTTCCGCATGCCTATTTCCACAAGTACCTTAATGCATGCATGCTGAATTTCTTCAGACACCATTTTCATCATGCATTTCAAATACTTCATATCATATGTTAAATGCATGTATGAATTACAAGATATAGGGGGAGTTCTCCATGTTTTTAACCTGCCATGTGCATTTGCAATCCAAACCAAATTCCTCAAATATGCACATCTTCAGGGGGGGTTCTTCTATATCTTGTAATCAAATTCCTCAAACTCAATACTTACACTTCATATTTTTGTCCCCATTGAAAATTTAACCTATTTTTCATCAATCAGCAAGAAGGGGGAGATTGTAAGTGCATCTAGTGCCCCTTAGTTATTTTGGTGTATTGAAGACTTATAGGTTAAGAGACTGATGCATTTGTAAGTGTACACATGCTCTATAAGTCGCTGAGGAGTTTGATATATTTAGAGATTATTGACCCCTAAAAATGAATGTCTTCAATTGAAGACTTTGCTGAAGACTTTTGTATTCCCTAAACACTTTGAAAATGAAGAAGTTTGTGTGACCTTAAAGATATGAACGAGGACTATGAAGCATGAAGACTTTTGTTTTCGTAGTTTCATTTCCTTTCTTTGAGTCATAGGAAACACCGTACTGTTAAAGGGGGCTGAGGTAATAATAAGAAAAATTGCCAACTGATGCTCAACTAAAAAGCCTCAACTATCCAATCCTTCGAGTGAAGCCTTTGGAAATCTCTTACGGTTCACTCAAGTTCTTCAGTGATAGAGACGATGTTCTTCTGGTCTCTGAGGAAATTGGTCTGATTGAGGAGTTAGAATTTCACCAGTGAGAATTGCCTACATGTGAGAAATATGATAAGCCTAAGGACTTTCATAGTTTGAAATTCCGACCGTTGTTGTGCTTAGCGCGAGGTGTCCCCAATAATCCTATCCACATAACGGTCATATCATTTGGGGAATTTATGTCAGGTTGCACCCTGGCTATAAATAGCCATCCCCACAACCACTTGTTGGTTGGCTGCTCCGAGAGAGAACCGACACTTATCATTTGAGAGCAAACCATCCTCTCATGACTTTGAGAGAAAATCATTAGTGTGGAAAAACCCCAAAACCAAACCACCAAACCCAAAGTGATTGAGCATCACTGAAGAGATTGTTCTTGTGTGGAACTGATGCTTGTTACCTTTGAAGACTATGTATCTTCCATAAAGTTAGGTGTCATGGTCTAGTGCATCCTGTAGTCAATTGGGGGTCATTGAGTGACCTTGGTGTAGAGCATCCATCAATCAACTGTGGATCGCCGGGTGACCAGTTTGTGAGGGTTCTGGAAGTCTGCCTTGAAGACTTACCACGAGTGTTGGGCGAGGACTGTGTGACCTTAGCTCAAGGAGAATACGCTAAGAACTGTGTGTCCTAGTACTGCGTGTCCTCTGGTTTAAGTACTAGGCCGCTCCAAATCAGACATACAACTGTCACAGCGGTTGGAACTGGGTCATCAAACCGTTATCTTCATCGAGCTACCTGGTTCTATTTCCTCAACCCTTCCATTTGCTCATATACTTGTTGATGAAATTGATCGTTACTGATTGAAGAATATGACTGCAAACTTTCTCAATTTCCTCACCTCAAATTCTTCAAGTTACCTTGTTCCTCTCCTGCTTATCCTGTATCACGCTACCTGTAATATGTGCATGCTTTATTTCATCATGATGACTATGCTACAGCTATGTTTCTCATGCACTTGAGTACTTATTCCGCTACTAGTTATTCATCACATTTCAAATTCCTCAAGTTGAAATTCCTTAGTGATGAATTTGTAAAAATGGCCTATTCACCCCCTCTAGTCGATATAAAACACTTTCACTACCGCACTCCAAGATATTATCCAAAGAGTAAAAATAAACTAAGCTTGGAGATGCCCCGAGCGACATCCCCTCTTTCTTCTAACAACCATTGTTATTTTACGTGGAACAATATTTTTATTCGTCACATATCATGAGTTTTGCTTGGAGGGTCTTGTATCTTTGCTTTATTTGTTTTTATCCTTGCCACACACACCTATTTTAGATGGCCAAAATTATGTTATGATTTGCTAGAATTGCTCTATATGCTTCACTTAAATCTCTTGAGTTATGAAATTGCTCTAGTGCTTCACTTATATGTTTTTGAGCATGGCGTGCTTTTACATGTTTGAAGAAATGCTCTCATGCTTCACTTATATTAATTTGAGAGTTAGTAATTTTGAAGAAATCCTCTCATGCTTCACTTATATTATTTTGAGAGATGAAACTTGTATGCTCATGTTCTTCACTTATATCGATGTCAGCTTGTCAAAACCTATTGCAATATATGAAACTAGTCATAAAGTGATAGATATTCAAGAGGTATATAATAAAAACTTTCATGAAGATCATTGGACAAGTTAAACTTGATTCTTTGTAATAGTTTTGAGACATGACGATAGTAATATGTGAATTATGTTAGTTAGTAATTGTGCTTAGTAATAATATTCATATTAAGGTTTGTGATTCCCTATGCAATCACGGAAGTCAATAGTTGTGCTACAAAATTACATCCTACTTATGGTGCATTATTCGTGTTAGTTGTGCTTAATGCTCGCTTATGTGATTTTTTATTTCTTAGTTGGATGCTTCTCAATCTATTTGCCACCTTCGCTTGTACCAAGTAAAAATACTACTTATATGCATCCAAAATCCTTAAACCCAATTTTGCCATATGAGTCCACCATACCTACCTATATACAGTATTTCCATGCCGTTCCAAGATTTGTATGTGCCATCTCTAAATTTTGAAAATAAAATTTCCTTTTTGCCATGGATAGTGAAAGTATGGTGTAAAAAGGAATAAACTTTATTTTCTGTTTGGGAACCACTTATGATGTATAGCGCATGGAAAGATATTGAAATCTCTCGGTCGTTATCGTTGACATGAAAGGCATGCCACCTGATATAGGCGAAGTTGTCCCTGTCTTTCGATGAGATGGTGGCTATCGTTTTTGGTGGAGTAGACTTTGACGATCCGACTACGAACGTGTGAGACGTCGCGCCTTAGCAATCGCTAAACCAACTCTGAGAGGTTATTGACCACGCCGGAGCACGATCAACCTGACCACGAGGGTCTATTTCCTGCACGCAAACGAAGAACAAGCAAGAAACTAAGATTGCAATCTGGATATTGCGAATATAAGAGGAAAGCTTTATTGATGAAGTGGGGTTCTGTGACGCCTTTGTCTGGTCGCGGAACACAAACGAAGAACGCGAAGTTGCTGCTATGGCGAACTTGTAATCTAAACAAAACCCAAACCTAAAACGAAGCCCTAAGGGCTGTATATATGGGGGAATAGAAGGGAATTTCGTGGCCCCTTGGAGGAGGGGTCCGAAACCGACCCTAAGTCAGTTTCCCCATACATACGGACTCTAAAAACAGCCTATAATATGGTATTTCGAAATTACATGGGCCTGGCCCAAAATTAAGGTGGCGCAGCACCTATATTAGCCTATGGACGAATTTTATAAAGTGGCATCATGCATATTTCGTCCAAAGCTTCCCACTCCCATTATGGTGGCTTCAATGTGCGAAAATCATCACTGGAAGCTCCAATGTTCTTCCCCGCGCGCGCACCTTCTCCTCCATGCTTGATCCCGCTCCAATGGTCATCCTTCTTATCCATGATAGGTCCTTCATTCATAAGTAAAACAAAAGTATCTAATTTAGGCAGCATCATATGTTCATGAATATTAGAAGGATTTCCAAGAAACGAAAGTACCTGGTAATTCAATTGACGTGCGCGAGCTCTAGTAATTGGTCCTGTATGTATAGCAGTCGGGGTGGGTGTAACATTAGTAGGGATGTCCTCATCATCCTCCCCTTCTTGAACTGACGTCGTCCTCGACGGAAGCTCATCTTCCTCACCCAAATAAGGCTTCAAATCTGCAATGTTAAAAGTGGGGCTAACCCCAAACTCTGCAGGCAGCTCAAGTTTATATGCATTATCATTTACTTTCTCTAACACCTTAAAAGGACCATCAGCACGTGGCATTAGCTTTGACTTGCGCAAATCAGGAAATCTATCCTTACGCAAATGTAACCAAACAAGATCTCCAGGTGCAAAGACAACATGTTTTCTACCCTTATCTCCAGCAATTTTGTATTTAGCATTCATACGCTCAATGTTTTCCTTTGTTAACTCATGAATCTTTAATATCAATTCAGCACGTTCTTTAGCATCAAAATTAACCTTCTCCGAAGACGGAAGAGGCAACAAATCAATAGGTGCACGAGGTAAGAAACCATACACAACTTCAAAAGGGCACATCTTAGTGGTAGAATGTAGCGAACGATTATAAGCAAATTCAATATGAGGCAAGCATTCTTCCCACATTTTCAGGTTATTCTTCAAAACAGCCCTAAGCATAGTAGACAATGATCTATTGACTACTTCAGTTTGGCCATCAGTTTGGGGGTGACATGTAGTACTAAAAAGCAGTTTAGTCCCCAACTTAGCCCATAAACATCTCCAAAAGTGGCTAAGAAATTTAGCATCACGATCGGAAACAATTGTATTTGGCACACCATGCAACCGAATAATTTCACGAAAGAACAAATCAGCAACATGAGCAGCATCATCACTTTTATGACATGGTATAAAGTGTGCCATTTTAGAAAATCTATCCACGACAACAAATATGCTATCCCTCCCCTTCTTTGTTCGAGGTAAACCTAAAACAAAGTCCATAGATATATCCTCCCAAGGAACACTAGGTACAGGTAAAGGCATATATAAACCATGAGGATTGAGTCGTGACTTAGCTTTTTGACATGTAGTGCAGCGAGCAACAAAACGCTCAACATCCCGTCTCATCTTTGGCCAAAAGAAATGTGTAGCAAGTACGTCCTCCGTCTTCTTCACGCCAAAGTGTCCCATTAATCCTCCTCCGTGCGCCTCCTGTAACAACAAAAGACGAACGGAGCTAGCTGGAATGCATAGCTTGTTAGCACGAAACACAAATCCATTATTAATAACGAACTTGTTCCATGTTCTCCCTTCTTTACAATTCTGCAACACGTCTCTAAATTCAGCATCATGCACATATTGATCTTTGATGGTCTCCAAACCAAATATTTTAAAGTCAAGTTGTGAAAGCATAGTATAACGACGAGACAAAGCATCAGCAATAACATTGTCTTTACCCTTCTTGTGTTTAATGACATAAGGGAAAGTCTCAATGAATTCAACCCATTTAGCATGTCTACGGTTCAGTTTTGCTTGACTTTTAATATGTTTCAAAGATTCATGATCAGAATGTATAACAAATTCTTTGGGCCATAAATAATGTTGCCATGTTTCCAAAGTCCGAACAAGAGCATATAATTCCTTATCATAAGTAGAATAATTCAGACTAGGCCCACTTAATTTTTCAGAAAAGTACGCAACAGGTTTACCATCTTGTAGTAACACACCTCCTAACCCAATTCCACTAGCATCACATTCAAGCTCGAAAGTCTTATTAAAATCAGGAAGTTGGAGTAAAGGAGCATGTGTTAACTTATCTTTCAAGACCGTGAAGGCTTCTTCCTGTGCGGTACCCCAAGAAAAAGGCACGTCCTTCTTTGTAAGCTCATTGAGAGGCGCAGCAATGGTGCTGAAATTTCTCACAAAACGCCTATAGAAACCAGCGAGGCCAAGAAAACTCCTTACTTGTATGACCGTTTTGGGCTGCGGCCAACTCTCAATAGCTTCGATCTTGGCTATATCAACTTCAATTCCCTGTGGAGTAACAACATAGCCAAGAAAAGATACTCGGTCGGTGCAAAAGGTGCACTTCCCAAGGTTACCAAACAAACGTGCATCACGTAGCGCAGTAAAAACAGCACGTAAATGTTCCAAATGTTCCTCCAAAGATCTACTAAAAATCAATATATCATCAAAATAGACTACCACAAATCGTCCAATGAAAGCACGTAAAACCTCGTTCATTAATCTCATGAAAGTGCTAGGTGCATTAGTTAACCCAAAAGGCATGACTAGCCACTCATATAATCCAAACTTAGTTTTAAATGCTGTTTTCCATTCATCGCCCAATTTCATACGAATTTGATGGTATCCACTACGCAAATCAACTTTGGAGAAAATTGTAGAGCCACTTAATTCATCAAGCATATCATCTAGTCTAGGAATAGGATGACGATAACGAATAGTAATATTATTAATGCCTCTACAATCCACACACATGCGCGATGTACCATCCTTTTTAGGCACTAGAATAATAGGAACAGCACAAGGACTAAGGGATTCACGTATATAACCTTTGTCAAGCAGCTCCTGTACTTGACGCATAATCTCCTTTGTCTCCTCTGGATTGGTACGGTAGGGCGCACGGTTGGGTAGGGATGCACCGGGAATTAAGTCAATCTGATGCTCAATCCCGCGAATAGGCGGTAATCCCGGTGGCACGTCTTGTGGAAAGACGTCAGCGAACTCCTGCAAAATGTTAATGACAGTAGGAGGCAAAGAGGGAGGCATGTCCTCGAATGAAAATAATACCTCTTTACATACAAAAGCATAGCAAACATATGTAGCAACATCCAAATCATTAATATCAGATTTAGTAGCAAGTAAACATCCACTCTTCAATTTTATTTCAGATGCAACAGTAGATGATGGTTTATTATGCTTATGGTGTTGCTCAAATTCCTGTGCTACAATCTGATTTTCACTCTTATTTTTCTCCTGTTTTGCTTTACTAGCTCTAGCAATGTCATCTTTCATAATATGTTCGGGAGACATAGGAAGCAAAGTGATATTATGATCCTTATGAACAAGAGTATACTGATTTGTCCTACCATGGTGTACAGAATTTTTATCAAACTGCCATGGTCTACCAAGTAAAACAGAACATGCTTGCATGGGTACCACATCACAATCCACATAATCAGAATATGTAGCAATGCTAAAATGCACACGAACAGTACGTGTTACCTTAACCTTGCCACTATTGTTGAACCATTGGATGTAATAAGGATGAGGATGTGGTCTGGTGGATAGAGACAGCTTCTCCACCATCTCCATGCTAGCCAAGTTATTGCAACTCCCTCCATCGATGATGATGCGAACAGAACGCTCTTTCACAACTCCCTTTGTGTGGAACAAGTTGTGCCTCTGATTTTGCTCAGCGTGTGTAACCTGCACACTGAGAACACGTTGAGCAACTAAACTTTCATACCTGTCAGCGTAATCAGCAGCCATGTATTGTGTTTCTGGTTCTGCATCCTCGCCACCCTGTTCGTCACTTGCAATAAGTGCCAAAGTCTCCTCATCATAATCACTAGCGGACGCATATCCACCATCCTGAGTAACAATCATTACACGCTTGGAAGGGCATTCTCTCGCATAGTGACCTCCACCCTTGCAACGACGACATATAACCTCATGTGTTTGCCCTGTGGATGCAATAGATGAAGAAGAACTCTGTGCAGGCCCAAAAGGTGTGCTCTTCGTAGAGGGTGCAGTAGGAGCCTGTTGCCTGGTATCGCGATTAGAGTTGGAGGTTGAAGGAGGTGGTGTTGCAGCAGGACGTGCGGAAGCAGAGGAGGTACGTGGCGTCCATGATGAAGTACGGCCTGCAAAATTAGTAGTTCTCGCCATTGCCTGTCGATCCTGCACTTCACGTTCAGCTTTGCAAGCAAGATGAAATAAACGAGTGATAGTGTTATACTCCTTATACTCTAGAATAGTCTGAATCTCTCTATTTAATCCACCCATAAAACGTGCAAGCATAGCTTCATTCTCCTCAACAATACCACATCTAATCATACCAGTTTGTAATTCCTGATAATATTCTTCTACAGAATTTTTTCCTTGTCTTAAACGCTGCAAATTTTGAAGCAATTCACGTTGATAATAAGGTGGCACCCAACGATTTCGCATAGCAGTTTTCAAAGCAGCCCAAGTAGTTGGAATATTATTAGGGTGTATTCTACAATGTTCTGACCACCAAACACAAGCAAAACTAGTGAATGAACAAACAGCAGCAGCAACACGTCGATCCTCTGGAAATTGTAAGCATGTAAAACGTTGTTCTGTTTCTAACTCCCATGTAAGATATATATCAGGAACATATCTACCCTCAAACGTCGGAATATTCAATTTAAGTTTAGGGAGATGGTCATGATCCCGTACCTGCGGGGGTGGTGCAGCCCTACCGTTACGGTTGTAGCCATGTGGTCGACCTGGTGCGTATGGTGGTGGTTGCCCATGGGGCGGATCTGGAGCAACCTCTCCCTCATCATCGAAATCACCATCATAATCTTCAACCTGCTCAACGACAGTAGCCGCACGAGCCACCGAAGTAGCAGCAGTATCAACAGTACCAGGATGTTGGGCGTGGCCGAGAGGCACACGTTGCGCTCGTCGTTCGAAAGGAATAGGAACTGCAGCTGGTGGAGGTAGACGGGCAGGCACCTCATTGAACTTGGCGTCCATCTTGGAGTCGAATGTCTTCTCCAAACCATCTAGCTTCTCCATGGCAACTCCAAAGTTGTTCACGAAGTCCTGTACCTGCTCAGCCATCATTTGCTGAAATTTATCATAGAGCGCTTTGTTGGTCATGCTCTCCCAGTCGATCTCGTCATTGTGTGATCCTGGCATGGTTAGCAGAAATAGGAAACACACAATATGAAGCCTACAGACTGCTGGGACGTGGTGGTGGTGGTGGTGTGGCACAAATCCTTTAAGCGAATCTCAATTTCTTACCAGTTCTTACCCAGTAGCAGGCGGTGATCGGCAACCGTTGTAGCCAAAACTCTCAAAGCTTGGATAGAGCGATTGCCAGGTGGTGTCAAGCACACGGCGTAGGAGTATGTGGAGCTGGGATGGCTTATAATATGGTAGCAAAAAGGGTCAGCAATAATCAATTCAGAGATGCAAGGTTGAATAAACGCTCAACGACGGTACTGTGCTGGTCCTAGGCTAGACCGTGCTAGAGACGCGAGCCTAAAACACCAACAAAAACACGACGATACACCTAAGCAAGGGAAAAGCACAATCGGATTTTTTTTTTCGTTTTTTTTTCGGCGCCTCTTTTTTTTTTTTTTCGGCGCCTCTTTTTTTTTTTTTCAAAAACTCACTACAATGGCGAGTGTCTCAAAACTCTTGCCACGTCGTATAAGCAAGATGGGCACGAATTTTTCTTTTGGACTATTTTTTTTTCTGGAGCAATCCGGGGGCTGCGACGACCCAAAAATTTCGACAAAAATCACTATGATAGCAAGTGTCTCAAAACGCTCCGGGGAACCTAAAATCAAGATAGGGAAAAAATATTTTCAGCCGAAATTTTTTTGGGCCAAAACGTGCTCTGCAAAGCGTGCCAGACTCTCGAATTTTTTTTTTTTCCGACACCTGCGCAGGTAGCAAAACACGGATCCGAAATCAAAAGGATCTCGAAACTAAACCTAAAACGAACTGGACTTGGATTGGTGGAGGAGTTGTGGTGGTATATATGGACACCAATGGAGAGTGATGATGGATGATGAGATATGGCAGCGGCGATGATGGTGGTGGTATATGGCAACTATGAAGATGATGCGGTGGCGGCGTGACAACCTGTGAAAAGAACTCGAAACTCTAAAGGACTAGACACTAAGACCAGCAACTCGACACAACGATGTAACCGCCAATTCAACAAAGCAAAATACTGAAAAGACTATGCAAAGGCTCAGATTGGTTCGGATATGATGATCTAACCCTAATTTGTTTTTTGGCTTTTTCGTGGACTAAAGGTATGAAGAACAGATGCGATCTAAACTACGAAAACTGGTAAAATCTCACCGAGCAACCTGGAAATCTGATACCACTTGATATAGGCGAAGTTGTCCCTGTCTTTCGATGAGATGGTGGCTATCGTTTTTGGTGGAGTAGACTTTGACGATCCGACTACGAACGTGTGAGACGTCGCGCCTTAGCAATCGCTAAACCAACTCTGAGAGGTTATTGACCACGCCGGAGCACGATCAACCTGACCACGAGGGTCTATTTCCTGCACGCAAACGAAGAACAAGCAAGAAACTAAGATTGCAATCTGGATATTGCGAATATAAGAGGAAAGCTTTATTGATGAAGTGGGGTTCTGTGACGCCTTTGTCTGGTCGCGGAACACAAACGAAGAACGCGAAGTTGCTGCTATGGCGAACTTGTAATCTAAACAAAACCCAAACCTAAAACGAAGCCCTAAGGGCTGTATATATGGGGGAATAGAAGGGAATTTCGTGGCCCCTTGGAGGAGGGGTCCGAAACCGACCCTAAGTCAGTTTCCCCATACATACGGACTCTAAAAACAGCCTATAATATGGTATTTCGAAATTACATGGGCCTGGCCCAAAATTAAGGTGGCGCAGCACCTATATTAGCCTATGGACGAATTTTATAAAGTGGCATCATGCATATTTCGTCCAAAGCTTCCCACTCCCATTATGGTGGCTTCAATGTGCGAAAATCATCACTGGAAGCTCCAATGTTCTTCCCCGCGCGCGCACCTTCTCCTCCATGCTTGATCCCGCTCCAATGGTCATCCTTCTTATCCATGATAGGTCCTTCATTCATAAGTAAAACAAAAGTATCTAATTTAGGCAGCATCATATGTTCATGAATATTAGAAGGATTTCCAAGAAACGAAAGTACCTGGTAATTCAATTGACGTGCGCGAGCTCTAGTAATTGGTCCTGTATGTATAGCAGTCGGGGTGGGTGTAACATTAGTAGGGATGTCCTCATCACCACCCAAAATATTTTTCTCTATCAATTTAAACCTTAAGCTCTGGCACCTCTACAAATTCCTACTTCCCTCTACGAAGGGCCTATCCATTTACTTTATGCAATTTTTAGTTTACAATTTGAGTCTCCATCTTCTCTTTCAAAGCACCAACTAGGAGGCACTATGATCGTACTTGAGCATTAGGTGTAGCTAATATTTGAGTGTGTATTATGAATGGATCAATGACTGAGCTTGATGGGGTAGGGATAACTTGCTTTAGTGTTGATATTTTGACAGACATGGTTGTTTGTTGATATGCATGAGTATTAAAGTTTTCATGTCAAAAATAGACTATTGCTTTGAACCATCTAAAAGTCCAAATGTCCACGCAACAAAGAAAAGAATATGTGATGAACATGTCCAGCATTCCACATCAAAAATTCTATTTTTATCATTTACCTACTCGAGGACGAGTAGGAATTAAGCTTGGGGATGCTGATATGTCTCCAATGTATATATAGTTTTTGCTTGTTCCATGTTGTTATATTATCAATCTTGGATGTTTAACAATCAATTTATAGCAACTTTATATCATTTTTGGGGACTAACCTATTGACATAGTTCCAAAGTGCCAGTTGCTGTTTTTTTCTTGTTTTTTAAATCGTAGAAAATTAGTACCAAACGGAGCTCAAACGACCGGAATTTTTTTGGAGATTTTTTGTGGATCAGAAGACCCAAGATGGGTCAAACAACTACCAAGGAGGAGGCCCAGGGTGGCCACCACCCACCAGGGCATGCTAGAGGCCCGTGGCGTGGCCTGGTGGGTGGTTCCCACCTCCGGAACCCCCTCCACAGACTATCGAGCGTATCAAATTCACAAGTATTTGGAAAACCCTAGGGAAGTCGACGAAACACAATTCGAGCCGCCGCAAGTTCCAGAACCTCGAGATGCAATCTAACACCATCATAGAGGGGTTCATCTTCATCATATGTGCCTCTCCGATGATGCACGATTAGTACACCATAGACCTACGGGTCCGTAGAAATTATCTCGATGGCTTCCTCTCTCTCGATGATTCTGAATACAATGGTCTCTTGGAGATCTATTTGATGTAATGACTTTTGTGGTGTGTTTGTTGGGATCCGATGAATTTTGAGTTCATGTTCAGTTTCTATGCATGAATATGATTTGCATATTCTTTGATATCTTATTTACATGATTACTTATAGCCTCATATTTCTTCTTTGAATCTTTGGTTTAGTTAGGCCAACTAGATAAATTTTTCTTGCAATGGGCAGAGGTGCTTTGTGATGGGTTCGATCTTGTGGTGTTCTTTCCCAGTGACAGAAGGGGCAGCAAGGCACACATGTATCGTTGCCATCAAGGATAATAAGATGGGGTCTATTCCTACATGAATATATCTTGTCTACATCATGTCACTGCTCTTATTGCATTACTCCGTTTCTCCATGAACTTAATACACTAGATGCATGCTGGATAGCGGTCGATGTGTGTAGTAATAGAAGTAGATGCAGAATCATTTTAGTCTACTTGTCTTGGACGTGATGCCTATATAATGATCATTTCCTGGATATCGTCATGATTATTTGAGCTTCTCTTAGTTTCCCAACAGTAATCTATTCACCCACCGTGCACTATACTCATGAGAGAAGCCACTAGTGAAACCAACGGCCCCCGGGTCTACTTTTCCAACATATTGCTTTCTGATCTAATATTTTTCCTTTTTGTTTTCAGATCTATTAATCCAAAAAAATACCTTGCTGCACTTTTTATTTACTTATTTTATCTTGTGTTCTTGCAAGATTTATTTGCCAAAACTATCATTACCCAATCTATCTTTTTACCGTTCAGAGCTTGAAAACCTCTCTTACGCGTCGGGTTGCAAGTATTTGTTATTTTGGTGTAGGTGTTATCTACGTGGGTGCATGATCTTCCTCTATGGATTGATACCTTGGTTCCATAACTAAGGGAAATACTTACCGTCGATGTGTTACATCATCCCTTCTTCTTTGGGTAAATACCGACGCAGTCTCAAGCCACGTCACCACACGATATGTATGTTGCTCGCTCAAGGCGACATGATCATCCTGGTAGTAGCATGACCTCTTTGTCGTTTTGGTGAATCCGATGAACACTTCGGAATATCTCATAATCCTCATCACATGTCCATCCTTGTCTAGGTTGGATCACCCAAGGGGGCCATAGTATATCTCTCCTGATCGGAGGGGCAAATCCCATCTTGCTCAACCATTTCTCGCAGCATGGCTTTGGAGAAACCCGAAACCTACCTTTATAACTACCAAATTATAGCATAGTGCTTGGTCGGCCCAAAGCACGCCTATCACCATCCCGAGTACATGCGTCAGCTCAGGTCTTAGGACATAGAATGTATGTTGCACTATAGACTAACACATGACTTATCTATGCGTCGCATACTCGGGCTTGTCCAACTCAGACTTTATCTCGGCTCATATCCAACCAGATCTTTCTGAGTCCATATTCTCTTGCTAGCATCCAATGGTACATGGTCAGTGAGACCGGACCATCCATCATGTCATATGCTAGTCCAAATGGCAACCCGCCCACACAGCCCTTTCGACTATGGACCATTTAGGACAGTCATCATACAATGCATAGTCACACAAACAAGTCATGTAGTTATTAATATACACCATTCATAATGTCTAAGGACGATCGTTATTCATAAACACATAGGAAACATCATCATACATGATTGCCTCTAGGGCATATCTCCAACTAGCTCTCACTTGCACTAGAGTCAACAAAATATACATCGAATGCCTATAGGTCTAACATGGTCGTCATGCTTGGGTTTCGGAAGCGACTTAGTCAATGGATCTTCAACATTTGCGTCTATATGAATCTTGCATAAATTAGTATCACCAGTCTTTATGAGCTATCATATCAAGTGATATTTTTGGTCTATGTGCCTGGTCTTGTTGTGTTGTCTCAGCTCCTTGCACCGTGCGATTGCACCTGAAATATCACAATAAATGTCCAACGACTTTGACCAGCCCGGGAAGACACCTAGATCCTCAAGGAACTACCAAATACAAACATCTTCCTTTGCGGATTCAAAAGCCGCATTGTATTCGACCTCTGTTATGGAGTCGGCCATCTTATCTTGCTTGGAACTTGTGCAGCTCACTGCTCCTCAATTCATGACATACACGAATCTATTTTGCGATCAACAATCATCACCGTTGGTTTGGAAACTAGCATCAGCATAACCCCTTACGTAGAGATCCTCCTCACCTCCATAAACTAGGAATATCTCTTTAGTCCTTTTTAGGTACTCTAGAATAGTTTTCACTGTTGCCCAGTAAATCTCACATGTGTCGGCCTAGAATTTGCTTGTTAAGCTTATTGCATATGCAACATCGGGGCGAGTACATAGCATGGCATACATGATGCATCCTATTGCCGAAGCATACAGAATCCCGCTCATCCGGTTTTGCTCATCAGAAGTCGTAGTACTCTGAGTCTTTCTTAGCCTTATACCATGTGAAATGGGCAAGAACCCTTTCTTAGGTTCACTCATGTTGAACCTCTTCAACACTTTGTCTATGTACATGCTTTGGCTTAAGACGAGCAGCCTCCTCGATCTATATCTATAGATCTTGATGCCTAAAATGTACACTGCCTCTCCAAGGTCTTTCGTCAAAAACTTCCCATTCAATGATTCCTTGACTAAGTTTAGCATCAAAACATCATTTCCGATAAGTAGTATGTCATCCGCATACAAGCCCAAAAATACTACTGAGCTACCACTAGACTTCTTGTATAAATGATAGTCCTCTTCATTCTTGATGAAAACAAGGTCAACAATGTCGGGACCCCGATCCTAAGCCATAAGAATCCAGCCTGTAACACATCACATCACTTTGCGGTCTCACGCACGGTTATCTCCACGGCTGCCACCTTACCTGGGCTGGGACCGTTTGCGTCTTTTGACTTACGTATGTGAATGTGTCGCTAGCATTCAAATGTAAAAGAGCCCGGGCCAACATGACTAGTCATAGAACCAAAGTGGCACATCCATATAGGGACAGGCATACGTAACCCAGCAATGCAGGTGTCGATCTCTAGCGTGTGTAGACGAGTCATAGCAAGCTACAAGGACTCCATTACGCCGTGGGACATGAATGTCATCACTGCACGTAGACAAGTCGTAGCAGGCTATAGGGACTCCATTGCACTGCGAGACATTTCCCCGAAGGGACAGACACAGCAGAAAAGAAGGATACATGCCGCTCAATCAATGTGTCCGGAGCAGTAGCAAGCTACCAAGGCTCGATGGAAGCACAAAGAGGTAGTTCCCCGTAAAGAGTACTACTAAAGGCACACAACTAGGTGTCGGATCCCATACATACCGTTGCACGTCACACGTACGCACGACATGCCCGATATGCATAGATACAACTATGGCCTCACAACATAACCATACAACATTACAACATTTAATTAAAAGGCTCGGAAGAGCTAATACAATAAGATGTTACAAACAGGGGTCTCAAGCCCCAACATTCAGAGCATTCAAACAAGCAAGCGGAAGTTAAACAGGTCTGGGTACAGACATCTACAAAAGTGGCTGGAGGAGCCTGAAAAGCTATAACGACCCTACCAAAGGAACCAGATCTCTGTATGGGATTCCCATGCTAATCCGGTCGACATCGAACTTCACGTCGAAAATACCACTAATGAGACTGACGTCTCTTCTGTAAAACGATAAATTAAGCAAACGTGAGTACAAGAGTACTCAGCAAGAGTTACATCAGTACTAACTACATATGCATCAGTATCAATGAAGGGGGGTTGTGGAGTTTAATGCTGCAAGCCAGCTTTGACTCTTGGCTAACCTATACTACGACTACAAGTGATTTCTTTGAGGTGGGATAGCGCACACGAGTCCACATATTCACCAATCAATATGATAGAGGCGAAGTTGTCCCTGTCTTTCGATGAGATGGTGGCTATCGTTTTTGGTGGAGTAGACTTTGACGATCCGACTACGAACGTGTGAGACGTCGCGCCTTAGCAATCGCTAAACCAACTCTGAGAGGTTATTGACCACGCCGGAGCACGATCAACCTGACCACGAGGGTCTATTTCCTGCACGCAAACGAAGAACAAGCAAGAAACTAAGATTGCAATCTGGATATTGCGAATATAAGAGGAAAGCTTTATTGATGAAGTGGGGTTCTGTGACGCCTTTGTCTGGTCGTGGAACACAAACGAAGAACGCGAAGTTGCTGCTATGGCGAACTTGTAATCTAAACAAAACCCAAACCTAAAACGAAGCCCTAAGGGCTGTATATATGGGGGAATAGAAGGGAATTTCGTGGCCCCTTGGAGGAGGGGTCCGAAACTGACCCTAAGTCAGTTTCCCCATACATACGGACTCTAAAAACAGCCTATAATATGGTATTTCGAAATTATATGGGCCTGGCCCAAAATTAAGGTGGCGCAGCACCTATATTAGCCTATGGACGAATTTTATAAAGTGGCATCATGCATATTTCGTCCAAAGCTTCCCACTCCCATTATGGTGGCTTCAATGTGCGAAAATCATCACTGGAAGCTCCATTGTTCTTCCCCGCGTGCGCACCTTCTCCTTCATGCTTGATCCCGCTCCAATGGTCATCCTTCTTATCCATGATAGGTCCTTCATTCATAAGTAAAACAAAAGTATCTAATTTAGGCAGCATCATATGTTCATGAATATTAGAAGGATTTCCAAAAAACGAAAGTACCTGGTAATTCAATTGACGTGCGCGAGCTCTAGTAATTGGTCCTGTATGTATAGCAGTCGGGGTGGGTGTAACATTAGTAGGGATGTCCTCATCATCCTCCCCTTCTTGAACTGAAGTCGTCCTCGACAGAAGCTCATCTTCCTCACCCAAATAAGGCTTCAAATCTGCAATGTTAAAAGTGGGGCTAACCCCAAACTCTGCAGGCAGCTCAAGTTTATATGCATTATCATTTATTTTCTCTAACACCTTAAAAGGACCATCAGCACGGGGCATTAGCTTTGACTTGCGCAAATCAGGAAATCTATCCTTACGCAAATGTAACCAAACAAGATCACCAGGTGCAAAGACAACATGTTTTCTACCCTTATCTCCAGCAAGTTTGTATTTAGCATTCATACACTCAATGTTTTCCTTCGTTAACTCATGCATCTTTAATATCAATTCAGCACGTTCTTTAGCATCAAAATTAACCTTCTCCGAAGATGGAAGAGGCAACAAATCAATAGGTGCACGAGGTAAGAAACCATACACAACTTGAAAAGGGCACATCTTAGTGGTAGAATGTAGCGAACGATTATAAGCAAATTCAATATGAGGCAAGCATTCTTCCCACATTTTCAGGTTATTCTTCAAAACAGCCCTAAGCATAGTAGACAATGATCTATTGACTACTTCAGTTTGTCCATCAGTTTGGGGATGACATGTAGTACTAAAAAGTAGTTTAGTCCCCAACTTAGCCCATAAACATCTCCAAAAATGGCTAAGAAATTTAGCATCACGATCTGAAACAATTGTATTTGGTACACCATGCAATCGAATAATTTCACGAAAGAACAAATCAACAACATGAGCAGCATCATCACTTTTATTACATGGTATAAAGTGTGCCATTTTGGAAAATCTATCCACGACAACAAATATGCTATCCCTCCCCTTCTTTGTTCGAGGTAAACCTAAAACAAAGTCCATAGATATATCCTCCCAAGGAACACTAGGTACAGGCAAAGGCATATATAAACCATGAGCATTGAGTCGTGACTTAGCTTTTTGACATGTAGTGCAGCGAGCAACAAAACGCTCAACATCCCGTCTCATCTTTGGCCAAAAGAAATGTGTAGAAAGTACGTCCTCCGTCTTCTTCACGCCAAAGTGTCCCATTAATCCTCCTCCGTGCGCCTCCTGTAACAACAAAAGACGAATGGAGCTAGCTGGAATGCATAGCTTGTTAGCACGGAATACAAATCCATCATTAATAACGAACTTGTTCCATGTTCTCCCTTCTTTACAATTCTGCAACACGTCTCTAAATTCAGCATCATGCACATATTGATCTTTGATGGTCTCCAAACCAAATATTTTAAAGTCAAGTTGTGAAAGCATAGTATAACGACGAGACAAAGCATCAGCAATAACATTGTCTTTACCCTTCTTGTGTTTAATGACATAAGGAAAAGTCTCAATGAATTCAACCCATTTAGCATGTCTACGGTTCAGTTTTGCTTGACTTTTAATATGTTTCAAAGATTCATGATCAGAATGTATAACAAATTCTTTGGGCCATAAATAATGTTGCCATGTTTCCAAAGTCCGAACAAGAGCATATAATTCCTTATCATAAGTAGAATAATTCAGACTAGGCCCACTTAATTTTTCAGAAAAGTACGCAACAGGTTTACCATCTTGTAATAACACACCTCCTAACCCAATACCACTAGCATCACATTCAAGCTCGAAAGTCTTATTAAAATCAGGAAGTTGGAGTAAAGGAGCATGTGTTAACTTATCTTTCAAGACCGTGAAGGCTTCTTCCTGTGCGGTACCCCAAGAAAAAGGCACGTCCTTCTTTGTAAGCTCATTGAGAGGCGCAGCAATGGTGCTGAAATCTCTGACAAAACGCCTATAGAAACCAGCGAGGCCAAGAAAACTCCTTACTTGTGTGACCGTTTTGGGCTGCGGCCAACTCTCAATAGCTGCAATCTTGGCTTTATCAACTTCAATTCCCTGTGGAGTAACAACATAGCCAAGAAAAGATACTCGGTCGGTGCAAAAGGTGCACTTCCCAAGGTTACCAAACAAACGGGCATCACGGAGCGCAGTAAAAACAGCACGTAAGTGTTCCAAATGTTCCTCCAAAGATCTACTAAAAATCAATATATCATCAAAATAGACTACCACAAATCGTCCAATGAAAGCACGTAAAACCTCGTTCATTAATCTCATGAAAGTGCTAGGTGCATTAGTTAACCCAAAAGGCATGACTAGCCACTCATATAATCCAAACTTAGTTTTAAATGCTGTTTTCCATTCATCTCCCAATTTCATACGAATTTGATGGTATCCACTACGCAAATCAACTTTGGAGAAAATTGTAGAGCCACTTAATTCATCAAGCATATCATCTAGTCTAGGAATAGGATGACGATAACGAATAGTAATATTATTAATGCCTCTACAATCCACACACATGCGCGATGTACCATCCTTTTTAGGCACTAGAATAATAGGAACAGCACAAGGACTAAGGGATTCACGTATATAACCTTTGTCAAGCAGCTCTTGTACTTGACGCATAATCTCCTTTGTCTCCTCTGGATTGGTACGGTAGGGCGCACGGTTGGGTAGGGATGCACCGGGAATTAAGTCAATCTGATGCTCAATCCCACGAATAGGCGGTAATCCCGGTGGCACGTCTTGCGGAAAGACGTCAGCGAACTCCTGCAAAATGTTAATGACAGCAGGAGGCAAAGAGGGAGGCATGTCCTCGAATGAAAATAATACCTCTTTGCATACAAAAGCATAGCAAACAGATGTAGCAACATCCAATTCATTAATATCAGATTTAGTAGCAAGTAAACATCCACTCTGCAATTTTATTTCGGATGCAACAGTAGATGATGGTTTATTATGCTTATGGTGTTGCTCAAATTCCTGTGCTACAATCTGATTTTCACTCTTATTTTTCTCCTGTTTTGCTTTACTAGCTCTAGCAATGTCATCTTTCATAATATGTTCGGGAGACATAGGAAGCAACGTGATATTATGATCCTTATGAACAAGAGTATACTGATTTGTCCTACCATGGTGTACAGAATTTTTATCAAACTGCCATGGTCTACCAAGTAAAACAGAACATGCTTGCATGGGTACCACATCACAATCCACATAATCAGAATATGTAGCAATGCTAAAATGCACACGAACAGTACGTGTTACCTTAACCTTGCCACTATTGTTGAACCATTGGATGTAATAAGGATGAGGATGTGGTCTGGTGGTTAGAGACAGCTTCTCCACCATCTCCATGCTAGCCAAGTTATTGCAACTCCCTCCATCGATGATGATGCGAATAGAACGCTCCTTCACAACTCCCTTTGTGTGGAACAAGTTGTGCCTCTGATTTTGCTCAGCCTGTGTAACCTGCACACTGAGAACACGTTGAGCAACTAAACTTTCATACCTGTCAGCGTAATCAGCAGCCATGTAGTGTGTTTCAGGTTCTGCATCGTCGCCATTGTGTTCTTCACTTGCAATGAGAGCCAAAGTCTCCTCATCATAATCACTAGCAGACGCATATCCACCATCCTCAGTAACAATCATGACACGCTTGGAAGGGCAATCTCTCGCAAAGTGACCTCCACCCTTGCAACGACGGCATATAACCTCATGTGTTTGCCCTGTGGATGCAATAGATGAAGAAGAGCTCGGTGCAGGCCCAGAAGGTGTGCTCTTGGTAGAGGGTGGAGGAGGAGCCTGTTTCCTGGTATCGCGGTTGGAGTTGGAGGTTGAAGTAGGTGGTGTTGCAGCAGGACGTGTGGAAGTAGAGGAGGTACGTGGCGTCCATGATGAAGTGCGACCTGCAGAAAAAGTAGTTCTCGCCATTGCCTGTCGATCCTGCACTTCACGTTCAGCTTTGCAAGCAAGATGAAATAAACGAGTGATAGTGTTATACTCCTTATACTCCAGAATAGTCTGAATCTCTCTATTCAATCCACCCATAAAACGTGCAAGCATAGCTTCATTCTCCTCAACAATACCACATCTAATCATACCAGTTTGTAATTCCTGATAATATTCTTCTACAGAATTTTTTCCTTGTCTTAAACGCTGCAAATTTTGAAGCAACTCACGTTGATAATAAGGTGGCACCCAACGATTACGCATAGCAGTTTTCAAAGCAGCCCAAGTAGTTGGAATATTAGCATGGTGTATTCTACAATGTTCTGACCACCAAACACAAGCAAAACTAGTGAATGAACAAACAGCAGCGGCAACACGTCTATCCTCGGGAAATTGTAAGCATGTAAAACGTTGTTCTGTTTCTAACTCCCATGTAAGATATATATCAGGAACATATCTACCCTCAAACGTCGGAATATTCAATTTAAGTTTAGGGAGATGGTCATGATCCCGTACCTGCGGGGGTGGCGCAGCCCTACCGTTACGGTTGTAGCCATGTGGTCGACCTGGTGCGTATGGTGGTGGTTGCCCCTCGGGCGGATCTGGAGCAACCTCTCCCTCATCATCGAAATCACCATCATAATCTTCAACCTGCTCAACGACAGTAGCCGCACGAGCCACCGAAGTAGCAGCAGTATCAACAGTACCAGGATGTTGGGCGTGGCCGAGAGGCACACGTCGCGCTCGTCGTTCAAAAGGAAGAGGAGCTGCCGCTGGTGGAGGTAGACGGGCAAGCACCTCATTGAACTTGGCGTCCATCTTGGTGTCGAATGTCTTCTCCAAACCATCTAGCTTCTCCATGGCCACTCCAAAGTTGTTCACGAAGTCTTGTACCTGCTCAGCCATCATTTGCTGAAATTTATCATAGAGCGCTTTGTTGGTCATGCTCTCCCAGTCGATCTCGTCATCGTGTGATCCTGGCATGGTTAGCAGAAATAGGAAACACACAATATGAAACCTACAGACTACTGGGACGTGGTGGTGGTGGTGGTGTGGCACAAATCCTTTAAGCGAATCTCAATTTCTTACCAGTTCTTACCCAGTAGCAGGCGGTGATCGGCAACCGTTGTAGCCAAAACTCTCAAAGCTTGGATAGAGCGATTGCCAGGTGGTGTCAAGCACACGGCGTAGAAGTATGTGGAGCTGGGATGGCTTATAATATGGTAGCAAAAAGGGTCAGCAATAATCAATTCAGAGATGCAAGGTTGAATAACGCTCAACGACGGTACTGTGCTGGTCCTAGGCTAGACCGTGCTAGAGACGCGAGCCTAAAACACCAACAAAAGCACGACGATACACGTAATCAAGGGAAGAGCACACTCTGTTTTTTTTTTTGCGCCTCTTTTTTTTTTTTGCTCAGAAAAACACTATAATTGCGAGTGTCTCAAAACCCTTCTCAAGTCGTATAAGCAGGATAGACACGAAAAAAATTGGAATTTTTTTCTTTTTCTGGAGCGATGCGGGGGCTGCGACGACCAAAAAATTTCGACAAAACTCACTATGATAGCAAGTGTCTCAAAACGCTCCGGAGAACCTAAAATCAAGATAGGGAAAAAATATTTTCGGCCGAATTTTTTTTGGGCCAAAACGTGCTCTGCAAAGCGTGCCAGACTCTTTTTTTTTTCCGACACCTACACAGGTAGCAAAACGCGAATCCGAAATCAAAAAGATCTCGAAACTAAATTTAAAACGAGCTGGACTCGGATTGGTGGTGGTATATATGGACACCAATGGATAACTGGCAGCGGGGATGATGGTGGTGGTATATGGCGACTATGAAGACGATGCGTTGGCGGCGTGACAACTTGTGAATAGAACTCGAAACTCTAAAGAACTAGGCACTAAGACCAGCAACTCGACACGACGATGTAACCGCAAATTCAACAAAGCAAAATACTGAAAAGACTATGCAAAGGCACAGATTGGTTCGGATATGATGATCTAACCCTAATTTTTTTTGTGGCTTTTTCGTGGACTAAAGGTATGAAGAACAGATGCGATCTAAACTACGAAAACTGGTAAAATCTCACCGAGCAACCTGGAAATCTGATACCACTTGATAGAGGCGAAGTTGTCCCTGTCTTTCGATGAGATGGTGGCTATCGTTTTTGGTGGAGTAGACTTTGACGATCCGACTACGAACGTGTGAGACGTCGCGCCTTAGCAATCGCTAAACCAACTCTGAGAGGTTATTGACCACGCCGGAGCACGATCAACCTGACCACGAGGGTCTATTTCCTGCACGCAAACGAAGAACAAGCAAGAAACTAAGATTGCAATCTGGATATTGCGAATATAAGAGGAAAGCTTTATTGATGAAGTGGGGTTCTGTGACGCCTTTGTCTGGTCGTGGAACACAAACGAAGAACGCGAAGTTGCTGCTATGGCGAACTTGTAATCTAAACAAAACCCAAACCTAAAACGAAGCCCTAAGGGCTGTATATATGGGGGAATAGAAGGGAATTTCGTGGCCCCTTGGAGGAGGGGTCCGAAACTGACCCTAAGTCAGTTTTCCCATACATACGGACTCTAAAAACAGCCTATAATATGGTATTTCGAAATTACATGGGCCTGGCCCAAAATTAAGGTGGCGCAGCACCTATATTAGCCTATGGACGAATTTTATAAAGTGGCATCATGCATATTTCGTCCAAAGCTTCCCACTCCCATTATGGTGGCTTCAATGTGCGAAAATCATCACTGGAAGCTCCATTGTTCTTCCCCGCGTGCGCACCTTCTCCTCCATGCTTGATCCCGCTCCAATGGTCATCCTTCTTATCCATGATAGGTCCTTCATTCATAAGTAAAACAAAAGTATCTAATTTAGGCAGCATCATATGTTCATGAATATTAGAAGGATTTCCAAGAAACGAAAGTACCTGGTAATTCAATTGACGTGCGCGAGCTCTAGTAATTGGTCCTGTATGTATAGCAGTCGGGGTGGGTGTAACATTAGTAGGGATGTCCTCATCACAATACACCACTATGGATCCACTTCCGTCTCCCTACGAGAAGGCCATCCATAGCACTCACGCTTATCTTGCGCATTTTAGAGTATCCACTTCAAGTTTTCTATGAACCACATAAGTTCTCCAAGTAGTCCATATCCGAGGACGTGACTATTTGAACAGATTATTTCACCCTGTAAGGGTATACTTCTTCACACATGCTCTCGCCACTTATCACCATATGCACGTCATGCATCTCGGCAACCTTAGAGCGGAAGCACTGGCGTGGGCGTCGGCCACGACCGTCAACCACACAAGACCCTAGTCCAGGTTTACTGCCTATTTGAGACTGAACCCGCACGGAAGTTTGGCCGAAGTTTCCGCTACGGCCTCAAATGATGTGCGCAGGGTTCCCAAGCCCACCGTTCGGGTGCCACTTGGTACACCGTGCCACTGTGCCTATACCGCATCACAGCCCACCCCGTCAGGCAGTGCTATGCACGGCCACCATCACTTTTCCTACAAACACCAAAACTAGTTGCAACTCCTGGACAGAGGACTAGGCGATTAATAAGCCGAGAGGGGTCGAGTTACCGAAGTCCAATGTGTGGTAGTAACTGTCTTGGATCACAAACACAGAACTCACTTCTTAAGGTCGGTCCCAATGAGACAACCTGTCATGTACTCCTACATGACCTCTCATCGCTACCTTTACCAAATCGTGTTCACACACTTAGCTCTCACACTGTAGGTGGACATGAATACTGCCATTCCGATCCATCACCTAGATGTATCAGACCTGACACGACACGACTCTAAGCATAGCAGGCACAATAGGTAAATAAGCATGGACGAGTAAGCACAACAAGGCTCAAGCAGTTGCTACTCATGCTAAGTGGTTTCAACTATTTACTGTGGCAAAGATAGGTCATGCAAAGGAATGGGTTCAACTACCGAGAATAGGTAACAATTGAATCATTATTGTCCTAATGCAATAAAAGAGAGCAGGAGCGAGAGAGTGGGTTCATATCAGTATGCTCAAGGGGGGTTTGCTTGCCTAACAGTTCTGAAGATATTACTTCTCTTCATTAGTGTCAACGTTCACATCGCTAGAACCAGCATCTACCGAGAGGGAACAACCACCGGCAAACACAAACGAACAACATTCAATGCAATGCAACAAACATGATGCATTATATGACAAGTTAAAGTACTGATTTGACCTAGAGGGGTAATTAGCCAAGTTGGTTGAAGTGGAATTCAAACAAGTTTGAATTCCAACTCCAAATTATATTTCCTATATTGCCCTAATCATAAAATGTCCTACTTGCTGATGTTAACTTGTTCAAACATGCATTATAATGACGTAAACAGATTCATTGGATTATTCTGATCATTTTTCATATATAAATTATTTCATCTGAGTTATATATTATTTTCTATGATTTTTTGAAGTTTATAATAATTTCTAGAATTTCTAAATTATTTTTATTATAAAAATTAACTACTGCGTCAGCCTGACGTCATCATGACGTCAGCAGGTTGGCTGACCCGGTCCAGGTCAAACCTGACGTGTGGGGTCCACACGTTAGTGACACTGGATATTTAACCGTGGTTAATTAACGTAATTATTTAACTAACAGGCAGTGGGGCCCACTAACAGTGGCTAATTAGTTTAATTAATCAAATTAGTTAATATATAATCTTAACCAAAAATTAAACAGGGGTTGGCCCCACGTGCCAGTGACCCAAGGGAGGTCAAATCTAGCCAGTGAGGGTCAAACCCGTCGGTGTTTAGCCGCCAGCGAGGCCAAGCACGGCGGAGGTGCTCGGAAATGGGCTACATGCCATGGTTTTGGGCACGGTTTGGCTCTATAGAAAGCACGCGCTCGCGCGCAGCCAGTATAGCAAGCGGCAGCAGCTGGGGTGCACTACAACGATGGCGGCAACGACGTTTGCGGCGGCCGGAGGTTTCGGGTCCGGTGGAATCGGGTTAGAGCACGGAACGGCCATGGGGAAGGGGGGAAGAGGGAGAGGCTCACGGCGGTTTGCTTGGTGCGGCCGGCAAGCTCAGGGGCCGTTAGGACGGACCAAATCGACGGCAGCGATCGACGGAGCCGGCGGTCGGGTCCGGGGGAAGAGGAAGCAGAGGGAGAGGGAGAAAGAGCTCGGGGGGAAGAGAGGGAGCTCCATGTGTCTCCTGGGCAGGCTGGAGGGCGCGGAAGTCATGAGACAGCGCGAAGCAGGAGGTGGCCGCACCTCCTGTGCGTGCGCCACGCCCCCGTCCTCCTGGCAGAGGAGGAAGATGACCTCCTCGCCCCTAGGCTGGGCCTCTTCTCACTAGGTAAAGCCCAGGTAACAATTTCCCCCTTTTTGTTTTTTTATTTTGTTTCATTTTGTTTTGATTTGATTTCAACATCTAACAATTTTATAAGCCCTTCTGAAAATATTTATGTGGTCTGTTAGAATATATTCAGAACCACTTACCAATTTTCAGAATTGTTGGATCAATATTTCTATAATTAGTAAATATAATCCAATGCAAATAATTGTTTGATTGATTCATAAGCCCAATATAAAATGTTTCTATGATTCTAAAAATATTGGTTTAGGTTTCCCCTCTTGCCAATAATTTCACAAAAGAACAGGAACATTTTCTTGGAGTTATTTGAGGAAATTTTATGTTGGTCATTTTCAGAACTTTGCTGATTTATTAAATTTTCCAAAATGTTTGTGAAAATATAGTTCACCCCTGGCATGTTGTTGCCAACATTTATCAGAGAGGGGGTTTAGAGAGCATTTTGAATCATTGAAAATTCAATTGTTGGGATTTTGTTTATTTAGTGAGGTGCTAGGGTTTGACATCCTCATTTCGAATTCAGTTGAATTTAAACATGATGACATGAAGCACATGCCGATGTTGATGCAAACAATTTCAAGCAAATTCTAGGGCTGTGACAAACAATTACTTCATCAAAATGAATATTGCATCTCCAAGCTTGCCTCAATCCATAAATGGATATCTTGAGCTTGCAAATTTTACCAATGTTAGTTGGATAGAGAAAACCTTCGGGTTGTATCATGTATACATCCTTTTTTAAATCTCCATGAAGGAAAGCCATTTCGACATCCATCTGCCATATCTCATAATCAAAATATGCAGCCATGGCTAATATGATTATTACTAACTTTAGCATCTCTCCCGACGAGTAGGTCTCGTCGTTGTCAATTCCTTGAACTTGTGAATAACCTTTAGCGACAAGCCGAGCTTTGTGGATCTGAACATTTCCATCCACATTGGGTTTCTTCTTAAAAGCCCATTTGCAACCAATGGCTACTACGCCAGGTGGCAGATCAACCAAGTCCCGGACATGATTATTGTCCATGGACTTTAACTCGGATCTCATGGCCTCCAGCCAAGCCTCGGAATCTGGGCTCGCCATCACTTCCTCATACATGGCCAGCTCGTCGCCTTCTAGCAACAACACGTCACGCAGTCTGTGCAATCTTTTCGACCTCCATGGCTTTGGTGCCGATTCCACTATGGGTTCCTTGACCGACTCCGATATGATCTATCACCAGCCGAGTCGTCCCCGAGTGGCTCTCGAATTTCTTTTGACTCGCACCGTTCGCCCACTGGCTTCCCGACCGAGAAACTCTTTCTCTAGGAAAACCCTATTCCGAGCAACAAACACTTCATTCTCTTCTCGGTTGTAGAAGCTGTATCCCAAGGTTTCCCTTGGATATACCATGAATATGCATTTATATAACTTGGGTGTAAGCTTTTCTAGCATGAGTCGCTTGACAAATGCTTCACAACCCCAAATCGTTAGAAAATACAAACTAGGACTCCTATGCCACATCTCATGTGGTGTCTATCTATGGATTTTGATGGTACCCTGTTAAGTGTGAAAACTGCAGTTTCTAGAGCATATCCCCAGAATGCCAAGAGTAAATATGATTTCCTCATCATCGATTGGACCATGTCCAACAAGGTTTGATTTCTCCATTCTGACGTGTCGTTTCTCTAGGGCGTACCTAGATGTGTGAGCTGAGGTACTATACCACAGCTTTTTAGATGATTATCAAACTCCTGGCTCATGTATTCACCTCCACGATCTGATCATCGAAGTATTATCATCTTTCTGAGCTGATTTTCAACCATGTTCTGAAACTCTTTGAACTTTTCAATAGTTTCCAACTTGTGCCTCGTCAAATAGATATATCCATATCTACTCAAGTCATCAGTAAAAGTCACGAAGTGCTGAGAGCCACCTCTGGTTGTTGTGCTCATTGGACCACACACATCACTGTGTATAAGCTCCAACATCTCGGACGCCCTCTCGCAACTCTTTGCAAAAGGAGTCTTGGTCATCTGCCTAGCAAGCATGATTCGCATGTCTTGAACGATCCGAAGTCAGGCAAAGTTAGGAGTCCATCATCATGGAACTTCGTCATGCATTTTAGACTAATGTGTCCAAGTTGGCAATGCCAGACGTATGTAGGATTTATCTCATTAGGCTTATGACTCTTTATATTCACATTATAGACTGGTTCCATTTCTAGATTCAAAATAAATAGCCCATCTACAATGGGTGCATAGTCGTGGAACATTCCATTCAAATGAAATGAACAATAATTTTCCTTTAAATTGAATTCATAACCCTGACTCATCAAGCATGAAGCAGAAATAATATTCTGACTAAGTGCGGGAATGTAATACCAATTATTCAATTCCAAAAATAAATCCAAAAGGAAGCTAGAGTTGCATGGTGTCGACCTCCAACGAAGCAACTCTTGCTTTGTTGCCGACCCTGATGTCAATCTCCCCTTGTGACACATGCCTAGTTCTTACGAGCGCCTGCATCGAGTTGCAAAAATGAACAACCTTTTCGATATCAAATACCCAAGAGCTACCAAGTACGTCAGCAAGGTAAATGTCTATAATATATGTAACATGTGTACCTTTGCCCGAAGAAGCATTCCCGACCTTCTTGCCCTTATTAGCAAGCTACGTGCCAAAGTTCCTCTTCTAGTGACCATATTCCTTACAGTGAAAGCATATGGTCTTTGAGTCTGGTCCTAACTTTGGCTCAGCGGAGGAGATAACCTTCTTCGTGCCCTTTGCCTTAGACTTTTTCTTGGACCAACTCTTCTTGGACATAGGAGAGTTCTGCACCATCAACACTTGATGCGTGCCTTTCTTAATATCCTACCCTGCCACCTTGAGCATCCCATGCACAATTCATTGAGCTTCTTATCCATGCCATGCATATGATAGTTCGAGATGAAAGTCCCATAGCTAGGTGGAAGAGAACCAAGAATTGCATTTGTCGATTGCTCGCCACCAAATGGGAAACCTAACTGATCCAAAGCTTGCACGTACCCAATCATGTTGATCACATGCGGGCCTAGTGGATCACCCTCTTGCAGTTTACAATCCATTAGCTAGACGTTGAAGCTTTCGGTACTAGCCTGCACCTGAAACATGCTCTTGAGACTCTCGATCATATCGATAGCCTCAAAGTTTTTGAAATGCTATTCCAAATCAGGCTACAGACAAGCCATCATGAGGCAGTTGATCTCCTTCGATCCATCGACGAGTTTCTAGTAGGTATTTTTGGTTGTGGCATTACCATTATCAGCAGGTACCTCTAAAAGTGGATCCTCTAGAACATGTCCCCTTTCATGTGCTTGAGAAGAATTCTCAAATTTCTATACCAGGTGGTAAAGTTTGTTCCATTCAATTTATCTTTTTCCAGAATTGATTTGAAGGCGAAGTTGTTTTGAGCAGGTGCTGCCATTGATCTACAACACAAAATATGTAATTATTAAGTAATGTGTTTGTATAGAGTAATTCAAGCCTTAAACATAACTACTCCACACTTAAGTCGGCATCCCTCCGCAAACTCTCAGTGATTCAAAATCCGAGTAGCGCAAGCTACTAGTGAGCTTTAGCATCACTGCTAGCCAACTTGCCTATTCAGTAAGAAACTCCTTGCTAATTAGCAACTTGCCTGTCGGTAGGTGTCGGCGTTCTGGGAATGGGGGTACCCAGACCTGCCTGCCTGTGGCCCAGGACATGTCCCACCTCGTCAACCAAGCTCGGCCTGGCGTGGCTCCACTCAAGACAAGGCCCTCGTGAGGACCCTAGGCTCACGAGGGAGAACGACACCAAGACCAGCAACAATGGGCCTCCTCAGGGCCTCTACGGAGCGGCGGAGATCTCTATGCACAACCTGGCCTCAGGAGTCAAAGATGACGCAAGGAAGGACAGGCGAGCGCCAGCGCGCCAGGCGGTGCAGTTTCCCCTTTGGTACAAAGGGAGCAAGGACATACGCGGGTTCCCGAAGCGCCGCCCAAAGGTTTCCATTCTAGTGCAACAAGACCATGACCACGAGCCCCACATGGCGGATGTCATCGCCGAGCCCACTGCTGCATCATCGACAGCCACTTTGCAGGTGAAGACCACCTTTGGAAAGGGCGCGGATGTACTCCTGTCCCCCTTCAAATTTGGCCGTTGTGGGATCCCTTCCCGCAATTGTGACAAGGGAAGAGGATCCGGGCCACTCATATATATAGAGGCTAGGTCACATTATAGAGGGGGACCCGATCCACAACCTAGCAACCCGACATACCACAAGACAAGGAGAGAGCCAAGAACACCACTTGAGAACCCTCGCGAGGCTCGAGACCATTGTACTAGTTCATCCGCCACACCTCCCCGAGAGGCAATCCACCAAAGCAGGAGTAGGGTAAACTGTTGTGTCCATCTTCTTCCTCGTCATCGTGCGAGTTTGCCATGGTATCCATCGAGTAGCGCGCTAGGTAGGGCGAGGCTGCAGGGGGTCTTTGCACACGCCCCTGTGTTCGAACATTGAGGGTTTTGCGGAGCCCGAAATCCAACATTTGGCGCGCCAGGTAGGGGGCATGTCGAAGCGTCCCCTCGCACGGCAACACTCAAGCCCTGGTTCGAAGGCCCTATGGCGGGCAAGATGCTCGACGCCAGCCGGTCCTTGGCGCATGGTGGCACCGGGGTGCGTGGGGCCATCCCCGCGGTCGCCTGCATCCTTGACGGATCGCAGGCGCCCTCCTCTAAGCGCCAGGTCAAGCAGTTCCACCTCCATGTAGGAGCAGTCCGACCACAGCTCGAGCTCATGCCGCCATGCGCATGGCTGGAGATCGACATCACCTTTGGCCCCGATGACGACAGCTGCCGGAGCGCTCCCCATATTGCGCACGCCCACCATAAGTGGCGTGGCCGTCTCTTGTTGGGGAACATTGCATGGGAAACAAAAAATTTCCTACGCACACGCAAGATATATCCATGGTGATGAGCATCTACGAGAGGGAGAGTGGATCTACATACCCTTGTAGATCGCTAAGCGGGAAGCGTTAAGAAACGCGGTTGGTGTAGTCGAACATCTTCACGATCCAAATCGCCAAGCGTCCCATGATCACATCACGATCCATCCCACGATCCAACCACGATCCGTCCCGTGAACTCATCACGATCCGTCCCGCGAACTCATCACGAACCGTCTCGCGATCTTGTTCACGGTCCTTCCGATCTAGCGCCGAACAGACGGCACCTCCGCGTTCAGCACACGTGTAGCTTGATGACGATCTCCACCGTCTTGATCCAGCAAGAGGAAGTGGAGAGGGAGAAGAGTACACTGGCAGCATGACGGCGCCCCGGTGATGGTGGTGGTGCAATTCCGGCAGGGCTTCGCCTAAGCACTGCGGAAATCCGATCTAGTGGAGCACCGGTGGAACGGGTAGCACGTGGCCGTAAAATCTAGTGCAAAACACCCAATACCTCCAGTATATATAAGAGGGAGGGAGGAGGAGGGCTGGCGCACAAGGCAGCCCTGCCTTGCCTCTTGCGCAAGGAGGAGAGGAGGAATCCTCCTCCAATCCTATTAGGACTAGGATTCCTCCTTTCCTAATTGGAATCTCTTTCCACCTTGGCCTTTTTTCTCTCTTTCCCAAGTCCAGTCGCATGGGCCTCTTAGAGGACTTCCACCAGCCCACTAAGGGCTGGTTTCCACTCTCCCACAGGCCATGTAGCCTCTTGGGTCGAAATACCTCTCCCGATGGTCCCCCGGTACACTACCCGCACTCCCGGTACACTACCGATGAGCCCGAAACTTTTCCGGCGACCAAAATAGGACTTCCTATATATGAATCTTTACCTCCGTACCATTTCGGAGCTCCTCATGACGTCGGGGATCTCATCCGGGACTCCAAACAACCTTCGGTCACCACCATACATAACTCTATACTACCGAAACGTCACCAAACCTTAAGTGTGCAGACCCTGCGGGTTCGAGAACTATGTAGACATGACCGAGACACCTCTACGGTCAATAACCAATGGCGGGACCTAGATCTCCACATTGGTTCCTACATATTCTATGAAGATCTTTATCGGTCGAACCTCTATGTCAAGGATTCAGTTAATCCCGTATGATGTTCCCTTTGTTCTTCGGTATGTTACTTGCCCGAGATTCGATCGTCAGTATCTCCATACCTAGTTCAACTTCGTTACCGGCAAGTCTCTTTACTCGTTCCGTAATACAAGATCCCGTGACTAACACTTAGTCACATTGCTTGCAAGGCTTATTGTGATGTTGCATTACCGAGTGGGCCCTGAGATACCTCTCCGTCAGACGGAGTAACAAATCCCAGTCTTGATCCATGCCAACTCAACAGACACCCTCGGAGATACCTGTAGAGCACCTTTATAGTCACCCAGTTACGTTGTGACGTTTGATACACACAAGGCACTCCTCCGATGTCCGTGAGTTACATGATCTCATGGTCATAGGAACATATACTTGACATGCAGAAAACAGTAGCAATAAACTGACACAATCATATGCTACGTTTGTAGTTTGGGTCTTGTCCATCACATCATTCTCCTAATGATGTGATCCCGTTATCAAATGACATCTCATGTCCATGGCTAGGAAACCTTAACCATCTTTGATCAACGAGCTAGTCCATTAGAGGCATACTAGGGACATGGTTTTGTCTATGTATCCACACATGCATCTAAGTCTCCGATCAATTCAATTTATAGCATGGATAATAAACGATTATCATGAACAAGGAAATATGATAATAACTAATTTATTATTGCCTCTAGGGCATATTTCCAACATCTCTAGGACCCTCATAGATGGTGGCGCCAACCTCAACGTCATCTCCGTGGAGGCCTTCGACGCGCTATGGCTACCCCGCAATCGACTCATGCCTTCAAGGCCCTTCGCCGGGGTGGTCGAGGGATATGTCGTCCCCATGGGGTGGGTACGCCTCCCTGTCACCTTCGGCACCAGCTCCAACTTCCGCACCGAGCAGGTCGACTTCGACGTCGCCCACATCCACCCCCGTGGAACGTGATACTCGGCTATCCCACACTCGCCCAGTTCATGGCGACAACGCACTCGAGCTACAACATCGTCAAGATGCCCAGGAGTGGTGGCATCCTCACCGTCCTGGGAAATGTCAAGGACGTGTCCCACGCGCTCAAGCTGACCTCTAAGGCGGCGGCCGCGATGCTCCAGTGCAGGGGACGCCACGCAATGGACCCCGGTGGTGTCCTCGACGTCGCTCCAGTAAAGAAGAGACATTTTTTCTACCAAAGTCGGGCAGAGATAACGCAGGTTCCTGTGGACGAAGGGAACCCTAGTCCTTCCATCACCATCGGCACCGACTTGCCCCAGTATCAAGAGGAGGTGTTGGTGGCTTTCCTCTGTGCGAACAAGGACGCGTTCGTGTGGAGAGCCTCCGACCTAGTGGGGTTCCCGAGGGACGTGATCGAGAACCACTTCATGGTGTGCCCAAATACGCACCCGGTGAAGCAAAAGGCGAGAAGGGAAGCTCACGAGAAGCAGGCGTTCATCGCTCAGGAGGTCGGCAAGCTAAAGGAGGCTAGGGTCTTCCAGGAGGTGCACTACCCGGAGTGGCTTGCCAACCCGGTGGTTGTCCTGAAGAAGTGCAGGAAGGAGCGTATGTGTGTTGACTTCATGGACCTCAACAAAGCCTACCCCCAAGACCCATTTCCGCTATCGTGCATCGACTAGATCATGGACTCCACCGCGGAGTGCAACCTCCTATGCTTCCTGGACGCCGTCTCGGGCTACCACCAGATCAAGATGGTAGTGGAGGACGTCAAGAAGACGTCCTTCCTCACCTCGTGCGGGGTATTCTGCTACATGTGCATGCCCTTCGGGCTACGGAACGCCGGTGCAACCTTCCAGAGGCTGATGCACATCGCCCTAGGGCCGCAGCTTGGGAGGAATGCAGAAGCTTACGTTAACGACATTTGGTCAAGTCCAATGTGGCCAGGATCCTGATCGAGGACCTGGAGGAGACATCCTGAGGGAAGTAAACCTGAAGCTCAACCCCGAGAAGTGTTTCTTTGGGGTCACCTCGGGAAAGCTACTCGGTTTCCTAGTGTCGCACTGGGGATCGAGGCGAACCCGGAGAAGATCAAGGCTAGAAGCAAGATGAACGTGCCCCGGACCCTCAAGGAAATGAAGAAATTGGCGGGTTGCATGACCTCCCTGGGATGCTTCATCTCCAAGCTTGGTGAACAGGCCCTGCAGTTCTTCAAGAACATGAAAAGAAAGGGTCCCTTCGAATGGACCCTAGAGGCAGACGTAGCCTTCGAGGAGCTCAAGCACTACCTCACGAGCCCGCCGGTGATTGTGGCACCGCGTCCTCGAGAGCCCCTACTGCTATACCTGGCTGCCACCCCCACTCCGCCCGCGTTGCGCTGGTGGCGATCAAGAAGGAGCGTACCAACACGAGCACCTCACCGGCAGATGCAAGTGGGCACCTTGACCTGGAGCAAGGGGGCTCGCAGTGCACTGAGGATCTCCCCCCCAAAAAGGTGCTCCTGAGGCCCTAGCCATCCTGACAGTCCCTAAGGCGCTCAATCCTCATGAGGCCCCAGCCGCTTCAACGGCTCCTGAGGCGCTCAATCCCCGAGAGGCCCCGACCGCTCCGACGGCTCCCGAGGAGCCCAAGCCTCTCGAGCCCGCCGCGGGACAGGACACCACGGGAGACCTCACTCTCGTCGAGCACCCGGTCTACTATGTCAACACGGTGCTGCGGGACACATACTCATGTTACCCCATGCAACAGAAGCTCCTCCTAGCTCTTCTTGTCGCTTCAAGGAAACTGCGCCACTACTTCCAGGGGCATCCCATCAAGTTCGTCTCCGCTTACCCCCTGGAGAAGGTCCCATGCAATCCCAACGCGGCGGGAAGAGTTGCCGAATGGAACATCGAGCTGCAAGCCTTCAACATAGAGTTCAGCACGACCAGGGTCATCAAAGGGGCAGCCCTGGCGGACTTCGTGGTGGAGTGGACGGACGCCCCTGAGCGGGGGCTGGACGGAATCCAGTCCCTCACCCCCGGCGATGAGATCCCTGAGGGAGGGATCATCCATGTCGATGGAGCCTTCACGCGCATGGGAGCAGGGGTTGGGGTCGTGCTCACGTCCCCAGCAAGAGACAAGCTCAGGTACGTTGTGCAACTTCGTTTCCAGCATGGAGAGAAGGTCTCCAACAACATCACGGAGTACGAGCACCACATCGCAGGCCTCAAGGTAGCGGCTGCCTTGGGGGTTTGGTGCCTCACCGTCATGGGCGACTCCCAGCTCCTCGTCAACTTCTCCAACAAAGAGTATATGCCCAAGGACAAGCATATGGAGGCATACTTGGAAGAGGTACATAAGATCGAAAAATGTTTTCAGGGCTTGGAATTGCAACACATTTCGCGCGACGCAAGCAAGGAGGCGGATGACATCGCCAAGAGGGCGCCACGACGCGAGCCTCGGGAGCCGGGCGTCTTCGTGGAGGGGCTCTTCAAACCCGCTGCAGCACCACCCTCTCAGAACCCGACACACGAAGTGAGGAGCTCCAACCAGCACCGGTCTTGGGGGCTCCAGACTGTGGCCAGGCCTAAGGAGCCTGACTGCTCCTGGCTCTGGAGCCTCAGGACGACGACTATATGCAGGAGTTCAGGGCCTACCTGATTCACGAACGCTGCCAGAAAAGGAGGAAGACGCGGAGCGCATAGCACGACAGGCCACAACCTACTGCTTGCAAGACGTCGATTTATACCACAGGTGTCGAACGACGTCGCGCTACGATGCATCTCCAAGGAGCAAGGGTGCGAGATGCTGGCAGACATCCACGGAGGGGTCTTTGGGCACCACTCCTTGTCGTGCACCCTTGCAGGAAACGCGTTCCGATCAGGCTTCTACTGTCCCTCGGCGCTTAACGACGCCATCGAGTTGGTCCGGTCTTGCGAGGCCTGCCAGCTCCACGCCAAGCAGATTCACCAACCTGCCCCAAGGTCTGCAGACCATCCCGCTCTGCTGGCCCTTTGCGGTCTGGGGCCTGGACATACTGGGGCCCTTCCCATGGGCAGCGGGAGGGTACTGCTACCTCTACATCGCCATCGACAAGTTCACCAAGTGGGTGGAGGTGGGGCCGGTGCACACCATCCCGTCTGGATCAGCCGTCAAGTTCATCAAGGGCATCGTAAGCCGGTTCGGCGTCCCCAACCGCATCATCACCGACAATGGTCCGCAGTTCAAAAGTAGCCTCTTCAAGACTTATTGCGCTAACCTTGGAACACAGATTTGCTACGCCTTAGTAGCCCACCCCAGGAGCAACGCCCAGGTGGAGCACACCAATGTGGAAGTCCTGTGAGGCCTCAAGACAAGGAGATTCAAGAAGAAACTGCAGGCTTGCGGCAGGGGCTAGGTCGATGAGCTCCGGTCCGTGCTATGGTCCATCCACACCATCATGACCAAGCCCACCGGCGAGACCCCATTCTTCCTCATCTATGGAGCCAAAGCCGGCCTCCCCCACGAGGTCAAGCACCGCTCCCCGCGGGTCTTGGCATTCGACAAGGAGCGCCAAGATACCACGCGAGGAACCGACCTCGTGCTTGGGGAGGAAGCTCGTCGCCAAGCTTCGCTCTGAGTTGCAAGGTATCAGCAAGCGCTACGACGCTACCACTGCTACAATATCTGCTCCAGGACCCTCAAAATCGGAGACCTCGTCGTAAGGCGGGTTCTCTCTAGGGAGGTCTTGCACAAGCTCTCTCCCAAGTGGGAGGGCCCGTTCAAGGTCTCTCATGTCTCCAGGCCTGGTGTCGTGCGCCTCGAGACTCAGGACGGATCCCCATCCAGAACACCTGGAACATCCAGCACCTCTGGAGGTTCTACTCATGACACTCTCACGTAATAATGAGCGGGTTCTATATGCCCGGAGCCGCCCGAGGACGCGGAGGGGTTCCTCCCATGCAATGTGGTAGCCATAGCTCCGCGCCGGCAGAGAAGTCAACACTACCCATCAATGGCCATGCCCATGCAATATGGATGCCCTACGCTCAGCGTTGGGGAAAGACGAAGACTAGTCTAGGTGGCGGACGCGACTGTTATTTGCTCTTCTCGTATTTGAATTTGCCAACTTTCCTAGAACAAAACTCGGTGCTTTTTCCAAACCATGTTTTAAAGAAATGGGTCAGGGATTTTTGTTCATCCATTTCCCATCTTGGGTTTTCTCTCTTAAGGATGGGCACTTGCCTTCTCCCCTCCCCCTTGCACTCCGCGAGCAAGGGCTAGGGGGCATGGTGCTCGCACCTCGCCAAGGCCTTGGCACCCGGATCATCGCGTGGTACTCCCAAACGAGTTAGCAAGCGTGTGGCGCTTCATACTTTCTCAGGAGCTCCATTCACAGCCCGACGCACCATCTCGGAGCCTCGGGAGGCCCGCCCCTCCCGGGGCAGGAAACCAAATTTTTCGTTGGGGAGTCGCTTGAGCGTCAAAGGGGGCTCCTAAGGAGCATGCCTAAGGAGCCTTACCGGTCATATAGCCACTCGGCACCCTCGATGCCGTCCTTGGTGATCCGATCGGCATCAAGGGTGTCAGGGCCTCACCCTGTAGTTGCATCCTTGGTGATCCGGTCGTACACGATGGTGGTAGGGAAATGTGCGGGACTGGGACTTGTCGACGTAGAACTGCTTGAGCGTCAAGGGAGGCTCCTGAGCAGCACGCCTTAGGAGCCTTATAGGTCGTATAGGCACTCGGCACCCTCAGTGCCATCCTTGGTGTTTCGGTCGGTATCGAGGGTGTCGGGGCCTAACCTCGTGGTTGCGACCTTGGCCAGTCGTACACTACGGTGGTAAGGAAATGTGTGGGACAGGGGCCTGTAGACACAGAGTGCCGAAAGGGCTCCCAACTTACCTCACCTGTAAGAAGAAGAAGTCCACAGGACGTCCGGACTCCCAAGCGCCGTAGCCATGCCTTCCCTGGAGCCTACAACAAGCATGCAAAGCTAAGTACCCTAATCACGACCAGAAGGCCACCTAAATTAACGAAAATGCAAAAGCCAGGACACGTAACGGAAGCATAGATAAAAGAGGCAAGCGCCCAAGTTCATTACACGCCCGCAGGGCCTCTCTTGGTTCTTTGATTACCGGAACAGGAAAAGAAGGAAAAATCCCCCCACGGGGGCTGTCACTTCAGGTGCTCCGAGGCCAGTGCATCAGCGCTCAGTCGGTGTCCTCCTCCTCCTTCACGGATCCATGGAAGCACGTCGGCGCGAACGCTTCAGGAGCAGAGGAGCAATGCCGGTGCGGCTGGCTTCCCCCGGAGGCCCGAGCATGTGGGCGTGATGGTGCATCGTAACTACTGTCGCTGCTATCGCTCGGGCTCCCCTTAGTGGGGGACTCGCTGTCGCTAGAGGAGCGGCGCCCGTCCCGAAGGGCAAGCTCATCTTCAAGATTGCCGCAGCCGACACATCACCCCAGGCGCTCGCCCTCGCCACTAAAGACCGTGACGAAGAGCGTCGCCACCCCGTTGTACTTGAAGGGGAGGGTGCACCTCCCCACCTGATGAGGACATCCCTACTAATGTTACACCCACAACTCCGACTACTATACATACAGGACCAATTACTAGAGCTCGCGCACGTCAATTGAATTATCAGGTACTTTCGTTTCTTGGAAATCCTTCTAATATTCATGAACATATGATGCTGCCTAAATTAGATACTTTTGTTTTACTTATGAATGAAGGACCCAGCATGGACAAGAAGGATGACCATTGGAGTGGGATCAAGCATGGAGAAGAAGGTGCGCGCGCGGGAAAGAACAATGGAGCTTCCAGTGGTGATTTTCGCACTTTGAAGCCACCATAATGGGAGCAAGAAGCCTTGGACGAAATATGCATGATGCCACTTTATAAAATTCGTCCCTAGGCTAATATAGGTGCCGCACCACCTTATTTTTGGGCCAGGCCCATGTAATTTCGAAATACCATATTATAGGCTGTTTTTAGAGTCCGTATGTATGGGAAAACTGAGTTAGGGTCGGTTTCGGACCTCTCCTCCAAGGGGCCACGAAATTCCCCTCTATTCTCCCATATATACAGCCCTTAGGGCATCGTTTTAGGGTGGGTTTTTTGTTTAGATTACAAGTTTGCCATAGCTGCAACTTCGTGTTCTTCGTTTGTGTTCCACGACCAGACAAAGGCGTCACATAACCCCACTTCATCAATAAAGCTTTCCTATTATATTCGCAGTATCCAGATTGCAATCTTAGTTTCTTGCTTGTTCTTTGTTTGCGTGCAGGAAACAGACCCTCGTCGTTAGGTTGATCATGCTCTGGCGTGGTCAATAACCTCTCGGAGTTGGTTTAGAGATTGCTAAGGCGCGGCGTCATCACACGTTCGTAGTCGGATCGTCAAAGTCTACTCCACCAAAAACGATAGCCACCATCTCATCGAAAGACAGGGACAACTTCGCCTCTATCACCACCAGGCCGCGTTCGCGGGCAAACGTCTGCCACCCGCAGTTTAGGTACACATACCCCTTCGGGGTGACCTCGACCTCCACCCACGATGTTGCACTGCAGCAGCTCTCGGCTTGCAGCCATAGGCCGTCAGGCCCCTGGCTGGTAGCGCCCCCACGAAGGAGCTCGAAATTTGAAGCCAGGCAACCTTCGGCCTCCGCCCACATCATGACCTCCTAGGCCGTATCGTCCGTATGGAGCCATGGGCGTGGTGGCAGGGTCGCCATCGCCACCCTCCAACTGCGGGTGCTACCTCCTCGACTTCTACGGGCGCCCACGCTAGTCGGAGCCACACCACGGCCTCCAATGGTAACCCCGGGCCACGCAGGAGCACGTTTATGCCCGCGGGGAACTACCGCCGGCGTCACGGGATGCTTCCGGGACGACTGCCCCCCGGGCGGCGGTGAAGTAGGGCACTCCTCAGGGCCTTTCCCTTCTCGACGGCGGAGTGCTTCCTCACTAAGGCCATGATTGGGAGAACAATAGCTTGGTAGTTTGGAGGCAAAGAAGAAGAAGGTGTGTTGAGGGTTTTCTCGCCCTCGCTTGCTTATGTACAACTAGGGGCCAACTAGCACCCCCTCGCATCCCGGGAGGCGTACAACCTCCAAAGGGTCACATCCGCATGGCCAAAGGGGAGAAGGCCAAGGCGAAAATAGCATTCAAGGAAGGGTAATGAAGGCCGGCACTGCACACAGGCATCACATCGGTTTGACTTGAGGCTATTCCTGACACCTTCGGGGAGTGGGGGCCTCGCCGCTCAGGCGTTCGACACATGTAAAGCCCGGCCCGACGCTTTGGTCCACCTTCAACGGCTTCTCCTAAAAGCCAAGTCATACGTGCCTTGTACCCGAGGGCTACTGTCGGTGTTCTGGGAACGGGGGTACCCACACCTACCAGCCTGGGGCCCAAGACATGGCCCACCTCGTCAGCCAGGCTCGGCCTGGCGCTGCTCCACTCAAGACAAGGCCTTCACGAGGACCCTAGGCTCGCGAGGGAGAACGACACCAAGACTAGCAAGAATGGGCCTCCTCCGCCCCCCTCCAGAGCGACAGAGATCTCTATGCAGAACCTGGCCTAATGAGTCAAAGATGACACAAGGAAGGACAGGCGGGCGCCAGCGCACCAGGCGGTGCAGTTTTCCCTTCGGTGCAAAGGGAGCAAGGACGTACGTGGGTTCCCGAAGCACCGCCCAAAGGTTTTGTTGGGGAACGTTGCATGGGAAACAAAAAATTTCCTACGCACACGCAGATCTATCCATGGTAATGAGCATCTACAAGAGGGAGAGTGGATCTACATACCCTTGTAGATCGCTAAGCGAGAAGCGTTCAGAAACGCGGTTGGTGTAGTCGAACGTCTTCGCGATCCAAATCGTCGTGCGTCCGGCGATCCAATCACGATCCGTCCCGCGATCCGATCACAATCCGTCTCACGAACTTGATCACGATCCGTCCCACGAACTTGATCACGGTCCTTCCGATCTAGCACCGAATGGACGGCACCTCCGCGTTCAGCACACATACAGCTTGATGACGATCTCCACCATCTTGATCCAGCAAGAGGGAGTGGAGAGGAAGAAGAGTTCTCTGGCAGCTTGACGGCGCTCCGGGATGGTGGTGGAGCAATTCCGGCAGGGCTTCGCCTAAGCACTGCATAAAACCGATCTAGAGGAGAAACTATGCAATGGAGGAACGGGTAGCACGTGGCTGAAAAAACTAGTGCAAAAACCCCAAACCCTCTAGTATATATAGGAGGAGAGGAGGAGAGGAGGCAGCCTTGGCCTCCAAGGCTAGCTGGTTCGGCTGAACCTACTAGGAGAGGAGGATTCCTCCTCCAATCCTAGTAGGACTAGGATTGCTCCTTTTTGCCTTTTTTCCACCTTTTCCTATTGTTTTTTTCTTCCAGCCACATGAGCCTTGTGTGGGAGTTTCCACCAGCCCACTAAGGGCTGATATTCACTCTCCCACAGCCCATGAAGCCTCTTGGGTCGAAATACCCCTCCGGGAGGCCTCCCGGTACACTACCGGCACTCCCGGTACACTACCGATGAGCCCGAAACTTTTCCGACGACCAAAACAGGACTTCCTATATATGAATCTTTACCTCCGGACCATTCCGGAGCTCCGCGTGACGTCCAGGATCTCATCTGGGACTCTGAACAAACTTCGGTCACCACCATACATAACTCTATACTACCGAAACGTCACCAAACCTTAAGTGTGCAGACCCTGCGGGTTCGGGAACTATGTAGACATGACCGAGACACCTCTACGTTCAATAACCAATGGCAAGACCTGGATGTCCACATTGGTTCCTACATATTCTACGAAGATCTTTATCGGTCAAACCTCTATGTCGAGGATTCAGTTAATCCCGTATGATGTTCCCTTTGTTCTTTGGTATGTTACTTGCCCGAGATTCGATCGTCGGTATCTCCATACCTAGTTCAACCTTGTTAGTGGCAAGTCTCTTTACTCGTTCCGTAATACAAGATCTCGCAACTAACACTTAGTCACATTGCTTGCAAGGCTTAGTTGTATTACCGAGTGGGCCCTGAGATACCTCTCCGTCACACGGAGTAACAAATCCTAGTCTTGATCCATGCCAACTCAACAGACACCCTCGGAGACACCTGTAGAGCACCTTTATGGTCACCCAGTTACGTTGCGACGTTTGATGCACACAAGGTACTCCTCCGATATCTCTAAGTTGCATGATCTCATGGTCATAGGAACATATACTTGACATGCAGAAAACAGTAGCAATAAACTGACACGATCATAAGCTACGTTTGTTGTTTGGGTCTTGTCCATCACATCATTCTCCTAATGATGTGATCCCGTTATCAAATGACATCTCATGTCCATGGCTAGGAAACCATAACCATCTTTCGATCAACGAGCTAGTTCACTAGAGGCACACTAGGGACATTGTGTTTGTCTATGTATCCACACATGTATCCATGTTTCCAATTAATACAATTATAGCATGGATAATAAACGATTATCATGAACAAGGAAATACAATAATAAACACTTTATTTATTGCCTCTAGGGCATATTTCCAACAGTCTCCCACTTGCACTAGAGTCAATAATCTAGTTTCACATCACTATGTGATTTACATTGTAATGAATCGAACACCCATGCAGTTCTGGTGTTGATCATGTTTAGCCCTTGGAAGAGGTTTAGTCACTGGGTCTGCAACATTCACATCCGTGTGCACTTTGCAAATATTTATGTCTTTCTCCACGATGTAATCGCGGATGGAGTTGAAGCGTCGCTTTATGTGTCTGGTCCTCTTGTGAAACCTTGATTCCTTGGCCAAAGCAATGGCACTAGTGTTGTCACAGAATAGGTTCATTGGATTCAGTGCACTGGGCACTACTCCAAGATCTGTCATGAACTGCTTCATCCAGACACCTTCCTTCGCCGCCTCCGAGGCTGCGATGTATTCCGCTTCGCACGTAGAATCAGCTACCACGCTTTGCTTGGAACTGCACCAGCTTACCGCTCCCCCGTTCAGAATAAATACGTATCCGGTTTGCGACTTAGAGTCGTCCGGATCAGTGTCAAAGCTTGCATCAACGTAACCCTTTACGACGAGCTCTTCATCACCTCCATAAACGAGAAACATTTCCTTAGTCCTTTTCAGGTACATAAGGATATTCTTGACCGCTTGCCAGTGCTCCATTCCAGGATCACTTTGAAACCTTCCGGCCATACTTATGGCAAGGCTGACATCGGGTCTTGTGCACAACATTGCATACATGATAGAACCTATGGCTGAAGCATAGGGGATGACACTCATCTTTTCTCTATCTTCTGCGGTTACTGGGCATTGAGTCTTACTCAACTTCACACCTTGTAACACAGGCAAGAACCCCTTCTTGGACTGTTCCATTTTGAACTTCTTCAAAACTTTATCAAGGTATGTGCTTTGTGAAAGTGCTATTAAGCGTCTCGATCTATCTCTATAGATCTTAATGCCTAATATGAAAGCAGCTTCTCCTAGGTCCTTCATTGAAAAACTCTTGTTCAAATATTCCTTCACGCTTTCCAGCATTTCTATATTGTTTCCAATCAGCAATATGTCATCCACATATAATACTAGAAACGCTATAGAGCTCCCACTCACTTTCTTGTAAATACAAGCTTCTCGGTAAACTTGTATAAACTCAAACGCTTTGATCACCTCATCAAAGCGCTTATTCCAACTCCGAGATGCTTGCACCAGTCCATAAATGGATCGCTGGAGTTTGCAAACTTTGTCAGCATTCTCTGGATCGACAAAACCTTCGGGTTGCATCATATACAACTCTTCCTCAAGGAAACCATTGAGGAACGCTGTTTTGACATCCATCTGCCAAATTTCATAGTCAAAATAAGCAGCTATTGCTAACATGATTCTGACAGACTTCAGCATCGCTACGGGTGAGAAATTCTCATCATAGTCAACTCCTTGAACTTGTGAAAAACCCTTTGCCACAAGTCGAGCTTTATAGACGGTGACATTACCATCCGCGTCTGTCTTCTTCTTAAATATCCATTTGTTCTGAATTGGCTTTCGCCCTTCAGGTAATACTTCCAAAGTCCATACTTTGCTTTCATACATGGATCCCATCTCGGATTTCATGGCCTCTAACCATTTCTCGGAATCCGGGCCCATCATTGCTCCTCCATAGCTCGTAGGTTCATTGTTGTCCAACAACATAACCTCCAAGACAGGGTTGCCGTACCACTTAGGGGTAGTATGCGGCCTTGTCGACCTACGAGGTTCAATAGCAGCTTGATCCGAAGCTTCATGATCATCATCATTAACTTACTCTTCTACCGTCGTAGGTTCCACAGAAACATCTTTCTGTGCTGCGCTACTTTCTGGTTGAAGTAAAGGTTGAATAACCTCATCAAGCTCTATTTTCCTCCCACTCAATTCTTTCGAGAGAAACTCTTTCTCAAGAAATGTTCCGTTCTTAGCGACAAACACTTTGCCTTCGGATCTGAGATAAAAGGTATACCCGACTGTCTCTTTCGGGTATCCTATGAAGACGCATTTCTCCGCTTTGTGTTCCAGCTTTTCAGGCTGAAGCTTTTTGACATAAGCATCACATCCCCAAACTTTAAGAAACGACAACTTTGGCTTCTTGCCAAACCATAGTTCATATGGCGTCGTCTCAACGGATTTTGATGGTGCCCTATTTAAAGTGAATGCAACTGTTTCTAATGCATAACCCCAAAATGATAGTGGCAAATCAGCAAGAGACATCATAGAACGCACCATATCTAATAAGGTTCGATTACGACGTTCGGACACACCATTACGTTGTGGTGTTCCGGGCGGTGTCAACTGTGAAACAATTCCACACTGTCTTAAGTGACTGCCAAACTCATAACTCAGATATTCACCTCCTCGATCAGATCGCAGGAACTTAATCTTCTTGTTACGATGATTCTCAACTTCACTCTGAAATTGCTTGAACTTTTCAAACGTTTCAAACTTGTGTTTCATCAAGTAAATATACTCATATCTACTTAAGTCATCAGTGAAGGTGAGAAAATAACGATATCCACCACGCGCTGTAACATTCATTGGACCGCACCCATCAATATGTATGATTTCCAATAAGTCACTTGCTCGTTCCATTGTTCCAGAGAACGGCGTTTTAGTCATCTTGCCCATGAGGCATGGTTCACATGTGTCAAGTGATTCAAAATCAAGTGACTCCAAAAGTCCATCAGCATGGAGCTTCCTCATGCGTTTTACACCAATATGACCTAAACGGCAGTGCCACAAGAAAGTGGTACTATCATTATCAACTCTACATATTTTGGCATCAATGTTATGAACATGTGTATCATCACTATCAATATTCACTCACCGACATGCAAGTCGTGAAATTTTATACATCACATGATCATCTCATACATCACATATATCACATCATATAATTGGCCATATCACATCACAACATCCCCTGCAAAAACAAGTTAGACGTCCTCTAATTTTTGTTGCATGTTTTACATGGCTGCTACGGGTTTCTGGCAAGAACGATTCTCACCTACGCATAAACCACAATGGTGATACATAATTTTGTTTTCAACCTTCTCAAGGACCTCCTTTGTCGAATCCGATCCAACTAAAGTGAGAGAAACTGCCACCCGCAAGCCATCTAGGCAACAAGTTGCGTCGAGGGAACTGGTCTCTCGTAAGCGTACAAGTAATGTTGGTCCGGGCCGCTTCATCTCACAATACCGCTGAACCAAAATCCGACCAAGGGAGGAAGCAATCTAAGCATCAACGCCCACAAACCTTTGGTGTTCTACTCGAGATCTCATCTACACATAGACCAAGCTCTGATACCACTATTGGGGAACGTTGCATGGGAAACAAAAAAATTCTTACGCACACGCAGGTCTATCCATGGTGATGAGCATCTACGAGAGGGAGAGTGGATCTACATACCCTTGTAGATCGCTAAGCGGGAAGCGTTAAGAAACGCGGTTGGTGTAGTCAAACGTCTTCACGATCCAAATTGCCGTGCGTCCCGCGATCCAATCACGATCCGTCCGCGATCCAATCACGATCCGTCCCACGATCCGATCACGATCCGTCTCACGAACTTGATCACGATCCGTCCCACGAACTTGATCACGGTCCTTCTGATCTAGCACCGAACGTACGGCACCTCCGCGTTCAGCACATGTACAGCTCGATGACGATCTCCACCATCTTGATCCAGCAAGAGGGAGTGGAGAGGAAGAAGAGTTCTCCGGCAGCCTGACGGTGCTCCGGCGATGGTGGTGGAGCAATTTCGGCAGGGCTTCACCTAAGCACCGCAGAAAACCGATCTAGAGGAGAAACTATGCACTGGAGGAACGGGTAGCACGTGGCTGAAAAAACTAGTGCAAAAACCCAAAACCCTCTAGTATATATAGGAGGAGAGGAGGAGAGGAGGCAGCCTTGGCCTCCAAGGCTAGCTGGTTCGGCTGAACCTACTAGGAGAGGAGGATTCCTCCTCCAATCCTAGTAGGAATCCTCCTCTCCTAGTAGGACTAGGATTGCTCCTTTTTGTCTTTTTTTCCACCTTTTCCTATTGGTTTTTTTTCCATCCACATGGGCCTTGTGTGGGAGTTTCCACCAGCCCACTAAGGGCTGACATTCACTCTCCCACAGCCCATGAAGCCTCTTGGGTCGAAATACCCCTCCCGGTACACTACTGGCACTCCCGGTACACTACCGATGAGCCCGAAACTTTTCTGGCGACCAAGACAGGACTTCCTATATATGAATCTTTACCTCTGGACCATTCCGGAGCTCCTCGTGACGTCCAGGATCTCATATGGGACTCCGAACAAACTTCGGTCACCACCATACATAACTCTATACTACTGAAACGTCACCAAACCTTAAGTGTGCAGACCCTACGGGTTCGAGAACTATGTAGACATGACCGAGACACCTCTACGGTCAATAACCAATGGCGGGACCTAGATGTCCACATTGGTTCCTACATATTCTACGAAGATCTTTATCGGTCGAACCTCTATGCCAAGGATTCAGTTAATCCCTTATGATGTTCCCTTTGTTCTTCGATATGTTACTTGCTCGAGATTCGATCGTCGGTATCTCCATACCTAGTTCAACCTCGTTACTGGCAAGTCTCTTTACTCGTAGTCACCTAGTTATGTTGCGACGTTTGATACACACAAGGTACTCCTACGATATCTGTGAGTTGCATGATCTCATGGTCATAGGAACATATACTTGACATGTAGAAAACAGTAGCAATAAACTGACACGATCATAAGCTACGTTTGTTATTTGGGTCTTGTCCATCACATCATTCTCCTAATGATGTGATCCCGTTATCAAATGACATCTCATGTCCATGTCTAGGAAACCTTAACCATCTTTCATTCAACGAGCTAGTTCACTAGAGGCACACTAGGGACATTGTGTTTGTCTATGTATCCACACATGTATCCATGTTTCCAATTAATACAATTATAGCATGGATAATAAACGATTATCATGAACAAGGAAATACAATAATAAACACTTTATTTATTGCCTCTAGGGCATATTTCCAACAGGTTTCCATTCTAGTGCAACAAGACCATGACCACGAGCCCTATAGGGCCGATGTCATCACCGAGCCCACCGCTGCATCATCGATAGACACTTTGCAGGTAGACCACCTTTGGATAGGGCGTAGATGTACTCCTGCCCCCCTTCAAACTTGGCTGTTGTGGGATCCCTTCCCTCCATTTTGAGAAGGGAAGAGGACCCAGGGCAGTTATATGTGAGGCTAGGTCACACCGTAGAGGGGGACCCGATCCACAACTTAGCCACCCGACGTACCACCAGACAAGGAGAGAGCCAAGAACACCACTTGAGCACCCTCGAAATGCTCGAGACCACTATACTAGTTCATCCACCACACCTCCCCGAGAGGTAATCCACCAAAGCAGGAGTAGGGTATTATGCTTCACAGCGCCCAAAACCTGGGTAAACTTTCGTGTCCATCTTCTTCCTCGTCATCTGGAATGGCAATATGCTTGATATTAACGCGTGATCTTTCTACCATTTTAACATGCATAGAAACAACACGCAATATCAATCACATATAAACATAAATATGTGAAATAGGGTGTCTCCTTCATGGACGTGCTTCTAGGACAGCTCCAACTCCGATGACCAGGGAAAAACTCCACCTTGTTTGTCACACAGGGCGGCAAAGCCTCGAGCTTGATCTCTGTCCGTCAACTACTACAACTAGTCATGAATTTACTGAGAATCACAGGTTGAAACGCAGGTCATTATACAATATAATGACAACACTTTGGCTCCTCCTAGCTGACATTCATGACATGTAGGTCATGTTAAATGACACACATGCATCACATACATATGAGCCATACGATTCACATCAAACCTGCAAAACTAAGTTATGCATAGCATGGCATTCTACCATTTTGTGTGATCGTGTACGAAATATACGCTGCTACGCACACGTTTTCAGAAATCATAGATCAAATCTGTATTCCGATCACGCCGAATTTTCCGATCTGACCGATCTCATGGATCATTACGAACCCGATTCGGATTTACATTTCACTATTAACCCCATTGGCGGAAAGTGACCGGTAGGAGTAGGTTTTGTCACGACCTCATCGATTCTGATTGATAGAAAACATAGCCTTGACGATCTCAATGTGCAATTGATCTCATATAGTCCATCACATGAATGACAACATATCCCATCTTCCGCCCCCATATATCAAATATGTGTCACAGCCCTAGAATAATGATTGTATATTGTGCATTGGCATTCATGTCATCATGTTCATTTTCCTGGAAACTTGAAATGGGGATGATCAAACCCTAGCATAAATAAAATGCAAATAGGTTAAACTTAAAACTAATTTCAATGAATCCAAAATGCTCTTAAGAAAAGTTCATCATTTTTTATAAGGGTGAAAACCTCTGCCCAAAATTGATGCACCTATTTGTGGACCATTTGTGGATTTTAAATTATATTTTACAATATTTGAATTGGATCATTTCATTGCTATAAATATTTTACATGCTCCAATAATTTTGAAAATAGTTGAGGTTCTCTGGAATAATTCAGCTTTCCTCCACAATTTATTTTAGGAGTTTTAAAAATGATTTAGTATTTTTTTTACTAAATCAAAACAGAGGAAATAAATAGAAAACAAAGAATTTAGAAAAAAAAGACCAAACAACTTACCTGGCGGCCCAGTAGGAAGCCCAGCCCATGACCGAGCTTCTCCTACCTTTGCTAGTAGGAGCAGTTGCGTGCTCGCAGCGCAGCAAAGGAGCGCCACCTCCTGCTTCCAGCGACGGGGGGCTTCCCCCGAGCCTATCCCCTCGCCTGGAGATGCCCCAAGACCCCCTCCTTTCTCTCTCCCTCTTCCTCTAGCTCTCTGTACCGAGCCACCCGAGTGCGCCCATCGCCCACGCCGCTTCGGTCCGGTGATCCCCGTCGTCGATTCGTAGGACTCCAGCCATCCTCGAGCCTGCTGAGCATCCCTATAGTTTCCTCGTGAGCTCCTCCCCGCTTTCCCCCTAACCATGTAGCTGCGCGTGCCCTCTAGCCACTATTCCCCGCCATGACCGGGCTCCGGCCGCCGCCTCGCTTGACGCTGCCCTCGTCTCTGGCTGCCCCAGCACCTCCCGCCGCCACCCACCGACGCGCCTCGCTTGGTCGCACCCGTAGAGTCCGTCCATGCGAGCGGTCGTCGCCGGAATCGGCCGGACGAGCAGCGCCGCCATGCTCTGCTTAGGCCGGCGATCAGCCGTCGGGTAAGCCGGCCATTATTCCCTAATTGCCCTGCTAATTAACACCCCTAGTCATTGACCAAGGGCCCCACCTCGCTAATTAACAATAGTTTAATTTTAGTTAAACCCTGTTATACCCTAAGACACTGACGTGTGGGACCTAGGTGTCAGATTTGACCAGGATCAACCAAGTTTGACTTGATGACATCACAGTGACCTCAGGCTGATGCAGTAATGCTTTTACGGATTTAGAACAAATAAGAAATAATTTACTAATTCTAAAAAATGTTGAAATTTTCTAAAAATCGTAGAAAATAATCTGTAAGTCAGGTGAAAATAATTTATATATGAAAAATGATTAGAAAAATCCAAAGAATATGTTTACGCCATGATCATGCATGTTTGAGCAAGTTAACACCACTAAGGAGGACATTTATGATTAGGGCAATGTATAAAATATCATTTTAAGTTGGAATTCAAACAAGTTTGAATTCCACTTCAATTAACTTGATTAACTATTCCTCCAGGTCAATTCAGTATCATAACATGCCATATCATACATCATGTTGTTGCATCACATTGAATGTGTTCCTTCTGCCTGTTTGTTGGTGTTATCCCTTCTTGGTAGACGATGGTTCCGACAATGTGATCGTTGACATTGATGAAGAGCTTTACTATCTTCAGAACTGTCAGGCAAGCAACCTCCCCTTGAGCATTTTGATATAATCCTAACCTCTCGCTCTTGATCTCATTTCAATGCATTAGGACAATACGATTCAACTGTTACTTGTTCTTGATAGTTGAACCCATTCCTTTGCATGACCTATCATTGTCGCCAAATAGCTAAACCATCCAAGCATACTCAGGAGTTGCTTGAGCTATGTTGTGACTACTCAGCCATGCTCGCTTGCTATGCTTAGAGTTGAGTTGGTCTGATCCATCTGGGTGATGGATTTGAATGATCATGTCCTAATGATGCGATTTAAGTGTCTTGACCCGTTTTGGTCAAGATGGTGATGAGAGGCCGTGTTGGAGAACATGGTGGATGCTATTGTGATACGGCTCATAGGAACTTGGTTTCCTGCTTATCAGAGCCTACCTTGATGTTACATGGACATGTGCGGGTCAGGTGCGCGGGCATGTGGCGCATGGCGTGTGTGGCTCGTTGTGGCACATGGCGTGTGTGGCCCATCATGGCACATGACACACACGGCATGGCACATGTGCCGAACTGGATGCAGATACGGGTTCCAAGAGGGAACATTGCTAATGGCATGAGGACGTCGGTTCCTCTGAGTCATGGTGAATCAATCTGTTCGAATAGCCCCGTCATCGGATATAGACTACTTGGATTGCTTATGTGGTACATAGACAAGTGCAATGGATACTCTAAAATACACAAGATAAGTATGAGTGCTATGGATGGCCTTCTCGTAGGGAGACGGGAGTGGATCCATAGTGGTGTACTGATATGGTGAATATGTGGACTCGTGTGCGCTATCCCACCTCAAAGGAAAGTACTTGTAGTTGTAGCATAGGTTAGCCAAGAGTCAAAGCTAGCTTGCTGCAATAAACTCCACAACCCCCTTTGTTGACAATGATGCATATGTAGATAGTTCTGATGTAAGTCTTCCTGACCACCCTTGTACTCATGTTTGCTTAATTTATGTTTTTACAGAGGAGACGTCACTCTCATTAGTGATTCTTATGACGTGAAGTGCGATGTTGACCGGATTAGCTCTGGAATCCCAGATGGAGGTATGGTTCCTTTGGTAGGGTCGTTGTAGCTTTTCAGGCTCCTCCAGCCACTTTTAGTAGATGTTTGTACCCAAACATGGTTTGCTTCCGCTTGTTTCTTGTATGACTTGAGTGTTGGGTCATGTGACCCCTATTTGTAACATCTTACTATGTTGGTTCTTCTGAGCCTTGTAAATAAAAGTCGTGTTGTTGTATGGTTATGTTGTGATGCCATAGCTATATCTATGCATATCGGGCATCTCGTGCGTACGTGTGACGTGCAACAGTATGTATGGGATTCGACACCTAGTTGTGTGCCTTTAGTAGTACTCTTTATGGGGAACTGCCTCTTTGTGCTTCCACCAAGCCTTGGTAGCTTGCTACTGCTCCTGACACATTGATTGACCTCCATGTATCCTTCTTTGCTGTTGTGTCTATCCCTTCGAGGAAATGTCTCGCAGTGTAATGGAGTCCCTGTAGCATGCTACGACTCGTCTACATGCAGTGATGACATTTATGTCCCACGACGTAATGGAGTCCTTGTAGCTTGCTATGACTCATCTACACATGCTAGAGGCCGACACCTGCATCGCTGAGTTACGTATGTCTGTCCCTGTACGGATGTGCCACTTGGGTTCTATGACTAGTCATGTCAACCTGAGTTCTCTGTCATTTGAATGCTAGCGACACATTCACATATGTGAGCCAAAAGACACCAATGTTCCTGGCCTAGATAGGGTGGCAGCCATGGAGATAACCGTGCGTGAGGCTGCAAAATGATGTAATGTGTTACAGGCTGGGTTTTATGGCTTAGGATCGGGGTCCCGACAACATTGGTATCAGAGCTTGATTGCCTATGGATTACCAAGCCAAACTGCTCGATGTTGAGTCTAGAACTGCTTTAGTTACATAAGGGAATTGATTGTGGAAGGGAACGTAAGGCTCTTTTTACTCCTTTCCTTGTGTCGTTCTTATTCTGAGTCACCCTCTTCTTTTCTACTGGGATTAAGAACTAGGCTTTCTCATCTATCTATCTATCAGGATGACGAGTTACTATGCTGGAGACCTATAGGAAAGTTGTTGTCTTCTTGGATTGATGTCTCCATAGGAATTCATTGTTATGCTGTTAGTTGTCTTGCAAGTTGCCTCATATTTCATGCCCGTACAACCGTTATGTTGTCTGAGTTATCTAAGGTTTCTAAATTATCGGATGCAATTGCAAAACTCTTTTATCTTGAGTCAATGTCCAGACTAAGCACACTAATTATAGTGTTGGGGTACTCCATTTCCTCGACGTGTTTGTTGAAGTGTTAGGAAACTATGTTGTTTTAGTGAACCACCCAAAAGTCTAGTTGTTAATTGTGTTCTCAATGTGATAATTCTGGCCATCGTTATCGAAAGCATGTTGTGATGCTAACCTCGAGGATCGGGAAGAAATTAGGCAATAACTCTTAGCAACGGCTTGCAGCTTAAAGGCCAAAGAACAGCAACTCAAAGCCGAACATGCCAACCTCAATGATCGATGGACGAAAGTCCTCTCAGCCGAGGAAGTATACGGCACTAGCCCGTCAAACCAGCCCAAAAGCTACCCTCGGAGAAGGTTGCTGCCGCAATTCGGCGACGAACTTACTGATACTCCATTTCCGAACCGTACTCCATACGACAAGCCGGACCGCCCCCTCGTGGTCGAGACAGGACGTCTGATGACGCTGGTTACATACCGGTAGTGCCCAAAAGACGGGGCAAGGAGCCATTAGAGCCCAATGTTAGGTTTGACCTACGAGATGACCTAGATCACAGACCAGGCCGCACTAGATCCATCTATGGATCCAGAGAGTACGCGCCCGATAGATGTGGCGAGTATAGACCATGGTTCGACCAAAACAACATAGTCTGGGAACGCAACCGGCCCCGTACAGACGCTGAATACGGGCGCGACATAGCACGAGTTAGAGGTGCCGCTCACCCTCTATGCTTCACAGATGAGGTAATGAGACATAAGTTCCCCAAAGGGTTCAAACCAATGAATATAGAAAAGTACGACGGGACCACTGACCGAACTGTATGGATTGAGGACTTCCTCCTCCATATCCACATGGCACGAGGAGATGATCTCCATGCCACCAAAAACCTACCTCTTAAGCTTAAGGGGGCAGCTCGGCACTGGTTAAACAACCTCCCCAAAAACTCCATTGGATGCTGGGAAGACCTAGAAGACGCGTTCCGCTCTAACTTCCAAGGGACCTATGTTCGCCCGCCAGACTCTTTCGATCTCAGCAATGTCGTCCAAAAGCCCAGCGAGTCCGCTCGACAGTTCTGGAATCGGTTCTTGACTAAGAAGAACCAAATTGTCGACTATCTGAATACCGAGGCCATAGCCTCCTTCCGACACAATATTCGGGATGAATGGCTGGCCCGCCAGCTAGGCCAGGACAAGCCTCCAACTATGTCCACCCTTACCTCCCTCATGGCCCTCTTTTGTGCGGGTGAGGATAACTGGCTGGCTAGACGTGGCCACAATTCTGAAGATCCCGTGGCACCTGAAGCCCAGAATGGCAACTCAAATCCAAAGCGCAATAAGAATAAGCGCCGGCACAATAATAGTGACGCCGATGACATGACTTTTAATGCCGGATTCCTCAACTCCCGACCTGGGCACCGGAAGAAGCCCCCTAGAGGCAATCGTGATGGACCCACTCAGCTCGATAAGACATGGAAAGGCCTTGCCAAATCCATGGAACTTCGGAAAAGCCCGCCAACCACACACACCGCAACTGCTGGTTGTTTAAATAGGTCGTCAAGATACAAACCAAAGACCAAGGCAAAAGCTCGCGCAGCAATGACGAAGATGAGCCTCGGGGTACAATTGGTGGTGGACAGAAGAAGTTCCCTTCCGAAGTAAAAACGGTGAACATGATATACGCCACCCACATACCGAATAAGGAGAGGAAGCACGCCCTCCGGGAAGTCTACACGGTGGAACCCGTAGCTCCGAAGTAGAACCCATGGTTGGCATACCGATCACCTTTGATCGACGTGATCATCCGACCAGTATCCGTCATGGGGGTTCGGCGGCCCTCGTCCTAGATCCCATTATAGATGGGTATCACCTCACAAAGGTCCTAATGGGTGGAGGAAGTAGCCGTAACCTGATTTACTTAGATACAGTGAAAAAGATGGGCATTGATCCGTCAAGGATCAAACCCAGTAGCACTACCTTCAAAGGAGTTATCCCGGGCGCTGAGGCCCGATGCACGGGCTCGGTAACTCTAGAAGTCGTGTTTGGCTCACCTGACAAATTTCACAATGAAGAATTGATCTTTGACATCATGCCCTTCCGCAGCGGCTATCACGCGCTGCTTGGACGGACAGCGTTTGCTCGTTTCAGTGCGGTCCCACACTACGCATACGTCAAGCTCAAGATGTCGGGCCCCAAGGGGGTCATTATTGTCAATGGCAATACCGAGCACTCCCTTAGAACTAAGGAACATGCACTGGTCGTAGCAGCTGAATTCAGTTATAAAGAAGATCAACAAGTTCCGATATCTACTGTAAAGGCACATAAAGCTGGGAAACGAGTTCGACTCCAGTCCGAAAACTCGGATCCTTCCTCCTCCCCTCTGTAGGGACTCGCCCCCACCGCACAACTTCTGGACCACCAAAGTATGTGCCGAGGAGGTACAACTTCACACTTAAGATTCCATGGGAAGCAGTGGGAAAATAAAGGTGGTTGTTTGACTGCCCCAACCTACTACCACCAATATGTCTTCAGACAAGATGTAGGCCCTCCTAAAAGAGCCTTCCTACGGTGTAAAGCTCACCTATAATGTTGTGACGTCTCAAGATTTTGTTAGCAAAACCCGCACGCACTAACACCCATGAAGGTGCATCCAAGAGCAGGAGTCAACTAGCAAGGGGGCATATCGAGGATATCTGGTCACCAATTGAAGACCCCTGGTACAACAACTCCTGCAGGACTTTACTTCATATTTTATTTCACATACTTGTAAACAGTTGCTTTGGCAATCTGAGTTATAAGAGTTTTTGAGAAAACGCAAAACTGTGTGGCGCAAGTATGCACTCATTTGTCCTGTTTTCGGCACATATTTTTCTCCCTTCTCCCTCTTCTCGCGAACCTGTTCAGTATGATGGGAGGTAACTAACTAATAGACCCGGGGCTCGATTTCAAACACAAATCACCTTAACTATCGTGTGTTCAGCGTCTTGGTGTTTTCTTTATATGCATTGGTTTCGAACTATGTCTTTGGTCATTAAGTTGGGTTGCCTGGCTCCTGTGCATGCCCCATTATGTTCCGCTCGTTCGGCTAAAAGGGCAAAGCGAGCACCCCTGCGATTGTGCTTTCGGATAGTCCGGTCAAGCACCTCAGGGGAGAAAGCCAAAAATGGACTGTCATAGTATGCGCGATCCGATCTGTGAACCCCAAGTTAGAAGTATTATAGTTCAATCCTGGTAAGCGGTTATTCCGTTTTATACGAGGAACTTGCCTTTTGTGCAGACATTATGCTGTTGGCTTCAGCCTCGGTTCATCCGAGCATCCCAAACACTCCGGTGGCTAATTGTATGCTTCTTGTAGTCCTTTTCATGCCCCTTTGGTTAAGTGAAGGAAATAAAGCACTATAGTCTGATTGCCTAGTCTGCCGCACTACACCGGCTTCGGGTTCCGATAATACAGCTAAGGGACACAATGCATTGGCATAGACACCCTAGGTAGTATCTACGTGGGGGCTGAAGCCAACGACTCACATCTTTCAGTATTAAACGACCACACAGGAGTTATAAAGGAATACAAAATCCATATAAGAGCGAATACTAATATGATCAAAAGTTATCACGAGTCTTCGGACACGTTACACGCTCATTCAAATAACTTTTCACCCGAACACTGGGACGCTATCACCCGCGCACTCTCCATCACTCCATTGAAGTATAGTTCGGGGCGTCGGTGCTCCTTCTCGGGTGGCGGCGGGTCGGTGGTGACCTTCATTGGATTAAGCCCCAGCAAGTGCACTTTGGCCTTGGCAAGGGCCATCCGGACTCCTTCAATGCAAGAGGAGCGCTTGACGGCGTCGAGGCAGGGTGTGGCAGCAATCAGTCTCTACACTAGGTTGAAGTAACTGCCTAGGAGGGGCTCACCGAGCCATAAGCGGATGTAAAGGTCCTTCATGTCTATCTCTACCATCTAGTGCAGCTTTATCAGCTGTTTTAGCTGCTCCACAAAAAGAGTAGGACGTTTGGGGCTCCGAACGTCCGAGCTTCGTCTTCCTCTCCCCACGAGGCGAATAGATGATTGACATCCGCCACACTCTTCTGGAGATCGGCGAATGGGCCTGAGGATCGCCACACCCGGGTCAGCAATTCAAATCTGCTATCCCCGAATACGCGCTTTAGGGAGTATGGCTTACCATCGGCTATTTCCTTGGCTTGGCGCACTTGCTCCTCTAAGAACTGTCTGTCTATACACTACTTCTAGAGATCGGATTTCATGGTGGACCGAGCTCGCCTTATTCTTTTGCTCCAAGGCCTCGCACTTTTGGCTAGCGTCCTTGAGCTCATCCTGTATCTCCTCCACACGAGCCTGGTGCTTATCGCTGGTGGCTCGTAGGGCAGAGAGTGTGGTGGCCGCTTCTTTGGCCACCGCCTTCTCAGCGGCTGCTTTGTCTTTGACATGTTGAAGCTCGGCCTTGAGCTTTTCGATCTCTTTCGACGAATTTGCAAAACGATAAAACTTTATATAAAAAGAATCTGCATTGAGAGTATTCGGGGGAAAGTATTCAGATTTAGTTCGGACTTACCCTGTGCCTCATTGAACCTCTTGTTGAGGGCTTCCACCTCATCCTCGGAGCGCTTGAGCTTCGAATGCAGCTCATCCAGCTCGGCACCGTTTTTGCCCGCCGCTTATGACGAAGCCTACATTACACAGACAATTCATACATCACATTAGCACTCACTTCAGGAATTATAGACAACCCGATCATACATCGACCTATTTTAGCATGTTGAACACTTAAAGTGCATCTAGTGCGTTATGAGGTTCAGATGTGACCCATAGGTGATCTTGTTCACCCCACTGTGGGGCTCGAGGGCTGCCATGTATATAATACGAATAAATAAAAATCTTAGCAAAATATCGGGTGACTTACTTGAAAGTATGCAAGGAGACCTTTGAAGGCCTCCTTCAGTCCGTTGTCAACAGACTGGACGTTTTGTGGTACCACACCCATAAGGGTGCGGTGATCCTCAGGGATGGAGGTGCTCGATAGAGCCTCCTCCATGGTCGACCACCTATTGGTCGGCGTTGCCGGGGATGATCGGATTTCCCGATCACCCATCGGGGATTGGACCGGTGCCTCCGGAATCACAATGCGCTCCGGAGATGTCCTCGGAGGGGACTGATTGCCCGCTTGTCCGGCCTCCTCGGTGTCTGGGCAGGGCTTGTCCTCCGTTTTTCGGTGGCCGAAGTGTTAGCCTCGTTCACGGGGTGATCTCCCTCGCCGCCGATGTCCGCCTACATTGCAGTAGGCTAGACGACACCTCCATGCCGTTCTTCATGCCGCTTGGGGTGGTGGGGTGTGAGGCATCCCCGCTCTCTGCCAGTACGACAGGCGGGGTCTCCTCATCCGATACCACCTCGATGGGGATAACGTGCGGGGGGGCTGTTGGAACCAAGAACCCGTGTGTTAGCAAACTCTGAATCTACTAGTTATAGGAAGAAGGGTCTTCGGATCCTAACCTAGATGGAGGGGGCTTGACCCTTAATCTCCTTCGCGGAACCTCTTTGGGGTCTTCGGACGTGGAGCTCGAGTCCGAGCTGTCATTGGACAGAACCACCCATGCCTGTCGCACCCTCTTCGGGGCAGGAGAAGCTACCTGCCCCTAGAGATCCGAAGACGCCACTCTCTTCTTGGCGCGAGGGGAGTTGCCTCCCCCTCGCTCTCGACCTACTCCTCCTCTTCTTCCTCCTCTTCGGCCTCCTCCTTTATTTGAGGAGGCGGGGGTGTCTTTGGATGCAGCATTAGGCTGGTCCTTGATGCGAAGGCCAACCTGACCTGGTTTCTTCTTCTTTTGTTTCTTCGCGGGAGCCTCGTAAGGCTTCTCCACAAGCATCCTGGCTAACAGCCAGTACTCTCGTCTTCGGGCTGAGGAGTCAGACTGTTGACATTATTGACTTTGTTCTGCCATTTGTGTGAGAACAAATCGGATAAGAGGATGTAGGGATTCTCTTTGTAGTAAAACCAACCAAGAGGGGGAATATCATACCTCGGAATCGGGCTTGGCGGCGTCCAGACCATTGTCCTCCCCCTCGGATGGCCAGGTCTTCATGAATTTGAAGAGCACCTTCCACCTATTCTCCCTCATAGTGCGGAAGAGATTCTGGACTGTGGGCTCGGCTTCGAGTTCTCGAGCCCACAGGGGAGTGTCCCGACGCTGGTAGGGGAGGATGAGTCTTCGGAGCATCACGTGGACCACATCGGCCATCTTGATGCCCCCTCGACCAGGGAGCGGAGGCGTTTCTGCAGGTTGGTCACATCTTTGCCCGAACCCCAGACCAGGTCTGATGGGGGACCCGATCTGAATGCGGCGGCAGGGAGTTGGCCCTCTTCTCGTGGCTCGATGACATAGAACCACTCCTTTTCCATCCTTTCATGGTGTAGATGAAGGTGCCCGACGGCCACCCGACGCGGACGAGCTTGCCGATGACTACCATGCTACAATCTGCATGCTTTCCGTGGACGCACTTGTGATTGATGTTGAAGACCTGCAACCAGAGCCCGAAGTGTGGCTCGACGCGCAGGAAGGCCTCACAGACGAGGATGAACGCCAAGATATGCATGATGGAGTTCGGCAGGAGGTCATGGAAGTCGAGGCTGTAGAAGAACATCAACCCCCTGACGAAGGGGTGGAGTGGAAAGCTCAACCCCCTGATGAAGTGGGGCATGAACACCATGTAGGACCGAAAGTATGTCTAGAGGGGGGTGATTAGACTACTTTACCAATTAAAAGTTTTGCCTATACCAAGTTTTAGGGTTGACAGTTTTTAGCATTTCATGGCAAGTCAAGTACACCCTACACATGCAAGTCTAAGAGTATATAACAGCGGAAAGTAACAACTAGCATGTATAGAAGGGATAGGGTAGGAAGATCAAACGCAGTTGTAGACACGATGATTTTTCCCATGGTTTCGATAGGTGGAGCTATCGTACATCCACGTTTATGGAGTCTTCAACCCATGGAGGGTAACGGTCACGAGAGTCCATGAAGGGCTCCACCCAAAAGGGTCCACGAAGTAGCAACCTAGACTATTCCATAACGGCTTGCGTCCACGAAGGACTAGCCTCATTATGAGTAGATCTTCACGAAGTAAGCGATCTCCTTGCCCTTACAAACTTCTTGGTTCACTCCACAACATGAAGTAGGAGGCTCCCAAGCGACACCTAACCAATCTAGGAGGCACCACCCTCCAAAAGGTAATAGGTTCGGTAATGACGATGAACTCCTTGCTCTTGTGCTTCAAGATGATAGACTCCTCAGCACCCAATCACTCTCTCACAGATTTGGCATGGTGGAAGAGATGGCACTGGTGGAAAGCTACTTGGGGAGGCTAGAAATCAAGATCCATATGATTGGAGTGGAAGATCTTGACCTCAACACAAGGGTAGGTGGTTCTCTCTCAGAAAATCTGATAGGATAGGTATGGAATAGTTCTGAGTGCTTCTCTCTCGAGTAAGTGGTGGTGAAGGGGTATATAGAGGCATCCCCAAAAATCCAACCGTTACACACAAAATGACCAACTTGGTGACACCGATGTGTTAATCTCGATGGTACCGAAGTGACCAAAAGGTGGCAACTTTTGAATCTCGGTGAGACCGATATAGGAAACTCGGTTGCACCGATAAGGTGACCAACGGTCAGATTTCCAATCTTGGTGACACCGATCGAACATTCTCCGTGGGACCGAAAATGTGAATTTGCGTAACAGAAAGTTGGCAACCTAAACTCGGTGGCACCGGTATGGAATCGGTTGCACCGAAGTGGCTAGGGTGTGGCTTGAGTCTGTCTAGGTTCTGGAATCGGTGGCACTGGTATGGGATAGTTGGTTGCACCGATTTTTAGTGTTAGGTATAGAACAAACTTTGGTGGGAGAGTTTGTGGATGTTTTTGGCGACTATCACTTGTGCACGTTTGAGCATATTGTTCACCAACAAAACCTTACCCCCTTTTAATTGTATTCGCTTTCCTATGGACTCAAAGTGATTTCTCACAAATATAAAAAGTAGAGTCCTCTTGCTTGAAGCTTGGCCAACCTATTTCCTTGCATCTTGGGGTTTCTCCACAATCTCCTTTTGCCAATTTTATCATTGAACATTTCCTGAAATATACTTGGTGGAAATATTAGTTCAATGACTTATATGTTGTTATTAATTACCGAAACCACCAAGGGAGCAAATGTGCTTTCAATCTCCCCCTTTTTGGTAATTGATGACAACATATAGATCAAAGCTTCGACATATGATAAATTCAATGAATACAATCGTTGCTTTGAGAGGTATGTGATAAGCAATAGCCCCCCCTAAATTTGTGCATTAATTTGAATTTGCGTTTGAATGCAAATGCACAATCGATTAGGTATGTGGGGCACTTCTTCCATGTCACATACAACTTGGTGGTCTGCGAGAATAATTAGAATGAATAACAACGCACAACACAATCAAGCAAAGGTGAATGATCATCTCATATGCATTAAGATGATAGGAAATAGTTGCATCACACATAACAACATAAAATAGTAGCATAACATACATGATCATACGTTCAACAAAAGCAACCAAATGAACCAAATGTTTTGAAAAGCAATAAACCAAAACGCTCTCTCGCTCGAAGCCTAAAGATCACTATACATTTCTCCCCCTTTGGCAACAAGTTACCAAAAAGTTCAAAGGCATACATCTAAATGTTCTTGGGCATATCTCCTCCGGTTGTTGATGAAGGAGTCGAGATGACAACGTCGGCGAAGATCTCTACAGATGTCGTGGATGGAGCTGTAGTGGTCACTGGAGGAACTGGAGCAGATGAAGCAGGAGCTGATGGAGCTGGCACAGTGGCTGATCTGGCCTGAGTGATGAACTAAGTGCCTGGCCTTAGAGGTGATTCATCCTCCTCCTCCTCATCATCATCATCATCATATGAAGTAGAAGAGACCCGAGGGATGTGCATGGAGTCAACTTCCTTCTGAAGCTCTATGACTGTCTTAGTCAGCCTGTTCACCTTATCAGTAAGGGTCTTGATTCTGGTCTCAAAGATCCTGACAAGACTGTTCTGGTTGTCTAGAATCCTCGTAATGTCCTTTGCATGCCTTGAACTGATGATATCAACACATCCATTTGCTCATTCCTGGATCTTGGGACTTGAGCAGTAGTGGCTCTAACTGCCTCTGCTTCTTCCTGAGCTACAACTGAAGTGGGATGATTAGCATCCATCACCACAACATGGTCCTCGAGATCTGGCTGTAGGGGCAAATGTGGATGATCTAGGGCAAAGATGTGCTTCTCCAGTTTTGAGTTGATGAGCATCTGAATGTAGGGTGCATAACAAAAGGAATGCTTTTGTTCAGGAGCAACCCTCTTGATTGTCTCAACAATCAAATCCATGACTCTGATCCTGGTGTGTCTGTCAAGGTGGATCAACATGTTGATGGAGGGACCTCGAATCATCTTGTCATCTCCTGACTTGGGCACCAAAGTATGCCTCAGAATGGTGTTCATCGTGCGGAGGCCAGCCTGGAGAAAGTAGATGGATCCTAGCCTGTGAGACTTCACATTGGCAGCAGGGATCTCCTTGTACATGTTTGCCATAGCATTGTGGCGCACCTTGGATTCTGAGTATACATCCAAGTCACCATCCTGTGCTCCAGGAACTCCTATGATATCAACCCATTCTTCAACAGTTAGTTCATACCTTGCACCTTCAGTCATCCACACAATTCTACCATCTCCGTACAAGTGTGCAGTGCAGTAGAATTGCATGATCATCTCATCGTTCCATGGAGTGAATTCTCTGCCAACAAATTCATCCAGACCTATGCAGTGGAAGTTGTCTTGGACACTTGGAAAGTAGTCCTCATTCTCCTTGATGAACTTCCAATCAACGTATCGCATATCACTGACATGTGGACTCTTGTTAAAGAGCACAGTCTCATAGAAATCATGTTGCTCTCTGGTATAGAATCTGTAGTCCACAGATGTCTTCTTCCTCTGGGCATAAGGATCTATAGCTCTCTAGGCTCTCAATCCTGAGTCCTTACTCTTCTACATGTCTTCAGCTAGTGGGTAGCTGGCATTGCAAACTGCGAGATGTGGTCTAAGCTTCATCAATGTTGTCAGGTCATCCACATCTTCAACTCTGGAAGCAGTTCCTTTGTTCTTCTCAGAAGCTGGAATCTGCCTAGTTGTCCTCTTAGGCTTCTCAGCAGCAGCCTTCTTAGATGTGCTGGTCTTAGGCATAGCATCAGACATCAGTTTCTTTGCCTTCTTCTTGGGAGGAGCCTTTGTAACTGGCTCAACCTCCTCTTCCTCAGCAGTAGCACCAGTTGCTTCCTCTGGATCTTCATACATGGAAGTAGGCCTGCCAGTCACATGAATGATCCTCTTTCTGGACTTTTTCTCCCCTGCCTTCTTAGGAATATCCCTCTTGGGGACCTCAACAGAAATTGTTGCTCTGGCAGTCTCATGAGCCTTGAAGGTAGAGGCAGGTGCATAAATTTTGCTGACAACTCTTCGAGAGGAAGTAGCTTCAGTTGCTGACTTCTTGGCAGCCTTCTCTTGCTTCTTAGCAAGAATCTCTTCTGGAATGAAGTCTGAATCTTCTTCATCTGAGTTAAGCTTCTTCCTGGTTCTGGTGGCAGCCTTGGGCAACCCATGAGAGCTGGGGGTGCCTAGATCTGAGAAAGAACTAGCTTGTGCGCTTGTTCCAGAACTCATATCAACTCCCTGCTCCGGCAAATTCTGACTGTCTTCTGAGCCTGACATACCGACCCTGTGAATAGAGTGTAGATGAGTAGAGGTAGATGAGTCATCACAAACTAAGGCTGGTTTTTGAAATTTGAGCAATGAGTTTTCAAAAAGTTTTGCAATCTGTCAAATACATATCGGTGCAGCCGATAAGAAATTTTCGATGGGGCCGAGACAAACTGACTCTTTAACAGGAACTTGGCAGCCTTTTCGGTCGGACCGAAAAGAGCTACTCGGTTCCACCGAGTCAATTCTCAACCTCACTAAAAAGCATATCGGTGAGACTGATATGTTCGTTTCGGTTACACCGAGATTTATCGGGCGGACGGCAAAAACCCTAGAAAATCCATCTAACTCGAGATTTTGGAGATTTAAGTGGATGGATATATGAGCAAAGGGTGCAAAGATGATTAACAAGTATCCAATGCGCAATAATCGGATGGGGAGTGCACTAGAGATCGAATTTGTACCCTAGCTTGGCGCGGATCCTCTACGGCGGCGACGATAGAGCAGATTTCGTCGACGGCGGCAATTCCCAGCGGCGGAGGAGCGCAGGAAGACAAGGGTGACGACCAGGGTCTCGAGGCGGCAGCTTAGGGTTCTGAGGCGCGACGTTTGAAGATTAAATTTCAAAGCATCGGGGTCCACAACATATATACCCTTCACTGTCGGTGATACCGATTTTATGTTTTTGGTGTCACCGAGTTCGACAACTGTCAGCTGACAGGGAAACTCGATGTAACCGAGAATATGAAATCAGTAGTACCGATATTGAAAACCAGATCAACCCTAGGCAATCGGTGAGACCGAGATTTTGGGGTTGGTTCCACCGAGTTGCACTTGGGAGGTTTTAATGGTCAGTTCTTGTCGAGACGGAACTCCGAGTGCTCCACACACAGAGGGATCAAAAAGTAGTTGTTCAAATTTTGTGATGCAGCATGAATGGAATATGAGGTGGGAAAGCATAAATAGATAAAGAGTGGTCCTAGGCATTCTTATCCATCCAATTGGCAAAAGATAAATCAAAAGACAAATAGCAACAACTGGATGTCCTCGAATGAGAAAATAAATGCATACCAACATGCTCACACAATAAGATGTCAAAAGAAATCATGACAAACATGCACAAACACTCTAGCATCTAACAAGCACTTGGGCGATGATGAAGTCATCTATATATGAGTATTTAACTTAGGAGCCAAGTAAGAGTACTTGATCATAGGTCATACTCATCGTTTAAGCACAAGTGGGGTTACCACTTTTACACAAAGCATTTAATGTTGTCACACACTAAGAGATGCTTTGACTCTAGTCTTAGAGTAAAGCTCCCTCTTAATGTGACGTCCCCCATAAGAGGGATAAACTAACCTTGGGTTTTGTCGATGAAGACTTCATGTTGGTGAGGTAGTTGTGGATGCTCAATGTTGATGAGGATCACCAAGAGTTGGGAGCATCCTTGTTGTTTCCTTACTCCTCTCACCTACATGGATTAGTCCCAACACACAAGAGACAAATACAAGGATATCTATGGACATGGAGTGCAAAGCATATGTGATGATGTCCATTGATTAGTTGATTACCCTGTCCCTTGCTTACCTTTGAGGGAATGTGTGACTCCATGAACTATTGCATTGAGTTGATGTTGAGTGCAAAAAGTCCTTGCCAATAATGAATGTGAGTGAATTTCATTGGCGGAGTCACCCCTCAAGAACTTACTAGTTCTTCTTCTTGGGGACCCACATCAAGTTGATGGGGATCATTGGTGTTGAAGTAGCCTTTGTAGTAGTTGAGCTTGAAGTAGACTTTGGAACCCACTCCACCAAAGCTAGGGGTTCATCTTCATATGAGTCAATGTCCTCTTGAAGCTTGTTCTTGCCCTTGAGCTTGTGGTCTTGTGGTGGAAGGTCATCTTGAGTGTTTGTCCCCTTGGGAAGAGTATTTTCATACTTCTCCTTTTGAGGAACAAATTTGGGCTTGGGATATTGACCTTCTTCCCACTCAACTCCATCAGCGTTGAAGTAGCCAACACCACGATTCTTCCGGTATCCTCCGTGCTTGCGTACAATTTCCTCAAATTGCTTACATCCGGCAAGACTCTTGTAGATAGCTTTTTCTATAATTCCTTCCAGTAAAGCATTTTCTTGCTCAAGTGTAACTTGGATAAGAGAATCATCATTAGTGGAATCAATAGAACTACTAGAAGTAACATCATTGGGTTTTAACATTTTTATTGTTGCTACTAGATGAAGATCCTTTCTTGCCTTTGTTACTAGATTGCTTAGTTTTAACATGAGGCATGAAAGTAGACAAGAGTAGTGTTTTGGCTAGATAAGATGAAGTCTTCTTTCGGAGATCGTCATTGATAGCTTTGAGAGACTCATGCTCTTGCTCAAAGTTGAGCTTCTCGAAGCATAGCTTCTCATGAGTTCTCACAAGCTCTCTATGATCTTCGAGAGTAGATTCATGAGCTAACTTAAGAGTGGTTAGTTCTTTAGTTAGTTGTTCTATTTTCATCTTATCATCATCAAATGACTCATCTTGACTAGCATGAGAATTATCAAGTTCATTTTGATCAACATCACTAGTTTTATCACAAAGCAAGTCATCATCACAAAGCAAATCATCTTCATCACTATCAAAATCAATATATTCGGGGTGTGATACCTTGGGGCCTTTAGCCATGAAGAAACTTCCACTCCCTTCGTTTGGTGAATCAAATAGATCGTAGGAGTTGGTAGTCACTAGAGCAATTCCGGCAACACCATCATCTTGACTATAGTCGGAGTCGGAGTGATAGCTTCTCTCAGAGTTGTTGTCGGAGTCGGAGCCAGAAACCCATTCACCAACATGAGCTTGATGTTTTCTTCTTGTGTAGCTCTTGGTGTACTTGTCCTTCTTCTCCGAATCTCTACTTCTCCTTGAGTGTCTTCGTTCATAAAGATCATCTCTACTCCTTCTCTCTCTTTGTGGTGACTCATTTCTTGAGCTTCGTCTTCAAGGTGACTCTTCTCTTCTTTTGTAGGGAGCCGTGCACTCATTTGAGTAGTGTCCGAGCTTCCCACAATTGTAGCAATTGCGGTCATGACTTGATGAACGCTTCTCTTCATATCTTGAGTTGGAGTTTCTTTCTTTGCCTCTATTCTTGTAGAACTTGTTGAATTTCTTGACCATGAGGCTTATCTCTTCATTGGTGACAAGGTGGTTGCTTGAAGTTGCGGGAGCATCACTTGTGGCTTTGTAAGCACCACTAGACTTGTGATAAAGTTCTTCCTTATCTTTGAGAGTCATCTCATGAGCAAAAATCCTTCCAATGACTTCCGTAGGCTTGAGATCTTTGTAGTTTGGCATCATTTGGATCAATGTGCACATGGTGTCATATCTCTCATCCAAAGCTCTAAGTATCTTCTTGATGATGAATTTGTCGGTCATTTGTTCGCTTCCTAAGCCGGCAATCTCATTTGTGATGAGAGATAGCCTAGAGTACATCTCTGTGACTCCTTCACCATCCTTCATCTTGAACTTGTCAAGCTGACCTTGAAGAACATCCAACTTGGATTCTCTCACGGACTCGGTTCCTTCGTGCATATCAACCAAAGTATCCCAAATCTCTTTTGCATTCTCAAGACGGCTGATTTTGTTGAATTCTTCGGGGCATAAGCAGTTGAAGAGAATGTCACATGCTTGAGCATTCAGTTGCAACATCTTCAACTCATCCACGGTCGCTTCACGATCCGGTTCCCGTCCATCCGCAAAGAACTCACCTTGCAAGCCAACACGAACAACAGCCCAAACGGCGGGGTTATGACCAAGAATATGCATTTTCATTTTGTGCTTCCAACTAGCAAAATTAGTGTCATCCAAGTACGAACCTCTACAGTTAAAACTTCCCTCACTAGATGCCATACTTCTCCTAGGTTGTGAGACCTAAGCAATGGAGACCAAAGATCTGATACCACTTGTAGGACCGAAAGTATGTCTACAGGGGGGGTGATTAGACTACTTGACCAATTAAAAGTTTTGCCTATACCAAGTTTTAGGGCTGACAGTTTTTAGCATTTGATGGCAAGTCAAGTACACCCTACACAGGCAAGTCTAAGAGTATATAGCATCGGAAAGTAAAAACTAGCATGTATAGAAGGGATAGGGTAGGAAGATCAAACGCAGTTGTAGACACGATGGTTTTTCCCATGGTTCCAATAGGTGGCGCTATCGTACATCCACGTTTATGGAGTCTTCAACCCACGGAGGGTAACGGTCGCGAGAGTCCACGAAGGGCTCCATCCAAAAGGGTCCACGAAGTAGCAACCTTTACTATTCCACAATGGCTTCCGTCCACGAAGGACTAGCCTCACTATGGGTAGATCTTCACGAACTAGGAGATCTCCTTTCCCTTACAAACTTCTTGGTTCTCTCCACAACACGAAGTAGGAGGCTCCCAGGCGACACCTAACCAATCTTCGAGGCACCACCCTCCAAAAGGTAATAGGCTCGGTAATGACGATGAACTCCTTGCTCTTGTGCTTCAAGATGATAGACTCCTCAGCACCCAATCATTCTCTCACAGATTTGGCATGATGGAAGAGATGGGATTGGTGGAAAGCTACTTTGGGAGGCTAGAAATCAAGATCCATATGATTGGAGTGGAAGATCTTGACCTCAACACAAGGGTAGGTGATTCTCTCTCAGAAAATCTGATAGGATAGGTATGGAATAGTTCTGAGCGCTTCTCTCGCGAGTAAGTGGTGGTGAAGGGGTATATATTGGCATCCTCAAAAATCCAACCGTTACACACAAAATGACCAACTCGGTGACACCGATGTGTTAATCTCGGTGGTACCGAAGTGACCAAAAGATGGCAACTTTTGAATCTCGGTGAGACCGATATAGGAAACTCGGTTGCACCGATAAGGTGACCAATGGTCAGATTTCCAATCTTGGTGACGCCGATCCAACATTCTCGGTGGGACCGAAAATGTGAATTTGCATAATAGAAAGTTGGCAACCTATACTCGATGGCGCCGGTATGGAATCGGTTGCACCGAAGTGGCTAGGGTTTGGCTTGAGTTTGTCTAGGTTCTAGAATCGGTGGCACTGGTATGGGAAAGTTGGTTGCACCGATTTTGAGTGTTAGGTATAGAACAGACTTTGGTGGGAGAGTTTGTGGATGTTTTTGGCGACTATCACTTGTGCATGTTTGAGCATATTGTTCACCAACAAAACCTTACCCCCTTTTAATAGTATTGGCTTTCCTATGGACTAAAAGTGATTTCTCACAAATACAAAAAGTAGAGTCCTCTTGCTTGAAGCTTGGACAACCTATTTCCTTGCATCTTGGGGTTTCTCCACAATCTCCTTTTGCCAATCCTATCATTGAACATTTCCTGAAATATACTTGGTGGAAATATCAGTTCAATGACTTATATGTTGTTATTAATTACCAAAACCACCAAGGGAGCAAATGTCCTTTAACACCACCCTCTCGCCTAGCCTGGGGGTGGGGATCACTTGGCCCTCCTTCATCGCGCGATGAGGGATATTGGCGGGGAGGTAACCGGCCTTCTTGAGGTTGAGTATGTCCTTGTTGGTGACTGTGGAAGATTCCCACTGGCCATTGGAGACCGCCATTGCCGAGCTCGAAGGTGGGGGTGGAGAAACCTAGATATGTGCTCTGGAGGCGCAAGGGAATGGGAGGCAGAGAAGTCAAATGGGAATCGTAAAAATGCCTTTGGGGTTTTCCTTCTATTTTTATGAGGCCTATCGATGTGGATTCCACTCGCCGCACCGTGAATCCGTCCACTTCCCAAGACGCATGAGTCGTTGCATGCATGTGGTTAAGTACATCCCGTATAAAACGGGACATGATCGATATATTGATAGATCATGATAATTAAAACGGCCTCGAACCGCGAATCAAGTCTATGCAACTGGTCTGGCAGTCGTGGTGGGCCGTAGCCTTTCGTCAGAAAGGTCGTCAGAGGGCCGTTGTTTATCCCATGACGATTGGGCTTCAAAGCCGATTAATTTATAGTATTTGGACGTGCCACTATGCGGGAGACTACTTGTCATCGGAGACCAAACTACGATTCAGCGGGAAGGAACTCACCTCGCAAGCCGAAGACTCTATTCGCGAAGCAATTGGAGCTGAAGACCCTTGGCGTTAGAGGCAAGTTCGGGGGCTACTGAGGGAGTCCTGGATTAGGGGGTCCTCGGATAGCCGACCTATTGTTATGGGCCAGACTATGAGAGCTGCTTACCGAGCACCGAAGGATTTGAAGGCCCAATCTCTTGGATGGAAGCTTCGGGAAACAAGGCTTGCACTCGATGTCTGATGCAGTAGTTAGGCAAGTTTATCTCTTCGGCATGTAACCGACCATGTGTAAACCCTAGGCATCCTCGGCATCTATATAAGCCGAAGGGTTTTAGGTTATAGAAGGAACAACTCATCTAGGGTTAGACATATGATCTCGAGGTATATCAACCTTGTAACCCCTTACACCATCAATACAATCAAGCAGGACGTAGGGTATTACCTCCATAGGAGGGCCCGAACCTGGGTAAACTCGTGTCCTCTTTGTCTCCTATTACCGTCGATCCTAGTCTCACAAATCAGGACCCCCTACCCGAGATTTGCCGGTTTTGACACTCACAAAAACCTTGATGAATATGGAAATGCTCAAGTTCTTGAGAGGTCACTCAGATAGTGGGTTATATCCTCGGTATCATTTGGAATGTGCCTCCCGTCTGCCAAGTTGCTATATAACCCTAGTTTCCAATTCTATATAAGTACGCCATTCATTCGAATTCCTTCAAATAATCGTTTGTGAATTGCGTTAGGCTGGTATGAAATTTTTCAATGATATCTGTATCAAAATTAATTCTTTTTGCCACTTAAAGGATAATCCTACAAGTCACCTTTGCTAAGGTGCCTGTTATGGTATGAAGGGCAACAAACGCCTCGCTACTTTGAAACCCATGCTCCATCCTAGCTAAAGTGTGGAATTGTTGCCTACCAATTGAACCTTCGTTATATGTCTCATTCCATCATTCCCGAGTTGTGTTTTGAGTCTCAGCTCAAGAGACGTTTTTACGTCCCATTCCATGAGTTGATCATGAGTTGCTCGATCTTCGAGAAGATTGATTCTTGTAGAGCTTTCCTTTTCCATGGTCGTTGTGTTGAATGAAGATCTCAAAGGCAAAGATGTCAAGATCAACATGATGCAATAAATCAACATCTTCGAGAAGGGCAATTAGACCGTGAAGAAAGTGATAGGTAGTGTTTCCTCTGCTCTCTTACCCTACGCCTGAATCTCGAGACGAGATTCTTGTTTAGTGGGGGTGAGTTGTGACAACCCTAGAATAATGATTGTAAATAGTGCATTGACATTCATGTCATCATGTTCATTTTCCTGGAAACTTGAAATGGGGATGATCAAACCCTAGCATAAATAAAATTCAAATAGGTTAAACTTAAAAATAATTTCAATGAATCCAAAATGTTCTTAAGAAAAGTTCATCATTTTTTATAAGGGTGAAAACATCTGCCCAAAATTGATGCACCTATTTCTGGACCATTTGTGGATTTTAAATTAACTTATACAGTATTTAAATTGGAGCATTTCACTATTATAAATATTTTACATGCTCCAATAATTCTGAAAATAGTTGAGGGTCTCTATAATAATTCAGCTTTCCTCCACAATTTATTTCAGGAGTTTTAAAAAAATAGTATTTTTTACTAAATAAAAAGAGAGGAAATAAATAGAAAACAAAAGAATTTAGAAGAAAAAAAGACAAACAAATTACCTGGCGGTCCAGTAGGCAGCCCAAAACATTACCGAGCTTCTCCTACCTTTGCTAGTAGGAGTAGCTGCATGCTCGTAGCGCAGCAAAGGAGCGCCACCTCCTGCTTCCAGAGACGGGGGGCCTCCCTCGAGCCTATCCCCTTGCCTGGAGATGCCCCAAGACCCCCTCCATGCTCTCTCCCTCTTCCTCTAGCTCTTTGTCCTGAGCCACCCGAGCGCGCCCGTCGCCCCCATCTTCATCGCCGCTTCGATCCGATAATCCCCGTTGTCGATTCGTAGGACTCCGGTCGTCCCCGAACCCGCTGAGCACCCCTGCAGTTTCCTCGTGAGCTCCTCCCTGCTTCCCCCTAACCATGTAGCCACGCACACCCTCTAGCCGTTGTTCCCCGCCATGATCTGGCTCCGGCCACACGAGCGCTCGTCGCCGGAATCGCCCTGAAGAGCAGCGCCGACGTGCTCTGCTTTGGACGGCGATTAGACGCCGGTTGAGCCGGCCATTATTGCCTAATCGCCCTGCTAATTAACCCCCCCAAGTCACTGACCAAGGGCCCCACCTCACTAATTAACAATAGGTTAATTTTAGTTAAACCCTATTTAACCCTGAGACACTAACGTGTGGGACCCAGGTGTCAGATTTGACCATGGTCAACCAAGTTGATTTGATGATGTCACAGTGACCTCAGGCTGATGCAGTAATTCTTTTTTGGATTTAAAATAAATAAGAAATAATTTATTAATTCCATAAAATGTTCAAAACTTCTAAAAATCATAGAAAATAATCTATAAGTCAGGTGAAAATAATTTATATATGAAAAATGATCAAAAAAATCCAAAGAATCTGTTTATGCCATGGCCATGCATGTTTGAGCAAGTTAACACCACCAAGTAGGACAGTTATTATTAGGGCAATTTACAAAATATCATTTGGAGTTGGAATTCAAACTTGTTTGAAGTCCCCTTCAATTAACTTGGTTAATTATTCCTCTAGGTCAACTAAGTACCATAACATGCCATATCATACATCATGTTGTTGCATCACATTGAATGTGTTCGTTCTTCCTGTTTGCTGGTGTTATCCCTTGTCGGTGGATGATGGTTCTGACGATTTGATCGTTGACATTGATGAAGAGCTTTACTATCTTCAGACCTGTCAGGCAAGCAATCTCCCCTTAAGCATTTCAATATAATCCTACTCTCTCACTCTTGCTGCCATTTCAATGCATTACGACAATACGATTCAACTGTTACTTGTTCTCGATAGTTGAACCCATGAGTTTGCATGACCTGCCATTGTCGCCAAATAGCTGAATCGTCCAAGCATACTTAGGAGTTGCTTGAGATATGTTGTGACTACTCAGCCATGCTTGCTTGCTATGCTTAGATTGAGTTGGTCTGATCCATCTAGGTGATGGATTGGAATGATCATGTGCTAATGATGAGAGTTAAGTGTCTTGACCTAGTTTGGTCAAGACGATGATGAGAGGCCGTGTTGGATAACATGGTGGATTGTATTGTGATATGGCTCATAGGAACTGGGTTTCGTGCTTATCAGAGCCTACCTCGCTGTTACATGGACATGTGCGGGTCAGGTGCATGGGCATGTGGCGCATGACGCGTGTGGCTCATCGTGGCACATGACGTGCATGGCCCGTCGTGGCACATGACGCGTGTGGCCCGTCGTGACACATGGCATGGCACATGTGCTGGACTGGATGCAGATACATGTTCCAGGAGGGAACGTTGCTGATGGCACGAGGACGTCGATTCCTGTGAGTCAGGGTGAATCAGTCTGTTCGAATAGCCGCGTCCTCGGATATGGACTACTTGGATTGCTTATGTGGTACATAGACAAGTGAAATGGATACTCTAAAATACGCAAGATAAGTGTGAGTGCTATGGATGGCCTTCTCGCAGGGAGATGGGAGTGGATCCATAGTGGTGTGTTGATATGGTGAATATGTGGACTCGTGTGCACTATCCAACCTCAAAGGAAAGTACTTGTATTCGTAGTATAGGTTAGCCAAGAGTCAAAGCTGGCTTGCTGCAATAAACTCCACAACCCCCTTTGTCGACAATGATGCATATGTAGATAGTTCTGATGTAAGTCTTCCTGACCACCCTTGTACTCATGTTTGCTTAATTTATGTTTTTGCAGAGGAGACGTCACTCTCATTAGTGATTCTTATGACGTGAAGTGCGATGTTGACCGGATTAGCTCGGGAATCCCATACAGAGGTCTGGTTCCTTTGGTAGGGTCGTTGTATTTTTTCAGGATCCTCCAGCCACTTTTAGTAGATGTTTGTACCCACACATGGTTTGCTTCCGCTTGTTGCTTGTATGACTTGAGTGTTGGGTCATGTGACCCCTGTTTGTACCATCTTACTATGTTGGTTCTTCCGAGCCTTCTATGGATATCGGGCATGTCGTGCGTACGTGTGACGTGCAACAGTATGTATGGGATTCGACACCTAGTTGTGTGTCTTTAGTAGTACTCTTTATGGGGAACTGCCTTTTTGTGCTTCCATCGAGACTTGGTAGCTTGCTATTACTCCGGACACATTGATTGACCGGCATGTATCCTTGTTTGCTGTTGTGTCTGTCCCTTCGATGAAATGTCTCGCAGTGTAATGGATTCCCTATAGCATGCTACGACTCGTCTACATGCAGTGATGACATTTATGTCCCACGGCGTAATGGAGTCCTTGTAGCTTGCTATGACTCGTCTACACACGCTATAGGCCGACACCTCCATTGATGGGTTATGTATGCTTGTCCGTGTATGGATGTGCCACTTGGGTTCTACGACTAGTCATGTCGACCCGGGTTCTTTGTCATTTGAATGCTAGCAACACGTTCACATACGTGAGCCAAAAGACGCAAACGGTCCTGGCCTAGGTAAGGTGGCAGACGTGGAGATAACCGTGCGTGAGGCTGCAAATTGATGTGATGTGTTACAGGCTGTGTTCTTATGGCTTAGGATCGGGGTCCCGACAATATGCATCCGATCTACAACCAAATCCTATAGCGGAGGCTCTAATACCACTATTGGGTTCTACCGTTGGGGCATCGCACGCAAATTAAAAATTTCCTTTGCATAGAACATCGAAGAACATGCTATAGATGCAGCGCATCCATGTGGTCCGTCTCCTCCTTGTCTGATCCCACCTATAGGTTTGCCGGAGCGCTGCACGTGCACCACCTCTAATGGTATACCCACATGCATGAGGAAGACCGTGAGGTGGACTGCTAGGTCCGATCACACAATCGGTGGCGAGGGTAGGTAGCTAGTTGCTACACATGTAAATCCCTAATGACGGCACCGAAGCAATCAACCACATGAGTGTGCGACATTCCACTATATATAGGCATCTGTCGTGGGCTCAGCTCTTGGGCCTTGCATGGATCCTAAAGCCCATATGTTTCTTTCCCTTAAGGGCTTGATCCATTAGGTTCTTGTTCACTTGGTCGTGAGTCATATCACATCAGGCTCAGCTAGTGGTAGCGGCCTCTAGCCAAGCGTGCCGACTCCATGTGTCTGATGAAGCTCGTTAAGCGAACCTGTACTGTTGTCGTGCTCAAGGTGACATGGTCATCCTTGTTGTAGCACAACCTTTTTCTCGTTTTGGTGAATCCGACCAACACTTCAGATTATCTCATAATCCTCATCACAAGGCCGTGCCTATCGAGGTCGGATCACTCGAGGGCCCCATAGTATATCTCTCCTGATCGGAGGGGCAAACCCCATCTTTCTCAACCATGTCTTGCAGCATGCGTCTGGACAAACCCAAAACCTACCTTTATAATTACCCAGTTACGGAGTAGCGTTTGGTCGGCCCATAGCAGTTCTATCACCATCCCAAGTACATGTGTCAGCTCAGGTCTTAGGACATAGAATGTATGTTGTACTAGAGACTCACATATGACCTATCGATGCTCCTCATATTCGGGTCTGTCCAACTCAACCCTTATCTCAACTCGGATTCGACTACGTCGAATCTGACTAGATCTATCTAAGTCCATATTATCCAACAAGCATCCAATTCTACATGGCCAGTGAGGCGATACCATCCACCATGGCATATGCTAGTCTATCTGGCTGCGCATCCACACATCCATTTCGACTAGGGACCATTTAGGACAGTCATCATACAATGCATAATCTCACAAACAAGTCACATACTTGTTAATACACACCATTGATAATGTCCAAAGACTATCCTTATTCATAAAACATAGGAAACATCATCATACATGATTGCCTCTCGGGCATATCTCCAACAATTTTTATATTTCCGGAATACAAAAATCTATATCTACCATCCATATTGCACTTGTATCACTATCTCTTCTCTGAACTACTTCACTTATACAATTCGCCGTTGTATTGGGTGTGTTGGGGACACAAGAGATTTCTTGTATTTGATTGCAGGGTTGTTTGAGAGACACCATTTTCATCCTCGACCTCCCACGGATTGATAAATCTTAGGTCATCACCTTGAGGGAAATTTGTTGTTGTCCTACAAAACTTTGCACTTGGAGGCCCAACAATGTCTACAAGAATAAAGTTTCATAGTAGACATTAGGGTATGTAGATCAAGACACGTAATAGGTGCATACAACTTGCAATATAGGATCCAAATCATTCTTATATTCATGAAAACATAATAGGTCCAGATCAGAAATCATGGCACTCGGGCCCTAGTGACAAGCATTAAGCATAGCAAAGTCATAGCAACATCAATCTCAGAACATAGTTGATACTAGGGATCAAGCCCTAGCAAATTAACTCGATTACATGATCAATTCCATCCACATGCATCACGAACAAACAAACCTACAAAGTAATTACTCACTAATTGGTAATGACGATGGCGACGGTCATGAGCATCATAGAATAGTTGATGGAGAAGGGTTGGTGATGAAGACAGCGACGAATCCCCCCCTTCGGAGCCCCAAATGGACTCCAGATCTTCCCTCCCAAGGAAGAATAGGAGGTGGCGGCGGCTCTGTCTTGTAGATCAGCCCTCCTGAGGAAGAATACGACTGTAAATAGGGGAGACTCAAGGGCCACACCATACAACAGGGCGCACCGTAGGGTGTGGGCACACCCTGTTGCCTTGTGGGCTAGAGGCAACACCCCGTTGGTGGTTCTTTGCTTCCTAAATCATTATATATCCTAGAGCTCTAACTTTGTTGGAGGTTTCTTTGCACCATAGAAGTGGGAGGGATTGTGGTTGTTGCTTGTTATTTATGTTTGTGGGGTTGCTTGTTGAGTCATGGAGTTTCTTTCTTAGCGAGTAGTCCACATGCGGTCTATATGTATTGGTTTTCGCTCGGTTTTTTGTTAATAAACTTGGAAATCCTCTTCTTCTTAATTAATCGACGAGGCAAATCTTTTGCCTATGTTTTGAAAAAAATCCTAGAATTTTTTTCACAAAAAGCTTCAAACAATTCCGAGAACTTCTATTTCTGCACAAAAATAACACCACGGTAGTTCTGCTCAAAACAGCATTAGCACGGATTAGTTTCATTCGAATCATGCAAGTTAAAGTTCAAAACAAGATCAAAAGTGTTTGGAAAAGTAGATACGTTTGAGACGTATAAAAAAATTAGGGATTTATAGCATAATTAGGGTTAAGCAGTACCCATACCTAACTGTGACGGGTATAGGAAAAATGTATTAAATTCTCCGTTATGTGGCATAAGATGGTGAAAGCCGGCAAGGGGACCGTTGCCGACATGGATTGTTAGGTATACCTACCTACTATTACCTTAAGACGCTGCTGATTGGGTGTCAATAAAGGTAATTTTGGGGCGGTGAAATACACATTTAGCTCGACACGTGCTAGGAGCTCACCTGCATGTTCGCCATATGTAACCAGCTCATTAACATAGAGTAGTGGCACACTAGCTTGGCTTGGCTTGGCTTTCCGTCCTTGGACTTGCCGACAACACGAAGACTAGCTTGGCATGCTAGGTGGTTCTCGGCAATCTTGATTCTGGAACTTAGTTCTTATTTAATACTTCTCGATGACCTGCCTTAAGGCCTTCTTCATGACATTTATATGTGACTTCTTGGTTACTTGAGTAATCCAATTCTCCATAAATCCCTAGCATGCACATAGGCTCCCACCATCTACGCATAGTTAGGGGTATTGAATACCCTATTTTCAGTACACAGACACTTATTGACTCTGTTCTTCCCTCTTGTGACAACTATTCTATTTGGTCTAGGTTCCAATTGGTGTTGCCCTTCAGTTTACTTCACCATAGGGTAGTAGGTACGATGTGTCTAACATCTTACTGCTTCCTGGTCGATTTTCTTGCTTTTCTGTTAACCGAGGTGTCCAATTCAGTCTCTCTTTCTCAGTTTCAGGTTTGGGGCAATTTAAGGGGAAAATGTGTCAACATAATTTTCATTCCTTGATAATTGTGTTGATACATATATGATGATACTACCATCACTCATGAGCACTTGATCTACTAGTTACATGTATAAGTATGTACCTAGAACTACACATCGTCCTTGTCTAGTGATCTCTAGATAGTGCCCCATACTTGTACGATGATGATGGCATGCTGTTGTCAACTTCAGGTGCATCCTCCTCCAGAGTTTCCATTGCCTTTGGTTCTGCTTCTTAGCATTGTTGTTTCATATACAACTTACATACTTCATCTCATAACGTCACTACTTAGCTACTGGATACATGACTTCTTCTTTGAATTCCTCTCCAGCAGTTTCTTTGTTCAAACCTTGCCTGATCGCTTGCCTCTTCAACTTCTTCTTCATCTCCTTTGAGAACAACATGGTTCACATGGCCTTTACTGAGGTGATCCAGGTTCAATTTCTTCTAGTCTCCATTTCCACTTGCTACCTCGGGACAATCTCTCGCAAAATGCCTTGGCTCTCCACACTAGTCGGAGGTTACCTTGACAACCTATGCTCCCTTCTAGGGTTTCCATTCACATTTATTAGCTCAGTGTAGTCTCTTGCGTAGTACCAGAATTATTACAACTTAAACACATTACTCTCCTCATATCCTTCTTGGCTGGCCGAGGGTTTGTTTAGTCACCAATGGTCCTTTCGATAAGGTTGCCTTTACTCTAACCACTATGTTTATGCCTGATACGTCTCCAACGTATCAATAATTTATGAAGTATTCATGCCATATTCACCTATGTTTACAAACTTTTATATGGTTTTGATGCACTTTATATAATTATTTAGAACTAACCTGGATTGGCGTTGTTTTTAGGAAAATTACCGTGGTGTTATTTTTGTGTAGAAAATGAAAGTTCTCGGAATTGCCCGAAACTTGCTGGCGATTTTTTCTGGACCAAATAAGCAATATAGGAGCGAAGAACCACTTGAGAAGAGCCACGAGGTAGGCACCACCCACAAGGGTGCACGAGAGGGACCATGCACGCCCTGGTGTTTTGAGCCCTACTCATGGCCCCTCTTGGCGTGAAACCAACGCCCAAAAATCCTTTAAATATAGAAACCATCAGAAATAATCCTAGACTCTCTACTCCACCGCGCAACTCTGTGTATCGACGAAAAACCAATCTGAAGATGTTCTAGTACCCTGCGGGAGAAGCGAAACCATCTGCGGTGGCCATCTTCATCATCCCGGCGGAGGCCATGATGAGGAGGGAGTAGTCCACCCTCGAGGCTGAGGGTAGGTACTAGTAGCTATGTGTTCAATCTCTCTCTCTCTCGTGTTCTTGAGATGTCATGATCTTGATGTCTCACGAGCTTTGTTAATATAGTTGGATCATATGGTGTGTCTTTCCCTTTGAGATGTCATTATGTTGGATTGAAGATTGTATTTGAGAACACTTGATATATGCCTTTCATGTGGATACCCGTGGTGACAATGGGGTGTTCTAGTGATTCACTTGATATATGATTTGGTACTCAACTTGCGAATTCCCGCGTTGACATTGGGTAATCTATGCATACGGGTTGATAGACGTTCTTGTCCTACGTTCTCCGGTAGAAATCTTGGGGCACTCTTTGAGGTTCTTTGTGTTGGATTGAGTATTATGAATCTAAAATTGTTTGATGCGTATCATATAATTAACACATGGATACTTATGGTGACATTGGAGTATCTAGGTGGCATTAGAGTTGGTTGATGCATATCATATGGTGTTATTCTAGTACAAACTCTTAGATAGATCGAACAGAATGGATAACTTGATGTTATCTTAGTACAAACTCTTGAATAGATCGATCGGAAATGATAACTTTAAGGTGGTTTTGTATGCTACAAATAATTTCTTCTTATGTTCTCTGCTAGTTAAGAACTTTGGAGTGATTCTTCGTTGCACGTTGAGGGATGGTTATGTGATCCAATTATATTAGCATTGTTGAGAGATTGCACTAGCGAAAGTATGGACACTAGGCCTTGTTTTCAAGCATTGCAATATCGTTTGTGATCACTTTGGTTACTTTCTACTTTGCTGTTTTTATATTTTCATATTACAAAAACTTATATGTACCATCCATATTGCACGTGAATCACCATCTCTGCCCCGAACTAGTGCACCTATACAATTTGCCATTGTATTGGGTGTGTTGGGGACACACGAGATTTCTTGTATTTGATTGTAGGGTTGTTTGAGACACACCATCTTTATCCTACCTCCCACGGATTGATAAACCTTAGGTCATCTACTTGAGTGAAATTGCTACTGTCTTGCAAAACTATGAGCTTGGAGGCCCAACAAAGTCTACAAGAATAAAGTTGTGTAGTAGACATCAAGCTCTTTTCTGGCGTCGTTGCCGGGGTGGTGAGTGCTTGATGGTATATCTTTAGATCTTGCAATCAAATCTTTTAGTTTCTCATTTTTTCATTAGTTTGGTTCTATAAAAGAAACCACAAAAAATGGAGTTTAGGTTGCATCAATTGTTTCGTCTCTTTAACGTCTTTCATGAAAATGATGGTTCGGAAAATTGTGCTAAATTGTTAGAGGAAGAGTTTATGAAAATACTTGATGAGAATTCCCTGAATGATGAGAATGATAGAAATATTGTTAGTATTAATTCTATGAATATCCAAAATACTAATGGTGATTGCACTAGTCATGAGAAAAATGTTTATTATAAGCATGTAAATTTTTGTGGGGTGCATAAAGTTTGTGAAGATGTGCCTTATATGGAGGATATATTTTTTAAGAAGCATAAACATGATAGAACCAATTTTTTGCTCAAAGTGATAGATGAACTTGCTACAAAATTATGCTCTCTTTGTCCTATTACTTGTGAATTTTGCAATAAAGTTGGTCATCTTAATTGCCAATGCAAGCTTTTTCATGATCAAATCATGGCCAAATATTGTAATGACTTGATCACCCTTGAACCTTATAATGAGCTTTCTCTATTTTGGGGGAGTGAATAATTGACACATTAAAATAGTTGATTTGAAGTATTCATTGTTACGGACAACATTGAAACTAAACTAAAGAATGTCTATATGTTTTGCATGGTAAATTGCAATGAGAATGCTTATATTGCCAACTATAGAAAGATGGGAAAACCAATAGAATATAAAATTAATACTAATGAAAGGGTAAATATTTCCACTTTCCCTCCTATTGTCTCTCATGATGTAATAGGTGACGAGGAGGAGATCCCAATTCAACCAATCTCATCAAAAAGAAGCTCAAAAAGATTAATTAAACCCACACATGATTTGGTGAAGAAGAAGAGAAGAATAAATAGTAAATGTAAAAGGGTATCTCTCCCAAATGATGATGCTCGTATTATTGTTGTGCCTCATGAGGATGAATCAGAAATAATTATGGAAGATGATACACTTGATGATGTTTTGTTATGCCTATTGCTTGTTTTTATGACTATGATTGGGAACATAATGATACTTCTTATAATCTTGAAAATCTTTTTGGCACCAACTTGGTAAATTATGATTATAATAATTGTTATAGTATTGGTTCTATTCATACTATTAATGATGAGAGCGATTATGCTTATGATATGTCAAGCCACAAGCCTGGGGATGCTATGTTTGATGGGAATGACATGTTTGAGAATTTATTTTCTGCAATTAATGTTTGTCCCCAGCTTGGGGATGCTATGCTTAATGAATATGATCTTTTTAGTTCCCCTACTTTGAATGATCAAATTTGTTATGATGATTGCATGCCTCCTATTTATGATGATTGCAATATTTGTGAAAGAAGGTTTGGAAGAGTGTCAACTTTAGATATATTATCTCACTATTTTGGAGAGTGTTGAATTTTATTATAATGATAAAAGTGGATTTGGAGGGGTCGTGACTTCATTTAGTAATGATTCCACTATTTTGGAAGAGGTTTCACTTGACTATGATCGGAAGAGCTTTCAATTGACTATGATGAGAACAAAGTTGATACTTATGATGATTATTGTGATGATACTTATGTTATAAAAAGTAGTTATTATGTTAATAATTTTGAATATTCTTTTACTGAACATTACTCTTTTAATTTGGAAACAATTTATAGTATTCGAGTCTCATTTGGTGCTCCCACTATTATGAATGAGAAGAAGTTTGCGTATATGGGTAGTAATAAAAGTTATATGCTTGGGAATCATGAAAATAATGCTGAATGTGATAGTTATATTGTTCAATTCCTTCATGATTCTAGTGAAAATTATTATGAGGGAGGAACTTATGCCTGTAGGAATTGCAATAATATCATGTTTCCTCTCTATGTGTTCAATTTTTAGAAGATATACCTGTTTTGCCTTCCTATGCAGGTTGATTCTTGTTCCCATAAATTGTTTTCTCACAATCCCTATGAATAGGAAGTGGGTTAGACTTCAATGTGCTTCTCATGTGATTCATGATGCTCTTTTGAATGTCTCAAATACTATTTCCTATACGAGCATCATTGAAATCATCATGCCTAGCTAATAGGCATTAAAGAAAAGCACTTGTTGGGAGACAACGCAACAGTTTTACCTTATGTTTTTGTGTTTTAACATGATTAATATACTGTATTAATCATGTTTTGTGTATTTTATTTAAATAAAGTGCCAAGTAAAGCCTTTGGGAAAGTGTGGATACTTGCTTGTTTGATTTTGTGCAAAAACAGAAACTTTTGCGTCCAGTATATGAATTATATGATTATAGTGGAGCGTCAACAAATTATGAAATTTATACACAAAATTTCTATGAAATTCTAAGCGTTGTCCTAATGTTTCAGAATATTTAGAGTCAGGGAAGTATGGTGATCATTCATATCTTCACAGACTATTCTACTTTTGACAGATTCTGTTTTGCATGCATAGTTCGCTTTTTTTAGTGTTCCCGTAGCTTATATTGAGTAATATAAATTATGAGAATGATAGAATAAAGTAGGTATAATGTGGGAATAATTATGAATCTTGTCTTAACAGTACCTAAGTGAATGATCTATATTTACTATACTAACCCATCTAACGAAGTTCCGTTAAGTTTTGTGTGATTGGAGTTTTCAAGTTTTGGGTGAGATACCGATATGAGGTGAATACGGAATAGAAAGGAACTAAGCTTGGGGATGACCAAGGAACCACCAAGGTAATATCCAAGGAAGACTCAAGCATCTAAGCTTGGGGATGCCCCGAAAGGCATCCCCTTTTTCGTCTCCAACATTATCGGGACATCTTACTTGGAGCTATATTTTTATTCGTCACATGATATGCGTTTTTCTTGGAGCATCATTATAATTTGTTCCTCTCTATTAGATGTTATTTATAATATATTTTTTTCAATAAAAATTTCCAAGAATTTCCTTTAGGATGCTTGAATTGAATGTTTCTTGGGGATGCCCCGGAAGGCATCCCCTTTTTTGTCTCCAACATTATCGGGACATCTTACTTGGAGCTATATTTTTATTCGTCACATGATATGAATTTTTCTTGGAGCATCATTATAATGTGTTCTTCTCTATTAGATGTTATTTATAATCTTGTTTTTCAATAAAAAGTTCCAAGAATTGCCTTTAGGATGCTTGAATTGCATGTTTGATGTGTGCTGTGTAAAAACAGAAACTTTTTCTGTAGTGTTTGATTTTTCATATTTTACTAGAACGTGGAAAGTTTCTGAAATTTTTACATAGTAATTTCATATGTATTATTTATCATGTCCTAAAGTTTTATAATTGTTCGAGTTACATAAGTACACAGTTTGAATAGATTGTTACAGACTGTTCTGTTTGGACAGATTGTTGTCATAGTTTTGTTATCTACTTATCCTATAGTTTCCATAGCCTATATAGATAGATATAAATTGTGGAAAGGATAGTAAACAGTAGATGATGTCTAAAAATTATTGTGCAACTTGTCTTGTCAGTACATGAAGTGTTAATTTATTCTTATGTGTACTAACCTATCTCACGAGTTCTTTTCCAGTTTTGTGTGGATGAAGTTTTTGACAATAGGTGAAACCATGTTATGAGAGGATTGAGCGAGATACAAAATATCAAGCTTGGGTATTAACAAGGCACTCCAAGTAAATATTTCAAGAAGTCTCAAGCATCTAAGCTTGGGGATGCTATGCATCCTGTCGGATTTCGGGCTCCGCAAAACCATCAAGGTTCGAACACAGGGGCGAGTGCGAAGGTCCCCTGTAGCTTTGCCCTACTTAGCTCTCTACTCGATGGTTACTACAGCGAACTCGCACGATGACGAGGAAGAAGATGAACACGGTGGTTTACCCAGGTTCGTACCACTGGGAAGCGTAATACCCTACTCCTGCTTTGGTGGATTGCCTCTTCGGGAGTTGTGGTGGATGAACTAGTATCGTGGTTTCGAGCCTCGCGAGGGTGCTCTAATGGTGTTCTTGGCTCTCTGACTTGCCTAGAGGTTC